>CM053027.1:244392914-244992914 GCA_028564925.1 Lithobates sylvaticus
GGGGGGGGGGTTTGAACTGTCCTGGCATTTTATGCACAACTTTTAGAAGCTTATGTCACACATCACCCACTCTTCTAACCACTTGAAGACAAAGCCCTTTCTGACACTTTTTGTTTACATGAAAACATTATTTTTTTTTGCAAGAAAATTACGTTGAACCCCCAAACACAATATATATTGTTAAAGCAAAGGCCCTACAGATTAAAATGGTGGGTGTTGCATTTTTTTTTTTTTTCACACAGTATTTGCGCAGCGATTTTTCAAACGCATTTTTTGTTGAAAAAATACACTTTTTTTTATTTTAATGCACTAAAACACACTATATTGCTCAAATTTTTGATGAAATAAAAAATATGATCTTAGGCCGAGTACATGGATACCAAACACGGCATGCTTTAAAATTGCGCACAAACACTCAGTGGCGACAAACTACATACATTTTTAAAAGCCTTTAAAAGACTTTACAGGTTACCACATTAGATTCACAGAGGAGGTCTACTGCTAAAATTACTTCCCTCGATCTGACCTTCGCGGTGATACCTCACATGCATGGTGCAATTGCTGTTTACATATGACGCCAGACCAACGCTTGTGTTCACCTTTGCGCAAGGGAAGGGGGGCAGGGGTGCTTTTTTTTTTTTTTTTAGTTTTTTTTTTTTTTTATTTAGCTTTTTTATTTAATTTTTAAACTGTTCCTTCTATTTTTTTTCTTTGTTATAATTTTTATTGCTATCTCAGGGAATGTAAATATCCCCTATGATAGCAATAGGCAGTGACAGGTACTCTTTTTGAAAAAATTGGGGTCTTTTAGACCCTAGATCTTTCCTCTGCCCTCAAAGCATCTGACCACACCAAGATCGGTGTGATAAAACGATTTCCCAATTTCCCAATGGCGCGGTTATATATCCGGGAGGGGGGACATTCCCTCCCACTGCTTGTAAAAGCAGTCTAGAGGCTAATTACCCGCTAGAATTGCTTTTACATGAAAGCCGATCACTGGCTGAAAAGAATTATACCAAGATGATACCTAAACCTGCAGGCATCATTCTGGTATAACCATTCAAATTCCAGCAACATACTGGACATATATTGTAATCTTTTTTTTCATGCAGCCTCTTGGCTGAACGAAAAAGAGATTGATCGGTGGGTATGCCCACCATTAGAATACCTCCCTTCATCCACCCACTTCTAATGATGGGCATACATGCACCATTTATATATGCGGAAGCATGGGGGCATCCTCCCGCAAAAGTTATGCCATGTACACACGGTCGGACTTTTCCACGGGGCAAGCCTCCGTCGGAATTTCGACCGTATGTACGCGGCATGAGGAGCCAATCGCTCCTCCGCCCCTGCTGCCCCCATGCTTCGGCATATATGCTCTTTTTTTTAACTGTGGTGGTGAAATCATCTCCTACAGCGTTGGAGTCGCGGCTGTATGTATCGTGGGAGCAAACGCTGTTGCTGTCAAGATAAATAAATCCGCGCTGCAACTGAATGGCGCACCTGAAAACAAAAAAAATGGTTAACAATAAAACACAGTGAACAAAATTACATACCTCAAAAGCAAGCATGATAAAACATAATAAAACATTGCAGAATAGAATGGAGTAAAAAAAGAGCAACAATAGAGAGAGAATAGAGAGAGAGAGAGAGAGAATAAAACGACAACTATTTTTTTTTTTTTTTTTTTATATTTTTTTTGGAGATTCACAGGTAAAAAAGCTCCTGACTGTTAGCGACTGAATCAAAACGCTACCACAAAAAAAATGTTAGCGATCGCAGGGATCAGGCCTGACTCTGCGAATGCTGCAGTTATGTGTGCTTAGTGTTTTGTAAGTGACAGTGATCAATCGATACTGCACTTGGGTGGGCTGGGCTGGGCGGAGGGGGAAAACGCAGGTGCTAGCAGGTATCTGGGCTGATGCCGCTAACAATGCATTTTTTGGAACCCTAAACTGCTGGGACGCTAGTATAGATCTGTTCAGATCAGATATTGATCTGTTCAGATACTGTACCACTAAGGGAGGTGTATGCTTTGCGCGTGGTGTTTGCGGTACTGGCACTAACCTGGGGCGACGCAGACCTTATTTGACCCTAAAAACCTAATTGATATCACCCGCCGGGTGATCAGGGGGTTAAACCGTTATTGGGTAATAAATGGCGGGTGCTCTGACAGTATAAAAAACAAACTAACTAACCAGCATCACCCGTAACAGTTATACCGTGATCACTGGTAAGAGGGTTAACTAAGGGCAATCAGGGGGTTAAAACCTTTATTAGGTAATATATGGGGGTACCTGACGCTATATAAAAACCTGACGGGGAACCTAAATAACTAACTGGCTAACCAGCGTCACCAGTGACACTTATACGGTGATCACTGGTGAAAGAGTTAACTCTAGGGGCAATCAGGGGGTAAAACCTTTATTTAGGTTGTAATATGGGGGTACCTGACCTATAAACCTATTTATGAACCTATATAAACCTGGCGGTTAACCTAAAAAAAAAAACTGGCTACCTAGCGGCACCAGTGACACCAATGCAGCGATCAGAAAAACGATTGCTTAGTGACACTGGCAAAAGGGGGTGAAAGGGTTAACTAGGGGCAATCAGGGGGTTAAAACCTTTATTAGGCAATATATGGGGTACCTGACGCTATATAAAAACCTGATGGGGAACCTAAATAACTAAATAACTAACTGGCTAACCAGTGTCACCAGTGACACTTATACGGTGGTCACTGGTGAAAGAGTTAACTCTAGGGGCAATCAGGGGGTTAAAACCTTTATTTAGGTTGTAATATGGGGGTACCTGACCTATAAACCTATTTATGAACCTATATAAACCTGGCGGTTAACCTAAAAAAAAACTGGCTACCTGGCGGCACCAGTGACACTAATGCAGCGATCAGAAAAACGATTGCTTAGTGACACTGGCAAAAGGGGGTGAAAGGGTTAACTAGGGGCAATCAGGGGGTTAAAACCTTTATTAGGTAATATATGGGGGTACCTGACGCTATATAAAAACCTGACGGGGAACCTAAATAACTAAATAACTAACTGGCTAACCAGCGTCACCAGTGACACTTATACGGTGATCACTGGTGAAAGAGTTAACTCTAGGGGCAATCAGGGGGTTGAAACCTTTATTTAGGTTGTAATATGGCGGTACCTGACCTATAAACCTATTTATGAACCTATATAAACCTGGCGGTTAACTTAAAAAAAAACTGGCTACCTAGCGGCACCAGTGACAGTAATGCAGCGATCAGAAAAACGATCGCTTAGTGACACTGGCAAAAGGGGGTGAAAGGGTTACCTGGGGGGCAATCAAGGGGTTAAACCTTTATTAGGGGGGTAGGGGGCTACCTTAGACCTAAAGGGGCCTAAAACTAACTGCCCTGACAGTTATTACAGTCACACTGACACTAAATGCAGTGATCAGTAAATAAATGATCACTGCAATTAGTGACAATGTGACTGGGGGGGGCAGGGGGTAATCTGGGGGGTGATCTGGGGGTGACAGGGGGGTGAAATATGTGCCTATGTGTCCTGGTGTCAGTGTATTGTTGGTGCACTAACCTAGATGTCTTCACTCCTCGGCGTCCAGGTCTTTCTGACCGACAGGAGGAGTGTGACATCACTTCCTCTGCCTGTGTTTAGAATTACACAGGCAGAGGGAGCATCTGATTCGCCAGGAGCGATCGCGAGGGGGTGGCCAGAAACCACTGGCCGTCCCCTCATCCCGGATCGCTCCTGAAGCGATGCCGACCGTCCTCGCCGGCGGGGGGGGGGGTCCGATTGGACCCCCCACCCGCCGGAAGAATGTCACGTACAGGTACGGGACTTTACCTGTACGTGCCATTCTGCTCACGTATATGTACATGGGGCGGTCAGCAAGTGGTTAAGGGTCATAAGTTCAAGTATATTATTCTGTGTGTGATTATCAATTGTATCTACCCTCATTTCCAATTCTGCGGTTCTCTGACCTAGTTCTCTGATCTCTTTTGTTAATTTCTCAGTAATATGGTCAGAAGTCTGTTTGAGGGCTTTCTGAAGCATATATTCAAATTTTGTGAATATATCTGAGTGCGCTACAGTTTGTGAGTCATTATCAATATCATGTTCAGACTCACCATTGTTGTCCTGTTTGGTTTGCCTGTGAGGTAAAATCTTCTTGCTGTGAGGGCTACTGCTCTGTGAGGGGGAGGATGCTGCCGCCATCTCTGCCGCCAGTCTGTGAGCTGTTCCCTTTGAGATAGCCAGTTTAAATTTTTAGTTTTTGACCTTTTAAGACCATTGCTTATGTAGCAGGTTGTGGTGGGAAGAATCTCCTGTTATTTTGAGGCATTAACAGCGCCGCTGGGACCTGTAGTCCTCCGGTGTGTACTCCGGACATTACTGCTGCCTCAGGCTGCCACACATGCTCCCCCAAGTTCATCTATCTCATTGATCTTGGAAAACAATGACAGTGGAGCCAAAATGAGGATAAATGTTGCAGGATCATCTGGTATCTGCATGAATATCAACTTTAAAATGACCGGCTTCATCTGAAACTTTTGATACCTTGTCAAGACCAAAAAATATGCAAAATGGATCATTTGTCTCTTTTGGCATTTCCAGTATAATGGAAAAAATACAATGTGTAGCGCTAACAAAATAAACAGTGAACGGTGTGAACCACTGTGAGAAAATTATGAACCAATGGGGTATAATAGGCGAAAGTCCCAAGTGTAATAAACAAATGAATGTAAACTTGTGATAAAGTCTTTTAAAAAAACTTCTCCTGTAGAGTGATGAGGCATCTCTGGAATCACAGGGTATAATATGTGTACAAGGATATATGGAAACCATCCAAGAGTATGAAATGGATACACTTACCAACAGTGATGGACCCACCTACCTTATGGCAGTGGGTCAATTGCGCTTAAGGTAATTCCTGTAGATGGCACTTGGAAAGCCGGCGTGGATCCTTAACCACTTCCCGACCGCCCCATGTACATATACGTCGGCAGAATGGCACGTACAGGCAGAATCACGTACCTGTACGTGCCATTCTTCAGGCGCGTGGGGGGTCCGATCGGACCCCCCCGGCCGGCGGGGACGGTCGGGATCGCTTCAGGAGCGATCCGGGATGAGGGGACGGCCAGTGGTTTCTGGCCACCCCCTCGCGATCGCTCCTGGCGAATCAGATGCTTCCTCTGTCTGTGTCAATCAAAACACAGGCAGAGGAAGTGATGTCACACTCGGTGCGCCGGTCTATGTGACCGGAACGCCGAGGAGACAACATGTAAAGGTTAGTGCACCAACAGTACACTGACACCAGTACACATAGGCACATATTCCACCCCCCTGTCACCCCCAGATCACCCCCCAGATCACCCCCTCCCCCCCCAGTCACAGTGTCACTAATTGCAGTGATCATTTATTTACTGATCACTGCATTTAGTGTCAGTGTGACTGTAATAACTGTCAGTGCAGTTAGTTTTAGGTCCAAGGTAGCCCCCCACCCCCCCCTAATAAAGGTTTAACCCCTTGATTGCCCCCCAGGTAACCCTTTCACCCCCTTTTGCCAGTGTCACTAAGCGATCGTTTTTCTGATCGCTGTATGTGTCACTGGTGTCGCTAGGTAAACATTTTTTTTTTTTATAGGTAACCGCCATGTTTATATAGGTTCATAAATAGGTTTATAGGTCAGGTACCCCCATATTACAACCTAAATAAAGGTTTTAACCCCCTGATTGCCCCTAGAGTTAACCCTTTCACCAGTGATCACAGTATAACTGTCACTGGTGACACTGGTTAGCCAGTTAGTTATTTCGTTATTTAGGTTCCCCGTCAGGTTTTTATATAGTGTCAGGTACCCCCATATATTACCTAATAAAGGTTTTAACCCCCTGATTGCCCCGAGTTAACCCTTTCACCCCCTTTTGCCAGTGTCACTAAGCGATCGTTTTTCTGATCGCTGCATTAGTGTCGCTAGGTAACCAGTTTTTTTTTTAGGTTAACCGCCATGTTTATATAGGTTCATAATTAGGTTTATAGGTCAGGTACCCCCATATTACAACCTAAATAAAGGTTTTAACCCCCTGATTGCCCCTAGTTAACCCTTTCACCCCCTTTTGCCAGTGTCACTAAGCGATCGTTTTTCTAATCGCTGCATTAGTGTCACTGGTGCCGCTAGGTAGCCAGTTTTTTTTTTAGGTAACCGCCAGGTTTATATAGGTTCATAAATAGGTTTATAGGCCAGGTACCCCCATATTACAACCTAAATAAAGGTTTTAACCCCCTGATTGCCCCTAGAGTTAACTCTTTCACCAGTGATCACAGTATAACTGTCACTGGTGACGCTGGTTAGCCAGTTAGTTATTTAGGTTCCCCGTCAGGTTTTTATATAGCGTCAGGTACCCCCATATAATACCTAATAAAGGTTTTAACCCCCTGATTGCCCCTAGTTAACCCTTTCACCAGTGATCACCGTATAACTGTTACGGGTGACGCTGGTTAGATAGTTTGTTTTTTATACTGTCAGGGCACCCGCCATTTATTACCCAATAACGGTTTAACCCCCTGATCGCCCGGCGGGTGATATCAATTAGGTTTTAGGGTCAAATAAGGTCTGCGTCGCCCCAGGTTAGTGCCAGCACCGCAAACACCCACGCACAAAGCATACACCTCCCTTAGTGGTACAGTATCTGAACAGATCAATATCTGATCTGATCAGATCTATACTAGCGTCCCAGCAGTTTAGGGTTCCAAAAAAACGTATTGTTAGCGGCATCAGCCCAGATACCTGCTAGCACCTGCGTTTTCCCCCTCCGCCCAGCCCAGCCCAGCCCACCCAAGTGCAGTATCGATCGATCACTGTCACTTACAAAACACTAAGCACACATAACTGCAGCGTTCGCAGAGTCAGGCCCGATCCCTGCGATCGCTAACAGTTTTTTTGTGGTAGCGTTTTGATTCAGTCGCTAACAGTCAGGAGCTTTTTTACCTGTAAATCTCAAAAAAATAAAAAAATAGTTGTCGTTTTATTGTTCTCTCTCTATTGTTGCTCTTTTTTTACTCCATTCTATTCTGCAATGTTTTATTATGTTTTATCATGCTTGCTTTTCAGGTATGTAATTTTGTTTACTGTGTTTTAGTGTTAACCATTTTTTTGTTTTCAGGTGCGCCATTCAGTTGCAGCGCGGATTTATTTATCTTGACAGCAACAGTGTTTGCTCCCACGATACATAAAGACGCGACTCCAACACTGTAGGAGGTGATTTCACCACCACAGTTAAAAAAAAGAGCATATATGCCGAAGCATGGGGGCAGCAGGGGCGGAGGAGCGATTGGCTCCTAATGCTGCGTACATACGGTCGAAATTCCGACGGAGCCTTGCCCCGTGGAAAAGTGCAACCGTGTGTACATGGCATAACTTTTGTGGGAGGATGCCCCCATGCTTCGGCATATATAAATGGTGCATGTATGCCCATCATTAGAAGTGGGTGGATGAAGGGTGGTATTCTAATGGTGGGCATACCCACCAATCAATCTCTTTTTTTCGTTCAGCCAAGAGGCTGCATGAAAAATAAAGATTACAATATATGTCCAGTATGTTGCTGGACTTTGAATGGTTATACCAGAATGATGCCTGCAGGTTTAGGTATCATCTTGGTATCATTCTTTTCAGCCAGTGATCGGCTTTCATGTAAAAGCAATTCTAGCGGGTAATTAGCCTCTAGACTGCTTTTACAAGCAGTGGGAGGGAATGTCCCCCCTCCCAGATATAAACCGCGCCATTGGGAAATTGGGAAAGCGTTTTATCACACCGATCTTGGTGTGGTCAGATGCTTTGAGGGCAGAGGAAAGATCTAGGGTCTAACAGACCCCAATTTTTTCAAAAAAAGAGTACCTGTCACTGCCTATTGCTATCATAGGGGATATTTACATTCCGTGAGATAACAATAAAAATGATAACAAAAGAAAAAAATGGAGGGAACAGTTTTAAAATAAAATAAAAAAGCTAAATAAATAAAAAAAATTAAAAAAAAAAAAAAAAGCACCCCTGCCCCCCATTCTCTTGCGCAAAGGCGAACACAAGCGTTGGTCTGGCATCATACGTAAACAGCAATTGCACCATGCATGTGAGGTATCACCGCGAAGGTCAGATCGAGGGCAGTAATTTTAGCAGTAGACCTCCTCCGTGAATCTAATGTGGTATCATGTAAAGGCTTTTAAAGGCTTTTAAAAATGTATGTAGTTTGTCGCCACTGCGTGTTTGTGCGCAATTTCAAAGCATGTCCTGTTTGGTATCCATGTACTCGGCCTAAGATCATATTTTTTATTTCATCAAAAATTTGAGCAATGTAGTGTGTTTTAGTGCATTAAAATAAAAAAAAGTGTATTTTTTCCACAAAAAATGCGTTTGAAAAATCGCTGCGCAAATACTGTGTGGAAAAAAAAAATGCAACACCCACCATTTTAATCTGTAGGGCCTTTGCTTTAACAATATATATAGTGTTTGGGGGTTCAACGTAATTTTCTTGCAAAAAAAAAATATGTTTTCATGTAAACAAAAAGTGTCAGAAAAGGCTTTGTCTACAAGTGGTTAGAAGAGTGGGTGACGTGTGACATAGGCTTCTAAATGTTGTGCATAAAATGCCAGGACAGTTCAAACCCCCCCCCCCCAAATGACCCCATTTTGGAAAGTAGACACCCCAAGCTATTTGCTGAGAGCAATGTTGAGCCCATTAAATTTTTATTTTTTTTTGTCCCAAGAGATTGAATAATGAAAAAAAAAAATATATATATTTTTTTTTTTACAAAAAGTTGTCACTAAATGATATATTGCTCAAACATGCCATGGGCATATGTGGAAATACACCCCAAAATACATTCTGTTGCTTCTCCTGAGTACGGGGATACCACATGTGTGGGACTTTTTGGGAGCCTAGCCGCATACGTCACCCCAAAAACCAAGCACCGCCTTCAGGCTTTCTAAGGGTGTTATTTTTTTATTTCACTTCTCACTGCCAATCACAGTTTCGGAGGCCATGGAATGCCCAGATGGCATAAAACCCCCCAAAATGACCCCATTTTGGAAAGTAGACACCCCAAGCTATTTGCTGAGAGGTATTGTGAGTATTTTGCAGATCTCGCTTTTTGTCACAAAGTTTTGAAAATTGAAAAAAAGAAAAAAAAAATTTTTTTTCTTTACTTTCTTCATTTTCAAAAACAAATGAGAGCTGTAAAATACTCACCATGCCTCTAAACAAATAACTTGGGGTGTCTACTTTCCAAAATGGGGTCATTTGGGGGGGTTTTGTGCTATTTTGGCATTTTATGGCCTTCGAAACTGTGATAGGTAGTGAGGAGTGAAATCAAAAATTTGCACCCTTAGAAATCCTGAAGGCGGTGCTTGGGTTTCGGGGCCCCGTACGCGGCTAGGCTCCCAAAAAGTCCCACACATGTGGTATCCCCATACTCAGGAGAAGCAGCTAAATGTATTTTGGGGTGCAATTCCACATATAACCATGGCATGTGTGAGCAATATATCATTTAGTGACAACTTTTTGAAAACATTTTTTTTTTTTTTGTCTTTATTCAATCACTTGGGACTAAAAAAAAAAATATTCAATGGGCTCAACATGCCTCTCAGCAAATAGCTTGGGGTGTCTACTTTCCAAAATGGGGTCATTTGGGGGGGTTTTGTGCTATTTTGGCATTTTATGGCCTTCGAAACTGTGATAGGTAGTGAGGGGTGAAATCAAAAATTTGCACCCTTAGAAATCCTGAAGGCGGTGCTTGGGTTTCGGGGCCCCGTACGCGGCTAGGCTCCCAAAAAGTCCCACACATGTGGTATCCCCATACTCAGGAGAAGCAGCTAAATGTATTTTGGGGTGCAATTCCACATATAACCATGGCATGTGTGAGCAATATATCATTTAGTGACAACTTTTTGAAAACATTTTTTTTTTTTTTTTTGTCTTTTATTCAATCACTTGGGACTAAAAAAAAAAATATTCAATGGGCTCAACATGCCTCTCAGCAAATAGCTTGGGGTGTCTACTTTCCAAAATGGGGTCATTTGGGGGGGGGTTTGTACTTCCCTGCCATTTTAGCACCTCAAGAAATGAGATAGGCAGTCATAAATTAAAAGCGGTGTAAATTCCAGAAAATGTACTCTAGTTTGTAGACGCTATAACTTTTGCGCAAACCAATAAATATACGCTTATTGGCATTTTTTTTACTAAAGACATGTGGCTAAATACATTTTGGCCCAAATGTTTGATTAAAATTGAGTTTATTGGATTTTTCTTATAACAAAAAGTAGAAAATATCTTTTTTTTTCAAAATTTGCAGTCTTTTTCCGTTTATAGCGCAAAAAATAAAAATCACAGAGGCAATCAAATACCATCAAAATAAAGCTCTATTTGTGGGAAGAAAAGGACGCCAATTTCGTTTGGGTACAACATTGCATGACCGCGCAATTACCAGTTAAAGCAGTGCAGTGCGAAATTGAAAAAAGACCTCTGGTCCTTTGGCTGCCAAATGGTCCGGGGCTGAAGTGGTTAACTCGAACAGCACACCTCCGAAGCAAAGATAAACTTCTGGGATGATGTTCCAAATCCTCCACGGTAACACAGATGTGCAATCCAAATAGTCCACAATGGCATGTGGCACCAGATAACCAGGAAGGGGAAAAGGAAAAAAGACTCTAATAGTGTAAGTCCGCCAATATGTTTATTGGATTTGGGGCATAAAAAATGGCACAAAAGGGAAAAATCCCATTAAGTACAGTGCATATAAATTATAAAATAAAAATATAAAATGAGGTAAAAGCAATGTGGGAGTCTCAAATGAGCTAGGCCTGATGCTTTCGACCTAGTGGTCTTCAACAGGGGCATCATCATCACCTTATACAATTGCAAGAGGATCTTATAACCCGTTTCTTGAATGTTATCTTTTTGTTGATCTGTAAATGTGGATCTACAATTTTCTCTCAGGTCTTTGGAGTTAACATATATTGGTTCCTTTGCTAGCTTCCCAGTTATCCATTAGCAGACTATAGGATTTTGACTTTTTGTGTCACTTTGTGACACAAAACCTACTTGGTCATGGTGAACAATTTTGTAGATACAGTAAATAGGAGTAATAGTTTAAGGTCAATTAGCAGATATTTGGTGAAAAGTAGCACATTGCATAGTGTCTTTTCCCTTTTTTGGAAATACTGTGATAGTTGCACAGAGGGTATTTACAGGTAATGAATCACCCTCAAGAATAGAATTGTCACACCTTGAATGGATGAACCAGGATTTTTGCAACAATAAAGCTGTTGGGGCTGGTCTGGTTTAGACTATTTCAGTGTTCTAATCTATTCCTCCTCTATAATAGGTTCCTTCGTAGAAGGAAAATCTTCTAATGGAAAAAGGGGAGACCTCACATGAAGATGCATTTGGAAAATGTGTTCAGTTTGTCTGAATGGGCCTGCATTTATAAGAGTGGAGAGGAATTATGAAGATCTCTGTGATAATCTCAGAAATTATTTGCAATTTCTTTTGCTGTATGCAGCAACCCAACTTTACCTAAGCCAATGTGAGGGCTAAAGGTTTAAGCTCTTGCCTCTCTAAGGCCCCTTTCACACTGGGGCGGTGAGCCGCGGTGACGGTAAAGCAGCGCTATATTTAGCGCTGCTTTACCGTCGTTTTCACCGCGGTTTTCGGCTGCTCGCGGTGCGGTTTTACCCCCCGCGAGCGGCCGAAAAAGGGTTAAACACCCCCCCGCAGAGCGCCGCCGTAGCCGCGGTATTGCCGCGGTAACCGCGGTATTGCCGCGGTTTTACCGCGGTTTTACCGCGGTCTCCCATTGTAATCAATGGGAAGGAGCGGTATAGGAGCGGTGAACACACCGCTCCTATCCCGCTCCAAAGATGCTGCTAGCAGGACTTTTTTTGTCATCCTGCTAGCGCACCGCTCCAGTGTGAAAGCCCGCCGGCTTTCACACTGGAGTTAAAGGGGCAGGATTTTTTCATGCGGTGAACAGGCGCTATTTTTAGCGCTGCACCGCATGAAAAACGCCCCGGTGTGAAAGGGGCCAAAGGGAGTCCCACCATTTGCTCATCCATAAAACCATGGCTGGTAAAGCTGGCCTTAACCTTATGAAGAAGGAGGTCAGTAAACTAATCATAGAGAAAGAGAAGGTGGTGATTTATCATGGTGTTATATCTGAGATAACAAGCATGCTATGTGCTCAGACTTGAATTTTTTTTCAGGTGGAATCCATGAAAGATGAGCAGCCCTTGAATAAGACCCTTGTGTGCTAGTGAGTTTGGAAAAAGGCCTAGAGTTCTGTTCCACAAGAGCCTTAGTTTAATGATCCGGCAGCAACTTCCACTATCAAATCCTATGTTTCTTTGCAAAGAAGGATGTCAATACTGACTGGTGAGCAATCAGATAATATGACAATCAAGGCAGATTGTACCCTTTGAATATCAGAGTGTTTGATTAAAAAATAATACATTCTGTAATACGTTCTATGAGCTGTAGGGAAAAATAAATCTACTGATCCCATGTGCAATGCTCTGCAGGCTTTTGTGTAAAAAAAATAAAAATAAATCAATGCACATTTTTACTTTGTGCAAAAATATCTGCATTTATTATAATTTCATAAAGATGAACTTAGCCTTTTAATCTATTAAACCCAGGAACACATTTGGTAAGCTCTTGAAATAGATCACCCATAGCTACCAATCTAAACACAACAAATATGGGCTTAAACTACTCAATATGAAGCATTTAACATCTGTTCAACAGCTCATTCTAGAGAAAGACCCATAGGACTCAAATATTCAACTTTTATTTCTTATTTAAAAGGGGAAGGAAAAAGGGGGAGTGGCTGGGATTTATTTGATTTTGGGAGAAGAATGGGGATATTGGGATGGCGAAGAGAGCAGCTTGGGACAGAAAGGGATGGAACAGGAATGGAAGAATAGATCGGTTTGAGAGCACAAGATTGGAAGTAAGTAGGGAGGACTAGAAGGGCAAAACATTTTTAAATGTATAGTGTTCTGTGCAGCTGATGTCTAAATTCCCTTTCATGCCTAGCTGCTACCACCTTTGTCATTCACTTCACAAAATAAAATAAAATAAAAAATTAAATGTGCAGCACTTATCTACTATAAGACTCAACGCACACTTTTGTTGCATTTGATATAAAATATATTGGTGATTTTTTCAGCAGTCTGTTTAAATAGAGACAGAAATCAGGTTACTGTTGAGTTTAAGGATGCTTCTCAAACTAATGCCTTGGTAACAAGTACACAGGCTTTCCTTAAACAGAGGGAACAGTTGACAGTTGAAACAGTCAGTTGTTAAGATAAACATATTTGTAACCGTTGTCAACAAAAACCCAAATAAAAGTGAGCAGCAGAGATTGATAGGCAGGACTTATCATGCCTTAAACACCAAGGACAATCTGTAACCACCTAGAAGCCATTGAAGAAAAAGACACTTGCGCCGGATTTCCTGCTTAAGAAGGATTTACTGCTTAAAGCGGAGGTCCACACAATTTTTTTAACTTCACCGTTTTCCCATCAGCGCTATGAACAGATGCTCAAATGAAAAGAAAAAAAAATTGGTGCTGTATTTACCATAGAATCTGTCTGTATTGTGGCACTTCCTGTTCGTCACTCCCGCCGGTGTAGATGTGTATATTTGTTTTCCCCTGAGGTGCACTGTCTCCTGGGAGCTAAGTGTCATGCTTCCCATGAGTCAGTGCGGAACGCCTCCGTGAAATTCAGATATTCTGACGATATGGGTCCCCCATCGGATAATGCCCGGGCTGGACTGCGCATGCGCAAACGGTGCACCCGAAAATTGCAGAGGATGAACCGCGGTTTATCATCCTTGGAGATTTTGCCGTTGCCGTTTGCGCATGCGCTGTACCTGCGCAGTCCAGCCTGTGCATTATCCGATGGGACCCATATCGACAAGACAGTGAGCATGCGCAGGAACGAGCAGCATTCACCGCTAAGGTTGAGCGAACCCAAACTGTAAAGTTGATGTTCATACCGGACTTTTGGGTCCCAGACCCGAACCCGAACAATTTACTGTATGGTCGAGTCCGAAATTCGGAATTCAAAAATTCGTAAATCCGAAAATCCGAAATTCGGAAATTTGAAAATTCAAATTTCGGAAATTCGAAAATGTGAAATTTGGAAATTCGGAAATCCGAAAATGCGAAATTCGGAAATCCATACTTTGGAAATTTATAATTTTGGAAATTTTGGAAATTCAGAATTTTCGCAAATTGAAAAATTTGGAATTAACAAATTTGGCAAAATTCATTAAAAACGAATTTGGAACTAAACAAATTGCACATGTCTAGTGTTCGGCAATGTAATGACGCTTTTTAAAAAGCTGCAGGGCAGCCAATCAACATTCATTTAACTCGTGTGCCCTTAGAAGCCATCATAGCCATGCCTACTAATGGCATGGCTGTGATTGGCCAGTGCAGCATGTGACCCAGCCTCTATACAAGCTAGAGGCACACAGCACAGCACGTCACTCTGCTATAGATAGTGTAGGGAAAGGTTGCTGCTGCTGCTGCTTTGAGGTAGAGAATTAGATAGGAGTCCTGATTCAGAAATCTATTCCAATTACTCAGCGATCTACCTTGATTTTCTTGTGTGGGTGCAGTGCACAATCTTTTTACACTGCCCTGAGCCCAGTGCCAGAGAAAATATAGATGGTGTAGGGAAAGGCTGCTGCCGTTTTGAGGGAGAGAATTAGATATCCTGCTTCAGAAATCGAATTATGGGTGCAGTGCACAATCTTTTTACACTGCCCTGAGACCAGTGCCAGATAAAAGATAACTTTTATCCGTCTGTTAGTTAGGTTGGCGCCGGCAGGCATTTTATGCAAGCTCAGTGCACCAGCACTGCATATGTTACTGTGAGATACACCCTTTAGATACTGTTGGTCTATTCTGCTATTCAAAAAAAAAAATTTAGGGGAAAAAATCTTTTTTTTTTAATAGTATTTTCTGCATATCTGTACGTGTGACATACACCCTTTAGATACTGTTGGTCTATTCTGCTATTTAAAAAACACCCATTTATGGCAATAAAATATTTTGCAGTGTTTTCTGCATATCTGTAGTTGTGAGATACACAATTTAGATAGTGCTCTTCTATTCTGCTATTCAAAAAAATAATAATTTAGGGCAATTTTTTTTTTAAATAGCATTTTCTGCATATTTGTATGTGTGAGATACACCCTTTAGATACTGTTGCTCTATTCTGCTATTCTAAAAACACCCATTTAGGGCAAGATCCTAAATTTGAAAACTATGAGCAGAACGTCAAAGAAGGGATGTGGCTCCGGTCGTGGTGCTGCTGGTGGAGCTCCTGTTGCAGGGAGAGGACGTGGTGCACGCACAAGTGAAACACCTTCCTCAGGTGCAAGTAGGCGACATAGCTTGCAGCGGTATTTGGTCGGGCCTAATGCGGCTCTACGAATGTTGAGGCAAGGCCAAGTACAGGCAATAGTAGATTGGGTTGCTGACAGTGCCTCCAGTTCCTTCACATTGTCTCCCACCCAGTCTTCTGCTGAAAGATCAGAGTTGGCACCTGCAGCCAATGTCCATCAGTCTTTAACCTCACCCCCTTGCAAATCAGCCAAACAGTCTGAGCCCCAAATCATGCAGCAGTCTCTTCTGATTTTTGATGACTCTGTTAGCAGGGTTTCTCAGGGCCATCCACCTAGCCCTGCCCCAGAAGTGGAAGAGATTGTGTGCACCGATGCCCAACCCCTTATGTTTCAAGATGAGTACATGGGAGCATGTCTTGGATGATGACGAAACACAGGTGCCAACTACTGCTGCTTTCGCAATTGTGCAGACCGACAAGGAGGGCAGGGGTGAAGACTGGGTGGAAGATGATGTGGAGGACGATGAGGTCCTCGACCCCACATGGAATCAACATCATGCAGGTGACCTGTGTAGTTCGGAGGAAGAGGTGGTGGTTGCACAGAGCCACCAGCACAGCAGAAGAGGGAGCAGGGTGCAAAAGCGGAGCGTCCGTCCCCTAGACAGTACGTCTGCTACTGCCCAACGCAGCAAGGGACCGAGCACACCAAAGCCAGGTCCAAGGAGTTCCCTAGCGTGGCAGTTCTTCAGACAATGTGCTGATGACAAGACACGAGTGGTTTGCACGCTGTGCAATCAGAGCTTGAAGCGAGGCATAAACGTTCTCAACCTGAGCACAACCTGCATGACCAGGCATCTAAGTGCAAAGCATGAGATGCAATGGAGTAGACACCTCAAAAACCAAGAAAGGTCTCTGGCTCCTCCTGCTTCCTCTTCTGCTGCAGTCTCGGCCTCTTCATCCACCTCTGTAGTGACAGTGACACCTGCCAACCTGCAAACAGAGGATCTGCCAGCAACACTACCACCTGGGTCACCAACCATCTCCACAATGTCCCATGGAAGCGTTCAGCTCCATTTTCTGCGTGTTCATAAATGCTTTAGACACTGTACGTGTATTCTGCTATTGACAAAAACACCCATTTAGGGCGAGATCATAAATTTTGAAAATATGAGGAGATCATCAAAAAGGGGACGTGGCCCGGGTCGTGGTGCTGCTGGTGGCACTCCTGTTGCAGGGAGAGGACGTGGTCGATCTGTGCCAGCTACACGCACTAGTGAAACACCTTCCTCAGGTGCGAGTAGGCGACAGAGCCTGCAGCGGTATTTTGGCGCGCCTAATGAGGCTGTACGAATGTTGAGGCCAGGACAAGTACAGGCGATAGTAGATTGGGTTGCTGACAGTGCCTCCGGTCTCCTGATGAAAGTTCAGAGTTGGCACCTGCAGCCGATGTCCATCAGTCTTTCACCTCACCCCCTTGCAAATCAGCCAATCAGATTGTGGAGGACGATGAGGTCCCTTGACCCCACATGGAATCAATGTCATGCAGGTGACCAGTGTAGTTCAGAGGAAGAGGTGGTGGTCGCACAGAGCCACCAGCACAGCAGAAGAGGGAGCAGGGTGCAAAAGCGGAGCGTCCGTCCCCTAGACAGTACGTCTGCTACTGCCCAACGCAGCAAGGGACCGAGCACACCAAAGCCAGGTCCAAGGAGTTCCCTAGCGTGGCAGTTCTTCAGACAATGTGCTGATGACAAGACACGAGTGGTTTGCACGCTGTGCAATCAGAGCTTGAAGCGAGGCATAAACATTCTCAACCTGAGCACAACCTGCATGACCAGGCATCTAAGTGCAAAGCACGAGATGCAGTGGAGTAGACACCTCAAAAACCAAGAAAGGTCTCTGGCTCCTCCTGCTTCCTCTTCTGCTGCAGTCTCGGCCTCTTCATCCACCTCTGTAGTGACAGTGACACCTGCCAACCTGCAAACAGAGGATCTGCCAGCAACACTACCACCCGGGTCACCAACCATCTCCACAATGTCCCATGGAAGCGTTCAGCTCCATTTTCTGCGTGTTCATAAACGCTTTAGACACTGTACGTGTATTCTGCTATTGATAAAAACACCCATTTAGGGCGAGATCATAAATTTTGAAAATATGAGGAGATCATCAAAAAGGGGACGTGGCCCGAGTCGTGGTGCTGCTGGTGGCGCTCCTGTTGCAGGGAGAGGATGTGGTCGATCTGTGCCAGCTACACGCACTAGTGAAACACCTTCCTCAGGTGCGAGTAGGCGACAGAGCCTGCAGCGGTATTTTGGCGCGCCTAATGAGGCTGTACGAATGTTGAGGCCAGGACAAGTACAGGCGATAGTAGATTGGGTTGCTGACAGTGCCTCCGGTTCCTTCACATTGTCTCCCACCCAGTCTCCTGATGAAAGTTCAGAGTTGGCACCTGCAGCCGATGTCCTTCAATCTTTCACCTCACCCCTTGCAAATCAGCCAATCAGTCTGAGCCCCAAATCATGCAGCAGTCTCTTCTGCTTTTGATGACTCTGTTGCTGACAGTGCCTCCGGTTCCTCCATTGTCTCCCACCCAGTCTCCTGATGAAAGTTCAGAGTTGGCACCTGCAGCCGATGTCTATCAGTCTTTCACCTCACCCCCTTGCAAATCAGCCAATCAGTCTGAGCCCCAAATCATGCAGCAGTCTCTTCTGCTTTTTGATGACTCTGTTAGCAGGGTTTCCCAGGGCCATCCACCTAGCCCTGCCCCAGAAGTGGAAGAGATTGTGTGCACCGATGCCCAACCACTTATGTTTCATGATGAGTACATGGGAGGACCATCGCAGCGCGTCTCGGATGATGACGAAACACAGGTGCCAACTGCTGCTGCTTTCGCCATTGTGCAGACCAACAAGGAGGGCAGGGGTGAAGACTGGGTGGAAGATGATGTGGAGGACGATGAGGTCCTCGACCCCACATGGAATCAACATCATGCAGGTGACCTGTGTAGTTCGGAGGAAGAGGTGGTGGTCGCACAGAGCCACCAGCACAGCAGAAGAGGGAGCAGGGTGCAAAAGTGGGGCGTCCGTCCCCTAGACAGTACGCCTGCTACTGCCCAACGCAGAAAGGGACCGAGCACACCAAAGCCAGGTCCAAGGAGTTCCCTAGCATGGCAGTTTCTTCAGACAATGTGCTGATGACAACACACGAGTGGTTTGCACGCTATGCAATCAGAGTCTGAGGCGAGGCATAAACGTTCTCAACCTGAGCACAACCTGCATGACCAGGCATCTAAGTGCAAAGCACAAGCTGCAGTGGAGTAGACACCTCAAAAACCAAGAAAGGTCTCTGGCTCCTCCTGCTTCCTCTTCTGCTGCAGTCTCGGCCTCTTCATCCACCTCTGTAGTGACAGTGGCACCTGCCAACCCGCAAACAGAGCATCTGCCAGCAACACTACCACCTGGGTCACCAACCATCTCCACAATGTCCCATGGAAGCGTTCAGCTCTCTATCTCCCAAACACTGGAGCGGAAGAGGAAGTACCCACCTATCCACCCGCAATCCCTGGCCCTGAATGCCAGCATTTCAAAATTACTGGCCTTTGAAATGCTGTCATTCCGTCTGGTGGAGACGCAGAGTTTTAAAAGCCTGATGGCATTGGCTGTCCCAGAGTATGTCGTGCCCAGCCGCCACTACTTTTCCAGGCGAGCCATTCCTTCCCTGCACAACCAAGTGGGGAACAAAATCAGGTGTGCACTGCGCAACATCATCTGTGGCAAGGTCCACCTAACTACGGATGCGTGGACCAGTAAGCACGGTCAGGGACGTTATATCTCCCTAACAGCACACTGGGTAAATGCAGTGGCGGCTGGGCCTGAGGCGGATAGCAGTTTGGTGCATGTCCTTCCACCACCGAGGATTGCAGGGCGCTTCAGTTTGCCTCCTGTTGCTAACTCCTCCTACTCCGCTTCCTTATCCTCTACCGCATCCTCATCAGGTCAGCGTAACACCTTCACCACCAACTTCAGCACAGCCAGGGGTAAACGACAGCAGGCAGTTTTAAAACTTTCCTATTTGGGGGGAAAAAACCCCACACCGGGCAGGAGTTGTGGAGGGATATGGAACAACAGACCGATGAGTGGTTGGTGGCAGTGAGCCTCAAGCCCGGCCTGGTGGTGTGCGATAATGGGCAAAATCTCGTAGCAGCTCTGGGCCTAGCCAAGTTGACGCACATCCCTTGCCTGGCGGATGTGCTGAACTTGGTGGTCCAGAGGTTCCTTAAAAATTACCCCCATATGTCAGAGCTGCTGCAGAAAGTGCGGGCCGTCTGTGTACACTTTCGGCATTCCCACCCTGCTGCTGCTCGCCTGTCAGCGCTGCAGCGTAACTTCGGCCTTCCCGCTCACCGCCTCATATGTGATGTGCCCACAAGGTTGAACTCCACCTTGCACATACTGGCCAGACTGTGTGAGCAGCAGCAGCGCTTGCGCAGTACGGAGGACAAGGAGATTCCGAAAATCTCAGAAGATGAACGGTGCCTGCGCTGTGATTTCAGGTTCAAGCCCCACCATCCAAGTGAACATACGGTAGCACATAGTAACAAGGCTCCTCGCGGGCTTGCTTCGCTCGGCTTGAACCTCGGATGGTGGGGCTTGAACCTGGACTCACGGCGCAGTCGCCGTTCATCTTTGTTGATTTTCGGGAATCCCCTTGTCCTCCGTACTGCGCAAGCGCAGTACAGGGCGGACACTATGCAACGGGGGACAGAATTAGACACATCACCGGCCTTACCCAGCCATTGTTGTATTTTTGATCTTTCTCACTCTTTTGTGGTGTACCCTAATAAAAAAAAAAAAAAAAAAGAAATTAAAAACAAAAACCAGTGTTGGCTACCTCGTCCTCCTCCACTGCCGCTTCCACCTACACCGCCACATCCACTGCCACCTCAACCTCCTACTCCATATGGACCTCGTCCTCCTAGGTTAAGATTATTTTTTTTTTATTTTTTTTATTTCAAAGTATTTTATTTTCCCACAAGCTTATTGATTAAATTGAATATTTTTTTCCAGAAAGGGAGTATTCTGGGGCATTCCCTCCATATGTGTGGCATTAGGGGGAATCCAGTGAAAATATTTTTTTTAAAAGTCAGCAGCTACAAATGCTTTTAAAATAAGGACACTTACCTGTCACAGGGTCCAGCGATGTCGGCGCCCGAGGCCGAACTATCCCTCGGTCCTCGGATGCTGCGACTGCCACCTTGGTTATGGGAATCAGGAAATGAAGCCTTGCGGCTTCACTTCCCAGTTCCCTACTGCGCATGCGCGAGTCACGCAATGCAATAGGAATACTCTGCGATGTCTCTGGGACCCGTGTGTGTCCCAGCAGACAGCGCGGTAAGACAGGAAGAGGCATAGACTCCCACGGGCAGAAGTGGGACAAATATCTGTCTTAGACAGGTATCTGCACCCCCCTCCCCCCTGAAAGGTGCCAAATGTGACACCGGAGGGGGGGAGGGTTCCGATGAGCGGAAGTTCCACTTTAGGGTGGAATTTCGCTTTTATGACTTCCTGTACCTCTTCTTCTGAGAAGGGGGCCTCCAGCATATTATTTTAAATTTTTATGTATTTTATGTTATTTTAAGTTATTTCCCTATCCACATTTGTTTGCAGAGCACTTGTCATGCTCTTAACAACATTTTGCTGCCATTTGCAGCCCTCTAGCCCTTTCCATTACTTTTTTAGAGCCATTTTAGTCCTCAAAAGTTCGGGTCCCCATTGACTTCAATGGGGTTCGGGTTTGGGGTCAAGTTCGGATCAAGTTCGGTCCCGAACTCAAACTTTTTTGCGAAGTTCGGCTGAACCTGTCGAAACCGAACATCCAGGTGT
Organism: Lithobates sylvaticus; assembly: GCA_028564925.1. Lineage (NCBI taxonomy): Eukaryota > Metazoa > Chordata > Amphibia > Anura > Ranidae > Lithobates > Lithobates sylvaticus. The sequence goes on from CM053027.1 coordinate 244,414,211, forward strand.
CCGCTCAACTCTATTCACCGCATCCCGGAAATCAATGCTTGTGGGCTTCACATGCCCACAAGCAAGATGGAACTGGCCATCATAAGATTTTATAAGTTAATTTTTATAATCGAAAACGGACATCGGGGGAATTAATACACCAAACAAGTGAGTGTTATATAGTGTTTATAACAACACTGGGTGTTTGCCCAGCTCTACTGAACACCGTTTTTTCCTGGCAGGAGAAAGGCAGCATAAAAAAAGCACTGAAAGCCACGTTTTGCAAACATGTTTGGGAGCGTTTAGGTATGTTTAAGTGCTAAGCATATGGGTATTCATTCATTCCATTGGACAGAACATTAGGTTATTCTGGCCACTGAATGAATAAATGCGCTAAACGTATCTTTTAGGTGCATGTTTAGGCGTGTATAGATGCATCAAGCCTGTTTTGTGCCAAAACGTTCTTCTCCTGAACACGCAAGTGATGGAATTTATTTTCTGCCTCTAAACGCTCCTGCCTCTTAAGGCCTGTAAACACATATGTATGCATGGAAAAATAGGCTAACATGGGGGGACAGTTAGAGAAATAAAAAAAAAAAAGGCCAAATACCCTAAAGTGGTGCGTTTGACACCCAGTGTGCATGATGCCTAAATCAGATACTAAACCATATATAACTCAGTGGCTGTAAGAGAATTCCGGCTAACAAACGCGCGACTGCGCATAAGTACGGGCGCACCAGTGTAAATAAGGAGTTGTATTGGCGCGAGCGCGCACAGGTGCGCGGACGTGCACGCCAAAGCGATCGACAATGCGCGCACACAGCTAATGCGCACACTCGCACGTATGGGCGCCAAGTAGTTTATTTAAACTGAGCACTGACACATGAACTTTACTGAGTGGTCTTTCAGCTAGTGCTTGTTAACCTGATCTGTTCCAGTTTCCAGTATCTTGACCCAGCTTCACCTGAACCTTCTCCTTGACCTCCGCCTGCCTACGTGATCCCTAGTTGTGTTTGACTCTACTACTGCCTGATGCTCTTGTATCTTGCTGCCCGTCTGTGTACCGAACCTGGCCTGTGTCCCGTCTCAGCCTCTGCCTTTCGTCTCGGTACCTGCTCTGTCTGGCTGTTGACGACCTCCTGGCTTACGTCCCAGCTACGCCTCCATCTGCTGACCCAGTGAAACTGAGCTCTGATCCTCAGAGCCTGCCCAGCGCTCTACAGCCATCTGGTTCCTGTCAAGGTTCGACCAGCACCGCCCACTACATTGGCCCTCGTGCCACTCTGTGTCCTTCACTCCCTGTCACCACTATCAGGGGTGTCGGACAGGAGGTGCAAGAGAAGCCCTCTCTCCAGCTCGATCGCCACCCGGTATGTGTCATTGGCCAAGTTGTTAGCACTAGTATGTGTGAGTGGGAGTTAGGGACAATAGATTGTAAGATCCTTGAGGGCAGGAATTAATTTGAGTGTATAATATACACTATATTACCAAAAGTATTGGTACGCCTGCCTTTACATGCTCATGAACTTTAATGGCATCCTAGTCTTAGCCTGTAAGGTTCAATATTGAGTTGGCCCACCTTTCTCAGCTATAATGGCTTCAAATCTTCTGGCAAGGCTATCCACAAGGTTTAGGGGTGTGTCTATGGGAATGTTTAACCATTCTTCCGGTAGCGCATTTGTGAGGTCAGGCACTGATGTGAATGAGAAGGCCTGGCTCACAGTCTCCACTCTAATTCATCCCAAAGGTGTTCTATCAGGTTGAGTTCAGGACTCTGTGCAGGTCAGTCAAGTATCTCCACCCCAAACTTACTATTCCATGTCTTTATGTACCTTGCTTTTTGCACTGGTACGCAGTCATGTTGGAACAGGAAGAGGCCATCCCCAAACTGTTCCCACAAGGTTGGGAGCATGAAATTGTGCAAAATGTGCCTAAACTCACAAATACACTTCTGGAAGAATAGTCAAACATTCCCATAGACACACACCTAAACCTTGTGGACAGCATTCCCAGAAGAGTTGAAGCTTTTATAGCTGCAAAGGGTGGGCCAACTCAATATTGAACCCTACAGATTAAGACTGGGATGCCATTAAAGTTCATGTGCATGTAAAGGCAGGCGTCCCAATACTTTTGTTAATGGTGATAGTGGGGCAAGAGCTAGGTGTATTCGAGACGAGTGCTAGAACCATCTAGTCATGAATGCCCTGGATTCTAACATTGTTCTTTCTGCTGCAATTCTCACCATCATCCACTTTGTCTCAGATGTGTAAGAGCCTAAACATATGCAGCACTGGCTGTTTCCAGGACTCCTAGCCATGATTCCATTGTTGTTTGATGTTAGAAATGCTGAATATAGACCTACAGAACAGTGCACAGTCCACATGGGCTTTGCTGCTTAACTTCAGACAGGAAAAGGAACTTTTATTCAGGAAGAAGATATAGAGTATAGTCCTAGATGCAGCTAAAAACTTTTAAACACTGGCATGTACTGGTTGAAGAGTATATCTCTACCAAATACTGATATTGTAGTAGTTGGTGCATAAAATACATAAACATTGTATTCCAACAATTGAGAGTCCTCCAAAGCTGCAACTCTGTAGTAAACATAGGTAAATTGATGTTTTACCTACACCAGTTCCTGTTTAAGGGTCCCCTAAATCATCACTACCATAGAGTCAAGGTCTGTATGTAGGGCACATGGGTGCTCACCACTGGAGACTGTCACAAGGCCTCCTAATGCTCAGGATTCAGTTGATTCCAATGGTGATTCCAGTTGTAAGACGTTGCAGTGTCCATAAAGTCTCTGACAATGTTATCCAAATGAATAACCATCTCCTTATCTGACATTCTCTGTTTCTTTCTAGTTGTAGACATAATAGCGACCTAGGAGGGTTTTTGTGTTGGTGCCATTTTGCCATCGGCAAACTCATGTGTCACTAAAACTTTGAAGAAGAGAGTGAGATCAGCCCAGTGAGACTCCCAAGGGATTTAAGGAGCCTGCCTTATGCCGCCTACACACGGTCGGAATTTCCTATGTAAAAAAGAACGATGGGAGCTTTTTGTCTGATTTTCCGACCGTGTATGCCCATCGGTCTTTTCCGACGGACTTTGGATTGAGAACCTGTTCTTAATTTTTCCGAAAGAAAACCTTTCTTTCGGATTTTCCAATCGTGTGTATGCAATTCCGACACGCAAAATTCCGACGCATGCTCGGAAACAATTTGACGCATGCTCAGAAGCATTAAACTTCCCTTTTATAGTGCAGTCGAACGTGTTGTATGCCGTGGTGTTATTGACCGTCGGAATTTGGTGTGACCGTGTGTAGGCAAGACAGTTTGAGTGAAATTCCGTCGGAATTCCGACGGGAAAACCATCAGAGCTTTTTTCGACGAGAATTCCGACCGTGTTTACGTGGCATTAGACATGAGCTAATTGGTGCTTGGAGTGTATCACTTCGTGCTGAACAGAGCTCTATCAATACAACTCACAGAGCTCTATCAATACATCCTTACTGATCTATTTTTAGGCTATGCCTCCTCCTGTACCATTTTTTTGCAACCGGTCTATCTAAATACATTCATTGCAGTAATCATTTCAAGACATTTCTCAGGATTGGTTTCCTTATCGGGACCACATTAGACCCTGCATGTGCAATGAGCTTCAGAAAACATACGTGTAGTCTTCAACAAAAGCCTGTGTGAAAGAGTGACAACAGGGATGGAGCATTGTCACCCAACATAAAGTAATTGCCCACAAAAGGACCTTCATGGCAGGATAGACACATATTACTATTAAAGCAGCATTTTTAAAACTATTGAAAAATACTTTTATAAATTTACATTTAAAAGTGATTTTTAAACACTTGTTTTTTACATATATTTTTAAGCTGTACCCCAGGCAAACTGTTAAAAATATATATGTTTAAGATCAGCTTAGACTACCAAATGAGTTGTATTTCTGTTTATCTGGCCCTAAAATTTTCACTGCTCTTCCATACAGCACAGCCTTGTCTGGATGGGAAGAGTACCAGATTTTTCTCTGCTACACTTAAGTACCACTTACACTTCTTGTTCCTTCTGCAGCCTGTGACTGGACAGTGAAAAGAAAAGCAGCAGACTGATGAACCTATGTCTCTGTTAGTCTACTCTCTCCTCCTATCAGCATACTACTCGAACATGAGCAATGCAGTACAACTGAATGACTCCCTGTGCTGCTTCTCCCTCCACTAGTCTGAACTCTGCTGTATAGGGCACGACAAGAGGCTGATTCCAGGTCAGTCAGATACACATACTGCTTGTATTTAAAATTATATTTAATGATGTATTTATGAATACAGAGCTGCATTAATGGTCTATTTTATATCTGCCCAGAGTCCAGCTTTAAGACATTTAAAGTGGAATTTAATATAAAAAGAAAATGTTGACAGGATTTTATGAGAGTAAAGACTCTATAGTAAGTAAATCTATTATAATGTGCTAATGTGTTGTGTACACTAGTAGTACATTAAGGCTAAAAGCTCTTGGGGCCCAATTAAAAAATAATTTTAGAGGTTTAATTCTACTTTAACAAACCACTGCAAACCAAACGTAAAAAATATGTTACTTACCAGTCTTTTTTTTTATTTACTATAGATATATATGTGCCTAAAGTGTAGGAGAGGGCTAAAGTAAAAAAACTGCAGTACAATTAAGCAATATATACCCACTTTTAATGCTTTGTCTCATTAACAATGCTGCAAGTGCAAAAAATATCTGTTAAAGAGAAGTAAACCCTGATGGGTTTACTTCCTCTTTGTTTCCCTGCAAAGGTAAAGCATAATGGGCTACTATGCATCACATAGTAGCCCATTATGTTTCACTTACCTGACACAGGAGCCTGCAATGTCACTGCTGTCCTCTTCTCCATATTTCTTCCGGGTATCACTGCTCCGACGCTGTGAGTGGCCAGAGAAGCGATGATATCATTCCATGCATGCGCGCAGGAGCCATCAGTGACGGCATGTTAGCCTTCACTAACGGCATGCTCAGTGCGCTTTCACCTGTGTCTGGTTTTTGTAAAATATCTCCTTAACCATGTAGGTTAAGGAGATATTTCTTGCACCTACAGGTAAGCCTTTATCTAGGCTTACCTGTAGGTTAAAGTGGTCCCAGAGGGTTTACAACCACTTTAATCTCTCAGTTATTAGTCCTGTTCAGAACACCTTGCCCTCTTCTCAACTCAATAACATATAGGGGAGGTGTTCTGTTGTTCTTCTGTAGTGCTTGGGATTTTGTTGCAGCAAAGAAAATGTCTTGTCATCTTAGACAGGAAGCTAGAAGCACATTGGGTTTCTGGCAGACTAACAGGTATTTTCTGTACCTGTGATATTTTTAAAGTGGTAGTAAATTCATACATTTAAAAAATTTAAAATGTAAAAATGTTTATATTATAAAAGACCCTAGAGCAGTGGTCATCAACCCTGTCCTCAGGGCCCACTAACAGGCCAGGTTTGCAAGATAACTGAAATACATCACAGGTGATATCATTTGCTATTCTAGTCTGCATCTCCCCAAAGGTAATACATAAAACCTGGCCTGTTAGTGGGCCCTGAGGACAGGGTTGATGACCACTGCCCTAGAGGTCTTTTCTGTGATAAATGTATCCCCTGCCTGTCAGTGGGCAATGTGATATGAGCCGCACATGCACAGTTCAGACCACATTTATGGCCCGCTCTGTGTGCCTGGGTGATGGGCGTAGAAGTGCCAATCAAGCGGCCGGAAACACGATACCCAGAAGAAAGACCAGGTGAAGATGGAAACGTTGGACACCAGGGAGAGCCCTGACAGCTCGTCGCTGGAAGGCTTTGTGTGTCGGTAAGTCTGTCATAATGTTCTAACATGCAGTGCATACTAGTACATTATGACTTAAACCTGCAGGGGGACCATTTCTTTTAGATTGCTTTCAAGGCTTTACTATCACTTTAAAGGAGAAGAGAACCTCAAAATTGAATTTTAAATGCAATTTTGAAAAAATAAGAAAAATTTGATAAAATATATAAATGTATTAATACACATAATTTGTAAAACCAAGGTTCCTGCAGAACTAACAACGTTTGTATAAACATAAACAAAAATATATGACAATTGGCAGAGGTGGTAAAATCCCACTACATAAATAGAAACCATCCATGCATGAGAGTACAGCGTATTTCGAAAGGTGCAAATATAGTCTTCATCAGGGACTAATTACCACATCTGAAATGTAAAATACAATATACATACATGGAATATATGAAAAAAACATATTGCTGAATATAACATTAAATTTGGTATATGTCGAACACCTATCAAAATAATCAATAAGCTTACATGTCAAAAATAAGTTGATTTGGACAAAAATTCCTCCATACCATAGATCATCCAACCAGCATGCATTAGCTCGTCAACATACAAAGGAACCAAAAGGGTGTAAACACCCAACAGGGGTGTTCAAGTGTAGGGAAAACTTGGAATAATGACGGGCAAAGAGACACAGGGAACCTACAAAAAGAATTTGAGCTTAAAAAACATGCATCCTAATAGGTTGTATGTGTGTCTCAAGAGGGCAGACCAGAATCCCAAGCAAGGGCATCAATAGGGAGAAAACCAGCCCGCCCCCCAGAGTGAGAGGCAAAAGAAGTGCATCCCTGGAGGCACCCAAAGCATAGGGACTGGTTCATAGAGCCGATGAGAACAACACATAATTACATTTTTTTAGACCACACTTACGGATTGTTGTGTCCAGAAAAAAAAATGGATTAAGATGACCTCTATCAGAAAGGTCCCAGCCCACAAGGGGAGAAAAAAAAACCTAGTAGTAAAAAATGTTATATATTAAATTACAGCAAACCCATAATTATATTGACTATGTGTCTAACTGGGGTGAGACAGTCCGGGTGAAGACGCTAACAGGAGAAAACAAGCAGACGCCCCACCAAGGTGGAGTCTGCATACCCCAGAGCATCAAACACAAACAGAACCAGTACAAACAACCCCAAAATATGACACCACATGGAGAAGAAAATATATAGTATCCAAGTGTTCTGGATTTACCAACTATAGGATAGCAGTTCCAGGGTCCCAGATGAGGCATCCAAGTGGCCATAACCCCTGCCCAAACAAAAGGACAGAGTCTGCCCCCCCCCCCCTTCTATGGAGAGACTTTACTTTTGCCAGAGAAAATCCAAATAAGGACAGCATGAAAGGAAAATGGCACCCTAAAGGTTCCTGGCATTCTCCTTATAAAGCCCCTGAGGATAGACCAATTGTGCCTCATGGAGCGCCTGGGGATGACGTCTCCCGGCACAACAGCCGTGACATCATCACCTCATACGGCCGCTCAACATGAGAACCCATAGGCAGATAGGTGTCACCACATTCATGGCTGCGTCACACGGCCAGAACGTAACGTAATGACGCGGCCACGCCACCCAAATGGCAGATGCGGCCCTGTCATCCAGGAAGAAGGATGCGTCCACGTCATCACCATGCGATGGATGCCGGCGTGTCCCACAAGGGATGACATGAACCCGAAAGTGACAATAAGGAACATGGAGCTCCGCAAGCTGAGGGCGGAGCTACCACGTGTAGGTGTAAACCACACCCATGGGAACACCCATCAAGACAGAAACACCTCGTGAGGGGGAAGAAGGAAAAGGCATCATTGGTCAGATGTGGTGCCACCTTCCATATGTAGCACTGACCCCCGAAGGAGCTGCTGGTATGCATTGGGCCTGCCCACTTCAGAGAAACCCCCTTAACTTAACTCAGTCCCCTTGGCACAGCTGTGGTGCAATGTAATACAGTACAATACAGTACAATATAAATCAATATGTAGTACCTGTATAGTACCCTCAGGATCCACTGGCTCCACCTGGTGGGGGAAACAGCACGCCACACAACTAAATACTTAATCAGAAATACTTTTTTACTGTAAGTATAATTAAACAGGTGGTTACAGAAATTGCGCTGTCATCCCAACGTAGGATGACAGCACAATATATATATATATATCATAAACAAATACAATGTGAAAGTATTTTTGTGTAATCTAAACCTGGGAGCTCCCCCTACTTTAAAAGTTATACGTGAGGCCTCACTGAAAGTACTTTCTCCCGTATCTTCTTTCTTAACTAGCTTAAAATGACTCCTTTTATATTTGTAATCCAAGGTGTGAAAAGAGTTAGCTCAGGGATGCTCCGGGTGTAACTCCAAGAACTTATATACAGCGCTTGGGCACAAAAGTGAAGTAGGCCGCAAGCCTGCTCAGTGTCAGTTGCTCTGTTACTCCTCCGTGGAACTGCAGATTCCAGCGGGGCCTGTAAGTGAGTCTAACTGCGTGTAACAAATTAACAAACAGTGGGCCATAATCCGCTCACCAACTGGATCGGAGCTCTGGGTGATGACTTTGATCCGGTAACTGCAGCTTGCTTCTGTATCAGCTGGGCCAAATGCTCTGTGTCACTCCGCTAAATGGATCCCATCACCAATGCTCCGATGGGCGCCTCTGTGCCTTGTCACTCCGGTCACTGTCTCTCAGGCTCTGTCAGGTCACCTCGCAACAAGCAGGGTTGCACTCCGTGGTGACTGTCTGCCGCTGTCTCCGGGAAGCCTCCTCCCAGATCCGCACAGGCAGGCAACGTGATCCCAAGAGACCTAATATGGCCGCTCCGGTTCCTTTTATCCCCTACCCAGCATGCACTGCTTAAGAGAGTGTTCATGGGTAGGTCACACAGACTCCTGGGTAGAAAAGGTCACTCTTCCGAAACAAAACACAGTCACTTCCTGTAAGAGAGTTTTGTTCAGATATAATAACACACCAGTGCACTATCCACATCAATAGACAAAGATGTCAGTGCTACACATACAAAAGGCAGAAAGACACTAGACCAATGGCAGACACAACATCGCCATGACAATCAATAATGGTATATGGGACCCCAAAGGAAGTCCCCAAATTACCAAAATGGGGAGATCAAAATGTACCCGAACAAAAAAGCTCGGACAGGAAGGGGATCCACCCCAATCAAAAGACAGAAGCTGACTACTGATGGCTCTAAGTGCAGAACCACATTAATGTCCACAGACTTAACATGATATATATATAACCACATCAATAGACAAAGATGTCAGTGCTACACATACAAAAGGCAGAAAGACACTAGACCAATGGCAGACACAACATCGCCATGACAATCAATAATGGTATATGGGACCCCAAAGGAAGTCCCCAAATTACCAAAATGGGGAGATCAAAATGTACCCGAACAAAAAAGCTCGGACAGGAAGGGGATCCACCCCAATCAAAAGACAGGAAGATGCACCTGAAAGGAAAAAAAATCCCAAGACGAATATGAATGAATGATTTGTATAGCGTTGCGTAGTCGAGTCGAGTACGGGAGTTTGCGTAGTCGAGTCGAGAGTTGATGATTGTTCCTACCACTATGTCTTTTTCCTCTTCTGGAATGAAGGGGATGAGCCTTTATTAAGTGAGTTCTTATACAGCATAATCGCCAACATAACAAACAGAAGGGCACAAGAGAAAATACGGGGCGGAAGGAGAAAATAACTCTTCAGACCCCCTTCACAGATTTTACAGGCATTTAAAGAATACTATCAAAAACTATACACAGAAAAGAAAGGTAGGGAGGAAATAATGGATGATTTCCTGGTAGCCTATGCAGCAGGTGTCAACTTCATGTGTGCAGACGCAAAAATTTTAGCAAAACACTGGCAACTAGGCTGAAAGGGCTCATCAGGGACTGGTCCACCCAGCCAGGCAGGGTTTATACCCAACAGATCTACTAGCACAAACATCAGAATGGACCTTCCTAAACCTAAAAATCTCCAGAAAAAATAGGGGGGATAGAGCGATATCTTGTCACTGGATGTGACAAAAGCTTTTGACACCATAGAATGGCAGTATAATCTGGAAAGTACAGGAGAAATTTGGATTTGGCCTTCATTTATTGGGCTGGATCAAATTGCTCTATGACGAACCCACCGCAAGATTAAAAATTAATAATAAATTATCAGATAGGATATCACTGGAAAGGGGCACAAGGCAAGGATGCCCACTGTCCCCACTGCTTTTTGCCTTGGCCATGGAGCCGCTGACTACTGATCCTATTTGTGCATCCATTGACATTTCTGAATCGAAGATGACTCTGAGACTTTTGGCTTTTATGCTTAGGGGGATGGTCTGTCCAAGGATGGTGGGTGGAGTCCATGGTGTCATAGATTTAGTTTTCCGGTTTGCATTTAGGAGAAGGAGTTCTGTTTTGGTTCCATTAAATTTGAGTGAGCTTGTGGACATCCACTCGTCTATTGATGTGAGGCATTTTTTTGAATTCCCGATATTGGTCTTTTTGTCCGGGGATCCGAAGGTAGAGTCGAGTATCATCTGCGTATGAGTGGAAGCATAGGTCTGATTTGCTGATGATTTTAAGGAGTGGACGGATGTAAATGTTGAAGAGCACTGGTGATAAAGGTGATCCTTGAGGGACTCCATAGGAGACTGCGCGAGATTCAGAGGTGAAGGCTCCAAGTTTCACGGTCTGTGACTGATTTCCTAAGAAGGAAGCGAACCATAGTAAGTCTGAATCTGTGACTCCTGCTACTTCTTTGAGGTGGATATAATGCGCATCTCTGATTGAGGAGTGGAATCCACCATAAGGGAGGACTAAAGCCCCAGACACAAAATACCTTTCTGACATTGGTGAGATAGTGCTAAAAAGCATCAAAACTCAACAGCTCAAGAGGAAAAATATCCCTCAGACAAAAGTATTGTGTGGGGGCCTGGGTGCGCTGGGTGTATAATGATGGCAGCAAGCTTTTTAGGGATGAAAAATGAAATTGAGGAAAAAATATTTTTCTCCATTACAAAATAAATAGAATTGACACGAAGAAAACAAAACATTGTAAACATATCAAGCATTGCAATGTATTAGTGAAACATCAAAGACAACCCCTAGATACAACAATGCTATTTAACAACATATGTTACCAGGTGGCCCCACCCTCCGTTATAAAAGACCTGTCAGACGCAGCGAAGCCTCACACAGAAGGAGCCTTCCATTGTGCGGAGCGGCCCAAGAAGAGACGCTGACGCCATGGAAGAAGATGCCAGACGAGAAGACCAGAGCACCCTTCCAATGTTGAGGGCATGTGGCCTGGTACGGTTCAGGAGGGATGGGGGCCCGCTCTCGTCCCCCCTCTTTTCCTGCGGCCTGCCAGGTTGCGTGCTCGGATAAAGGTCTGGAATGGATTTTGAGGGGGACCCCACGCCATATTTTTTTTTTTTGGCCGGGTTCCCCTTAAAATCCACCCCAGACCTCAAGGGTCTGGTATGGATTTTGAGGGGACCCCATGCCATTTTTTTTTTGGCCGGGGTTCCCCTTAATATCCATAGCAGACCTGAAGGGCCTGGTAATTGAATTTGGGGGGACCCCCACGCTTTTTTTTTTAATTTTTTTTGTTTTTTATCAATGACTTTTTTTTATCAATGACTTTCAATGAATGACTGTTCTCTGTGTTACGGGAACCGGCAATTCATTAGCCACAGATGGCTGCCTTAGATGACACAACAGGCCAGAAGGGTAAAGGTGGTTTAATGTGATACTGCAATGCTGTACTAACAGCACGCACACACTAATCCCCAGAATCACAGAAGATAATGTCAGCAGTCAGCAGCACTGCAGAATGGATCACAGTAGATAATGTCACTGACACGCTGGAACACACTACATGAGGCCGCCGCCGCGGCGGCCTTATATAGTGTGAGGCGTGTACTAAACCCCCTGAGCTATAATTGGCCACAGGCATACTGTGCAAACAAGACAGGGACTGTAGGTTTGTTCTTAAGTAGAATCTGTTTGTAATTTTGAACGGGTAAATTTTTAAGTGTAGCTCCATCCAAAAAAATCTATTTTTAAGCTTTTTGGAGAACATAGGGAAGGGTTATCACCCCTGTAACATTTGTTTTGCTGTCTGTGCACCTGTTCAGAACATTTTACCTCACTTTCTGTCCCAATGACAAATGTTTTTGGAAAAGTGGGGTTTTTATTGAAACAAGGATTGGTGATAAAGCATCAGTAGAGAGGAGATACCTTTTTCCCAAATTAAATCTAACAGGATAGAATTTCCCTTCCTAGGGGTAGATTTCCTCTCACTTCCTGTTTTCTCCTTCCGTTTGCAAGTAGGAGTCGTTTCTAAGTTGGATGTTTGAAAGTAGGGGCCTGCCGTATATACTCTGCAGAAATTTGCCCCACTAGATTGCCACAACACTGTGAGCCCTCAAAGTTACTCTTGGTGGGCACAGGAATGGGCCCTGCTGTGAATTATTAGATCAAGAATTGTAATTGCATGAACCTGTTGAACAGGGCAGAAAAATTGGGCCTTTGGTGGTGGTGGTGGACGGTGTTGCCACAACACTGTAAGCCCTCACAGTTACTCTTGGTGGGCACAGGAATGGGCCCTGCTGAGAATTATTAGATCAAGATTTCTAATTACACGCCCCTGTTAAACAGAGGCTGAAAAATTGGGCCTTTGGTGGTGGTGGTGGACGGTGTCGCCACAAGACTGTAAGCCCTCACAGTTACTCTTGGTGGGCGCAAGAATGGGCCCTGCTGTGAACTATTAGATCAAGATTTGTAATTACACGCCCCTGTTAAACAGGGGCTGAAAAATTGTGCCTTAGGCACTGGTGCTGGTGCCAAAACACTGCAACCCTTCACAGATACTGTACTCTGAGCACAGCAATGAGACCTGTTGCAAAGCATTGCATAAAATTTTTTAATTACACGCCCCTGTTAAACAGGGGCTGAAAAATTGGGCCTTAGGCACTGGTGCTGGTGCCACAACACTGCAACCCATCACAGATACTGTACTCTGAGCACAGCAATGAGACCTGTTGCAAAACATTGCATAAAAAATTGTAATTACACGCCTTAGGCACTGGTGCTGGTGCCAAAACACTGCAACCCTTCACAGATACTGTACTCTGAGCACAGCAATGAGACCTGTTGCAAAGCATTGCATAAAATTTTTTAATTACACGCCCCTGTTAAACAGGGGCTGAAAAATTGGGCCTTAGGCACTGGTGCTGGTGCCACAACACTGCAACCCATCACAGATACTGTACTCTGAGCACAGCAATGAGACCTGTTGCAAAACATTGCATAAAAAATTGTAATTACACGCCCCTGTTAAACAGGGGCTGAAAAATTGGGCCTTAGGCACTGGTGCTGGTGCCACAACACTGCAACCCCTCACAGATACTGTACTCTGAGCACAGCAATGAGACCTCTTGCAAAGCATTGCATAAAAAATTGTAATTACAGGCCCCTGTTAAACAAGGGGTGAAAAATTGGGCCTTCGGCACTGGTGCTGGTGCCACAACACTGCAACCCCTCACAGATACTGTACTTGGAGCACAGCAGTCAGACCTGTTGTGAAGTATTGCTTAAAAAATTGTAATTACACGCCTCTGTTAAACAGGGCTGAAAAATTGGGCCTTAGGCACTGGTGCTGGTGCCACAACACTGCAACCCCTCACAGATACTGTACTCTGAGCACAGCAGTGAGACCTGTTGCAAAGCATTGCTTAAAAAATTGTAATTACACGCCTCTGTTAAACAGGGGCTGAAAAATTGGGCCTTAGGCACTGGTGCTGGTGCCACAACACTGCAACCCCTCACAGATACTGTACTCTGAGCACAGCAGTGAGACCTGTTGCAAAGCATTGCATAAAAAATTGTAATTACACGCCCCTGTTAAACAGGGGCTGAAAAATTGGGCCTTAGGCACTGGTGGTGGCACCCAGAAACAAAAATGTTCTTCCAAGCTATCATCAGGATCATTGAGGAGGAAGAGGATAGTCAGTCTCAAAATAACAGGACAGTCACTCAGCATCAGCCTAGGCAGTCTTGAAGGGATGTGACATTATAAATTATTCAGTTATATCAGCTTCAGGTGCCTGGTAGCTGGTGGTGATCCAAGACTGATTCATCTTTATGAAGGTCAGTCGATCAACCGAGTCGGTGGACCGGCGCACCCTGTGATCGGTGACAAAGCCTCCAGCAGCACTGAATGTGCGTTCCGAAAGAACGCTGGATGTAGGACAGGCCAGTAGCTCAATTGCATACTGTGCAAGCTCTGGCCAGTGATCCATCCTCAAGACCCAGTAAGCCAGAGGATTTTCGGTGGGAAAGGTGTCCAAGTCTGACCTTGCCCCTAGGTATTCCTGCACCATGTATATCAGACGCTGGCGATGGTTGCTGGAACCGATCATACCTTGGGGCTGCGGACAAAAAAATTGTCTGAACGCATCGGTCAGACGTCCACCTTCCCAACTGCTCCTTCTGCTACTGACCGAAGCCTCAGCAACTCATCGTCCAGGACCAGGAGTTTGTAACCTCCCAGTCTCTGGGAACGCGTTGCACAGACCTTTCTGCAAGGCCTCCCGGAGATGTCTCATCCTCTGCTCCCTCTGCGATGGCAAGGTAAGGTAAATCATCCCTAAAAGACTGCTGCTGCTGATGCTGAGTGCCAGGCTCCACCTCCATGCTGACACAATCCTCCTCCTCCTCCTCCTCCTCATCCTCTTCCTGTGTGATGGGTGGGAGAGAAGGAACAATGTCTGGATAAAGTCCCTCCTCTTCCTGCCTCTGTTCTGCCTCAAGTGCCCTGTCAATTATCCCACGCAGCGTATGCTCCAACAGGTGGACAAGAGGTACAGTGTCACTGATGCATGCACTGTCACTGCTCACCATCCTCGTGGCCTCCTCAAATGGTGACAGGACAGTGCATGCATCCCTGATCATGCTCCACTGGCGTGGATAAAAAATTCCAAGCTCCCCTGACCCTGTCCTGGTGGCGTAGTCGCACAGGTACTCATTGATGGCCCTTTGCTGCATGTGCAGTCGCTGCAGCATGGCCAACGTTGAGTTCCACCTGGTGGGCATGTCACATATAAGGCAGTTCTTGGGCTGGGTCAACTCCTTTTGCAGCTCAGCGAGCCGAGCACTGGCATTATATGATCAGCGGAAATGCACACAGACTTTCCTGGCCTGCCTCAGGACATCCTGTAAGCCTGGGTACCTGCCCAAGAACCGCTGCACCACCAGGTTAAGGACGTGAGCCATACAGGGCACATGGGTCAGCTGTCCCTGTCGCAGGGCGGAGAGGAGGTTGGTGCCATTGTCACAAACCACCGTTCCTGGGGCAGAGCTGCCAGAACCTCTGCCCCAGTGTGGCTCCTGTTCCCCAAACACATTAGCGCAAGCACGGCATGGCATATTTTTGCCTGCGTACTTGCGTAGCCCCTTGGACACCTACGGAGCACCGCTGGTTCCGAGGACAGAGCACTCGAAGAGGCCATGGAGGAAGAAGAAGAGGAGGGGGTGGAGGAGAGAGGTGTGTCACAACCAGTAGTAGCATTTTGGAGGCGTGGTGGCGGAACAACCTCCCACACTACTGCACCTTGTCCTGAATCCTTCCCAGCTGCCAAAAGAGTGACCCAATGGGCTGTGAAAGACAGGTAACGTCCCTGTCCATGCCCGCTGGACCATGAGTCAGCGGTAATATGCACCTTACCGCTGACCGCCCTGTCCAGCGAGGCATGGACATTGCTTTCCACATTCCGGTAGAGAGCCGGAATCGCCTTCCGTGAGAAAAAGTGGCGTTTGGGAACCTGCCACTGAGGAACCGCACATTGAACAAACTCACGGAAGGGGGCCGAGTTTACCAACTGAAAAGGCAGCAGTTGAAGTGCTAGCAATTTAGCCAAGCTAGCATTCAACCGCTGGGCATGTGGATGTTTGGGAGTAAACTTCTTTCGACGGCCCAGCAGCTGGGGCAGGGAAATTTGCCTGGTAAAATTGGACGTCGGTGTACTGCTAACAGAGTGCCCGCAAGTACTTGGCTGTGACACACCTAATTCTACACCTTCATTCCTCTCAGTGCAGCTTTCAGAGAGGACTGAAGGTATAGTGGGGTTGGAGATCCCAGCTGATGAGGAGCAAGGAGAGGTCCGCTTTGTTCTTTGGTGTAGGTCTTTAATGTGCGCTTGCCAAGGAGCTGCATGGCAGGTCGACATATGTCTGGTCATGCTTGTGGTGCCCAAGCGGCTGATGTTTTGGCCACGCGAGATACGCTTGAGACATATGTTGCAAATAGCAGTGGTGAGATCTGATGCACTCGTCTCAAAATAGGCCCACACCAAAGAACTTTTGTAATAACGTGCAGAGGCAGCGCCCTGCACAGCCGGAGCTCTGCGGTGTTATTCAGTTGGTGTGCTGGCCTCAAGCTGGCCCCCGGAGGGCATCCTGCCTCGCTGGACATGTGCCGCCTCCTCCTCTCTCCCTTCAGGCACCCACGTGGAGTCAGTGACCTCATCATCCCCTCCCTCTTCACCACTGGAGCAAACCTGGCAGTAAGCTGCAGCTGGTGGAACATGACTGCCAGATTGCTGTCCTTGAGCATCCCCTCTCTCTGCGCTCACGGTACTGCCTTCCTCTAGCTGGGTATCATCATTCGAGCCTTCAAATCGTTGGGCATCCTCCTGGAGCATGTACCCACTGTGCTCAAACAGTTCGGGGGACTCCTCAGGAGGACATGGTGGGTCTAGGGAAGGGGTGCCTGATGATGCCATTGAGTACGCGTTGGCAGCTGATTTGCCAGTACCCTGAGCCTGGGTGAGAGAGGATGAGGAGGATGAGGAGGGCTTGGTCATCCACTCTACCAAGCCTTCGGCATGATGCGGCTCACCATGTCCAGCTGCCGAAAAGAAGGACAAGCGTGTCCCATGGCCACGTGCTGATGGCGATGCACCACGTCCACGACCAGCACTGTTGTCTCTAGACACAGAGCCTGCTTGCCCTGTTTTCTTGCCTCGGGACTGTCTGCCTCTCCTTGTCTGTCTTCCAGGCATTGTAGTGGGTAGTGTATATTGTGCTGGAGTCACACAGCACACACACTAACTCCTGCAGATGGCTGCCTTAGATGACAACAACAGGGCCTTAGGGCAGATAGAGGCTGAGGTGGTGGCTGCCTTAGATGACAACAAAAGGGCCTTAGGGCAGATAGAGGCTGAGGTGGTGGCTGCCTTAGATGACAACAACAGGGCCTTATGGCAGATAGAGGCTGAGGTGGTTTATTGTGTGCTGTGCTCTACTCACACAGCGTACACACACACACACACACACGCTAGCTCCTGCAAATGCCTGGCTGCCTTAGATGACAACAACAGGGCATTACAGCAGATAGAGGCTGAGGTGGTTTATTGTCTGCTGTGCTCTACTCACACAGCACACACACACACGCTAGCTCCTGCAAATGCCTGACTGCCTTAGATGACAACAACAGGGCCTTAGGGCAGATAGAGGCTGAGGTGGTGGCTGCCTTAGATGACAACAACAGGGCCTTACGGCAGATAGAGGCTGAGGTGGTTTATTGTGTGCTGTGCTCTACTCACAGAGCACACACACACACACGCTAGCTCCTGCAAATGCCTGACTGCCTTAGATGACAACAACAGGGCCTTACGGCAGATAGAGGCTGAGGTGGTGGCTGCCTTAGATGACAACAACAGGGCCTTAGGGCAGATAGAGGCTGATGTGGTGGCTGCCTTAGATGACAACAACAGGGCCTTAGGGCAGATAGAGGCTGAGGTGTTGGCTGCCTTAGATGACAACAACAGGGCCTTATGGCAGATAGAGGCTGAGGTGGTTTATTGTGTGCTGTGCTCTACTTACACAGCACACAAACACACAGGCTAGCTACTGCAAATGCCTGGCTGCCTTCGATGACAACAACAGGGCCTTACGGCAGATAGAGGCTGAGGTGGTTTATTGTGTGCTGTGCTCTACTCACACAGCACACACACACTAGCTCCTGCAAATGACTGGCTGCCTTAGATGACAACAACAGGGCATTACGGCAGATAGAGGCTGAGGTGGTTTGTGTGCTGTGCTCTACTCACACAGCACACGCACACGCTAGCTCCTGCAAATGCCTGACTGCCTTAGATGACAACAACATGGCCTTACGGCAGATAGAGGCTGAGGTGGTGGCTGCCTTAGATGACAACAACAGGGCCTTAGGGCAGATAGAGGCTGAGGTGGTGGCTGCCTTAGATGACAACAACAGGGCCTTACGGCAGATAGAGGCTAAGGTGGTTTATTGTGTGTTGTGCTCTACTCACACAGCACACACACACACACGCTAGCTCCTGCAAATGCCTGACTGCCTTAGATGACAACAACAGGGCCTTAGGGCAGATAGAGGCTGAGGTGGTGGCTGCCTTAGATGACAACAACAGGGCCTTAGGGCAGATAGAGGCTGAGGTGGTGGCTGCCTTAGATGACAACAACAGGGCCTTACAGCAGATAGAGGCTGAGGTGGTTTATTGTGTGCTGTGCTCTACTCACAGAGCACACACACACACACGCTAGCTCCTGCAAATGCCTGACTGCCTTAGATGACAACAACAGGGCCTTAGGGCAGATAGAGGCTGATGTGGTGGCTGCCTTAGATGACAACAACAGGGCCTTAGGGCAGATAGAGGCTGAGGTGTTGGCTGCCTTAGATGACAACAACAGGGCCTTATGGCAGATAGAGGCTGAGGTGGTTTATTGTGTGCTGTGCTCTACTCACACAGCACACAAACACACAGGCTAGCTGCTGCAAATGCCTGGCTGCCTTAGATGACAACAACAGGGCCTTACAGCAGATAGAGGCTGAGGTGGTTTATTGTGTGCTGTGCTCTACTCACACAGCACACACACGCTAGCTCCTGCAAATGCCTAGCTGGCTGCCTTAGATGACAACAGGCCAGAAGGGTAAAGGTGTTTAAATGTGATACTGCAATGCTGTACTAACAGCACGCACACACTAGACTAATCCCCAGAATCACAGCAGATAAAGGCAGACTCAGCACTCAGCAGATAATGTCACCACTCAGCAGTCAGCACAGCAGAATGTATAACACAGCACTGCAGATAATGTCAGCAGCAGTGCAATCAGCAGAATAAATACAAAAGCAAATGATCAGCAATGCATAATGTATCACAGCAGCTAATGTGACTGACACAGTCACTCACTAACGCCGGAACACACTACACTAGGCCGCCAGAGCGGCGGCCTTTTATAGTGTGGAGTGTGTACTAAACCCCCTGAGCTATAATTGGCCACAGGCATCCTGCCTGTGGCCAATTATTGCTCTCCTCGCCGCTGGCTCTATGATTGGCCAAGCATGCGGGGTCACAGTGCATGCTTGGCCAATCATCAGCCAGCAATGCACTGCGACATGCGTAGTGCATTGTGGGCCGTTCGTATCACACAAATTTGATGCGAACGGCCCAAATAGTTCTGGTCTCACCGAGCGGGGAAACACCCAATATTCGATTCGAACGTGGGTTCGAATCGAACACCGGGCCCATCCCTAATACACACATACACATATACACACACATATATATATGTACAAACTCATCAAAACAATCCAAGAAAGTATAGTTCCAAGTTCCTTAAAAAGCCATATTATGATGGTATATTATGATGGTATAAGATAATAACAAATATACCACCTAAATAGCAATTCTTGCCCTGATGGTAAAGGGGTCTTAGTCTGTTTTGCCTGAGCTAAAGACCTCCAGAAAAGGCCTAAAACTCTCCGTCTCATTGTGGCCAGGTGGAGTAGTGGCATCCAAATGTCTAATCCAGCGCACTTCGTGCTGTAGCAAGATTTTGTTCCAATCCCCCCCTCTAGTTGGGATATGTACTCGGTCCAAGACCGTTAATTTGACAATTGGCATTCTATAGCCATGTCTATTGGCCACATGGCTGCCAAGAGGAAGATATAAGTTGCCAATTCGCATACTATGTAAATGTTTACTGATTCTCTGTCCCAACTCTTGTTGAGTCTTTCCGACATAGAAGGCACCACATTGGCACTGGAGGAGCTAGACAACTCCCTGAGTCTTACAGTTTGCGAAATGTTTCATGCGAAAGCGTTCCCCATTGGGTAGTTGGAAAAAAATTCTCTTACCAATTACCTTCACAGAAAGAGCAAGAACCACAGGGGTAGGTCTTTTCTCTGGTTACCTTTATATTCACTTTGAGTGAGCATCCCGCCTATGGATCCCACTCTTCTGAAAGTAATCTGCGGGTTAGAGGTAACTAGATCCCTAAGAGAGGGGTCCTAAGTAAGGATGGACCAATATTTTGTGAGAATTTTTCTCACAGTTTTGTGTTCGTTAGAGTATCATAGGATGATCCTTGTTGTATCATCTTTTTACTTTCCTTTAGTCTTAAAGATCAGATCATGTCTATCTCTATCCTTTACACGATTAAAGGCTTTTTTGTGTTCGGGGGTTTTAGTACTCCCTTATGGTGGATTCCACTCCCCAATCGTAGATGCGCATTATTCGTCTTGGGATTTTTTTTCTTTTCAGGTGCATCTCCCTGTCTTTTGATTGGGGTGGATCCCCTTCCTGTCCAAGCTTTTTTGTTTGGGTACATTTTGATCTCCCCATTTTGGTAATTTGGGAACTTCCTTTGGGGTCCCTTATACCATTATTGGTTGCCATGGCGTTGCTGTGTCTGCCATTGGTCTACTGTCTTTCCACCTTTTGTATGGAAGGCGGCACCACATCTGACCAATGATGCCTTTTCCTTTTTCCCCCTCACGGGGTGTTTCCGTCTTGATGGGTGTTCCCATCGGTGTGGTTTACACCTACACATGGTAGCTCTGCCCACATTTCTTATCATCACTTCCGGGTTTATGACATCCCACGTGGGACGCAGCGGCATCCTTCGCATGGCGCGTCCTTCCTCCTGGATGACGGGGCCGCGTCTGCCCTTTGGGTGGCGTGGCCACATCATCGCGTTACGTCCCAGCCATGTGACACAGCCATGAATGTGGTGATGCCTATCCGACTATGGGTTCTTATGTTGAGCAGCAGTATGAGGTGATGATGTCACGGCTGTTGTGCCAGGAGACATCATCCCCAGGCGCTCCATGAGGCTCATTTGGGGCTCAGGGGCTTTATAAGGTGGACGCCAGGAACCTTTAGGGTGCCGTCTTCCTTTCATGCTGTCCTTATTTGGATTTCCTCTGGCAAAAGTGAAGTCTCTCCATAGGAGGGGGGGGACAGACTCTGTCCTTTTGTTTGGGCAGGGTTTATGGCTACTTGGATGCCTCATCTGGGACCCTGGAACTGCTAACCTACAGTTGGTAAGTCCAGAACACTTGGATGCTATATATTTTTTTCTCCAGGTGGTGTCATATTTTGGGTTAGTGTGTACTGGTTCCATCTGTGTTTGATGCTCTGGGGTATGCAGCCTCCCCCTTGGGGGGCATCTGCTTGTTTCCCCCTGTTAGCAACTTCACCCAGACAGAGTTGCACCCCAGTTAGACACATAGTTGATATAATTATGGGTTTGCTGTAATTTAATATATAAACTTTTTTACTCCTGTATTAACCGGTCTCTATGCTCTGGGTGCCTCTGGGGATGCAGCCTCCTTCGCCTCTCATTCTGGGGGGTGGGCTGGTTTTCTCCCTACTGATGCCCTTGCTTGGTATTCTTGTCTGCCCGCTTGAGATACACATACAACCCATTAGGATGCATGTTTTTTAAGCTCAAATTCTTTTTATAGGTTCCCTGTGTCTCTTTGGCTGTCATTTTCCAAGTTTTCCCTACATTTTGACACCCTTTGGTTCCTTTGTATGTTGAAGGGCTAATGCAAGCTGGTTGGATGATCTATGGTATGGAGGAATTTTTGTCCAAATCAACTTATTTTTGACATGTAAGCTAATTGATTATTTTGATAGGTGTTCAACATACACCAAAATTATTGTTATATTCAGCAATATGATATTTTCATATATTCCATGTATTTATACTGTATTTTACATTTCAGTAGTGGTAATTAGTCCCTGATGAAGACTATATTTGCACCTTTTGAAACGTGTTGGACTCACACGCATGGATGGTTTCTATTAATGTAGTGGGATTTTACCACCTCTGCCAATTGTCATGTATTTTTGTTTATGTTTATACAAATGTGGTTGGTTCCGCAGGAACCTTGGTTTTACAAATTCTGTGTATTAATAAATGTATATATTTTATCAAATTTTTATTATTTTTTTCAAAATTGCCTTTAAAATCCCATTTTGAGGTTCTCTTCTGCTTTAACTCTTTTGGGGATGATGGCAATTTACACACCAACCTTTGGGAGTCTACTACCACTTTAAGAGACAAAATGGGGTATAGTGCATGCATTGCAGAGATACAATTTTTTTTTTTGCCTTTACATTTACTTAAAAAAATCTGTCTTTTCCTTTGCAGGGCAAATGCTGTACTCCACAGCTACGCATACTCACCTTTCTTTTTTTCCCTCACCATTTCTTTTGCCTGGAGTTAAACTGAGTAACCAAGAACATGTGTAAAAAATATATATTTTATTACAAAATATTATTAAAAAACATTCCTAACATATTATGGTTGATAATGCAACCAGTCTGGACTGACACCCTAAGACCATTTATGTCACATAATTTTGACCAGTCAGACTCTGACAGAACATCATATGTGGAACCCAACACATTTCAATTTAGGCAGTTTCCTACAGGGGTATAGCAGTGGTCTTTTCTGTAATGTAGATACATATATCAATATTGATGTTTAGATCACTTAATACATTTTTACATGACCACTTCAATGCAAATCAATTCCCATCACAGTACTGTATGTAAAGTCTCAGTAAGCGCTCAACCCAAAAATGTAAAAAGACCAATGGTACAAAGGTTGTCAACGGGCCCACATGTCACGAATGTCATGTCCACCTCAATGCAGGTGGTCAGACACTATAGCCAGCTACTGTGTGCTTCACCTATAGCAGCCCCCTTTCCCTTAAGGCAAGCAGGCCTACTGGTACTTGGTTGCCCCCAGGACTTATACACAATGCTATAGTGCCTGGCCACCACACCAGGGTAGACGCGAACAGAGAAAACAACTACTTGCAGTTTAGCAGACAGATAGTGTGGTTCTATGACAGTCCAGGTAAAAGGCAGGCTGATTTCAGGGAATAGTCCAAAATCAGATCCAGCTCATACACAGGGAAATCCAACAGCAAAGCAGGGCAGACAAACGGGAGGCTTGATCAGGAACAATGCAGGTAACTCTGTCTCTATCACAAGCAAGGAATAGAGTGTTCGGATTGCTTATATCAGGTGACTGACCAAATCAATCGCCTTGCAGGTGAACACAAACGGGGGGAATGCAACAGCCAACACCGGGATGCTGGAATGAGGAGTAGGAGCACTAAGTGACCCTGATATAACCCCCCGGACCCTCAAAGACAAGCTGGACATCCAGCACAGGACCTTTAGACTGGGCAGAGGTCCCTGGATCCACAAATTCAGGCTGGTTAGCAGGGGACGTGTCACAGGGGGACAACACCCGGATGCTGGAATGAGGAGCAGGAGCACTAAGTGATCTTGACACCACCCAAGTGCAATAGGGTACAGCACAAGGAGCATCAGGAGTCCCCCACCAACTGCAAGGACTATAAAAATATGTGTCTACCAATAAAAAAAAAACACCCATTTAGGCGTGCCTACAAAAATCTCTAGAGAAGCTGAAATTAGAAATTTTTTCCCATGAAAACCCCATGATCTAAGGGGATACTGCAAGTGGACAAACATGGGAAAAGTGTAGGGGAACCAAACTATTAAAGTAAATCCAAAAATAGAACATTTAAACCCTCCAGAAATCAGTAAGGCTACTTTCACACTGAGCTGGAGGGCGCTGACGGTAAAGCGGCACTATATATAGCGCTGCATTACCGCCATTTTAGCGGCGCTATTCGGTCACTAGCGGGCGGTTTTAACCCCCGCTAGTGGCCGAAAAAAAAGGGTTAAAACTGCCCTCAAAGCGCCACTGCAGCGATGCCCTATTGTTTTCAATGGCAAGGGGCGCTTTAGGAGCAGTGAATACACCGCTCCTACAGCGCTCCAAAGATGCGGCTTGCAGGACTTTTTTGATAGTCCTGCAAGCGCACCACTCCAGTGTGAAAGCCCTCAGGGTTTTCACATTGGAGTGAATTGAGCGGCTCTTTCAGGGTGCTTTGCAGGCGCTATTTTTAGCACTTTAGTGCCTGCAAAGCGCTTCAGTGTGAAAGCAGCCTAAGATTCTCACCACTTTCCTACAGGACCTATCATAGAGCACTGCCCCCAGAAACTCACACCCACCCTGCTGGATGCCTAAACTCAAAGAGTTACAAAGCATGGACAGGTGAGGAGGCCCTGGACTCACAGCAAGGTTCCCCCCTGCTTAACCTACATCCCACTCACCAAATGGCAACGCTAACCAGAGAATTCCCACCAGCGGGAGTAAGGGGAGGCCCTATATGTGCTGGATGCTATTCACAATAGCATGACCTAGCAGCAGACAACCAAAAGATGCATTGAACATACAAAAAAAAAACATAATATACAAATAAATCTCTAAACATATTCCAAAACAGAATGAAGGGGGTATACAGTATATGTGTAACAAAAGATAATAGAGAAACAAAACACAAAAGTCATACCAAATAAAATACAAACACACCTTATTTTTATACACAAAAAGAAAAACTACAGTGAATCATCAAAAGAGCGTTTCTGATTTGTCAGATCCAAACCTATCAAGGAAGGACTTGTATCTAACCTTTTTATTTAAACCTAGGGGGTTATTGGTTCGAAGAGTATAGATCCATCTTAATTCTCTTTGTAAGAGAACTTTGTTCCAATCCCCCCCCCCAATACAAAAACCTTACCTTGGGAATGTGATAATAATGATCATTAGCCACGTTTGCCTATAGGTGAATAGATGTTTCCCACCTAAACAGCATGAGTATGATCATATATTTGCCTCCAAAACTCACATTTAGTTTTACTCACATAGGAGGTAAATATATGATCAAACTCATGCTGTTCAGGTGGGCAACATTTATTCACCTATAGGCAAACATATGGCTATTGAGCATGATTATCAGATTTCTAATAACTGTGCCTATGTGATAATGCTTGGTGCCAATTGCCAAGCAGCAGTATTATCACATGGGAAGAAGGACAATACGTGACATGTTCTTCTGTAGCAGTATCAGGTGTTTCTCTTCACTTCTAGTGGTCAAAGGACAAGTGTAGCAGGCAAGAGGAGCTGGGAAAGTCACTAGTGAGGTGAACCCAGTTATTTTCCCTGCATGTATTAAAAACAGCAGTTTGGTAACATAGAAACTCAGTAAAACCATAACTGTACATAACTAGCCATGTAAAACAATATCAGAAAAAAAAAATCTGAATAATATATTACATCTGGAACTAAACTCAGTGAAATCGCTAGTGGTTTTGTTTGGCATGTTCTTTCCGTTTAAATATTTTTATACACATACATTGCAGAACTATAAACACACATATATGCATAGTTCAGCACTATGAATACATATAGATGCACACATTGCAATGTAGTAAACACACAATCCAGCATTATAAACCCAAACACTGACACGATACTGTATTATACACTCAAATAAAATCCATCCACCTCACCTCCTTCCTTTGCTAATTACATTTACAGAAAACAGTGTGAAGCTTTCCCTATGATATCTTATAACCTGTATATTTGGATATGTAGCGCTACCCCCAGTTAAGAGAGCCGCTGGTTTGTTTTGGGTCCCTGAGTACAGCTCCACCAACCCCCGGCAATTTGGCTCTACCCGCTCTGGCACAGTTAGTAAAGGGGTATGTCCCTATGCACATAAAACTTAGCTTATACTCTAAGTGTAATTGGTATGAACTCACAAGCAGACTGCTGAAATAAGAATAACTGGCTTTACTTTTGTCAGTAAGGAAAAGAAATAGCAACATGCGTTTGAACATATGACTTACAATACTTTAGCAGGTCCCTGCAATATGCACTTTAACATGTACACACATATGTAACAACTGGCAGTGGGGAAACGGAGCGCCCAGTGTGGCGACCGTCTGCTATGCACCCCTGAGGTGCAATAAATCTATCTGCGCCTACCTAACGGACCAGGCCTGATCCCTAGCAATAGAGCTCAGTCCTTGTACTAGTACAGTGTTCTTCACCGGCAATGAATCTGTAGAGGTGGTGCACATGTAGCTTTAAATGGTGTCTTTGTAATCCACAAAAAGTAACATTGCTGCTCTGAGGTAAATTGCGCCTAGGCAGTTCAGTAGGCATAAAACGTGTGTATCAATGCAGGATGAGCCTTCCGGCTCTCTCACCAATCCTTGGGTACCGTCCTCAGCTCCGGTCCCTCCAATGGTGGCTCTGGTCTCTTCAATGGCGGCGTCCGGTCTCCTCAGTCACAGCCCTGAACTCCGGTCATCAGCTCCGTCCGACCGACAGTAAGGGGAAGTCTCCGCTCCGCTGCTGTGGACTCTGAGGGGTGAGAGTCTCACTCCATCGGCTGCAAGGCCCAGGCTTCAGGCCTTCAGCTCCGGTCCGCACAGGTGTCTCCGCTGGCTGTCTTCTCCGCGTCACAAGCTCTGTCAGCAGAGGCAGGCCAGTCCTGTCAGGCCTCAGAAGAGGAAGTGTCCCAAGAGGAAGAGGCGGTCTCCGCTCTTCCTTTTTATAACCTCCCCCAGCAGCCTCTCGGGCGGAAACAAGCAGCCCGGGAGCCTGGGGGATTATGGGAAATGTAGTCTCTTCCCCTAAAAGGGGTAGAACCCCGCTACACACTCCCCCCACTTTGAATCTTTGGTCCCCAAAGACAGTGTTCAAACTACAAACTTTCTCGGGAACAACATTTTCACATAATTTGGACAGAGGAGCCTCCCACCAATTAGCATAAGATGGGGAGCTGTCCTGTCTACAGGTCACTTCAGTGTGGGTGACCTGTTTAACTGTGCCAGAGAGTGAGCTGGGGTTGCCCTCCACTAAATGAACAGTGGATGGGTCAGGGCTTTCAGCACTTCTCCTTGCTGTGGTAACAGAGTCCTCTGAACTTTCTCCCATCTTGGGGTAAGTTAACTTCTTGGGAGGCTTCACACTCCTGCGAGCTCTCTGTTCTCTTGGAACTTCTTCAGGAGCACATTCTGGCAACATCTCTGGTTCTGGAACATCTTCTTCTTGTTCTGGGTAGAGACCAGGGATATCTTCCCAGCACTCAGGCACATCACTGAATGGCACAAACTCTGTGGCTTCTGGGTTCAATGTGTTATCTTCCACATCTTCAGTAGGTGGAAGATCTATGGCAGAATTTCCTGGAGTTGAGGAAGGCCATAGCCATTCAAGTTCTCCTCTTTCTTCTTCAGGTTGGGGGTCCTCACCACCCCTAACTTGGGATGTCTGAGACCTAGTGTTAGGCCTGGGGGTATCCAGAATGGAAACAGATTCAGGTACATCTCTCGCTGGAGGCATTCTGACTGCTTCAGTGAGTGGGAGCAAGTGATTCCTATGCCAGGTCTTCAAAGGCCCCACTCTCCCTTCTGGCTTCAACTTGTAGACAGGCAATCCTGGAAGTTTCCTACAGATGATATATGGTTCTGATCTCCATCTATCAGCAATCTTGTGTTTCCCAGGGATCCCTAGATTGCGTAACAGTACACGGTCCCCAGGCTGTAGGTCCTGTACTCTAACTTTCAAATCAAAGTTCCTCTTATTTCGGGCCCCCTCTGGTCGGAGGCCGCTTGAGCTTTCTCATAAGCTATCTTCAGACTGTGCCTCAGTCTGTCCACATATCCTTTGTGGGAGGCAGCAGAGACATGGTCTAAAGAAATGCCGAAGGCCAAATCCACTGGCAATCTTGCTTCTCTCCCAAACATAAGTCGGTAAGGGGAAAAACCTGTCACATCACTTGTGGTGCAATTGTAGGCATGCACCAGAGCTGATATGTGTTGACTCCAATGTTGCTTCTTCTCTGTTTCCAAAGTTCCCAACATGTTCAATAGGGTCCGGTTGAACCTTTCAGGCTGGGCATCACCTTGAGGGTGATATGGTGTGGTCCTAGTCTTCTCTACTCCCAGAGAATCTAGTAGCTTCCTGATCAGGCGACTCTCAAAGTCCCTTCCTTGGTCTGAATGGATTCTCTGTGGCAGTCCATAGTGAACAAAGTACTTCTCCAAAAGTACCTTGGCTACTGTAGAGGCCTTCTGGTCCTTGGTTGGGAAAGCCTGAGCATAACGAGTGAAATGGTCGGTTACCACCAGAACATTTCCCAATCCGCTCAAATCGGGTTCAAGGCAGAGAAAATCAATGCATACCAGATCCATTGGGCCTTCACTCTGTAGGTGGCCCATTGGGGCAGCTTGATGGGGTAAAGTCTTTCTCTGAATGCATCTTGCACAAGAATGGCAATACTCCTCCACTTCGGCCCTCATGCAGGGCCAATAAAACCGGTCTCTGACAAGTTGGAAGGTTCTCTCTGCTCCCAAGTGACCATGCTGGTCATGTAAGGCGATCAGCACAGTCTCTCGATGCTTCTCTGGGAGAAACAACTGCCACTTGTCTTCTGGGCCATCAGAGGGGCCCCTTCGGTAGACTACCCCCTGATGCACCTGCAACTTGTCCAACTCTCTCCTCAGTAGGCGAGCTTCTTTAGAAGGGTGAAGGCAAAGTCCCTCTGGACTCTTGTCTTCCAGGGCTTCCAGGACCAATTTCCCCATGGGATCTTCCAATTGGTCACACCTCAGCTCCTTCTTGGACAGCTTCGGTAGGCACTCTTCTGCTAGTTGAGTTACCCCACAGTAACACTTTGGGACTCCCACTGTGGTAACTCCTATCTCTTCAGCTCTGGATCCTCCTCTGGCTTGGAGTTCAGCCCCCTGACAAAGGGCTCGCACTCCATCTGGTGCCACTTGGGTCCAGTCTTTCCAGTCATCGACCATGACATGGGATCTTCGGGACAGGGCATCTGCATCCCTATTTCCAGCCCCTGGTCTGTACTTGAGACTGAAATTGAATCCAGACAACGCCGCCAACCATCTGTGTCCAGTTGCATCCAGCTTGGCGGTGGTGAATAGATAGGTCAAGGGGTTGTTATCTGTCTTTACAGTAAACTCGGCCCCATACAGATAGTCTCTCAGTTTGTCAACAACTGCCCACTTGAGGGCTAAGAACTCCAACTTGTGGGTGGGATAGTTCTTCTCGGAGGGGGGTCAGGCTCCGGCTCACATAAGCCACTGGTCGTAGCTGGTCTTCATACTCCTGGTAGAGTACTCCACCTAGGCCCTCATGGCTGGCATCAACGTGTAGCTCATATGGTCTAGTGGGATCAGCGTAGGCCAAAACTGGGGCTGTGGTGAGACTTCTCTTCAAGGTTCTGAAAGCCTCTTCACACCTTGAATTCCACTGGTCTTTGACCGACTCACTGGACCTCCTAGGCCCCATTCCATCCTCCTCTCCTTCTGTCTTCAGCAGCTCGTTGAGGGGTTTGGCAATGCGGGCAAATCCATCCACAAACCTGCGGTAGTAGGAGCAGAACCCCAAGAAAGACCGAAGTTCTGTAACTGTTGTGGGCCTTGGCCACGAAGTAACTGCCTCCAACTTCTCAGGGTCTGTAGCCACTCCTTTCTCAGACACTATGTGTCCCAGATAGTTCACAGAAGACTGATAGAACTGACACTTCTCTGGAGAAAGTTTAAGTCCCTCTTCACTGAGCCTCCTCAGCACTCTCTCCAATCTGGCTTCATGTTCTTCCAAAGTCTTTCCAAAGACAATGACATCGTCCAGATACACAAGGACTTCTATGAGGTTCATGTCTCCAACTGTCCTTTCCATTAGGCGTTGAAACGTAGCAGGAGCTCCAGATAGGCCCTGAGGCATCCTGTTGAACTCAAAGAATCCCACTGGGGTTATGAAGGCAGTCTTTTCTCTATCTTCTGGATGAATGGGAATTTGGTAATACCCACTCTTGAGGTCCATCACACTGAACCACTTAGCTCCAGATAAACTCTGCAAGGCATCTTCTATCCTTGGCGTGGTGTACTGGTCAGGAATGGTCCTCCTGTTGAGAGTTCTGTAGTCAATGCAGAGTCTCAATGACCCATTCTTCTTCCTGACTACCACAATTGGGGAGGTGTAGGGGCTTCTGGACTCCCTAATCACTCCCGTCTTCTTCAATTCCGCAAGCTGCTCCCTCAGATCCTCCAGATCTGCTAGCGGGACTCGCCTGACTCTCTCCCTGAATGGCTTGCCCTCTTGCATGCGGATTCGGTGGGTGGCACTCCTCGCACACCCCACATCAAACTCATCTTTAGAGAAAATCTTCTCCCATCTGGTCAGCTGGGCCTTGGCTCTCTCTTTCCAAGCTCCAGGTAGGTTTGGGTTTTCCATGGAGAGTTTCTTCCAAACATCTTCTCCTTCACCCGTCCCCTTCACTTCTGACCAGCCAACTGGGACAGCGGGACTCACCTGTCCCAGAAGCATCCTGGCAGGGATCTCCACAGGCTGCTCCGTGGGGTTCCTCACACTGACAGGGACTCTTCCTCTAGCCTTCTTCAGGTCCTTCAATGAGATTACTTCTGGTATCACCTCCAGACCTGAGTGACCCTCCATTGGGTCGGGCTCCAACATTACAAAGGGGCCAGGCTGCTCCCAGGTAAGTTTCACCGTGGCTCTCATGCAGGTCACCTCTCCAGGCTGTAGCACTGCTCCTTCTTTTCCAAGCCTCCATACCCTTCCTATCCCCTCACTTGGGGTCTTCTGCTCTAGGACCAACCGCTGATAGGCTGCCTTCAGCATGGGGTGGATCTTGGGAGTTGAAAGACTCTCTTTCTTCACCAGGGGGTCAGAAGCCTTCTGACTAGGTCCGTGTTCGTCCCTATGATCAGGGAAGTCTTGCTGGTTCCTGGTGGGCGGGGACACACCACTGCTAAGGTGTCAAACACTTCAGACTTCCCAGCTACGGATGGGTCAAACGTCAATCTGATGGGTAAGTATCCATCATAGGGGAAACTCTGAGTTCCCAATCCCCTTATCTCCAACTCTTCTATCTTCTGTATTGGCAGATGACTCAGGTATCTGTCATAGAAGTCCCTGTACAACAGGGTCACTTGTGCTCCTGTCATGAGGGCTCCATCCGTGGCCAGCGACCTGATGATCCTGCCAGTAATCGGCGCCTCAGTATCTCTGGTTCCCGTTCTCGGCTGCCATTGCGCATGCGCGAGCGCGCGCGTGCACGCGCGCGCCCGCAGACGAGGGCGAGCGTGCGCGGACGGGTGCGCGCCTCCATTGGCGCCAGTGAGGCTATTTAAACCCTCCTGTGACTGACGGTCCCCGCTGTCTGCTCTACAACGTTCTGTGTCTGAAACCTGATCTGAAGACTGTTTACCTGTGTTTGACCCGGCTATCCTTGACCATCCGCTCTGTCCCTGTGTATCGACCTTGGCTTGTCTTTGACCATCCTATTGTTTGCTCCATCTGTACCTTGCCTTGCCTTGCCTGATATCTGACCCGGCCTGTCTGACCATTCCAGAGCCAGCTTACCTGCTGTTCCAGCCTGCATACAGATCCAAGTCTGCCTGTTGTTCCAGTCTGCACACAGATACAAGTCTGCCTGTTGTTCCAGTCTGCACACAGATACAAGTCTGCCTGTTGTTCCAGTCTGCATACAGATCCAGCTTACCTGTTGTACCAGCCTGCATACAGATCCAAGTCTGCCTGTTGTTCCAGTCTGCATACAGATCCAGCTTACCTGTTGTTCCAGCCTGCACACAGTTCCAGCTTACCTGTTGTTCCAGTCTGCATACAGATCCAGCTTACCTGTTGTTCCAGTCTGCACACAGTTCCAGCTTACCTGTTGTTCCAGTCTGCATACAGATCCAGCTTACCTGTTGTTCCAGTCTGCATACAGATCCAGCTTACCTGTTGTTCCAGTCTGCATACAGATCCAGCTTACCTGTTGTTCCAGTCTGCATACAGATCCAAGTCTGCCTGTTGTTCCAGTCTGCCTACAGCTACCTACTTACCTCATCCGCTGAGCTTATCCAGGAAGCTCTTGTGCCGGTCTGACCATTCCTGCCAGGCACCTGTGCCCCTCCTGACTCCTGGTCCTACTGTCCCATCATCAGGGGACCGGCGAGCGGGAGCCGCAAGGGAGGCCCTTCTCTGCCAATCAGACTCATCACCACCAGGGAGCGTGACAGTAGCAGACAGCCATGTCTGAGTCTGAGCAGGGGGCCTCTCCTATGGAAGGACTGTGCCAACACCTGGCAGGATTGACCGAGGCGGTAAAGAATCTCCAGCAGGGATACACCCGGTTGGAAGAACGGGTGCTGGCTTTACCACCAACAGCCCCATCTGGGGGAAGTCCAGGACCATCAGTGATAATGCTCCCTCCAGAGCCCCGGGTACCAATCCCTGAGAGATTCTCGGGTGCCCGCAACCTCTTTCGGGACTTCCGTAACTCCTGTGAACTATTCTTTGCACTGCAGCCACGTACTTTTTCCCTGGAAGCCACCAAGGTGGGCTTCGTGATCTCCCTACTCTCCGGAGACCCGCGAACCTGGGCCCACCGCCTCCTAGAGCAGAAAGACCCTGCACTGGCCGGTCTTAATTCATTTTTTGACACCATGGCCCAACTCTATGAAGACCCCCAACTCGCTGCCACCGCGGAGACCACTCTGCGCGCCCTCCAGCAGGGGCGAAGGCCTGTGGAAGACTATGTCGCGGACTTTAGGCGCTGGGGTGCGGATACCCAGTGGAACGACGCGGCCCTGCGTCACCAGTTCCGCCTAGGACTTTCTGAGGCACTAAAAGATGAGCTGGCGAGAGTTGGGGTACCCCAGACCCTGGACACTCTGATCAACCTGGTCATCCAGATTGACCGACGACTAAGGGAGCGCAGGTCGGAACGTGCATCCGGTGTCGCTCATCCTACCTGGATGCTCCCCAAGGCTCCAAGTCACCTGCAGACTGGCTCGGCCCAGCGGTCAGTAACCCTCCCTGATTCCTCCGAGCCCATGCAGTTAGGGCTCTTGAGGCCTTCCCTAACTCCTGAGGAACGGCAACGTCGTCGGGTCAACAACTTGTGCCTTTACTGTGGTGAGCCTGGGCACTACGTAAGGAACTGTCCGGCCAAGGCTCGTAAGTGCCCTCTCATGCCTACTTGCTCCATGGACCCCTCAACCCGGGTCTCCTCTCACCTTGCTCTTTCTGTCTCATTACAGCTTCCGGGAAGAATCCTTCAGGTACCCGCCATTATTGATTCCGGGGCATGCAGCTGCTTCATGGACTTCGCTGCCCAACACCGGATCTCCCTCCAGTCTAAATCCCAGGGACTGTCAGTTTACCTGGCGGATGGCTCCTCCATCCGTTCAGGCCCGGTTACGCAAGAGACCATCCCACTGCTCATGACCATCTCGGGCAACCATCAGGAACTTCTTTGCATGGACATTATTTCCTCTCCATTATCCCCTATAATCTTGGGCATGCCGTGGCTGAAGGCCCACAACCCAGTCATCGACTGGGCCACTGGGATGGTTTCCTTCTCCTCTCAGTATTGTCAGATGTCTTGCAGACCTTCTAATTCCTCCCAGCTGGCTACTCTGTCAAGTGGGGACTCTGAGATGGACCTCCGTCAGGCTATTCCCCAGGCCTACCACGACTATCTAGACGTCTTCAGCAAACAGGCAGCAGAGGTGCTTCCTCCTCACAGGGCCTATGATTGCCCAATTGAACTTTTCCCTGGAGCAGAGATCCCCTTTGGAAGGGTCTTCCCCCTGACAGAAGTGGAGCAAGGCAAGTTGAAAGAGTACATTGAGGAGAACCTCCGAAAAGGCTTCATCCGCCCATCTACCTCTCCTGCGGGCGCAGGCATATTTTTCGTGGAGAAAAAAGATCACACCCTTCGGCCTTGTGTGGACTATAGGGAGTTGAACAGCATTACGGTCAAGAACCGTTACCCTCTCCCGTTGGTCCCTGAACTCTTCCAGAGGCTTGGCACGGCCACCATCTTCACGAAGCTTGACCTACGGGGGGCTTACAATTTGGTCCGGATTAAGGATGGGGATGAGTGGAAGACGGCCTTTCGGACACGGTATGGGCATTACGAGTATCTCGTGATGCCCTTCGGCCTGTGCAATGCCCCCGCAACCTTTCAATACTTCATTAACGACGTACTCCGGGACTTCCTGGACTTGTTTGCCGTGGTATATCTGGACGATATCTTGATTTTCTCCCCCTCTTTAGAGACCCATCGCAGACACGTCAAGGAGGTCCTGGGACGGCTCCGTATCCACGGTCTGTATGCCAAGGCAGAGAAATGCCAGTTTGAACAGGAGAGTATCCCCTTCCTTGGGCTAATCATCTCAAGTACAGGCATCAAAATGGACCCCCAGAAGATCTCTGCCATCTTGGAATGGCCCACTCCGGCAGACAAAAAGGGCATCCAACGGTTCATTGGCTTTGCCAATTTTTACCGTAAATTTATCAGGGGGTTCTCCGCCATTGTGGCGCCTATCACCCAACTGACCAAACAAGGGACCCGGTTCCGATGGTCTTCCGAGGCCCAGGGGGCCTTTGATGCCCTTAAAACTCTGTTTACCTCGGCACCCATCCTCAGGCATCCGGACTCCTCCCTACCCTTCACCTTGGAGGTTGATGCCTCCGAGATCGCGGTGGGTGCCATCCTATCCCAGAGACAGGGGGACAAGTCTCTGCTGCACCCGGTCGCCTTCTTCTCCCGCAAGTTGTCCTCGGCCGAGAGGAACTATGATGTGGGCGACCGAGAACTACTGGCGATCAAGGCCGCCCTAGAAGAATGGCGATACCTCCTGGAGGGGGCCTCTCACCCCATTCTAATACTCACCGACCATAAGAATCTGGAATATTTGAAGTCAGCTAAGAGACTGAAACCCAGACAAGCCAGATGGGCACTTTTCTTTTCCCGATTCACTTTCCATGTGACATACCGGCCCGGATCCAAGAATGTCAAACCAGATGCTCTGTCTAGGATGTACCACAAGCACCAGGAAGAAGATCCCCCTGACACTATTCTGGCCCCTGGAAACTTTCTCCTTCTTCAAGAGGACTTACTGTCCAAATTCAAACGTGCCTCAGCAGGGCAAAGGCCCACTTCCGAAACCCAGCTACAGGAGAAGGATGGACTATTCTGGTACGGGGACAAGATCTACACCCCGGAACAGCTCCGGGTAACAACTATGGAGCTGTGCCATGACCACGCCCTGGCTGGTCACTTCGGTGTCGCTAAGACCACCGACTTGGTACAGCGTACCTTCTGGTGGCCGCAACTACGGGCTGACTGTAAAAAATTTGTGGACACTTGCCCCACCTGCATCCGGAACAAGAATCCCAAAACCAGGGCCTGGGGTCTCCTTAAACCCCTGTCTGTCCCAGATCGTCCCTGGAGGATGATCTCCCTAGATTTTATTGTGGAGTTACCCCCAGCAGAAGGCCACACGACGATCTTTGTGATCGTCGATCGGTTATCCAAAATGGCTCACTTCATCCCCATGAAGGGCACCCCCTCAGCTCCAGAGACGGCACGGGCCTTTATTAGGGAAATTGTCCGCCTTCATGGGGTCCCGGCTAACATCGTCTCGGATCGAGGGGTGCAATTCACCTCTCGATTCTGGAGGTCCCTGTGCCAGTCCTTGGATATCGAACTCTCTCTCTCCTCTGCGTACCACCCTCAGTCCAATGGGCAGACGGAGCGGACTAATCAGACCCTGGAGCAGTACTTGCGCTGCTTTTCCTCCTTCGCCCAAGATGACTGGATCTCCCTTCTGCCCCTGGCAGAGTTCGCATATAACAACGCCACCCACTCCGCCACCAAACAGACTCCTTTTTTCGCCAACTATGGGTACCACCCGGCATTTCTGCCGAACTCACTTCCTGACTGCACTGTGCCAGCAGTCCAAGAGCGAATCCAGTTCTTTTCCACCAACAACCAACTTCTTCAGGAGACCATGACTAGGACCCAGGAGTACAACAAAACCGTATTTGACAAAAAAAGACGGGGGGAACTGGTGCTTGCCCCGGGCGAAACTGTATGGCTATCCACCTCTAACCTAAAACTGGCTTGCCCTTCACGGAAACTGGGCCCCAAGTTCTTGGGCCCCTTCCCGGTCAAGAGGAGGATCAACGAGGTGGCTTATGAATTAGAACTTCCAGATTCTTTGAAGATTCACCCGGTCTTCCATGTGTCATTACTGAAGCCCTCGGTTAGTAACCCTTTCCCCAACCGGAGAGCCATCCCTCCTGATCCAGTCATGGTGGACGGGGAAGAGGAGTTCGAGGTGGAAGCCATCCTTAATGTCAGAAGAAGGCAAAACCAGAACCAGTTCCTAATCAAGTGGAAGGGTTACGGCCCCGAGGAAAACTCCTGGGAGCCCGAGGAGAACATCCACGCTAAGAGTCTAGTCCAATCTTTTAAGAGAGCCCATCCTGAGAAATTTGCCCCGAGGGGCATCCGGAGGCTGCCCCTTAGGGGGGGGCAATGTCATGAGGGCTCCATCCGTGGCCAGCGACCTGATGATCCTGCCAGTAATCGGCGCCTCAGTATCTCTGGTTCCCGTTCTCGGCTGCCATTGCGCATGCGCGAGCGCGCGCGTGCACGCGCGCGCCCGCAGACGAGGGCGAGCGTGCGCGGACGGGTGCGCGCCTCCATTGGCGCCAGTGAGGCTATTTAAACCCTCCTGTGACTGACGGTCCCCGCTGTCTGCTCTACAACGTTCTGTGTCTGAAACCTGATCTGAAGACTGTTTACCTGTGTTTGACCCGGCTATCCTTGACCATCCGCTCTGTCCCTGTGTATCGACCTTGGCTTGTCTTTGACCATCCTATTGTTTGCTCCATCTGTACCTTGCTGCCAGCCTGATATCTGACCCGGCCTGTCTGACCATTCCAGAGCCAGCTTACCTGCTGTTCCAGCCTGCATACAGATCCAAGTCTGCCTGTTGTTCCAGTCTGCACACAGATACAAGTCTGCCTGTTGTTCCAGTCTGCACACAGATACAAGTCTGCCTGTTGTTCCAGTCTGCATACAGATCCAGCTTACCTGTTGTACCAGCCTGCATACAGATCCAAGTCTGCCTGTTGTTCCAGTCTGCATACAGATCCAGCTTACCTGTTGTTCCAGCCTGCACACAGTTCCAGCTTACCTGTTGTTCCAGTCTGCATACAGATCCAGCTTACCTGTTGTTCCAGTCTGCACACAGTTCCAGCTTACCTGTTGTTCCAGTCTGCATACAGATCCAGCTTACCTGTTGTTCCAGTCTGCATACAGATCCAGCTTACCTGTTGTTCCAGTCTGCATACAGATCCAGCTTACCTGTTGTTCCAGTCTGCATACAGATCCAAGTCTGCCTGTTGTTCCAGTCTGCCTACAGCTACCTACTTACCTCATCCGCTGAGCTTATCCAGGAAGCTCTTGTGCCGGTCTGACCATTCCTGCCAGGCACCTGTGCCCCTCCTGACTCCTGGTCCTACTGTCCCATCATCAGGGGACCGGCGAGCGGGAGCCGCAAGGGAGGCCCTTCTCTGCCAATCAGACTCATCACCACCAGGGAGCGTGACAGCTCCAGTGTCCAGGAGGGCCTTTGTGTACACTCCTTCCACCTGGATGGGTACAGTAGGGGATGGACCAACTAGCTCTTCCGGGTAAGGCTGAGTTGATGCTGTCCTCTTCTTCTGACTCTTTGCTTTACCAGCACTGGATTTGCGCTTGCTCCTTTCTTGAGCCTGGTATGCATTAATTTTCTCCCTCTTAGTGGGAGTGTGAACCCGTTGAGGGACATTGTTATCTCTCACTTTGAAGAGTTCACGCTTGGGGGTGCTGTGTCTCTCCGGAGGGGTCTTGCCCCCTTTCTCTGGAGTGCACCTTGGTTGAGGATCCCTGGGCCCCTTTTGAGGGGTTTGGTCTCCTCGCTTTCTCTTCCTGTTGTGCTTCTTGGAGCTCACTGAAGGTGATGGGCACCCGGTTGACTCCTTCACCGGGGCCCTTTGGCGTTTCCCGCCGGCTGGCGGCTTTCTGCCTTCTTCTTCTTGGGACTGGCACATACAGCTGCAATATGACCAATTCCTCCACAATTAAAGCAAATCATCTCACCGTAGTCAGGTGGGGATGCTGGTGCTGAAACAGCTGGAAACAATTCCTTCCTGCCTGTTTCTTTCTTGGGACTGGGCGTCTCTTTCGCCACTAGGGACGTCAGTATCTCCATCATCTGGGACATCTGCAACTTCAGGGCATCTACCTCTGTGTCTCTTTCAGGGGTTAAGGCCGACCTGACCGTGGCCACTGGAAGTTTTGTAGACCCCATCACCTGCTTCTCCCTTTTCTCTTCCAACATGGCCTCCTCTTCTCTGACCACTCGGATGAGGTCAGGGTAGTCCAGTTCTGTGACTTTTTCTGTCCCACCAAACACACCTTCCAGGATGTCTATGTAGTCCTGGGCAGTGCAATCCTTTTTACTCGTCTTCAGATTGCGTATGGCCTCTAAGGCAGGTCCTTTTAGGCTCTCAACAATCCTTTGCTTCTTTCTGCCTTCTGAGACCTCCCATTCCTCTAGGGCCTGCGTGGCACCATCTAACCACTCCTCAAATCCCTCTTCTCCCGAGGGTACAGGTGTCCTCCCTGAAAACATCCGGAGCCTCCTGTATCCCGACATTGGGTAATCCCCGGGGTCTCTTCTGCACTGGGTCACAATCTCCCCTAGGACAGCACACAGTTCTGCACTAAGAGTAGTCTGTGCGGGACTTTCCGCGCCCTTCTGCTCTTCCTTCTTTGGGGATAGAATGGCTTTCATAGGAGAACAGTCTCCCTTGCGCGGCAGCGCATGCAGCAATTGGTAGGCCTGACCATTCGGTGCCTGTATGCTTTGGCTCCTGAACTGCTCTGGAGTCTCTTCCTTCCATTCTATTAAGGCGTATGTGTACCCAGCATCATTTCTCATGTCCATTATCCATGACTTCTGGCATGGGGATAATGACATTATGAGCTGCTTGACTGCCTCTCTCTGCCACATCCCTGGCAGTTCAATGACTGCTGCTGCGGCTGGGTCAGCGGCCCATGTTGCGGACCACCGTCCCACTTCTATTGGGTCCATGCCGGCACCTTCTGGCGGCTTTTCCCGCTGACTCAGAATCCCGGACGAGCCCCCACGTGTAGCGCTACCCCCAGTTAAGAGAGCCGCTGGTTTGTTTTGGGTCCCTGAGTACAGCTCCACCAACCCCCGGAAATTTGGCTCTACCCGCTCTGGCACAGTTAGTAAAGGGGTATGTCCCTATGCACATAAAACTTAGCTTATACTCTAAAGCCCCATACACACGGTCGGACTTTTTCATCAATTTGGTCCGATCGGACAAGGTTGTTGAAAAATCAGACCGTGTGTATGCACCATCGGACAGTGTTCGTCGGTTTGTCCGACGGACAAAGTCTTATCTCCTGCTGGAAAGATTTGCCGTCAACCCGGTCCGATCACACCAAACCCGATCGTGTGTACGGTTGTCCGATCGGACAAAGTGCTACGCATGCTCAGATCACATTACAAGACCAAAGCTATTGGCTACTAGCCTCTACGTTGTCCCGTCGTAGGCAACAAACGTCACCACGTTCAGAATGATCGGATTTTCCGACAACTTTGTCCGACCGTGTGTACGCAAAACCAACATCGGACAAAGTACGACGGACATGATCCGACGGACCTGGTCCGCGGATTGTCCGACCGTGTGTATGGGGCTTAAGTGTAATTGGTATGAACTCACAAGCAGACTGCTGAAATAAGAATAACTGGCTTTACTTTTGTCAGTAAGGAAAAGAAATAGCAACATGCGTTTGAACATATGACTTACAATACTTTAGCAGGTCCCTGCAATATGCACTTTAACATGTACACACATATGTAACAACTGGCAGTGGGGAAACGGAGCGCCCAGTGTGGCGACCGTCTGCTATGCACCCCTGAGGTGCAATAAATCTATCTGCGCCTACCTAACGGACCAGGCCTGATCCCTAGCAATAGAGCTCAGTCCTTGTACTAGTACAGTGTTCTTCACCGGCAATGAATCTGTAGAGGTGGTGCACATGTAGCTTTAAATGGTGTCTTTGTAATCCACAAAAAGTAACATTGCTGCTCTGAGGTAAATTGCGCCTAGGCAGTTCAGTAGGCATAAAACGTGTGTATCAATGCAGGATGAGCCTTCCGGCTCTCTCACCAATCCTTGGGTACCGTCCTCAGCTCCGGTCCCTCCAATGGTGGCTCTGGTCTCTTCAATGGCGGCGTCCGGTCTCCTCAGTCACAGCCCTGAACTCCGGTCATCAGCTCCGTCCGACCGACAGTAAGGGGAAGTCTCCGCTCCGCTGCTGTGGACTCTGAGGGGTGAGAGTCTCACTCCATCGGCTGCAAGGCCCAGGCTTCAGGCCTTCAGCTCCGGTCCGCACAGGTGTCTCCGCTGGCTGTCTTCTCCGCGTCACAAGCTCTGTCAGCAGAGGCAGGCCAGTCCTGTCAGGCCTCAGAAGAGGAAGTGTCCCAAGAGGAAGAGGCGGTCTCCGCTCTTCCTTTTTATAACCTCCCCCAGCAGCCTCTCGGGCGGAAACAAGCAGCCCGGGAGCCTGGGGGATTATGGGAAATGTAGTCTCTTCCCCTAAAAGGGGTAGAACCCCGCTACAGATATAATTGTCACTCTAGCTATAAGGAAATTCTGACCCCCCTTGCTTATGATGTTCTACTCCCAAGAGGAATTTCAGTGAAGTTTAGTATAAACTTCCTTCCATTCCCAATATCTCCTGGGACAATAATGGTGATGCTGAAGAATCTGGTGACCCTTAGCTGTTTTGAGTGAAAGCTGATCTCCCCACCCCCTCGCCTAAATTTGTGGTCAGGTGCTGCTCCAATCACAAGTCTTTCTTATTTTGTTTACGGGCAGCAAGGTCCTTCATCAGGTGTCCATATTTTGCTTGACAGCCAACTGGCAGTGACCGGCAGCAGCCTCGTGTTAAATCGTAATAGGATGAATCAAGAGATCTATAATGACCATCAAAGAATAGAGATACTAATCTGTATACCTTGCATGCCATAATTCTAAGGAGAAAAATAAATGCAAAGAAGAAAAAAAAACAAAAAAAAAAATCTTGATTAGAAGTATCAGTTGGAACCTTGGCAGAGTGAATGTTAAATATGTGCTTATGTCTATTTGTGTAAGACAGATTTCTGGAAATCCCTTTCCTGCTTAAATATGTAGCTTTTTATTATACATTTTAGATGTGGCCGACTGAGAGCAAAAGCTGATTAAATCAGACTTAATGCCTTAAGACAGAATGTGTCATCTGAGAAATGAGGCATTTTACCATTGTGTGCTCCTTATAGAGAATTTGGAAGCAAAACTGTGTTTGGGAAGTGACAGGCTGGAATAGAATGGAGTTTACTTTATTCATGTTGGCAATCATGATCTTTGTTGCTAAGGAAACCATAACCACTTTCAAGAGGCATGCTGCTGACAGCACTAGTACGGTGCTTAGCTGTCCATATGCGGCAGTGACAATGTGTACAGTGTTCTGATTTATTAGCATTATTTCATATTTAACATCTAAATTACCATGTTTTCTAATTTTAATCTGAATGATTCAATATATATTTTACATTTTTACATCATACCATATTTTAATAATGGTACATATTAGAATTCTATTATAAAAATGTAGAATATAAGATTAAAACGATTCTTTCACTGGTATAGAAAGCAAATACCACCTCCCCTTCGGGTTAGGTAAAATTAACAGAAGAATCATTTGTATATTTGTGTGTCTCAAGCTTTAGCTGTTATATGAATTTTTTCCCATGTTTATAACAGTACCACAGCTAAATTAAATTTCTAAAAGGAAAAAAAGTAATTTAAAACTGCTTGTGGCTATAATGTATTGTCGGGTCCCGGCAATATAGATAAATATCATTGAAAAAAAATGGGTCTGGTATGGATATTAAGGGGAACCCCGCACCCAAATTTAAAAAGAAAATTGCATGGGGGTCCCCCCAAAATCCATACCAGGCCCTTCAGGTCTG
This sequence comes from Lithobates sylvaticus, assembly GCA_028564925.1. Classification (NCBI taxonomy): domain Eukaryota; kingdom Metazoa; phylum Chordata; class Amphibia; order Anura; family Ranidae; genus Lithobates; species Lithobates sylvaticus. The sequence goes on from CM053027.1 coordinate 244,456,239, forward strand.
GTATGGATTTTAAGGGGAACCCCGAGCCAAAACTAAAAAAAAAGGCCATAGGGGTCCCCCCAAAATCCATACCGGACCCTTATCCGTGCATGCAACCTGGCACATTGTACCCCTACACATTCACCAAAAAAAGTGTCAAAACGTTAAAAATTACAGTAGACAATTTGGTCCTTTATTAAATCCTTTAGTTAAAAAAACTGTCCTGTGATGTCCATTCATCTTTGATCACAGTGTCTGGCGACCGGATAAAAAAAAAAAAAAAAGGGAAAAAACTCTGCCTCCACGGGAGGCTCCCGCTGGCTGAAACCTCTTTGCGATGACAGCTGGTATATAGCTGAGGGCGGGGCCACTGGTGACGTAAAAAGGGTGACCCCGTCCCCTTCTGACGTTACACAATGTCACAAAAGACTTGTCCCAAATTGTCTTCTGTCATTTTTAAAATGTTGACACTTTTTTTGGTGAATGTGTAGGGGTACAATGTGCCTGATACCCATTCACATGGGGGGACTGGGATCTGGGGGTTCCCTTGTTAAAGGGGGCTTGGGGGGACCCCAAAGCACCCTCCCAATGATAAGTGGAAGTGGCCTGGTACGGTTCAGGAGGGGGGCGCTCTCTCATCCCCCCTTTTCCTGCGGCCTGCCAGGTTGCGTGCTCCGATAAGGGTCTGGTATGGATTTTGATTGGACCCCTATGCCATATTTTTTTTATTTTGGCTCGGGGTTCCCCAGGAAATCCATACCAGACCTGAAGGGCCTGGTATGGATTTTGGGGGGACCCCCACGCAATTTTTTTTTTTAATTTGGGTGTGGGGTTTCTTAATGATCCATACCAGACCTTAATATCCATATCCTTAATATCCATACCAGACCCAAAGGGCCTGGTAATGGACTGGGGGGATGCCATTTTTTTCAATGATTTTTATCTATATTGCCGAGACCCGACAATACATTACAGCCGCAAGCAGTTTTAAATGATTTTTTTCCTTTAAAAATGTCATAATTTTGTTGTGGTACTAGGAAAGATGTGCTACTTTATGGGCATACTAAGGACACCCCCCAGGCATGATATTTAAAGGAATATTTTATTTTTATCGTATATAACTTGCATATAAGCCTTTAAAATGAGCACTTTTAGTTTTTCATGTTAGTGTCCTATTGACACTCCTATTGACACTCACAAAACGCTCCTGCCCATTGAATTGAATGAGCAGCGCTTACAAAATGCCTTAAAAGTTCCTTAAAAGCTGCAAAACTGGAATTTTTTAACTGCGTCTCGTGGCTTTCGAATTTGCCACAAATGCCGCATATTGTTTGCTGTTCAGCAAACGGGCGGACACCCGATGTTCCAGTCGAACTTACATTCAACTCGAACCTCGGGCTCATCCCTATTACCTGGTTTGGAGCCTGTTTTCTTTGATAGAGAACTATTATTGGGTAGGGATGCACCGATAGCAGTTTTTTAGACTGAGTGCGAGTACCGATACTTTTTCTCAAGTACTCCCCCAATACCAGTTACTGAAACCTACTTTTAGTGTCATGTGACAGTTTTTATAGACTAATGAAAAATTATTACTTGAGCCTAGGTTCAAACTGATATGGTGCTGGGAACCGCATTCGGTGATTCGGACAGAAACCCCTTAGCATTCCTGTTCAAATCACATATGTTTCTTTGAAGTGCAATTTGAGCCCATTCATTTTGTATGGGCTCAAATTGCACTGCACCAAATGAAAAAGGCGCAGGCAGGTTTCAGTCTTAGCATTGGAGCATTTTGCACAAGAATCCATCAGACCTGATTCACTTCTCCCCAATTAGTTCCAGATCACAGGCCAGTCCCTTACTCTGATAGCATTCTGCTCCACATTCTACTTTCATTTCCTCCACTTTGATCATCAGCACTGACCATGGAGATCAGAGGAGCGCTGCAAGAACAGGTTAATGACACATGGAGATTGGAGGGTGGGGTGAAGTAAGAGGCTAATGATGCATATGGAGATGGAGAGGTACACTGACAGGTTAATGGTGCATAAAGATGGGGGGTGCAGTAAGGGGTCAATGTATGGAGATAGGGGGAGGGGGTTTTAATTAAGGGGTTAATGTATCGCAATTGGGGAGTGGAAGGTGTGATGTAAAGGGTCATGGTGTAAATAGAGATGGGGAGGTGCAGGAAGGGATTAAGGATGCATATGGAGATAGTGAGGTGCAAAAAGGAGTTACTGTATAAAGATGAGGAGGTACAATATGGGTTAATGTATAGAGATGGGGTGATGGGCAGTAAGGGATTACTGAAAGGAGATGGTGTGGGTGCAGTAAGGGGGTTAATGTATAAAGATGGGGTGATGGGCAGTAAGGGGTCACTGGATGGAGATTGTGTGGGTGCAGTAAGGGGTTAATGCATGGAGATGGAGTGATGGGCAGTAAGGGGTTACTGGATGGAGATGAGGTGGGTGGCAGTAAGGAGTTAATGTATATAAATGGGATGATGGGCAGTAAGAGGTTACTTGATGGAGATGGGGTGGGGGCAGTAAAAGGTTAATAATGATGCAGAGAGGTCGGGCTAGGTTCCACTCACCTCGAAGGGAAGAAAGACATGTTTTGTTTGAAATATCAGGAGTCAGCGGAAACAGAGGGAGGTGGAAGAGCCAGTGTCCGGAGTGTACATACAGGTGACCCACAGGGTGTAACAGTCAGTCCACCCCTCTCCTCCTAGACATGCACTAAGGTCATGTCCTAGGTCTGTCATTTACCAGCCTGAGGACTCACAAACATGGTCCACGGCACCCAGCTCCCACTCCCACCGGGACCTTTCCAGACCGCCCATGGAAGTTCCCCAGCACTCTCACCCTGGAGAGCCCATCAATGGTCAGTTACAGACGGGAAGGAGTTGGGGACCCACACTCCTGTCATCTCTGCTTCTAGGTTCACACTGGAGCCTTGGGGGCATTCGCATGTGATTCACTCAGGAATCGCACTGCATTCCTGTTCAAATTGCATGCAATTCTTTGCAGTGTGATTTGATCCCATTCATTTTGTATGGGCTCAAATCACACCACAAAGCTATTGGTTTCAGGCATCGGCGCATTTTAACAAGTACTTGTGAAATGCCTGGTATCAGCACCAATACCGGTATCGGTACAACCAGTGTTGCCAACCTACCAGATTGAAATTTACTGACACAACACCCACAATTTCCTGGCACAGCCAAGTTTTTACTGGCATTTCCAAAAGTTACAACATTACAGTTTTAAGTGCAAATTGTAGTATTTAGGCTACAAACAAGTACACTATGCAATTAGCAATGTGATTTAAGGTAGATATTAGGGCAAAAAACATATTTCTTATTTTATTTTCAATATAGTAAGTAAGTAGCTCAGGGACAGGACTCAGGAGGGCAAGAAATGAGAACAGGAAGGCACACACACATGAAGTTGACTCTTTGGTCCCTTCAGTCCACTCCAGTCTAAACAGCACTGACAGTCCCGCTCCCAACCTGCCCTGCTCCTGTCCTGCAGACCCACACACAAGGCTCTGGCGGCTCTGGTTGGCTCCCTTGCATGACATCACACGACACGCTCGGGCACCGCCTCCACCAGAGCCACTCGGTCACACTGTAGCAGGGACTCGGATGGTCTCGGCTGGCTCTGGACCGAGCCGAACATCACAGCCATATTTTTTACTGGCAACTTTTTCCTTTTACTGGCATTTACTGGCAGGAGAAAATTGCCTGTTTTTTACTGGCTGCCAGTAAAAATACTGACGGTTGGCAACACTGGGTACAACCCTAATATTAAGTATTACTTTCAATGAATTCCTGGTATAATGGGGTTGATTTACCAAAGACAAATCCAATTTGCACTACAAGTGTACTTCAAGTGCACTTAGAAGTGCAGTCACTGTAAATACGAGGAGAAGATCGAAATGAGGGGAAGACATGCAGTGCACTTGTAGTGCAAAGTGGATTTGCCTTTGGTAAATAAACCCCAATGTGTCTTTGTCTCAACCTTTTAAGAACCTCAGCCCCTCTGACCCACCAGATTAAGTATACAAAGAACCCATTCTTTCCAGCAGCTCCTACGGGTATAGTGCTACAATTATTTAAACGATTATTCAAAGTATTGCAAACTACGATCTTATTCATTCTATATGTGGCACGTGTTAAGTGAGCATATGCTATTATTTTTCATGTAAAAATTACATTTGCATGCAATAGATTAAAAAAAAAAAAAAACTGCTGTTCCCAAACTCCATTTTTTTGGCAAAATGTTGCCAGCAAAATACATTGAAGACAATAGGGGATGCTTTTTTTAGACTTTTAGATGGCTCTTGGATGTTATTTTATCTTTTCCCAGTCTATTTTAAGGTATAGTATATGCTTATTGGTCCAAACAGCAATGTAAAAAATATAAAGCATTGTATTATTTTTTTAACAATAACAATATTATATAAATCATGACGAAGAGCAGGGTCTCTCGGAACTGTTGTGCATTGTGCATGGACTGATGCTAATAAAAGAATTGCATGGATTGAGCAAGAAACTTTGGAGTGCATGAACTTCTTTAGGTAGATATATAATTTTGACTGTGTGGAGCCTCTCTGTCTCCTGCACTGGATTGACAAGTGCTTAGTACACATGGTCGGATATTCCGATGGAAAAAGTCTGATCGGATTATGTTGTCGGAAAATCCGATCGTGTGTGGGCTCTAGCGGGCTTTTTCCGATCTCAAATTTTCCGACAACAAAATCCGATCAGACTTTTTCCAATCGAGTGTAGGGAATTCCGACGGAAAAAGTGCCATGGATGCTCAGATCAAATTACGAGACCAAAGCTATTGGCTACTAGACTCTACATAGTCCCGTCATACGCAACGAACGTCACCACGTTCGGAACGATCAGATTTTCCGACAACTTTGTCTGACCGAGTGTATGCAACACCAGTTTCGCCCAAAATATGTTGGATAAAATCGGATAGATTTTGTGGTCGGAATTTCCGACCGTGTGTACGTGGGCTAAGACACGTGAACCCCATCTGCTTGTTAGATACAGATTTTGTTTTATGTGCATTTGGTCATTGATGTATTTTCAGACAATTGAAAAAAGCTTATACTGCACTTTTATCACTGGATGTAGGCTTACTGTTTCTTTAAAATGTTCAAGTTGCTATTTGAACTCCAGCTTTTTTCCTATTGTCTAAAAAAAATACCAAATTACAACAAAATATGTTAGTTTTTTTGTGAATGGTCTAATAGAATATTATGAATATAACCTTGTTAGATTGGATGTGAATGAATTATAACCTATTCAACGAATTTCAAATGAGAAGATGAAGTGTAGACATTTATGACTAACAACTAAGGATGAGCTCAGGCGTGTTCGCACACTCTACATCGCTAATCACAGGTTGTGAGACATTTCCAGAGCCGCGGATCAGGAAATGCCTCACTGCCTGTGATTAGCACTGCAGAGTGTCAGCTTCCTGGCGGGCGCGGGCACGTGGCGTTTTAAACATGCCTGAGTTCTTCTGTACTAACAACAATGTACCCATATAAATAACTCTGGAAAGGGATAATGGCTCTGTTCAAATATGTAGTGGGTGCAAGTACATACGCACTGGGGAAAATATATATAATCTAAACACCACTAAAAAAACGTGTATAATGTAAATACAGCAATTAATGTAAAGTGCAATGTGCATATAAGGTAAGTTAATAAAGTGAAAGTGTCAATGCAAAGTGATCAATGCAAAGTGATCAATTGCAAGAAATTCAATATAATGTCCAAAAAGTTCCACAAAAATTCATAAAAATATATATATATAGGGGCGTGGCCTGGCTCTGTTTCGTGATGGACGCTTAATTTCTATGCTCCGGTTCCCAGAGGTTTAGCAAGCTGCCTACAACCACCAACACTCGAGCAGACGAAAGGAGAACTCTCCCCGAAGCACCTCAGCAACTAGATCGAGGTCTCCCAGGAGCCAAACCTCGCAACTGAGCCGCCAAATCCCGGAAATCTTCCGGACCAGATCCAGAGAGGGCGCGCCTGACACACAGGCCTCATCCCGCGATTCCCGCTCCTCAAGTAGGAGCTCCCCCCAGACCCGAAGCCAAAGCCGCCCACACCAGATATGCTCCCGACATCCGCTCTCAGCATGGCTGATCTCCGAGCGGAGATCTTTCGGCGACGATGGCCGAAGCCATAATGGACTTGCGCTCAGACATACAAACCATTGCATTAAGAGTGGATGAGGCGGAGGAGACACAAGCCCGCCATGACGCCTCGATCTGCAGAATACAGAAGGTTACAGAATCACATGCTGTCCACCTAAGGGAGATTAATAGACACATGGAGGATCTGGACAATAGGATGAGACGTCGCAACCTTCGGGTAAGAGGTCTCCCTGAATCCATAGACGCAAACCAGCTCCCCCAGGCGATCACATCGCTGTTTAACGATTTGCTGGAGAGAGCCCCCGACACACAAATTGCGATGGAACGCATGCACAGGGCTTTGCGACCGAGAGGTAGGGACACAGATCCCCCGAGGGATGTTATCTGTTGCCTCACAGATTTTATCCTCAAAGAGGAGATTCTGAGGAAGGCCAGGGGACGAATACGCTTCACATATCAAGGGGCTGAAGAAAAAATCTTCCAGGACCTCTCCAATATAACGCTACAGAGGAGGAGGGAGCTGAGGCTTTTTTCCTATTGTCTAAAAAAAATACCAAATTACAACAAAATATGTTAGTTTTTTTGTGAATGGTCTAATAGAATATTATGAATATAACCTTGTTAGATTGGATGTGAATGAATTATAACCTATTCAACGAATTTCAAATGAGAAGATGAAGTGTAGACATTTATGACTAACAACTAAGGATGAGCTCAGGCGTGTTCGCACACTCTACATCGCTAATCACAGGTTGTGAGACATTTCCAGAGCCGCGGATCAGGAAATGCCTCACTGCCTGTGATTAGCACTGCAGAGTGTCAGCTTCCTGGCGGGCGCGGGCACGTGGCGTTTTAAACATGCCTGAGTTCTTCTGTACTAACAACAATGTACCCATATAAATAACTCTGGAAAGGGATAATGGCTCTGTTCAAATATGTAGTGGGTGCAAGTACATACGCACTGGGGAAAATATATATAATCTAAACACCACTAAAAAAACGTGTATAATGTAAATACAGCAATTAATGTAAAGTGCAATGTGCATATAAGGTAAGTTAATAAAGTGAAAGTGTCAATGCAAAGTGATCAATGCAAAGTGATCAATTGCAAGAAATTCAATATAATGTCCAAAAAGTTCCACAAAAATTCATAAAAATATATATATATAGGGGCGTGGCCTGGCTCTGTTTCGTGATGGACGCTTAATTTCTATGCTCCGGTTCCCAGAGGTTTAGCAAGCTGCCTACAACCACCAACACTCGAGCAGACGAAAGGAGAACTCTCCCCGAAGCACCTCAGCAACTAGATCGAGGTCTCCCAGGAGCCAAACCTCGCAACTGAGCCGCCAAATCCCGGAAATCTTCCGGACCAGATCCAGAGAGGGCGCGCCTGACACACAGGCCTCATCCCGCGATTCCCGCTCCTCAAGTAGGAGCTCCCCCCAGACCCGAAGCCAAAGCCGCCCACACCAGATATGCTCCCGACATCCGCTCTCAGCATGGCTGATCTCCGAGCGGAGATCTTTCGGCGACGATGGCCGAAGCCATAATGGACTTGCGCTCAGACATACAAACCATTGCATTAAGAGTGGATGAGGCGGAGGAGACACAAGCCCGCCATGACGCCTCGATCTGCAGAATACAGAAGGTTACAGAATCACATGCTGTCCACCTAAGGGAGATTAATAGACACATGGAGGATCTGGACAATAGGATGAGACGTCGCAACCTTCGGGTAAGAGGTCTCCCTGAATCCATAGACGCAAACCAGCTCCCCCAGGCGATCACATCGCTGTTTAACGATTTGCTGGAGAGAGCCCCCGACACACAAATTGCGATGGAACGCATGCACAGGGCTTTGCGACCGAGAGGTAGGGACACAGATCCCCCGAGGGATGTTATCTGTTGCCTCACAGATTTTATCCTCAAAGAGGAGATTCTGAGGAAGGCCAGGGGACGAATACGCTTCACATATCAAGGGGCTGAAGAAAAAATCTTCCAGGACCTCTCCAATATAACGCTACAGAGGAGGAGGGAGCTGAGGCCTTAGCTAGACGTGCTGAAAGCAAAAGCGATTGTTTACAGATGGAAGATTCCCTTCTGCCTTTCGGCTTCCATAAAGGGACACACAGCGAATCTCAGAGTCCCTGAGGATCTAGAACACTTCTGCACCGCTCTAAACATCCCGATGGTCGAGCTGCCGGACTGGTACAGTGACTTTCGCCTCCCGCCGCTACGCAGAGCAACCTCCATGGATGATGTCATTGAAGCTGGCAACTTCATCATAAGCCGCCGCCGACGCGCTCACCCGCCCTCCTCTCCACTTCAAGCTGCAGGACCCTTGAGGAATGGAAGCCTCACCCGACCACCGCAAAGCTCGCCACTCATAGAATTCACCGGCCGCTGCACGACCGGAATCCCCGCAGTACCAAGAAGTACATGTTATTTCTAGGAAAACTGCGCTGGACCATACAGAATACAATAAAAAATAAAAAATATATAAAAATGAAAAAATTGAAAAATAGCAGCAACAACAAGTGCGATATAACACAAAAATATAGGAAATCAGAAAAAGTTGCGCTAAATAAATAATATAGTGAAAATATTACACCAACGTGCTAATCGTGTAAAGAAATCACATATAGCATAGCTGTAAAAGGAAAAAAATTATAAACAATGATCGTGTGACAAAAATAATAAAATGAGTCACAAATTATCAGTGTCTTTAAATTGTGCAAATAATGCCTTAAATAGTCCAGAAGAAAATCCTAAAGGAAATCCTGTGAATCAAAACAACACAACTCCAAAACATATATGTGCACAGCAAAGTGACAGTCCAAATGATATTGGTGACAACACAGGTAAAGTGACTGAAGTGTTCGGCAATCCCACCACCGTCTGCAGTACTTGCTTACCAGCTTCCAGTAATAGGGCCTTTTCCTCACGGCAGATAACGCCAATACCGTCGTCCTGTATGGGAAGATTGCGTCTAGGCTGCTGGGCTATGGGCTCCAGGTGGTATCCGATGTCAGCTTTTTAAAATCCACAATGGGTCTTGGTATGGGCTCACATATGGAAAAAGGGATGCCAAAAGAGATCATAGGTAAAACCCGTGTGGGCTATTTTATTTAAATTAAAAAGCCCCATGAATACGTCCGGAGTGTGACGAAACGTCGTAGGAGGAGCGACGTGCTGACGTCACCACGAGCAAACGTCCCATCATGAAGCACGGGCGTTTAGTACTGCAGCCGGCCGGCCGCAAATATCTTTTTAATTTTTTTAAGTTTCTGCACATTTGTAGTGCTTTTTAATTTAAATAAAATAGCCCACATGGGTTTTACCTATGATCTCCTTTGGCATCCCTTTTTTCCATATGTGAGCCCCTACCATGAACCATTGTGGATTTTGAAAGCTGACATCAGTGGATACCACCTGAATCCCCAAAGACTCACAATACACACGGGTGCCTTGCAACCCAACACCGTATCTGTACTTACCCTGGGAAGATGGCACTGAGGGATTAGTTCCAGTTTTAGTTTCAGTTTAAGTTCCTATGTTATACCTTTCCAAGTTAATTGAACGAAAGTACTCCAGACACTCAAGTCGAGTGAATTACTACAAGTACATAAGCAGTAACTGAGGTGATAATTAAGCTCAACACAGGCCACAATATAACCTACTGCCATAAGCACCTGCCTCTATGACAATGTGTTGACATACTCCCTAGCTCCTAGCAGGAAACCCTACTATAGATCACCACGCCTGGCACCCCTAGCGGGGGAAATCTCTCCTCTCATCCTCTACAATTTCTACTAGCTTGCACCGACCTAAGCCAACCAAACCTCCCTGGAACCCAAGACCACACTCCTCTATGAACCGAAGCCAACCACTCCCACACACAGTAGACTTAGTGAGAGTCCACTGACCTTTTCTGGAATAACACACCTCGGGTGGGACCAGTGGTCCACACCCGCCTCCAGTCGATAAACAACCCACTCCTCTACCCCCCCAGGAGCCCACACCCGCCATCATCCCCTATTCCCCTCCAACCACCCCACCCCCCATTCATCTCCCTCTCTCTCTTCCCACATTACCTTCTACCCAACTATCTCTCCCTACCCACCCTACCCGCCACCCCTCCGGCAGAACCCCTCCTGCCTCCCTCCCCAAACAAAACCCGGTCTTGAACTCTAAACACTGCTTCCTCCATGCAGTCCTCCAAAACCAAGGACAAATATCCCACCCTAAAATTGGTCTCCTTCAATGCAAAAGGCCTCAACATCCCAGAAAAACGCACACAAATTTTGTACCAAATGCGCAGCCTGAAGGCTGATGTCATTTTTTCGCAGGAGACCCACTTTTACGCTCAAGCCATTCCTAAATTAACTAACCACTTCAACGCGAAAAGATTTCATGCTACCTCCCCAACCTCCAAATCTAAAGGGGTTTCCATCCTCTTTTAAAAAAACGCACCCATCCAAGTGACAGACACGATACTAGATGATCAAGGCAGATCCATTTTCCTAAAAGGTACCTGGAAGGACAAACCAATCACCCTCGCTAACATATACAGCCCCAACGCATCACAAGTACCATTTTTCCGAGACATCTCACAACATATCTCGTCTTTTCAAAAGGGCATACTTATAACGGGGGGAGATTTCGACGTACCCCTGGAACCCCTAATAGACACATCTACGGGCACCTCTCACATACCCTACAGGGCATTGCGTCAAATCAGACTAAGCCTCCAAAATCTTCTGCTGCATGATACGTGGCGCACCCTATATCCTAAAGAGAAGGACTACACCTTCTTCTCAAACCCACACAAACGATTCTCCCGACTAGACTACATATTCTTGACACAACGTGACCTGACGAAAGCCACAATAGAACCAATGACACTATCCATTTCACCATCCGATTTCTTTTTTTTTTTTTTTCCAAAGAAGTTTATTGAAAATTTAAACAGTTTGACATAACATCAAGCATATTGTACATATTACAACGTCAGTAGTGACAAATAGAAAACGATCACCAGAACTGGTAAACAAGCCAGACTATACAAATAGAAAGAGATTCAGTATCAAGAATCTAACATAGGCCCACATACATATGCACGTAGCTTTGGATGAAGAATAGTGCTGTGTCGGGTTTGGTGTTGGTTATTGAGACTATGAAGCAGATTAAGTATACCCGTTTAAAATGGGAAGCAGAGTGCCCCATGGTCAAGCTGGGAGATTGTAGTGGAACAATAAGGGAGTCATGTGATCAAGTGTGTGTAGTGCAGTAAAGGTTTCTACCCTTAGGGTTGGGCACAGGGGTAAGGACATGTATGGGTCACGCTAGCGTTTACCTAGGTAGGGATTTCAGGTATCATAAGGTACGGTCAGTGTGACGGTATGACGTTGTCAGAAGTGATGTATTGAGGACAGGGTGGGTAACGGGGTGGGTATGTCGAGGGAGGGATAGGGGAAAAGAGAGGTGACAGGTACAAGGAAAGGATAGAAGGGTGGCCGTGGTGGTCACATCCTGCCTCCCTCCCCAGACTGAGTGTGCATAGCCTAACAATTGTGTGGAGATCACCGGCAAGTGAGGAGGATATGCTTCTCATATGGGCGGGAGTACAGTATTCCTGCAAGAGATAGAAAGGGCGGTGTGCAACCAGTACGAATTCACACCCTGGTGGTTCTTAGTTATTCAGAGTCAAGTCGGTTGAGTATATAATTGAGAGAATTCTGTGGTCGTTTGGAAATGTATCCAACAGGCCCATTTGAGTCCGTATTTTTGTGGGGTGTCACGAGAGCAATGAACGAGCTCTTCCATTTCAGATATTTTGTTGATTCTCCCAAACCATTCCTTAAGGGTGGGAATGGCCTGGGATTTCCAGTGAACAGGAATGCAGTGTTTTGCCGCATTAATCATGTGCATTGCCAAAGATTTGTGGTAAGCCGACTGAGGAAGGTGTGTGTGGTGAAGTAAAAATTGAGAAGGGGTAAAGGGTAAGTCGTAGGTCGTGACTTGGGTAGTGATACGGTGAACTTCTTTCCAGAAATTCTGTATGCGAGGGCATTGCCACCATATATGCAACAAAGTACCTCTGTCTGCAAGGCACCTCCAAGTCAGTGATATTGTGGTTGAATTTATGTAACAGAGACGGGGTGCGATACCAACGCGTCTGAATCTTGGCGGTCCGCGAAAAGAAGGGAGTGGGTTGCGGATATGAGGTGCGTTTGGGGACCCGTTTGTACACATAGTTTTTCAAAGGGTGACAGGGGTCTGTGGCAAGGGGATTGTCTGTTTATGGAGCCCAAGAAGTGAGTAATCTGGTTAAACTTCCAGGTCGGTATGGTAGGTTTGTCATGTATCGTGGCTAATTGGGAAGCAGAGAGTAGACGCTCACAGGCATAAAAGTGATGAGCTAGGGCTCGGGATTGTGGCCAGGGATCCTCAAGAAAGCTCTTAGCCATGCCCGGAGGAAAATTGGGGTTCATCAGTATCGGAGTCATGGGACCCGGAATGGATGAAAGAGATGTATTGTGACATATGTTAACAAAGGAGTGGATAGTGGGTTTGACCAGCGGGTGTAGACCCACATCCTGACGTGAAAGACAATTTTTGATCCATGGCAGAGAGGCAAGGGGAAGCGACGTAAGGGAAGCTTCCAGGGTTACCCAGTCTTTTGTGGAGACGTGAACGTTCCAGTCAATAATACGCGTCAGATGGACAGCTTTGTAGTAATTGTGGATGTCGGGTAGGCCTATCCCCCCTAAGTGCTTAGGCAATGTGAGTTGTTCATATTTTATTCTGGGTTTGTGGCCTCCCCAAAGAAATTTGGTGCAAAGACTTCTGTATGATTTGAAGAAAATGGGGGGTATGTGGACAGGCACCGTTTGAAGAATGTAAAGAACCCTTGGTAGTGCATTCATTTTCAGGATCGCCGCCCTGCCGAACCACGAGAAAAGCGGTTTATTCCAGCGGGCCAGATCTGTCGTTAGCCCGATTTCTATCACACTCTCCCTACCTGAAAAGATGACCCGAACCCAAATTTGGAAACTAGACCCAACTATTTTGACAGACACGTCTCGAAACACAGAAATCAGTCGATGCCTGCAGAACTATTTCAAAGAAAACGACACGTCTGACACAAAAAGTCTGACACAATGGGCAGCGCATAAATGCATAATTAGAGGAGAGCTTATCTCTCTAGCAACTAGAATTAAAAAGTAAAAACACAAGAAGCTGTCAGACCTATTCACGAACCTTAACTCCTTAGAGGCCCTGCACAAGCGCACCCTAGCACAACAAACGCACCAAGAACTAACCGAGATTCGCTCACATATACAGGAAGAGTTACACAAATCTACAAGAAAAAAATACATGCTTTCCCAAAAACTCTTTTATGAGTTTGGTAACAAAAGTAGCTGTCTCTTGGCCCAAGCTTTATAAACCAAAAAAGCCAAAACAACCATACACAAACTCATCTCCCCCACAGGGTCTACACGCACGACAAACTCAGATATAGCAGAGGAATTTGAAAAATACTATGCCATGCTCTACAACATTAACAAATCGAACTCCTCAACCTTATCCAACACGGCCAAAACAAACAAAATCAAACAATTCCTGGAGCAGCATTGTAAGAGGAAATTATCCCAAGAAGCGACCGACAACCTAGAAGGCCCAATCACCCAACAAGAATGGGTGACGGCACTGAAACAACTAAAACCGGGCAAGAGCCCAGGCCCAGACGGGTTATCGGCCGTTTATTACAAAACATTCGCAGAACACCTTGAGATCCCATTCAGGAAGGCCTTCAACTCATTAACACCATCCAACCCACTTCCCCGGGAAATGCTTGAGGCTCACATAGTAGTAATTCCCAAAGAAGACAAAGACCCCACACCGACCGCAAACTACAGGCCAATCTCATTACTTAACGTAGATCTGAAAATATTCTCCAAAATACTCGCCAACAGAATCCTACCACTCCTCCAATCTATCATCCCTCACGACCAAGTGGGATTTGTCCCTGGACGGGAAGCCAGGGACAATACCATCAAGGCCATAAATCTACATTACCATATCACTTCTTCCAGCCAAGAAGGCTTCTTTCTATCCCTGGACGTGGAGAAGGCATTCGACAGGGTAGCATGGGACTACATGGAGCAGTAATTCAATCCATGGGCATAGGCCCTCACATGCTCAGCTTCATCCCTGTACACTAATCCATCGACAAGAGTTAGAGTAAACAATACCCTGTTAAGTGCCTTCTCCATCTACAACGGGACGAGACAGGGCTGTCCCTTGTCCCCGATACTATTTATCTTGACACTGGGACCTCTCCTAAACAGTATCAGACACAACCCTGACATCCAAGGCATTCAAACTAAACACAAGGAGTTTAAACTCTCCGCTTTTGCAGATGATATTTTGCTGTACCTTACAAACCCACACACCACGCTGCCAATCCTACTAAAAGAATTCCACCAATTCAACCTAATCTCCAACCTAAAAATCAACCTGTCAAAATCATTTGCCCTCAACGTCTCTCTGCCCCTGTCGCTTGTGGCTCAATTTAAAGAAAACTTCCCTTTTCAATGGAAAGCAGAGCAATCACGTATCTGGACATCCAGCTGCCATCTGACCTACAAGATCTATACATTAAAAACTACATACCAATCCTGAACAAACTAAAGACAGACCTAAAAAAATTGGAACAAGCCAACCTTCTCGTGGTTTGGTAGAGCGGCAATTCTAAAAATGAACGCCTTACCGAGAATCTTATACATCCTATAAACAATACCCATTCATATCCCTCCCAGCTTCTTCGGCACATACAGAAGCCTTTGTTCCAAATTCTTATGGGGAGACCATAGACCCAGAATAAAATATGAACACCTCTCTCGACCTAAACACCTAGGAGGAATCGGCCTTCCAGATCTTCAGAACTATTATAAAGCTGTTCACCTGACCCGTATCATCGACTGGAAGCGACATGAATCATCAAAAGACTGGGTAGGATTAGAAGCATCTTTCACAGTCCTGCCCCTTAAATCCATACCTTGGATGAAGAGTTGCCATACATCCCAACACATCGGCACACACCCGCTAATTAAACCCACGTGAATTGCTTTCGCAGAACATGCAAACAAACACAATTATCGTCCAATCCAGGTCCTCTGACCCCGATAAGAATGAACCCAGACTTCCCCCCGGGCATGACCAACAGCTTTCTCCACCAACACTGGTCCAGAGATCAGATACTGGCACATCACTTCTATGATCGGGAGACAATACAGCCAGCCTCTCGTCTAGCCACACTCATGGACAAACCCACTATCCCAGCATGGACATTCCTACAGATCACACACTTTCTGAAAACACTAGACAAACAGAGTCCCTGCTCCAGAGAACTGACACCTTTTGAAAGACTATGTACACAAAACTCACCCCAAACCCACCTCATTTCCATGACCCACTCTCTTCTCTTCACAAACCTTCAACCAAATGATCTTACACAATGCAAAGCCTGGGGAAAAAGACCTATCTACCTCCCTAACACCAGAAGAGTGGGAAAATATACACCTCAACATACATAAAGGCTCAGTCAGTGTGACAACGCAGGAAAATGGCTTTAAAATACAATCACGCTGGTACCGCACACCATCCGTACTTCACAAATTCAAACCTACCATACCGGACACGTGTTGGAGATGTCAAGAAGACCGGGGCACACTGTTACACATCTGGTGGTCTTGCCCACGCATTCAAAATTTCTGGAAGGAGGTCCATCGCATCACCTCACACGTTACATCCTTAGACCCCGACCCAGTACTTCCTCCACCACACCCATCTACCTCATGCCACATACCACAAATCTCTTGCGATGCACATGATCAATGCCGTAAAACAATGCATCCCAATCCATTGGAAGTCGCCAGTCATTCCATCACTTAGAGAATGGAATGGAAGAACTCATCTATAGGGCACGAGATACCCCTCATAAATACGTAATGAAGTGGGCCTGCTGGACACATTTCCAGACAACAAGGGAATTCTCTGAACTCAACAAGCTACCACAATAGACCCAAGAATAGCTGGTAACCCAGCGGCACGGTCCGAATACAGGGCTAGACCCCCTAAAAAACGTATTAGTGAAAGACTGGTCCCTCTGCTAACTAATAGACTGCCTTCCCCCTCACCCATGAACCCGATACCGCAGAATAACCACCACGCAGTTTACCAACCCCCTGGGGAGGGAGACAGGAACCCCATTCTTAAAAGCCAATACCCCCTCACCTCACCCCACACCACCCTGCTCTCCCACCTTTGTCTTCCCCACTATGATACCCAGACACCCCCTACATTGACCTATTTAACTCAACTGGAGTTCCCCCCAGACATGTTCCTTTCTCCCAATAGAGGTACCCTTAACACCACTAAACAAAAGAGAACTCAGCCATTTGGCATACCTCACTCACACAATCCGTATGCTACAGAAAGCTATGGTTCAGAAGGCCATGAATCAAAGTCCAAGATAGAGAGATACCAAAAGACTATGTGTAATTACTTGTACGTATCAACAGTCGAACACAAACACCCGGTTCCCCCCTGATCCATGGCACTTAGCAGCACTTGCCGCACTCAGGTGCCGATACAGACCCCACACACTGCAAGATGGCCTCCACCAGGCAAGATCTGAACCATCCTTACATACTGGGAACTCTGTTAAGTATTAAATGTTGATGTCCCCTTTTTCCATTCCTTAACTGTTATTAACCACTGTTAACGATCGATTCATGTTGAAGATACTGTACAACATGTAACATGCCATGTATTGCTGTTAACAATTTTTTATCAATAAAGAAATATATTTGGAAAAAAAATATATATATATATATATATAAAAGTGTATACTCCTGTAGCAGCAAAAATGATGATAACAGTAATTAGATATGAAAAAAGAAAATAACTAAATAAATGTCCAAATTATTGCAAAAATAATTAGTCCAAAAAAAATATATGAATATACAAAATAGAAATATAGAATTTTTTTTTTTTTTTTTATATTCATATATTTTTTTATATTCATATATATATGTATATATTTGGACACTGCAATAATTTGGACATTTATTTATTTTCTTTTTACATATCTAATTACTGTTATCATAATTTTTGCTGCTACAGGAGTATGCACTTTTATATATATATATATATTTTCACGCATGAATTTTTGTGGAACTTTTTGGACATTATATTGAATTTCTTGCAATTGATCACTTTGCATTGGCACTTTCACTTTATTAACTTACCTTATATGCACATTGCACTTTACATTAATTTCTGTATTCACATTATACGGGTTATTTAGTGGTGTTTAGATTATATATATTTTGCTCACATTTTATTGCTATTTTGCTAGCACTCACTACATATTTGTAACGGAGTTTTCTTAGGGAGGCTGCAGTTCGCTACCCATAAGCGTGCATACTTGTGATTACTAACAATGTACCCATGCCAGAATAGTTAATTAATGGCTGTTTAAAAACACATCAATTCATGTTTGTTAGAAGCCAATGCAGCAACAAGGACAATTTGTCCAATAGACAAACAAAGGAAGGGAGAAAACAGTGCAGTGTGGTTTTCTGCCTTCTGCATTTGTCTTCACAGGTGGAGTTCCCTCTCCCTGATTACAGCAGCACTCCTCCTAGTGTGTAGTAGTTGTGTGTCTAGATGTTGGGCTACTCACTCAGTTCACATTATTTATTGGTTGCTGTATGTATATTTATAATTAGACATGTGCAAAAGGAAAAAATTCGTTTCGTTTCGTTTTAATTCGTTAATTAATTAATTTCGTTTAGTTCGATTCGTTAAATTTGTTAAATTCGTTTTCGGATTTCGTTTAGTTTTCGACCGATTTTCGAATTCGAAAATATTTTGCGACCCGACTTTGGGTCCACGTTTCTCGGGGTTACTTGGTGATAGAAACACCAAATTTGGATATGTTGTAGTGCTAGTTCTACTGTGTTTGCATACCAAATTGGGGGTTTCTAGCTACAAGTGGCCCCGAGATATGTGGCCCAAAGTCGGGTCGAAAAATGTCATTCTCTGCTGCAGAAAAGTGCTTGACATTTTGCGACCCGACTTTGGGGCCACGTATCTCGGGGCCACTTATAGCTAGAAACCCCAAATTTGGTATGCAAACACAGTAGAACTAGCACTACAAACTTGGTGTTTCTATCACCAAGTAACCCCGAGATACGTGGACCCAAAATCGGGTCACAAAATATTTTCGAATTCGGTTGAAATCATTTCAAATGCAGTTGAAATCATTTCAAATCATGTTGATAATATTTCAAGCGGATTCGAAAATATTTTGCGACCCGACTTTGAAAAAAAAAAATGAAATTGATTCTAACAGTCTGCAGAAGATCTGCAAAAAAAAAAAGTGAAATGGCTGTTAATAGTCTACAGGAGATCTGCTATTAAATTATATTTTTTTTTTATTCTGTTCTAATGTTTTCTATTTGAATTATACATTTTGGAAGATGGTTATTTACTTATATACATCTGTCACATAAAAAAAAGGATGTGAAATGGCTGTCACGGATGTCGATCGCAAGGCAAGTACATATGCTGTATCTCACTGTCCACTTGGCACAACACCTGCCACAAGCGCCAAGACACCTGCCATGAGTGCCACGTGACCGACCACAAGTGCCACGTGACCAAGTTGTGGATTGTCCACTTGCCATGTCACCTGCCACAAGTTATGGGGTTCCTAGCACCAAGTGACCCCCAGATATGGGGGATATGTCAAGTACTTTTCTACAGCAAAGAATTACATTTTGTGACCCAACTTTGGGGCCACGTATCTCGGGGCCACTTATAGCTAGAAACCCCAAATTTAATATGCAAACACAGTAGAACTAGCACTACAATCTCTCCAAATTTGGTTTCTATCACCAAGTAACCCCGAGATACGTGGACCCAAAGTCGGGTCGCAAAATATTTTCGAATTCGGTTGAAATAATTTCAAATGCAGTTGAAAAAATTTCAAATGCAGTTGAAAAAAATTCAAATGCAGTTGAAATCATTTCAAATCATGTTGATACTATTTCAAGCGGATTTGAAAATATTTTGCAACCCGCCTTTGAAAAAAAAATATGAAATTGATTCTAACAGTCTGCAGAAGATCTGCAAAAAAAAAAGAAGTGAAATGGCTGTTAATAGTCTACAGGAGATCTGCTATTAAATTATATATTTTTTTTATTCTGTTCTATACTTTTCTATTTGAATTATACATTTTGGAAGATGGTTATTTACTTATATACATCTGTCACATACGTGGCCCCAAAGTAGGGTCACAAAATGTAATTCTCTGCTGTAGAATAGTACTTGACATATGCCCCATATCTGGGGGTCACTTGGTGCTAAGAACCCCATAACTTGTGGCAGGTGACATGGCAAGTGGACAATCCACAACTTGGTCACGTGGCAGGTCACGTGGCACTTGTGGTCGGTCACGTGGCACTCATGGCAGGTGTCTTGGCACTTGTGGCAGGTGTTGTGGCAAGTGGACAATGACATACAGCATATGTACTTGCCTTGCGATCGACATCCGTGACAGCCATTTCACATCTTTTTTTTTATGTGACACATGTATATAAGTAAATAACCATCTTCCAAAATTTATAATTCAAATAGAAAAGATTAGAACAGAATAGAAAAAAAAATATATAATTTAATAGCAGATCTCCTGTAGACTATTAACAGCCATTTCACTTTTTTTTTTGCAGATCTTCTGCAGACTGTTAGAATCAATTTCATATTTTTTTTTCAAAGTCGGGTCGCAAAATATTTTCGAATCCGCTTGAAATGTTTTCAACTGTATTTGAAATTTTTTCAACTGCATTTGAAATTATTTCAACCGAATTCGAAAATATTTTGCGACCCGACTTTGGGTCCACGTATCTCAGGGTTACTTGGTGATAGAAACCCCAAATTTGGAGAGGTTGTAGTGCTAAGTCTACTGTGTTTGCATACCAAATTTGGGGTTTCTAGCTATAAGTGGCCCCGAGATAGTTGGACCCAAAGTGGGGTCACAAAATATTTTCGAATCCGGCTGAAATAGTTTTGAATGCGGTTGAAATAATTTCAAATCATGTTGAAATAATTTCAGGTAGAAACATTTCAACCGAATTCGAAAATATTTTGCGACCCAAATTTGGGTCCACGTATCTCAGGGTTACTTGGTGATAGAAACCCCAAATTTGGAGAGGTTGTAGTGCTAAGTCTACTGTGTTTGCATACCAAATTTGGGGTTTCTAGCTATAAGTGGCCCCGAGATAGTTGGACCCAAAGTGGGGTCACAAAATATTTTCGAATCCGGTTGAAATAGTTTTGAATGCGGTTGAAATAATTTCAAATCATGTTGAAATAATTTCAGGTAGAAACATTTCAACCGAATTCGAAAATATTTTGCGACCCAAATTTGGGTCCACGTATCTCGGGGTTACTTGGTGATAGATACCCCAAATTTGGAGAGGTTGTAGTGCTAGTTCTACTGTGTTTGCATACCAAATTAGCTATAATTGGCCCCGAGATACGTGGCCCCAAAGTCGGGTCACAAAATGTAATTCTCTGCTGTAGAAAAAGTACTTGACATATCCCCCATATCTGGGGGTCACTTGGTGCTAGGAACCCCATAACTTGTGGCAGGTGACATGGCAAGTGGACAATCCACAACTTGGTCACGTGGCACTTGTGGTCGGTCACGTGGCACTCGTGGCCGGTCATGTGGCAATCGTGGCAGGTGTCTTGGCACTTGTGGCAGGTGTTGTGGCAAGTGGACAATGACATACAGCATATGTACTTGCCTTGCGATCGACATCCGTGACAGCCATTTCACATCTTTTTTTTTATGTGACAGATGTATATAAGTAAATAACCATCTTCCAAAATTTATAATTCAAATAGAAAAGATTAGAACAGAATAGAAAAAAATATATAATTTAATAGCAGATCTCCTGTAGACTATTAACAGCCATTTCACTTTTTTTTTTTTTGCAGATCTTCTGCAGACTGTTAGAATCAATTTCAGTTTTTTTTTTCAAAGTCGGGTCCCAAAATATTTTCAAATCCGCTTGAAATATTATCAACATGATTTGAAATGTTTTCAACATGATTTGAAATGTTTTCAACTGCATTTGAAATGTTTTCAACTGCATTTGACATTTTTTCAACTGCATTTGAAATTTTTTCAACTGCATTTGAAATGTTTTCAACTGCATTTGACAAAATTTTTTCAACTGCATTTATTATGGTCAATCCAGGGAGAGTTTGACGCTGCGAGCCAAACACGCTCCAGGTGTAAGGTTTTTTTTTTTCTTTTCTTTTTTTTGTTAAAATACTTTTTATTCATTTTAAATAGTTTACAAATAAAAATACTTTTTATTCATTTTAAATAGTTTACAAATAACTACATTACAAAAGACAGTCTAAAAAGAACAATTAATCTGTGTACATGCCGCATAATAATAAAGACCATAACAAACATATAACACATATAGATAGGTGCAGAGGCGTAGCTTGAAGCTTGTGGGCCCCAATGCAAAAGTTGACATGCCCCCCCCCCCCCACTACCACCCACCACTTCCACCGTGCTTGCAGATACACCCACCGCATGCCAAGATACTCAAAGTGTTAAGAGTTTTGAGTTCCCATAGTTCCTCCTTACATCAGAGCACAGGAGAAACAAACAACCACCGCTCCAAGACTCTCCTTCCCAAGCGAATGCTCCTGTGTGGGAGCCCCAGGTGCTGGCTAATAGCACAATGATTGGAAATCAAAAAAGGAAGAACTCCGGACAGCCGCACACCGAGAAAATAAAATCCAAAAAGTTTATTTAAAAGCAAAAAACACTGCAATCCATACACGGCAAAAAAGGGGGTACAGAGCTGACACGTTTCGCACCACAACTAGTGCTTACTCATGCGTCAGCTCTGTACCCCCCTTTTTTGCCGTGTATGGATTGCAGTGTTTTTTGCTTTTAAATAAACTTTTTGGATTTTATTTTCTCTGTGTGCGGCTGTCCGGAGTTCTTCCTTTTTTGATTTCCAATCAGAGCACAGGAATCACCACTTAAGAATCAGAGGACAGGGACCCCTAGCAGGACACTTGGCAGAGCTCCTTTCCCATCCCAGCACTGTATACAGCTCCTCCCCCCACACTACACAGGGCTGGAATCACATTCCTTTACACACAGTCTGTCAGCCTTCACAGGGTGTATCTGGCTTTTATGTTGCCGTTCTGACCTGTGAAATTCTCTGGTCGGAACAGCAATGTAGTTGCAGTAGGCAGATACACACTGTGAAGATCGTAGCTGACTGGCTATGTTGTAAAGTAATGTGATTTCAGCCCTGTGGAGGAGGAGCAGTATAGAGTGCCGTAATGGGAAAGGAGATCAGCAGCCGGACATAGCATTCAGGGCTGAGGGGGTGGTCAGGGAGCTTTGGGGGGGGGGGGTGCAACTTAGATCTGGGGGGGGGGGGCAAAGCCATGTGACACAAAATCTGGAGCCTGAAGCCCCTTAGGGCCCCTTTAGGAGGTGTTAAGGGATTTGTTTTAGCAATTTCTGAAGGTTTCTTTGTCAGTGTTGGCAGGTGTTGGGGGAAGGTCACCTCCCAGAGGTGTGTCTTTTTCCCAGGGAAGTGGGGTAAGCAGACATCTCCAGGTGGGGGGTACAAAGAATCCCAGCTGGTGACTAGGAGACACTGAGCAGTGTCTTACCTTACCAGTAACATCTGTCCCATCGTGGCTACAGGACGACACTCTTCTCCTCTTAACTCGCTGAGCTTGGTTACCATTCCATGTTGCCAGCACACAGCACAGACACTTCCCCATCCTGGGCTGTTCTCACCCCATGCTCCTCTCCATTCAGTAAAAGGCTCACAGCTTCTCCCCAGGCAATGAGAAGAGAGGGGTGTGGATTGTGGAAGGCAAAGTGGAAGCCCAGTATTGGAGCGTGGCTGTTGGGCCCTAGGGCATATTGGAACTGGACTTTGTGGAGGATATGACAATATGACAGGGAGGCTGCAGGGGCCCCCTGGAGCTAGGGGTGGGGGTTGTGATTGTGACCTCTGCAACCCCTTATGCTACGCCCATGGATAGGTGTTTTCTTAAAACCCTTTGCATTTGTCATAGTAGCCGTAATCATTCCCTAATACAGTGGATATGGACAACAGAAGAGGGGTGGTCTCCCCCAATATGATTCAACCATTCTTCTAGTGTTTACCAGGTCCTTACCCCTATATCTCGCCTCTCTTGTCCTCACCCCCTTCCCACTCTCCCACCTCCATCATCTCCCGCCCACCCCAACTTCATGTGTAATAACGAGGAAAAAAAATCAATCCAATAGTGATATTGGGGCAGAAAAAAAAACAGAATAACCTTTGTCCTTCTCCCTAATCCCACCCTTCCATATCCCCTTTGCTGTTCCTTACTTTATATTCACATCCTAACATTCCGTGCACACTCCCTCCCTCCCTAATACCCATTCAGGCCCATAATAGGCATTCTATTGACCATGAATAAATAAACCTCCACACCATATTACTGTGAATGCATAGTTATTAAGCTAAAATTGCACTAATGTATGAAAAATAAAAAATAATGTGGGATAAACACAAACAAATATAGTAAAGGAGAAGCCACGCTGATAAAGTCCCAAATAATGCTAGTCGATCCTTGATTGCATATCATGACAATATGTATCCATGATCGGAATGATAAGGTAGATCTTATTCACAATGCCACCACAGTGATTCACGTCAAAAAGTGTGCTGCCACCTTAAAAAAATCCTGCTTACCAGATAGCAAGCAAAAAATGCATGTGGCTATAGCCCAGCCAAAGCCTTTACTTGCACCAAAGATCCTATGGACAATTAACAGGGTGGATGGCTGCAATGTCTCTCTCACACTGACAACACTGTAAAGTCCATCTCATTCTAAACAGAAGATGATTATAGGCACATAAGTAGTGTGTCATCCAGATCATGTCAGAGATCCGTGGGGCAGCTGAATGGAGAGAGTGCAGGAGAAAGCTGTAGGCAGAAAGTCTCTGTGTGGGAGGCTGCTCCGAATGCGTGCATGGATCCAGCCTCCCACACAGAGACTTCCTGCCTATAGCAAAAATATACTCCCTGCCACCCACATGCCCAGCATCTAAATTCCAGCTTGTCCAAATTGCTGACTTTACAACTCTTGCCTTTAAGCCTGGTAGATTATCCCCCCTTACGTGAATTTGCAGAATGTGCTGTACCACAATGGTAGGTTCCCAGTCACTATTTCTTTGCATGTAAGGCCATTCCAGCTCTGCACCATCATATGGAAGTCAATGTCGTGGCATTGTTGGGCAAGGCAGTCAGCATAAAGTTCCCCCTTACTGCTGACACGTGGTCCAGCAAGCATTGCCAGGGATGATCTATTTCTTTCACAGCACACTGGGTAAATCTGCTTGCAACTAAGAGGGATGCAGGATGGACTCAGTGCTGGAACTTGTTTTGCTGGCCATGTTTCCATACAGATGGTGGTGATGATGTGAGATCTGTTAGCTCCACCCACTTCTCATCCTCTTCCTCCATGCCTTCCTCTGCTAAATTTTCCTATGAACCACCAGTACCCCCTAAGCATTCAAGGGGCTATTTAATGAGTAAGGCTAAAAGATGCAATGCAGTGCTTCAGCTGTCTAGGGAACCAGAGCAGAGATTCTTTCAGCTCTTCAGGGGCAGGCTCAGAGGTGGTTCATGCCTCGAAAGCTTGAGCCAGAAATAGTGTTATGCGATAATGGCACTAACCTTCTGTCTGTCCTTAGACACGGAATGTTGACACAAGTGCCATGCCTGGCAAATGTCCTCAATTTGGTGGTTCAGCATTTCCTAAACAAGTACCCAGGTTTGCAAGATCTCCTAAGGCAGGCCAGAAGAGTCTGTAGCCATTTATGGTGTTTGGTTGGCTAAAATTCTGCAGGAGTTCCACCTGTTCATAAACCACCTGATTTGTGACATGCCCACCAGGTGTAAATCGACTTTGGCAATGCTACAGCGGCTGCATACACAGCAGAGGGCTATCAACAAATACCTGTGTGAGTTTGGAACAAGGACAGGCTTAGGGCTCCTCTGCTTTTTTTTCTCCATGCCAGTGGCTGCTGATAAAGGATACATGCACTATACTGTCACCATTTGAGGAGGCAACAAGGATTGTGAGCTATGACAAAGCATGCATCAAAGACACTATCACTCTTGTGTTCTTGCTGGAGCATACGCTGCATGGCATTATGGCAAGGGCACTCGAGGCAGTGCAGAGGGAGGAAGAGGAGGACTTCCTTTCCTCTCAACGCCCGCTTTATGCAGATACCATTCTTGCAATGCCACAGAACACACAAGATGGGAGGGAGGAGGATTCTTTTAGTTTTGGAGGCATTGAAGAAGAGAAAGACATATGTCAAACATTAAGAGATGGTTTTCTGTCCCCAGAAACATTGGGAGTAGTATGTGGCTGGGAGGAGGCAGTCCCAGATAGTGTAATCTTCAGTGACCCCTAGGGAGTCTGCTTCTCATGCTTTCGCAAACTTGAAGTGCATGGGCTCCCTTATTATTCAAAGCCTGTGAAAGGACATGAGAATTTTTGGCATCAATGAGAAAATGGCTGCGTAAGTGATTAATTAAAAAAAAAAAAATGTTCTCGGCATCCAGGACTGTCAGCTTCTGCATTACCATTGGCTGTGTCTACATCATATGGTGGAAGATGATCCACTGGGTTACTGGGTCATGAGAATAGACCACTGGCCAGAACTTGCCCAGTATGCAATTGAGCTGCTGAACTGCCCTTCCGAACAGGCATTCAGTTCTGCTGGAGGTTTTGTGACAGAAACAAGAGCGCATCTGTACACAGACTCCGCTGACCAGCTGACATTTGTCAAAACAAATCAGTCCTGGATTAGCAGCAGCTATCAATCCCCTGGTGCCAGTGTCGCTGATTGAATGTTTTTGTGATCTGGATTCTCTGCAAGACTGTCTAGCTTTGTGGGTGTTGATTTTATCTTGAAGTAATTTTTTGGTATAGGTTTCATGGGCACAATTAACACCCAAGGACCAATTTTTCCACACCTGTTTTTTTAAAGCAAGGCCAACTCTTGCTTTCATAAAGAGTAGGGTTACAGTGTGAAGTCACCACCAACACGCAAAGCCCAATTTTTCAGCACCTATTTGACGGGTGCATATACTTAGATTTTTTTACAGAAAAGCCAAATCTTGCTTTCATCAAGAGTACCTCTAGCCATTTGCTGTTCTCTCTCAGGTGGTGTGTTCTCGGAGCATTCCGCTGGGCAATTTTTTCTTCCTTTCATTGGTCTGTAGATCAGTGGCTATGTGGAAAACAAGTGCAGCGCTACTAAAATATAATATAAGTGCAACAAAAGTAATCACAAAACAATATACCATACAGTAACACATAACGATATAAGTGATATAATACAATGTGAAAATAAAGTGACTGGTTTAAGCTGAGTCAAATTATCAAAAGTCCAAAGAAATATATAATATCCAGGAAATATAAGTGCAATCCAAAGATGAGTGGCTGTAAAACAAATATGTCCAAGTGTTTCCAATCCAGCTAGTGACAAAAGTGAACCCCAATGACAGCACAAAATGCTTATCAGAAAGCAATTACGCAAACAAGCATACACTTGGTGGGTCAAACAGGCTTAGTAATGTAATTCCAGGGGTCCCAGGTTAATGGATGCAGATCAAATCTTTCCAGAGATTGTTCTCAGATAGTGGGATCAGAGTATGACAAAGTCAAACTCACCATACAAGCCAAAAGTGAAAAGAGAAGGAGGAACATAATTCCATTAATTAATCATCACAGCGATCACAGTGTACTGTTTACAGTGCTGATCCCTTCCCCTTCCAGGGTAAGGTAAGTGACAGAGCACTTATGAATGGGGACAGATTAATTAATTCTGTTCACCGACACAGATATCCTTTTTAATAATCCTTTTATGTCCTCTCCTGCCAGTACTAGCTCCATGCTGTCTAAATTTGATCTGTATATTAACCCTTTCACCTTCCTTGTCCTGCAAATTTGAAGATTAACCTCTTCATCTCCATTTTGCTACTGTATGTGACCAGTACAGAACTCCTTTACTTCCTCCTTCCTCTGTGTGTGACCTTTAGATACATTAATGTATCTAGTGCACCATTCTCAAACTAAGTGTTTAATCCGGCCTGGTAGTGAAGTGGTTAAAGAGAATTTTCATTGAAAATATTTCTTATAAAATTATTTATTTCCTTCCTCTAGAATAATAAGAATGTGTTATCCTACGAATCTTTGAATATGACCCCATTACTAGTCATAAGTGCCAGTGCAATTGAGATATTCAGAAAATATTATATTGCTTTCTACATTTTCTACCCTTGCTTTTGTATGACTGATAAAGGCTTGTGACTCATTATCACCACACTACTTTTCGAAACAGCACTGGTGACAACAGTTTATGCAGATTAAATGTCAATTGGCTATTACTTTTTCTAAAGATGTAGAGAAATTCATTGGAGGATGGTGGTGGCGACAAATATCACCCACATTAACAGCTGGCTGCAACTGCAAGTTAAATTTAAGATACAGTGCTGTAATCAACTGTGATAATGAAAGAAACATGCAAGAGTTTCTTGTAGAGCTGATTAGCAATCGAGAGATAATAGTAATTTTAATTAATTAGTTAAGTAAGTATATGTTAAAACTAAAATGTTCTTCTAATGGTGCAGGTTGGTAAGCTTCAAAATTCCAGCATTAATTTCACATAAGTATATACATTTACATGTATGCAGTATAGAATTTATAAATAACAACCGTTATTGTGTAATCAGCCTTACATAGGGCTGGATTATGGTAGTTGACTTATGCGGTTCACTTAATTTCAAATTAATATTCGGACAAATTTTTCGTTATTCAGAGATTCGGATATATCAGAATACCCAAATTAAAATATAAACACATTTTACCAAATGCTCTAAATAACTTAACGAAATTTGTAAAAAAAAAATTGTCATGCACATTTCTAGTTCTAGGTAATAATGGGGTAGTATCTTTATAGAATTAAAAATAAAATATGTCCTAATCTATTTGTATAGCTACTAGACATGTGCATTTGTTTTCGTCCGAATGCATTTTCGTCCGAATTTCAGGTATTTTTGTTATCGTTTTAACAAATGATAACGAAAGTGCAGAATCCGAAAAACGAAAGATCCGACATAAACAAATGCTTTATTTTCGTTGTGACAACAGTTCGATATAGATAGGAGATTCAATGCTGACAATAACAATCTGTGTCCATTGAACCTGTGGTCGAATGTGCCTAATCTTAACTCTATTAGTCCAAGATTATTCTACATAGAGAGAAAAGATTCGACGTAGAAAGGAAAGATTCGACGTAGAGAGGAAAGATTCGACGTAGAGAGGAAAGATTGCTGCTGGAATTGGGTGGAATTGCAGCTAAACTATACAGAGTCATACAGTTTAGCTGCTCCATCGAATCTTCTTTGAACTTTCGACAGACACCATAAGCCTTCAATGACAGATTCGACCTTAATTCATTTGGATTTTCAGACGAATGCAATTTTTAACGAAAAACGAAATACATAAAAACGAATTTTGGGAGTAACTAAATAAATTTATTTTTCGGGACGAAAACGAAAATCCAAAACGAAATATTTCAGTGTGCACATGTCTAATAGCTACCAGGGGAGGAGGACCCACTGCATGGGGTGCTTCTGCAGCACAAATCGGGTACAAAGCACTGCATATGGGGTTCGTTTAGAGGGGTATAGTTAAACCTTAAAGTGAAACTATAGGCAAAACAAGGTCATCTGTGCCCAATTGGGGAGATTTCCCTTCACTTCCTGTCCCATAGCCAAAACTAAAATGAAAATTAAGCAAATCTCTTGGGACTTCCAGGTCACCAGAACTAGTGTCCTCATTGGAAGATTTTGCATCTATTACTTTTCTGGGGACAACCCAAAATGTGTGTTTTTCTTTTAATTTCACTTTCAATGATAATGGTAAACAGGACAGGGTGGAACTGCCTAATGAGGGAACGGACTGCAATAAAACCTGGCAGGTGCTCTAATCCATCTCCACTCTCTGTCCAAAACTTAAAAAAAATGTTTTGCCTTTAATTGTACTTTAAGACCGCATATCATTTTTGTCGAAGTCTACCTTAAAGAAGAACTTTTGCTGCCACCAACATAGAAACTATTACAGTGGCTCTGGGGGGTTTTACACATACTCCCGGCAGTTGCAGACTTCAGAAGTGTCTGTAAATCTCACAAGCCAACTGTCAGATGGGAGTGATCTGGTGGCTGTGTCGTTGCTTCCACACATCCCTGTTACGTTCCAGTCCCCCTGTACAAGCACCCTTCATGTTTTCTGGGCTCCGCATGATCACTGGCAGACCAGCATGATGGATGCCCCCAGGTAGAGGGGAGGGAGACAAGTGAACATCTGTTTGCTGATCTCCCCTTTCTGTTAATGACCCAGAAGCAACGTGTCAATTCTGGGACCTGGTGTCACTGCCCCAAGCCACTATGGATTATTAAAGGGCAGGTGAGACTTTAGGGTTCTTTTAGATCTCTGATGACCTCTGATGTGCCATTAAAGAGAACCTGTCCCCAACAAAATGATCACATAGGGGACTATTTCCCCTATGTGATGAAAAAAGTTTAGTAAAAAAGTATAAAAATTGAAGTTACCCACAAGCGCCTAAAATTTCAACCCAAAAAAGCCTCCCCACCAGGTGCATTGGGGACACCTACGCATAAAAATATTAATTGCGCTACACATGTTACTTTTTGCCGCCCACACCAGAGTGAGATCAATAATTCTAGGCCAATTTTTCATGACTGACTTTAAACGGGTGACCTCCCACAGTCTTTTAATGCATTACCTATAAAATGTAGGATATTGGATGAAGTTTGGTGCTGTTTCACTGGTGTACGCAATTTTTGTATCTAACATGTTGGGTATTTATTTACTCAGCATAACCTTATTTTTTATGTTTTACCCAAAAATATTTTAATTGAATGTGTTATTATGACCTTTGACTTTTTGACATAACAAACACATGGCAGTTGGTTGAGCATCCTTATTAGAATCTACTGTGGTAACTTATAAAAATATTTTCTGGACACAGAGGAAGTCATTTATTTTTTGTTTGTGACAGTCATTTACATCATCCTAGATGAATGTAAAAAAAAGAGGAGATACCAGTTATGACAGACCCAGCCAGGAGGGGACTGCAGGTTGGCCTTGTCACGGGCACTGGCTGCAAGGACCTTTTTCTGTCCACATTCACCCTGTTTTTTGGTATTGCTATATTAATCTTTTTTTGTTAAATTTTTGAGAGACTTTTTTCTTGTATGTTAATTTTGAACAATACACAATCCTTGAAAGAGCTGATCTGGAGATGAACTGTCTGGTCACCTAGGCTGCCTTAGGTGCCGGGTTAATTAACATGTTAATTATGTGATTGTCTTCTAAGTTGTTGCAATAGGGGAGGGGGGTGTATCCATGTGCAGCCCTACCTCATTATCTAACCCCTTGTGTTAAATGTGTATAAAAAGGCTGTATTCTGTCCAATAAATCAGTTCAAGATTCTACAAGCTATTTTCGGCTAGACTTGTATTCGATGCAGCTATGAGAATATATCTCTCTGATGGTCAGATTGGAGGAAACAGTATTACTGACGGACGCACTCAGCGGAGTGAGGAAAAGGATCCGTCACAGGCCTCTTGCCTACTGACTATGGGCCAAATCTTTTAAGGGAACACTACTCTTTGGGAGGTGTGTGCCTGGGGGATCCTTGAATTGGTCTTGTTTGGATTCTAGTCCATTTCTCCCCAAAACACACAGACTCGAGGTTCCATATACATATTTGGGGCCTCTATGCCTCAAACCAGGAATGACTGTAGATGTTAACTGCTTTCCGGACCAGCTTGGCTCCCCTGCGCGAAATCACGTTATTGTATGTGATCTCACGGGGCCCGGATAGCAGGCGCACGCGCGCTGCACAACGGGGGTGCTGATGCTCCTGGCCGATGGTCGCGATGACCGCCGGCCACGACTGATCATGATCTGGAGACACAGAACAGGGGTGAGTGTGTGTAAACACACACTTCCCTGTTCTGTTCTGACAGGAGTGACAGATTGCGTGTTCTTATTAGCTAGGAACCACGATCTGTCACTTCCTGTAGTTAGTCCCCCCTTCAGTTAGAATCACTTCCCAAGTTACACAGTTAACCCCTTCACTGCCCCCTAGTGTTAACCCCTTCACTGCCAGTGACATTTTTACTGTAATTATTGCATTTTTAATTGCACTGATCGCTGTATTAATGCCAATGGTTCCAAAAATCTGTCAAAATTGTCCGATGTGTCCGCCATAATGTTGCAGTCACAATAAAAATTGCAGATCGCCGCCATTACTAGTAAAAAAAAAATATATAAAAATGCTTTAAATCTATCCCCTATTTTGTAGACGTTATAACTTTTGCAGAAAAAAGTGAAATAATACTGCGCTAGTAAAAATATATGTGAAAAATAAAAAAGGCTAAAGCCGCAGCAAATAACCATCAAATATCATTAAGGCAATCAAACATAAAATAAAAAATTGCTGCGCTAAAGGATCCCAATGCTATGAACCCTCCTAATAAAAGTATAAATCTATCAAAATGGATCCACATGTGTTCTATAATTGAAATTGGTAATGATTACAGAAAACAGTAACCGCTACCTCAAATCAATCGTGGCCCCAAATACTCAGGTGATTGTTAAGAAATCACAACTAAAGGTGTTCAGACCTAAATTGATAGGTGCTAAAAGATTATCTAAGGAAATTACATGTGATATATTCCAAATCTCTTATAATATATGTCACTAATTCTAGTGAAGGTACAAGTGAAAATATACAAAATAAAATTCAGTGTGTGAAAACATTCACAGTGCAAAAGAGTCCAAAGTCCTGTAAACAGTGGTTATGTCAGGAAATGTTCCGATATTTGTTCCATTACAGGGGTTGTTATATATCTCAGCGTTACGATATCCCAAAATAGTTAGGGTGAGTGTGGGTCCTTACCCCATCTGATGGACTCCCTAATGAGCGAAGTCAGTAGCGCGGGCAGATATGATCCTCTGCAAGGATATACACCGTTCCTACGTTCCTCTGATCTTCCACCGGCCTTCTCCCCCCAGGGGAACAAACGAGGTCCGGAACCCAGCCGGGACGTGTTGAGATAATTGCCTTGTTGCAGTGCCAGCTCAAAACTAATGTATGTGGAATATGGTATGGATTCATGGTAGGCCACAGAACATTGGACTGGCACCTAAGAGAGTGACGCCCCCTTCCCTAGGCCCTGCAAGTAAAAAAATATTTGACTTGATCTGCCAACCCCTAATTTCTGGACTTAAAGCGGAGCTCCACCCGATTTTAAGACATTACACCAATACAATCAACTCTATCTCCTAATGTAAAAACAGAAGGGGCCTGAGTGTTGATTTTACTTGCAGGTGTTACCTCGGAGGGCTCCCGTGGAATCATACTCTCTCAGGGAGATCCTCAAGTGTATAGACGCTATAGGACCACTGGAATTGGTCACCTGCACTGCCCATCATTCTCACTCCGCCCATGTGCAACAGTCGGGGGATTCCGGAGACTGACGGCTGGGTTCCGGACCTCGTTCGTTCCCCTGGGGGGAGAAGGCCGGCGGAAGATCAGAGGAACATAGGAACGGTGTATATCCTTGCAGAGGATCATATCTGCCTACTGACTCTGCTCGTTAGGGAGTCCATCAGATGGGGTAAGGACCCACACTCACCCTAACTATTTTGGGATATCGTAACCCTGAGATATATAACAACCCCTGTAATGGAACAAATATCGGAACATTTCCTGACATAACCACTGTTTACAGGACTTTGGACTCTTTTGCACTGTGGATGTTTTCATACACTGAATTTTATTTTGTATATTTTCACTTGAATTAGTGACATATATTATAAGAGATTTGGAATATATCACATGTAATTTCCCTAGATAATCTTTTAGCACCTATCAATTTAGGTCTGAACACCTTTAGTTGTGATTTCTTAACAATCACCTGAGTATTTGGGGCCACGATTGATTTGAGGTAGCGGTTACTGTTTTCTGTAATCATTACCAATTTCAATTATAGAACACTTGTGGATCCATTTTGATAGATTTATACTTTTATTAGGAGGGTTCATAGCATTGGGATCCTTGCAATTTTTAATTTTATGTTATAACTTTTGCGCAAATATGCGAAAGATGACTCAAAAAGAGGAGAGAAAGATGACTCATGCTTGGTGGAAAGCAAGGTTTCCACCAAGCACGAGTCATCTTTTTCTCCTCTTTTTGCTACAGGGCTGTTGAAATTAATCGGATGGAGACGAAAGCCGCTGAAGACCTGTTGGAGTAAGGCACGCCGGCTTTTCCCGCCTCCCGCTGTCGTCATTCCCTGCTTCGTGTTGTGTACGCACTGCGCTGGCTGTGAGTACGAGGCAGACACATGGAGCCGAAGCAGCGCGCCTAGTTATTATCACCTTACTTCCGATGAGTCCCGGTCCTTAGAGCCTTCCTCCTCGGCTCTGTGTCTTGCTACGGGGGAGACCCGAGCCTCCGTCCTCCTACTGGGCAGCAGAACTGCGGGAGAGAGACCCAACCAAGCCAAGTCCCAGAAGAATACTGTCCTCCTCAGAGAGAGTCCTCCCATAGGCTGCTGTGGGCAGCAGGAGATAGACCGTCCGTGTCTGTCCAGCAGTGCCAGCGTCATCAATCATCATCATCAGCTCATTTTCATCTACCTGGATCCGTGTTTTCCGTTACTTCACAACTCATTGGAGAAGTCTGGATCCGGTCTTTATTTGTCTCTTTTGATCAAGTCTCACCCACCTCCGGCACCTTTGATAACATCGCCTATTTACAACTTGGCTCTGGTAAGCAGATCGAGATTACAGGATTCTGGATTGTCTTTCTTGGATAAATTCCAAACAAACATAATTTAAGCGCTGCACTTTGGATTTTGTACATTTTTAGTTTGCTTATCAACAAACTGTGTTGGCTGCTATCACTTTCACACCTTTGGAATTAGCGCAGATATTTTGTTCACCCGTTTTTTTCACGATATTTATTATAGCAAAAGTTAAAAATGCGTTTTTTAAAAATTGTCGCTCTTTTTTTGTTTATAGCGCAAAAAATTAAAACTGCAGAGGCGATCAAATACCACCAAAAGAAAGCTCTATTTGTGGGGGAAAAGGATGTCAATTTTGTTTGGGTACAACATCGCACGACCGCGCAATTGTTAGTTAAAGCAACGCAGTGCTGAATCGCAAAAAGTGCTCTGGTCAGGAAGGGGTTAAATTCTTCCGGGGCTGAAGTGGTTAATGTAATCAGCTCAAACCACTGGGGTCACCTGCCATAATGTGTTTATTGTAAGTAGGTCCCTCCCATAGTGTGCCTCCTAAGTGTCTTCCTCCCGTTGTTATTTGGATCCCCTATTTTTTCTGTCTGTCTTCTTATCTATGTGTTTATACTTGTAATATTGTGTATTATACAGTACTTTGTATTCAGGGTTGTAGGTGCCAAATGGTCTGGTTACCTATGCTGGTTTAAGCGCTTAGTTAATTAGCTCATGTTAAGTATATCACTGTCAGCTATTAGTTGCTATAGGTGGATTAGCATATAGTATATGTTGGTTGTTCCCTGGTTATGTTGATTATATTCCTGTTTACAGTTTCCTTTAAATATGATAATGTGATCAAGCTTTTATCTAATTTTGTGCGGTATATAAATTCTCAGAGTTTTCAATGAACATTTTATTTTCTGTTTTTCACCACCCTACACTGTGTTACCGGGCAAGGGAAGCTTATACGATGGACATACTCCTCTTAAGTCCCGGTGTCCGTCACACCAGTAGAGCTGAACAATGCTGTATCCAAGACACTTTATCATTGTTCTTATGTTGTTTTGTCCTGATGTTTTTTAATAATAAATGCATTCATTTATTCACACCCCTGCATTAGGGATGAAGTCATGCTGACACAATATGTAGGGCGGAGCTTCAAGTGACATCACAACACCACCAGTGGCACCTCCAGTAAGGGCTTCTGAAGACTGTAGGTGGCGAGATATATAGCCGTAAGCTACTACACACAGAAATATAGAAGAACGGTGTAAGTAAAGGAATATGTTATGGACAGCAATATGGGTGGAATTTGATAAAGCTACAGCAACACTTTTCTGGTGTTAATCCCTCTTGTAAATGTATTGAGCCAAATTCATGAAGCATTTGCAACATTTTTTACACTTTTTCTGTCAGTGACTCATACGCCAAATTCAAAATGAAATACAGACAGTTCATATCTTACAAAATTGAAGCTAATTAAAGGGGTTGTAAACCCTCTTGTTTTTTCACCCTAATGCATTCTATGACACTGACAC
Source organism: Lithobates sylvaticus (assembly GCA_028564925.1). Classification (NCBI taxonomy): domain Eukaryota; kingdom Metazoa; phylum Chordata; class Amphibia; order Anura; family Ranidae; genus Lithobates; species Lithobates sylvaticus. The sequence continues at coordinate 244,491,976 of CM053027.1, forward strand.
TGACACTCTATTCTGACACTGACCAGAAACACCCCCCCCCCCCCGTTTTACTCACCTGAGCCCGTTCGTTCTCGCGGCGGTGATGCACTCTACCTTTCTGCCTGTTGTCTCGGCTCTTGATTGGATAGATTGATAGCAGCGCAGCCATTGGATCCCACTACTGTCAATCAAATCCAATGACGCAGGGGCCAGGGGGCGGGCCGAGTCCAGCATTCTGTGTCTATGGACGCAAAAGCCAGACTCAGGAGCGCGCCTGCACGTGGACCCCCAAGGAGAGCGCTTCTCCTAGATGGTTTTCTGATTCGGGGAGGAGCTGATAGCACCGCCGGGGGACCCCAGAAGAGGTGGTTCTGGGGCCACTCTGTGCAAAACGAACTGCACAGTGAGGGTAAGTATGACATGTATGTTATTTAAAAAAAAATAAAAAATGAGGGTTTACAACCCCTTTAAGACCAATTATCTTTGGGGGTACAGAGAGTGGTGCAACATGTGCCAAATTCAAGTACAAGTTTTAGACAGGTTCATGAATTTGATGCACACTGCACCACATTTAGAATGCATGCAAGACACTTTTGCAAAATCTGTCTGCACCAGTCTTTATGAATTTAAGTTTAAGTGTCTTCTCTGCTATTTATTTCCATTGGTTTCCTAGGAACAAAGGCACTATCAGGGAGTATCTTTTTCTTTAAAGGAAAACATTTTAACCTGTGACAGCATTAACCCTTGATGGGAATAAGGGATTTTAAGATCTGTATACTGTAAGGTCCCAATAAAATAAGGTGAAAGCACAACTGGTGATTTTATGTGAGTCAAATAGGGAATTCAGCATTAAGTGGAGTGTATCACAGAAGAGTGGAGAAAAGATTTATGATATGTTTTGAGACAGATTGAAGCATGGAACACTGGAAGAATGGAAGAATGTAGAGATGGGCCAAACACCCCCCTGTTCAGTTCGCACTAGAACTCTCAAACAGAGAAAACAGAGAAAAACATGAGGACAAGGTTCTTTGGGGTGGGAGGGCAAAGCTCCCCCCCATGTTGAGGGCATGTAACCTGAGATGATTCGGGGGGGGGGGGGGACCTGGTATTCAGCTGTCAGCTGGCAAGCCCATTGACAGCTGATGACTTTCTTTCAAAAATCTTATTTGATAATTTTTGTTCGTATTTAGCACCATTAGTGGGCTGCAGCAACAGCCGATTTTCATGCGGCTATCGAATTTGAGTAATCGGACATGTTGGAATTTTTTTGAAAAACAAACGATTTTTCTAATCAATGATGGGAGAATCATGCAAGAAATATAATCGAAAAAGAAATGCGCATGTGCAAGAAAAGAAAATTCCCAATCACAAAAATTATTTTCTGTAGGAACATGAGGTGAAATTGAAGGCTTGGTTGGTCGATTTTCAAAATCAACGATGGCACCATCGGATCACAAAACGCACATATTTTCTGATTTTCAAAAGAAAATTCTTTCGAAATTCAACCATGTATGGCCAGCCTAACAACCAGCTTTTAATGCACCCTATGCCAAATCAGGGCGCAAAATGCCCTGTGCAGTGCGCAATGCATTGCAGGGCTTTCGGCTGGGCGAAGACCCCTGGAACACCCTGCAAAATTAGGTGTTCTCCAAACTGGGCGAACAGCCAATATTTGGCCCGAACTTATGCTTGGGCCAAACTATTCGCCCAACAACAGAATGTTTGAACATTTCTTTTGGACTTTAGGATCCATAGTTTATTTATATATATATATATGTGTTTTTTATGAAGGGGGATGAATTCAGCTTTTTTTCTTGTCTGATTTATATTGATAATATTACAGATTTGTGTTAGAGCGCTGCACATTGTTTATGACAATTTTTAGTATAGACTTATTTTTTAATTGTTTACATTTTTTTAATGGGAGACCATAGTCCTGCTTGAAAACTGCCTGAGCACGCTGACTCAATGCGTAAAGATGTCTGTTGGGGAATAATTTGATCTGCTACTTTGCTGGCAGATTATTGTGTCTCTTGGATTTGCTCCTAATCCTGCTTTAAACTCAACTTGCCTATTTTGTTTCCATTGGTTACAGCTCTCTGTCTGCTGCCTGCCCAAACCCACATCTTGATTTATCTACTACTTTTATCTGTCCCCCAGTCCTGAACTTGACCTTGACTGATGAGGGTGGAAGTGTTTTCACTAGAGTTTAGAATCAAAAAATGCAGGATTATCTCATAGGTAAATTTGAATGTTATCAGACCTAAGTATACCGGATGAACGACCCATATTCAAAAATATTAAATCTAGGGAAATTGTAATATTTAGACCAGTAACTTTATTTTATCCATTAAAGCACTCATGCCCAAAGCCAATTAATATTAAAGTTAGGGCACCATATACATAAATAGGATGACAAATGACATCTCCAGCAAATAGAGTGACTGTATAATCTGGAAATAAAAATAATAAATAATAATTGGGCTTTAGTATAATTATTTTAACACAAAAACATATATATTTAATGATCCAGCTTGGTTACTTTCAAATTACAAGCTCCTATAAACAAATCATGGGTCCCTAATTGCTGGTATATATAAGGGACTATGCCAATATACTTTATAGCAATGCATATACAGTACATTTTCCTCTATATACTTTAAATTGCACTGGAAATATTACTAACTGAGTTATTGTAATGCCACTGTTTCTTCTTTCTTATATATGATGTAGTTTGCCTAGCTTACTTTTTAATGTGAATCCTTACATTTATATATTGCACATTATTTATTTCCATGTGTCTTCTTTCCTTATTCAATATTTGTTACTGTCTTTGCAATTTCAGTTTTTTTATTTATATAGGTATAGAATTCTATGCGCATCCACTTAATATAAGAAATAGGAAGCAGCTGCTCACAACTTAACAATGTGTCCCCACAAAAAGGGAAGGGATCGAGTACGTCACTTCAGGTTTTCGGCCGATCCTGGAAGTTCATAGTTTCTGATGCTGTTGTAATCGATTGCAAATGTGAGTTGCTACGTTTTTTATATAATACATTAAAATTGTAATACTACGCAATGAGGATTTGCCTTCTTGTATAACAATACCACTGGAGGAGAGGACAGTGGATAGTGGGAGAGAGTTTGGACAAGACCCATAAACCATTGCATTGGAAGAAAGGATATGATACAGCCATCCATTGAGAGGAATTGCTTACACCCTAAATGCTTTTAGACCATTTGGTGAGGTGAGCTTCTAGCACACACAGTGTGGATTGAGGTGCAAGGGAGAGTGATCACATCATTGAGTAATTTGATGACATTTGCACAAAAATATCATTAGACACACTGATTTTGTTCTTTAACCACTTAAGCCCCGGACCAATTTGTAGCCAAAGGACCAGGCCCCTTTCTGCGATTCGGCACTGCGTCGCTTTAACTGACAATTGTGCGGTCGAGTGACGTGGCTCCCAAATAAAATCGGCATCCTTTTTTTCCCACAAATAGAGCTTTCTTTTAGTGGTATTTGATCACCTCTGCAGTTTTTTTTTGTGCTATAAACAAAAATAGAATAAAATATGGCAATCTTTTAAAAACTTATTTAAAAGTCCATTAAAAAATTGCGGCAGCGCTTAATGTCCTTTATCCACTCTGGACATCCACCAAAGATCACGAATCTGACCCGTTTCATCATATCCTGACTTCGTCTGAGGGCGTCAGGATATGACGAAACACGTCAGGGTCATGACCTACAGGTAGTGATGCTTGCGCCTCAACGTGCACTCCAGCCGGGGAAAACAACCAGGAAGTGAACCTGCTGTTCAATAAAGTGGACACGCAACTCATGTTCCGGCAGACGATTACACACAGGCACAGTGCACTTCAATTTTATTGCTTGATTTAATTTACTTTTTGATACGCATTTATGTATTTAGGGGGGAGCGGGCCTTGTGATTAAAATAAACATATCAAACGGTACTATGCTATATGGATGTTATTTTTGCATGTATGCTGGGAACCATGGCCTGACACGCTGACACCTAGTGGTAGATAGGAGAAGAGCGGTGGAGAAGTTGATCTGTCTTGGTGATTTTAATAGAAAAAAGAGGGTAAGAAACTGCGCTATAGGTCGGATGTATAAATATAAATCCTAAACCGGTTAAATTAAAACCAAAATAAGGCTGCAGCAACTTATACCATATACGTGAATAGTAAAAACAGAGTGAGAAAAGAAAAAAGCTGTGCATACCAAAAAAACTAAAAATTTTGGCAGAATAGACTTAAATAAATAAATCAAATCCGAGAATATGACATGGCACATTCACTCAACATAGTGTGAAAACATAACACCCAGTGATATTAGGCCTATAATAGCATTGATAAATTATAGGAACATAAAAATGTATCAAATGAGTTCATATGTGGAAAAACTTAATCAAAATAGTCCCATGTGAAAAAAAGTTATTTTGTGAAAACACAAATGCTGATACACCAAAAAAGAGGGGGATTTTCAAACAGTGCTCCTCCTCCAATATACGGAAAGGATCTATTTTCTTCAATTTACTTTTGTGACAATTCACAAACATCACCACCGAGAGAAAGATGGCCACTTACCGCAGATCCATGACCCCCCGTTACAGAGGGTCAAAACAGGCAGGATTTAGATCAACACTGTATCGACTTCCACGGAAGAAGTTAGCCTCAGATCTCCAAAAGTTCTTGGTGATATACTCTATTGGTCTCCAAGTTTCCCTCCAGATGTTTTGTTAGGCACCGATAAGCAACATGCAAAAGGAATTGGAATACTCCAAATAGTGCATTATCTTCCAAAATTTATTAAAATAAAAACATAAAAACTTACATGCAGGGTAAGAGATGATCAGCCAAGATAAGTGTCCGGTGCCCCGGCCGGATACACACAAAAACAGACTATGGCATAAATATGGCTAGAAATTGAGGTGGTAACAGTACGTCGCTCGCCCAATGCATTTCGCGAAATCTTGCGTCATCCAGGGACACGAGCGACGCACTGTCTCACCTCTTTTGTATGCACAGTGACCAATCAGCGTCACTCCGTGTGCGCATGCGTGAATGAGCGTGCGCCCCGCATGCGCATGCGCGGACGAACGTCATGACGCTCCCACATCTCGGCGTCACAACATCACGCCATCGCAGCACTTAGGCGCAATAGCATCATCAACACAGGCAGTGTCCATGTGATTCGTCGTCATCACAACAACAAATCACAGGACCGGGCATCCTCCAATCGGGACGCACCTCGCTCTGCGCAACCACTATACACCTAGAAACATAAAAATTAGAAATCATTTAAAATAAATGAAAACTCCCATCCTCTCTCTACTAGAAAGTTTGTAACTTTCTTACTTTAATATATTAAGTACTCAGTAGGTATTAACTAAAGCCGGGATATATAAATCTAAAAACATCTTAGGAGCAAAAACGCCCCATAGATATTACTGGATACCGGTTATAATAAAATCCACAGGAACCTGCGGAAAAACTCTATAAAAATGTGTATAAGTCAATTCAGAGGACATGGTGATTTTAAGGCTTTTATTTATCCCAGTTCTGGTGAGTGCATCCCCAAAGGGGAGACTTGACCACACGTGGTGAATTGATTTGGTGGAAGCTTTACCCTACAGAACACATACAGACTCTCCGTCACTCTGACCGTTTTATGTTGTTGAACTTACTTTGGTGGATGTCCTGAGTGGATAAAGGACATTAAGCGCTGCTGCAATTTTTTAATGGACTTTTAAATAAGTTTTTTATAAGATTGCCATATTTTATTCTATTTTACATTAAGTAGCTGCTTTCATTTTATTATATGATTAAGAATGATATAATATACCGTAGATTAATTTATTTAAGAATTTGTAGTAAACTATAGGGCGGTCATATCCAAAGAGCGCGGAGGGGTGTACCTAAGGGCGGTGATCGGTTACATCCTTTTTTCTTCATAAACAAAAAATTTGAAAAAATTCAATATTTTTTACTTTTTGCTATAATAAATATCCCCAAAAAATATATAAATATAAATATTTTTCCTCAGTTTAGGCCGATACATATTCTTCTACATATTTTTGGTAAAAAAAAATCGCAATTAGCGATTATTGATTGGTTTGCGCAAAAGTTATGGCGTTTACAAAATAGGGGATAGTTTTATAGCATTTTTATTAATATTATTTTTTTACTAGTAATGGCGGCGATCAGCGATTTTTATTGTGACTACGACATAATGGCGGACACATCGGAAATTTTTGACACTTTTTTGGGACCATTGTCATTTATACAGCAATCAATGCTATTTAAATGCACTGATTCCTGTGTAAATGACACTGGCAGTGAAGGGGTTAACCACTAGGGGGCGGGAGGGGTTAAAGTAATGTTGCCACCCAAAAAAAAATTGGAAAAAAAAATGTTTTACTCACCTCTAAATGCCTGTTGCTAGGGGGTCCCTCGTAGTCTGCCACCTTCAGTGCCCGGGCACTGACATCACTTCCCCTCGGCGTCGCACAGTCACCTGGGACCTGTCACGTGTCCCGGATGACTGAGCGTTGTATCACAGCACACGGCGCCGCTCGCGCATGCGCAGCGGGTACCCGGCTGTGAAGCCACAGCCGGGTGCCCACAGTAAGGATGCCGGCACCGCGAGCGTAGCAGGGAATGAGGGGGAGCTTTGTTCCCCCGCATCACTGGACCCTGGGACAGGTAAGTGTCTGATTATTAAAAGTCAGCAGCTGCAGTATTTGTAGCTGCTGACTTTTAAAGAAATTTTTTTAGGGGGCACTCCTCTTTAAGTGTGACGTGTGTGTGTTTTTTTACTGTAGGAGGCAAGGCTTGGCGTTCAACATCACTGATCGTCTTTCCCGATGACAGGGAACAGACGATCAGTGCCAGTCTCACTAGGAAGCATGGGGAGAGGTTTGTTTACACATACCTCTCCCCATTTTTCAGCTCTGTGATCCAATCGCGGGACACAAGAGGCGATCGGGTCCGCGTGTCCGCGGCCACGGTCACGGAGCTCAGGACCGGGTTGCGAGCACCCCGCCGGTGGCACGCATGCGACCCACGGCTGGGCACTTAAAGAGCAACGTACCTGTATGTTGCTGTGCCCAGCCGTGCCATTCTGCCGACGTAAATGTGCAGGAGGCGGTCCTTAAGCAGTTAATGGACACTATTATGTAAAAATCAAGTTACTAAATTGGATTGTTTTTTCACATTATCACTGTATTGATTAATGTTTAATCTATTTTTGCTTATTTTGCACAATTTTGCATTAAGGTGTCCTTTTATGAAACTGAGATCAGCTGCGATCCCAAGTCTCACAGCTGATCTCAGGTCTTTACCTGTGTATGAAACTGAGGTAATCAGATGAGAACATGTTCTCCACTGATTACCTCAGCACAGTGAGAATCTGTAACTAACTGTCACAGAAACGGCCAGTGTATGAAGGTGCGATCTCAGCACCTCACTGGCGATCTGTGACAGAATTCTCACTTTCTGATTCACCATCTCAGAGGTGGAGAATCAGAGAGAGAAGCGGGAAGCTGCCTCAGTATTCTGGGGAAAGCAGGAAGTCTTTTGACTTCCTTCTTTCACTCAGGAGCAGCCATACAGTGAGAGAACATCTTCCCCACCATTACACACCCCAAAACTAGCAGGTTAGCAATCTAAAGTATATATATATGTATATATATATATATATATGTATATATATATATATATATATATATAGATAGATAGATAGATAGATAGATAGATAGATAGATAGATAGATAGATAGATAGATAGATAGATAGATAGATAGATAGATAGATAGATATAGAAATATCTATATTTCTATATCTATCTATCTATCTATCTATCTATATATATATAAATAGATAGATAGATATACACATACACATTGAAATAAACACACACACACACACACACATATATATATATATATATATGCTATATGCTATGATATATATATATATATATATAGACAGATATAAATATATATATATATATATATATATATATATATATATATATATATATATATATATATATATATATATATATATATATATATTATTCTACCTGCATTTAAATGCTATTATTAATGTCATTTTTATATCATTTTTAATTTATTAGTAAATAAAATTTTGTAAACCCTGAAATATGGTTTTACCCATGGCATGTTCCATTAGGCTACTTTCACACTGAGGCGCTGGGCGTGCTGGCGGTAAAGCGGCGCTATATTTAGCGGCACTTTACCGTCGTTATAGTGGCGCTTTTCGAACGCTAGCGGGGCAGTTTTACCCCGCTAATGACTGAAATAGGGTTAAAACCGCCCGCAAAGCGCCACTGCAGCGGCGCTTTGCAGGGGGGGTTTGGAGCGCTGCCCCATTGTTTTCAATGGGAAGAGGCGCTTTAGGAGCGGTAAATACACAGCTCCTACAGCGCTCCAAAGATGCGGCTTGCACATTTTTGGACATTTTTCAGCATCCTGCAAGCGCTCCAGTGTGAAAGCCCGCGGCTGTTTGAAGGCGCTTTGCAGGCTCAGTGTATCAGCCTCACACTGGGGCAGTTTTCAGGCGGTACAGCGCTAAAAATAGCGCCTGTACACCACCTGAAAAAACCGGCCCCATTCACTCCAGTGTGAAAGCTGGCGGGCTTTCACACTGGAGCGGTGCGCTAGCAGGACGGCAAAAAAAGTCCTGCTAGCAGCATCTTTGGAGCGGGATAGGAGCGGTGTATTCACCGCTCCTATACCGCTCCTTCCCATTGATTTGAATGGGACACCGCGGTAATACCGCGGCAATACCGCCGCAAAGCGCCGCTACAGCGTCGCTCTGCGGGGGATTTTAACCCTTTTTTGGCCGTTTGTGGGGGGTAAAACCGCACCACGAGCGACTGAATCTCGCGGGCAAAACAACGGTAAATATAGCGCTGCTTTACCGTCACGGCGGCTCCCGCCCCAGTGTGAAAGGGGCCTTAGTGCCTGCAAAGCGCCTCAGTGTGAAAGGGGCCTTACAGTAAGGCCCCTTTCACACTGGGCCTTTTCCAGGCGCTACAGCGCTAAAAATAGCGCCTGAAAAAATCCGGCCCCTTTCACTCTGCTTTCACACTGGAGCGGTGCGCTAGCAGGACGGTCAAAAAAGTCCTGCTAGCAGCATCTTTGGAGCGGTGAAGGAGCAGTGTATTCATAATTCAAATTGAAATCAATGGGACAGCGCAGCAATACCGCCGGCAAAGCGCCGCTGCAGCAGCGCTTTGCGGGCGGTTTTACCCCTTTTTCTGCCGTTAGCGGGGGTTAAAACTGCACTGCTAGCGGCCGAAAACCGCCGCTAAAACGACAGTAAAGCAGCGCTAAATAAAGCGCTGCTTTACCGCCGACGCCACTCCCGCCCCAGTGTGAAAGGGGTCTTATACAGGGATTTATCAATTATGAAATATATTTTATTTTAATTTATTAATAAATATTTATACTTGTATACTTTATTAAAATTATTTTTTAATGATTATAAATGTATTTTACATTTATATGAATGGTGTATAGCTGCATTACATATGTGGATTACATTAATTTACTATACACCATTCACATTTAAATAGGCACATGTGTGACATTTAAATATTGATAAAAAACAATGTTTTATAATAATTAGGTTAATGTATATTGTGTAGGGGGAATTTAACTTTATTATTTTATTAATATGTAGGAGAATAATGTGTTAATTAGTGTTTAACTTTTGTATTTTAAATCGCCTCAGACTGTAATCCCGCTACATCTCGCGAGATTACAGTGTGAGGAGAATTTCTGAGGAGTTCCTGGCGTTTGTAGATCGCTTCTCAACTCAACATGAGAAGCGATCTACAGACAATCATAAACAGGCACTCAGGGGAGAGCGATCTCCCCTGAGAATGCCTGAGAAATGAATAGCGGTATTTTACCGCACTTTAATAAAAGGACACCTATGTGCAGTACTGGCGTTTGTGGCTACAATACTTGGTAGGGTATCATTTTAATGTTCGATTGTGATAAGACATACGAATATTATTTTTATTTGCATTATTTTGCACACCTTGATAAGAAGTTTGTTTTAGCACTGGCCCTTTGAGTGCAAACTCAGTAGATGATTTTTTTTAAGTTAAACATATTTTAACCCTTTCACTACAATGTCATACTCTCCGCTTTTAATAACCCAAACATTTTGCTATTTTGGTCACATAGGAAGAACCGCATGGAGCTGGGGATGGAAATGAGGCTTTGACCCACAGAGAGGGTATTTATGGTGATGATGGGGAATGACTCTTATGCTCCAGAAGAAGTCAGATTAGCAACGAAACCAGTCGAGCGATAGCGTAATTTCCTTTCATCGCGTTTGGAGAATCTACCTCTGAAACCACTGTGTCCAGTACATGTTGTTTTAATCATCTTTTCATGTAAGTGCATTACCTTCATTAAATCCTGGTAAAAAAGGTTTTATACTATTGTGGCGTTTGTCTCTCATTTGGGGTACATGAGCTGATGTCACGGTTGGAGTAACCTGATGTTTTCCCCAGCAGTGGCTTGAAGTTTCTGTTGAGCCGACCTCTTTACAAACGTGGAGTGTTTCCAGACATACAAGCCTATGTTGACACTAGGGATGAGCCGAACACCCCCCCGTTCGGCTCGCACCAGAACCCGCGAACGGACCTAAAGTCCGTGCGAGCTTTAGAACCCTATTAGTTATAATGGATGCGAACGTTCGAAATTAAAAGTGCTCATTTTAAAGGCTAATATGCATGTTAATGTCATAAAAAGTGTTTGGGGACCTGGGTCCTGCCCCAGGGGACATGTATCAATGCAAAATTTTTTTTTAAAAACGGCCGTTTTTTCAGGAGCAGTGATTTTAATAATGCTTAAATTGAAACAATAAAAGTGTAATATTCCTTTAAATTTCGTACCTGGGGGGTGTCTATAGTATGCCTGTGAAGGGGCGCATGTTTCCCGTGTTTAGAACTGTCTCTGCGCAAAGTGTCATTTTTGAAAGTAAAAAAGCTATTTAAAATCACTCGCGGCTAATGTTAATTCACGGCTCCCGTAACACAGAGAACAGTCATTCATTGAAACTCATTCATAAAAAAAAGTCATTGATAAAAAAAAAAAAAAAATTAAAAAAAAAAAGCGTAGGGGTCCCCCCAAATTCAATAACCAGGCCCTTCAGGTCTGGGATGGATATTAAGGGGGATCCCAGCCAAAAAAAAAAAAAAAAAAAAATGGCGTAGGGTCCCCCTCAAAATCCATACCAGACCCTTGAGGTCTGGTATGGATTTTAAGGGGAACCCTAGCCAAAAAAAATGGCGTGGGGTCCCCCTCAAAATCCATACCAGACCCTTATCCGAGCACGCAACCTGGCAGGCCGCAGGAAAAGAGGGGGGGACGAGAGCGGCCCCCCCTCTCGCCTGAACCGTACCAGGCCACATGCCCTCAACATTGGGAGGATGCTTTGGGGGTCTAAGACCCCAAAAGCACCTTGTCCCCATGTTGATTAGGACAAGGGCCTCTTCCCCACAACCCTGGCCGGTGGTTGTGGGGGTCTGCGGGCGGGGGGCTTATCGGAATCTGGAAGCCCCCTTTAACAAGGGGACCCCCAGATCCCGGCCCCCCCCCTGTGTGAAATGGTAAGGGGGTACAAAAGTACCCCTACCATTTCACCAAAAAAGTGGCAAAAATGGTAAAAAGGACAGGAGACAGTCTTTGACAATTCCTTTATTAAAATCTTCTTTCTTCTTTCTTCATCCTTCGGATTCTTCATCTTCTCCTTCCTTCATCTTCTTCCATCTTCTTCTTCCATTTTCTTCTTCCTCCGATCCGCTTCTTCTTGCGCTGGTCTTCTCGTCCTTCTCGTCCGGCATCTTCTTCCGTCGGCGTCGGCGTCGGTGTCGGTGTCTTCTTGGGCCGCTCCGCGCAATGGGAGGCTCCCGCTGTGTGAGGCTCCGCTCCATCTGACAGGTCTTTTAAAACGGAGGGCACCTGGTGACCCCGCCCCCCTCTGACATCATGGGGAAAGCCATCATGGAATTCCCCATGACGTCCCTGTGCGTCAGAGGGGGCGGGGTCACCAGGTGCCCTCCATTATAAAAGACCTGTCAGACGGAGCGGAGCCTCACACAGCGGGAGCCTCCCATTGCGCGGAGCGGCCCAAGAAGAGACAGAGACACCGACGCCGACGGAAGAAGATGCCGGACGAGAAGGACGAGAAGACCAGCGCAAGAAGAAGCGGATCGGAGGAAGAAGAAAATGGAAGAAGAAGATGGAAGAAGATGAAGGAAGGAGAAGATGAAGAAACCGAAGGATGAAGAAAGAAGAAAGAAGATTTTAATAAAGGAATTGTCAAAGACTGTCTCCTGTCCTTTTTACCATTTTTGCCACTTTTTTGGTGAAATGGTAGGGGTACTTTTGTACCCCCTTACCATTTCACACAGGGGGGGGGCCGGGATCTGGGGGTCCCCTTGTTAAAGGGGGCTTCCAGATTCCGATAAGCCCCCCGCCCGCAGACCCCCACAACCACCGGCCAGGGTTGTGGGGAAGAGGCCCTTGTCCTAATCAACATGGGGACAAGGTGCTTTAGGGGTCTTAGACCCCCAAAGCATCCTCCCAATGTTGAGGGCATGTGGCCTGGTACGGTTCAGGCGAGAGGGGGGGCCGCTCTCGTCCCCCCCTCTTTTCCTGCGGCCTGCCAGGTTGCGTGCTCGGATAAGGGTCTGGTATGGATTTTGAGGGGGACCCCACGCCATTTTTTTTGGCTAGGGTTCCCCTTAAAATCCATACCAGACCTCAAGGGTCTGGTATGGATTTTGAGGGGGACCCTACGCCATTTTTTTTTTTTTTTTTTTTGCTGGGATCCCCCTTAATATCCATCCCAGACCTGAAGGGCCTGGTTATTGAATTTGGGGGGACCCCTACGCTTTTTTTTTTGTTTTTTATTAATGAATGACAGCTCTCTGTGTTACAGGAGCCATCAATTCATTAGCCGCGAGTGATTTAAATAGCTTTCTTCCTGCAAAAATGACACTTTTTTGCAGGGAAAGTTCTAAGCACAGGAAACCTGCCCTCCTTCACAGGCTACCTATAGACACCCCCCAGATGTGATACTGCAATGCTGTTCTAACAGCATGCACACACATATCCCCAGAAATAAAGAACATATTGTTGTCAGCAGTCAGCAACACACTGACACGCTGACACTGTGAGTGAAACATAATATGCGAGGCCGCCGCCGCGGCGGCCTCTTATACCGTGGGGCGTGTATTAAAGCCCCTGAGCTATAATTGGCTACAGGCATCCTGCCTGTAGCCAATTATGGCTCTCCTCGCTGCCGGCGCTGTGATTGGCCAAGCATGCGGGGTCACAGTGCATGCTTGGCCAATCATCAGCCAGCATTGCACTGCGCGGGCCGCAATGCATTGCGGGGCCGCTCGCATCACACGAATTTGATGCGAGCGGTCCCAATAGTTCTGGGCTCGCCGAGCGAGCGAACACCCGGTGCTCGATTCGAACATGGGTTCGAATCGAACACCGGGCTCATCCTTAGTTGACACCCCATAATAGGTGGTCAACACTCTTTGGTAAGGGAACATCCTTTTTTTTGGTGGTGGTCGCACAAGGTGCAGGATTTTGGTGACACAACATTCAAACTTTCAATATTGTGTCACGTTTGTGACTCCTGGACTCACTTGTTTATATTATTTATTTACTGTTTATTTAATTTAAGCACAACATACCTGTTCACCTATTTAATTTTTGTGACAATATCTCACTTGATTGTTGTAGCTGCGAGTTTTGTTTTTGTTTATCATAAGCGCATTTTATTTATTTTTTTGCTATTTTTCACTGTGTTATTGTGTATTATTATTTTTCCTACAGTTTAAAGGGTTGTAAAATATCCCCAAACCATTTTTTTTTTTTTAGAGCACAGGAGCTGAAGAATAAATGGAAAAATGGAAGAATATGGTACTTCTGATTTTGTACGTTCTGCAATAGTTTTTCAAATGTTTATCAAAACATTATTTACTATAAAAGCACAAAAATAACAAATATTTGTAAATTTAAAATTATACCTTTTTGGGAAGTAGTGAAAATCAAAGCTACACAAAAATGTAAATAAGCAACTTAAACAAAAAATCTTGAAGTTGACACTGCACCTATGTGTTGTAGTCACAGGCGTGCGCAGGGGTTGTACCAGGTACACTCTCATCACTATGTGCAGTGCCGATTCCCCCTGCTGCCTGGGCTTTCCACCCCACAGTGGTGCTGGCTTCCCTCCTCACCTCCCGACTGCTACAGTTGATGTTTCAGGATGGGGAGCAGGAAAAGAGGCTAGTAAATATGTAATTTACCGGCCTCTTCCTTTTCTAAATAAACACACTCGCTCACTGTGTCAATTCATAACTGAAACATAGTAAACTGTGTTTACTATTCTTCAGTTTGTGAATGAACAGGAAGCCACTCAGAACAGAGCACTGCCCCGTGCAGCTAAGGCTGCTGAGAATAGCATGTGTGTTTAAGCTTTGGGATGCCCACCCTAATGCAATAGGCTGCGCACACCTATGGTTGTAGTAACACCCAATCTGTGGCGTCCCATGTGTGCTGCATTGGCCTGCATTGCAATAAAATAATCCAAGCATTTGCTCTGCTGTGCATAAAGTTGAATGAATGTAATCCCGGAAAGGTTAAAGCTGAACTCCCGGAAGCATAAAAATCCTCCTGTGCAGTAGGGCTGCATCTGCACTGCAAGGGCTAAATGCTCATTTATGTCTAGGAGACTTGGTAAAGTACTTTTTTATACCCGATTATCCACTCCTGCAGGCTCCCCTTCACTGTTAGACTGGTCCCTGCAGTTTTATCTCCTCTATGTTTTGGCAGACTGTGGTCTTTTGACATCATCAAGACCTATGAAGGGGCTATAGCCCTGCATTGGACCAGTGCCAGAGCATGAGGAATAACTCTGACAGTGGAAAGGAGTAGCAGCTAAGTAAAACTGCTTTTCTGTCCCCTAGACATAAACAAGCAGGTAAAGTGTTACTAATGTAATTTTTTTGTTTGTTTTAAAATAACAAACATGTTATCCTTCTCTTCTGGGGTGCACTGTCTGTGATCTTGGCTCCTCTTCCACCAATTGCTCCTGCTACTGTTTTAGGCCCTGTGTAAAGAGGAAGATTGAGGAGACGAGATGCAGCCATACACAATGCTGTATCTCTTGTCCCCTCTCTTCCCCTTCATATGGGGAATGGGCAAGACAGAAAGCTAACTTTTTGGCTTTAGAACCACTTTAACCACTGCAGTTTGGACACTCTGATGTATTGTAACAGCAAACTGCAGCGCACATGCACAAAGAAAAATTTGAGAACCTGCTAGCCAAAATTTGTTGGCGGAAATTCTGACATACTTTACATTACAGGTAATTTAGGTCAATAAAAATGTAGGGTTAAAAATATTTTTTAGCTAAATGTCAGCTTTAAGTCATTATTAAAATCACTACTCCCTGCCAAAATGATTTTTTTAAATGTGTTTTTGCTTTGGTACATGTTCCCTAGGGCAGTGCCCAGTATCCATGGGTTTGTGGCTCCCTTTGACTTTAGTGGGGTTAGGATTTAACACCTAAACTCCTCTACAAACCTGCCTTGACCTGAACACAGGCATATTTCAAAATAACTACTGGTAACTAGGGATGGGCCGGTGTTCGATTCGAACCCACGTTCAAATCGAGCACCGGGCGTTCGCCCGCTCGGCGAGCCCAGAACTATTTGGACCGTTCGCATCACATTCGTGTGATGCGAGCGGCCCGCAATGCACTGCGCCAGTCACAGTGCATTGCTGGCTGATGATTGGCCAAGCATGCACTGTGACCCCGCATGCTTGGCCAATCACAGCGCCGGCAGCGAGGAGAGCCATAATTGGCTACAGCAGGATGCCTGTAGCCAATTAAAGCTCAGGGGCTTTAGTACACGGCCCATTCTATAAAAGGCCGCCGCTGTGGCGGCCTAGTGCACTGTGTTCCGGTGACTGTGATACAAGCAGTCTGTTGTACATTGCTGATGCTGATTCATTGCTGATGCTGATTCATATATTTGAATTTATATTCATTCTGCTGATTGCACTGCTACTGACAGTATCTGCAGTGCTGTGCTATACATTCTGCTGTGCTGAGTGGTGACATTATCTGCTGCTGAGTCTAACTTTATCTGCTGTGATTCTGGGGATTAGTCTGGTGTGTGCGTGCTGTTAGTACAGCATTGCAGTATCACCTTTATCCTACTGGCCTATTGTGATCTAAGGCAGCCAGCCAGGCATTTATAGGAGCTAGCGTGTGTGTGTGTGTGCTGTGTTAGTACAGCACACATAAAACCACCTCTGCCTCTCTATCTGTCATAAGGCCCAGTTGTTGTCATCTAAGGCAGTCTCTATCTGCCGTAAGGCCCAGTTGTTGTCATCTAAGGCAGCCAGGCATTTACAGGAGCTAGCGTGTGTGTCTGCTGTGTTAGTAGAGCACACATAAAACCACCTCAGCCTCTCTATCTGCCATAAGGCCCTGTTGTTGTCATCTAAGGCAGCCTCTATCTGCCGTAAGGCCCAGTTGTTGTCATCTAAGGCAGCCTCTATCTGCAGTAAGGCCCAGTTGTTGTCATCTAAGGCAGCCTCTATCTGCCGTAAGGCCCAGTTGTTGTCATCTAAGGCAACCAGGCATTTACAGGAGCTAGTGTGTGTGTCTGCTGTGTTAGTACAGCACACATAAAACCACCTCTGCCTCTCTATCTGTCATAAGGCCCAGTTGTTGTCATCTAAGGCAGTCTCTATCTGCCGTAAGGCCCAGTTGTTGTCATCTAAGGCAGCCAGGCATTTACAGGAGCTAGCGTGTGTGTCTGCTGTGTTAGTAGAGCACACATAAAACCACCTCAGCCTCTCTATCTGCCATAAGGCCCTGTTGTTGTCATCTAAGGCAGCCTCTATCTGCCGTAAGGCCCAGTTGTTGTCATCTAAGGCAGCCTCTATCTGCAGTAAGGCCCAGTTGTTGTCATCTAAGGCAGCCTCTATCTGCCGTAAGGCCCAGTTGTTGTCATCTAAGGCAACCAGGCATTTACAGGAGCTAGTGTGTGTGTCTGCTGTGTTAGTACAGCACACATAAAACCACCTCAGCCTCTCTATCTGCCATAAGGCCCTGTTGTTGTCATCTAAAGCAGCCTCTATCTGTCGTAAGGCCCAGTTGTTGTCATCTAAGGTAGCCTCTATCTGCCGTAAGGCCCAGTTGTTGTCATCTAAGGCAGCCAGGCATTTACAGGAGCTAGTGTGTGTGTCTGCTGTGTTAGTACAGCAAACATAAAACCACCTTAGCCTCCCTATCTGTCATAAGGCCCTGTTGTTGTCATCTAAGGCAGCCACCACCTCAGCCTCTATCTACCGTAAGGCCCAGTTCTTGTAATCTAAGGTAGCCTCTATCTGACGTAAGGCCCAGTTGTTGTCATCTAAGGCAGCCTCTATCTGCCGTAAGGCCCTGTTGTTGTCATCTAAGGCAGCCATCTGCAGGAGTTAGTGTGTGTGCTGTGTGACTCCAGCACAATATACACTACCCACTACAATGCCTGGAAGACCGACAAGGAGAGGCAGACAGTCCCGAGGCAAGAACACAGGGCAAGCAGGCTCTGTGTCTAGAGACAACAGTACTGGTCGTGGACGTGGTCGTGCATCGTCATCAGCACGTGGCCATGGGACACGCTTGTCCTTGTTTTCGGCAGCTGGACATGTTGAGCCGCATCATGCCGAAGGCTTGGTAGAGTGGATGACCAAGCCCTCCTCATCCTCCTCATCCTCTCTCACCCAGGCTCAGGGTACTGGCAAAGCAGCTGCCAACGCGTACTCAATGGCATCATCAGGCACCTCTTCCCTAGACCCACCATGTTCTCCTGAGGAGTCCCCTGAACTGTTTGAGCACAGTGTTGGGTACATGCTCCAGGAGGATGCCCAACGTTTTGAAGGCTCGGATGAAGATACCCAGCTAGAGGAAGGCAGTAGCGTGAGCGCAGAGAGAGGGGATGCTCAAGGACAGCAATCTGGCAGTCATGTTCCACCAGCTGCAGCATACTGCCAGGTTTGCTCCAGTGGTGAAGAGGGAGGGGATGATGAGGTCACTGCCTCCACGTGGGTACCTGAAGGGAGAGAGGAGGAGGAGGAGGAAGCGGCACATGTTCAACGAGGCAGAATGCCCTCCGGAGGCCAGCTAGAGGCCAGCACACCAACTGAATCACACCGCAGAGCTCCGCATGTGCAGGGCGCTGCCTCTGCACGTTATCACAAAAGTTCTTTGGTGTGGGCCTTTTTTGAGACGAGTGCATCAGATTGCACCACTGCTATTTGCAACATATGTCTTAAGCGTATCTCGCGTGACCAAAACTTCAGCCGCTTGGGCACTAGGGATGAGCCGAACACCCCCCCATTCGGCTCGCACCAGAACCCGCGAACGGACCTAAAGTCCGTGCGAGCTTTAGAACCCTATTAGTTATAATGGATGCGAACGTTCAAAATCAAAAGTGCTAATTTTAAAGGCTAATATGCATGTTATTGTCATAAAAAGTGTTTGGGGACCTGGGTCCTGCCCCAGGGGACATGTATCAATGCAAACATTTTTTTTTAAAACTGCCGTTTTTTCAGGAGCAGTGATTTTAATAATGCTTAAATTGAAACAATAAAAGTGTAATATTCCTTTAAATTTCGTACCTGGGGGGTGTCTATTGTATGCATGTAAAGGGGCGCATGTTTCCTGTGCTTAGAACTGTCCCTGCAAAGAATGTAATTTTTGCAGGAAAGAAAGCTATTTAAACACTCGCAGCTAATCTGAATTGACGGCTCCCGTAATACAGAGAACAGTCATTCATTGAAAGTCATTCATAAAAAAAAAGTAATTGATAAAAAATAAAACACATTAAAAAAAAAAGTGTGGGGGTCCCCTCAAATTCAATAACCAGGCCCTTCAGGTCTGGGATGGATATTAAGGGGGACCCCAGCCAAAAAAAAAAAAAAATGGCGTAGGGTCCCCCTCAAAATCCATACCAGACCCTTTAGGTCTGGGATGGATTTTAAGGGGAACCACAGCCCAAAAAAATGGCGTGGGGTCCTCCTCAAAATCCATACCAGACCCTTATCCGAGCACGCAACCTGGCAGGCCGCAGGAAACGAGGGGGGGACGAGAGCGCCCCCCCTCCCGCCTGAACCGTACCAGGCCACATGCCCTCAACATTGGGAGGATGCTTTGAGGATCTGAGACCCCCAAAGCACTTTGTCCCCATGTTGATGAGGACAAGGGCCTTGTCCCCACAACCGTGCCCGGTGGTTGTGGGGGTCTGCGGGCGGGGGGCTTATCGGAATCTGGAAGCCCCCTTTAACAAGGGGACCCCCAGATCCCGCCCCCCCTGTGTAAAATGGTAAGGGGGTACAAAAGTACCCCTACCATTTCACCAAAAAAGTGTCAAAAATTTTAAAAATGACAGGAGACGGTCTTTGACAATTCCTTTATTAAAATCTTCTTTTTTCATCCTTCGGTTTCTTCATCTTCTCCTTCCGTCATCTTCTTCAATCTTCTTCCATTTTCTTCTATCTCCGATCCGCTTCTTCTTGCACTGGTCTTCTCGTCCTTCTCGTCCGGCATCTTCTTCCATGGCGTCGGCATCTGTTCTTCTGTCAGGCCGCTCCTCGCAATGGGAGGCTCCCGCTGTGTGAGGCTTCGCTCCGTCTGACAGGTCTTTTATAACGGAGGGCACCTGGTGACCCCGCCCCCTCTGACGTCATGGGGAAAGCCATAGAGAATTCCCCATGACGTCCCCATGCGTCAGAGGGGGCGGGGTCACCAGGTGCCCTCCATTATAAAAGACCTGTCAGAGGCAGCGAAGCCTCACACAGCGGGAGCCTCCCATTGCGAGGAGTGGCCCAAGAAGAGACACCGACGCTGGCGCCATGGAAGAAGATGCCGGACGAGAAGAATGAGAAGACCAGCGCAAGAAGAAGCGGATCGGAGGAAGAAGTAAATGGAAGAAGATGACGGAAGGAGAAGATGAAGAAACCGAAGGATGAAGAAAGAAGAAAGAAGATTTTAATAAAGGAATTGTCAAAGACCGTCTCCTGTCATTTTTACAATTTTTTACACTTTTTTGGTGAAATGATAGGCCCCTTACCATTTCACACAGGGGGGGCGGGATCTTCCGATAAGCCCCCGGGGGGGGGGCTTCCAGATTCCGATAAGCCCCCGCCCGCAGACCCCCACAACCACCGGACACGGTTGTGGGGACGAGGCCCTTGTCCTCATCAACATGGGGACTAGGTGCTTTGGGGGTCTCAGACCCCCAAAGCATCCTCCCAATGTTGAGGGCATGTGGCCTGGTACGGTTCAGGCGGGAGGGGGGGCCGCTCTCGTCCCCCCTCTTTTCCTGCGGCCTGCCAGGTTGCGTGCTCGGATAAGGGTCTGGTATGGATTTTGAGGGGGACCCCACGCCATTTTTTTTGGCTGGGGTTCCCCTTAAAATCCATCCCAGACCTCAAGGGTCTGGTATGGATTTTGAGGGGGACCCTACGCCATTTTTTTTTGGCTGGGGTCCCCCTTAATATCCATCCCAGACCTGAAGGGCCTGGTTATTGAATTTGGAGGGACCCCCACACTTTTTTTTTTTGTTTTTTATCAATGAATGACAGTTCTCTGTGTTACGGGAGCCATCAATTCATTAGCCGCGAGTGCTTTTAAATAGCTTTTTTCCCTGCAAAAATGACACTTTTTGCAGGGACAGTTCTAAGCACATGAAACCTGCCCCCCTTCACAGGCAACCTATAGACACCCCCCAGATGTGATACTGCAATGCTGTACTAACAGCACGCACACACAAATCCCCAGAAATAAAGCACATATTGTCAGCAGTCAGCAGCACACTGACACGCTGACACTGAAACACAACATGCGAGGCCGCCGCCGCGGCGGCCTCTTATACTGTGGGGCATGTACTAAAGCCCCTGAGCTATAATTGGCTACAGGCATCCTGCCTGTAGCCAATTATGGCTCTCCTCGCTGCCGGCGCTGTGATTGGCCAAGCATGCGGGGTCATAGTGCATGCTTGGCCAATCATCAGCCAGCATTGCACTGCGACTGGCACAATGCATTGCGGGCCGCTCGCATCACACGAATTTGATGCGAGCGGCCCAAATAGTTCTGGGCTCGCCGAAAGGGCGAACGCCCGATGTTCGATTCGAACATGGGTTCGAATCGAACACCGGGCCCATCCCTATTGGGCACCACAAGCATGACCAGACATATGTCGACCTGCCATGCAGCTCGTTGGCAAGCGCACATTAAAGACCCACACCAAAGAACAAAGCGGACCTCTCCTTGCTCCTCATCAGCTGGGATCTCCAACCCCACTATACCTTCAGTCCTCTCTGAAAGCTGCACTGAGAGGAATGAAGGTATAGAATTAGGTGTGTCACAGCCAAGTACTTGCGGGCACTCTGCTAGCAGTAACAAAGAAAAAAGGAAATAATTGGGACTTTAAATGAGACGCAACGAGGAATATTACGCCTCCATCCCTAGTTGCTTGAAAGATGGGGGGGGATGGTGGGACTTAAGATGAGGTGCGTGAGGTAGAGCCAGACACAACCATATACATAGGTAAAAAATTATATTCTTTATTAGACCAAAGATAGGGCATGGATCAACCCATATAAATGCATAATAACGCATTGGCATATAAAATACAAAGTATCAACATATATATTGAGGATAGTCACCAACATGACACAGAATGTAAATTTTGTAAAAAATCACAGTCCCTCAAATGGAGTATGCATTACATTATATCAGGGTGGTAGAGCAATAAAAACCATCTAGAATCATACATATGAGATGGATGCATCAAAATAAGCTTGACGACGTTTCGTGGACTTCTATCCACTCATCAGGAGCAACTGCATCCATATACTAAAAAGGGGATAAAAAAAGATCACCATTATGGTTTGATATAGCCACAGACTGGAGGGGTAGAGGGATTAAGGATGATGATGAACAGATAAACGGCCATAACTGAAAGTACTCACATAAGAGCTGATACTAGGTCATGCGATACCACCTGCCAGAGGTCAGCCAGATATATATGTCCAGCACGGGAGCTGAGGAAAGGACCCAAGCATGAACCAGGAGCACACACGCAGTCCCCCAAAGAAAAGTGTGTATGGAAAAATCTTGATGTAACTGTGGATGGGTTTTCTGTATTGTATACAATAAAGTAAATGGTTTGTTACCATATTGGTATAAATAAAAAGAAATATCATATAGCGTAGACCCATCACCACAGTATAAAAGTATATTATAGAGCATATCAACAAGGTGAACAGAATGGAAAGATAAGGTGTCCATATGGTAAGAATAGGGAAGAGGAGATGAGATTCCTGAAACAGGAGAAATTGATGAAGTAGAGAAATTTAACAATAAAGCAAGAGCAGTACACCGACGTCCGATTCTACCAGGCAAATTTCCCTCCCCCAGCTGCTGGACCGTCGAAAGAAGTTTACTCCCAGCCATCCACATGCCCAGTGGTTGAATGCTAGCTTGGCTAAATTGCTAGCACTTCAACTGCTGCCTTTTCAGTTGGTAGACTCGGCCCTCTTCCGTGAGTTTGTTCAATGTGTGGTTCCTCAGTGGCAGGCTCCCAAACGCCACTTTTTCTCACGGAAGGCGATTCCGGCTCTCTACCGGCATGTGGAAGGCAATGTCCATGCTTCGCTGTACAGGGCGGTCAGCAGTGCGGTGCATATTACCGCTGACTCATGGTCCAGCAGGCATGGACAGGGATGTTACCTGTCTTTCATGGCCCATTGGGTCACTCTTTTGGCAGCTGGGAGGGATGCAGGACAAGGTGCAGTAGTGTTGGAGGTTGTTCCGCCACCACGCCTCCAAAATGCTACTACTGGTTGTGACACACCTCTCTCCTCTTCTTCTTCCTCTATGGCCTCTTCGAGTGCTCTGTCCTCGGAACCAGCAGTGCTCCGTAGGCGTACAAGGGGCTACGCAAGTACGCAGGCAAAAAGATCCCATGCCGTGCTTGCGCTGGTATGTTTGGGGGACAGGAGCCACACTGGGGCAGAGGTTCTGGCAGCTCTGCAGGGGCAGGCCGAGAGATGGTTGACGCCACGCCAGCTTAAGCCAGGAATGGTGGTTTGTGACAATGGCACCAACCTCCTCTCAGCCCTGCGACAGGGACAGCTGACCCATGTGCCCTGTATGGCTCACGTCCTTAACCTGGTGGTGCAGCGGTCCTTGGGAAGGTACCCAGGCTTACAGGATGTCCTGAGGCAGGCCAGGAAAGTCTGTGTGCATTTCTGCCGATCATATAATGCCAGTGCTCGGCTGGCTGAGCTGCAAAAGGAGTTGAACCTGCCCAAGAATCGCCTTATATGTGACATGCCCACCAGGTGGAACTCAACGTTGGCCATGCTGCAGCGACTGCACACGCAGCAGAGGGCCATCAATGAGTACCTGTGCGACTACGGCACAAGGACAGGGTCAGGGGAGCTTGGATTTTTTTCCCCATGCCAGTGAAGCATGATCAGGGATGCATGCACTGTCCTGTCAAATAAGAAAACGAACGACTGCGCTGCAAGCAATATACAAATAAAAAAATATAGTGGCTGTTTGGAGAGAGCTGACCGACATGTTTCGCCATACAATGGCTTCTTCAGGGTCAAATGAAAAGTTTTGTACCATATAGAGAGAAAGTCTGAGAAGATATAAAAAGACACAAAATTAGTTTAACAACTTAATGGATGCATCTAATTTATCATGAGCAGAACATACAACTCCATGTCGCCGCAGGGCCATTCACCCATCCCATGCACACAAAACTGCACCGTGCTGGTCCCAAAAAGCTCCCACTGGGGGCCAAAGAAACATACCCCTGAATTGCTGGAGCGACCACTGGATACGCAGGTGTGGTCAGGTATACTTGGGTCCCAAGAGGCAAGGAACTGTCGAGGGCCTAAAGGGAGCCTGGTAAGATAGAATAAAGTAAGAATAAAAAATGAAATGGCAAAAAGGAATTGATTTGCTATACCTGGCTAACATAGCCTAGAATTATAAATACTTACCACTATATAAAAATTGAAAAATATACATGGAGCGCCATACATAAGTGATCCTATGGAGATCTTGAAAGAAAACACCACTGATGGAACAACAAAAATGACAATGGGTTAGGTTGGAATAGGTGAGTTGAACATTGCATAGAAAAGGATGGGAAATGGGAGAAGCTCACCTAGTAGGCACAGGTCTGATTGAGATGGACTGCACAATGGGAGTCTGAAGCCAGACAAGTTGTCAGCACTTTAAAGTTGGTCAAAGTGAAAAGACCGATAACTATAGATAAAAAGTATACAATTTATGTGAATAAAGTCACAAACAAAACTGGCAAGATGGAGGCATCAGCTGAAAGGAAAAATGACAAACCTGCATAGATGGTGGTCTTAGCATGAATGGCGCTCCAATGTCCATCACCTGAAATGGTGAGGGAAAGGCAGGCTTTAAAGGTCCTCCACACCTGATCATGATAACTCATGATGAGACGGCGGGCAAAATGGGCCATTCGCGCATGCGCAGTAGCGCCATGCGCGTGTGCCTACATTTCCCATAATGCTGAGGGGCCGGAAGGTGCGCGCGCCGCTCAACGCGCGCGCATATAGATGGATCCAGACCCGCAAGGTCCTCCAGTGGACGGAAGGGGTAATAAGCGACATTGGTCAAAAGGCAAATGTGCTAAAGCCTATGGAGGAAATGGGAAGCCATTAGCTCCAAGACAAAGAGATGGAAGCAGAGCTAGTGATTACCAGGTGGTGGTGGAGCATCAGGGAGGTGTGCAGGCAACAAAGCCAAGCGGGCTGCGGCCATAGGATCGCAGCCCTGGGGTGCCCAAACAGTTACCAATGCAATGAGGGAGTATAAATGACCAAGAGTGGAAAGGTGAAGGTGGAAGAGCCAGAAATAAACCGGGCCATGTTTAGTGCCCCAGATGGACAAGGGGAACAGGGGAAATAGACAGCAGAGGGCAGTAGGGCTGGGACGGTGGGCCAAGACCCAATTTTCCCACTATCAATGGAGTCCCAAAATGGGGCAACATGGAGGTGCATCCGCTATGCGTAGATGAAATATGGGGTTATTAGGATAGGCAAAAGCATATACAGATAAATGGCATTAATATGTAGTTTAGGTGAGACAAAGTGTATTGACATTAAACCAAGAAGAATATGAAGTATGTACCAATATTTTGAATTTATACAAGACCTGAACAAGTTGACATAACAGCTTTGAAAAATGATACATTGGGATGAAATATGCATACAATGATACAATACATTTTATAGTTAAGACATACAGGCATAATGAGCATGCTTATGGACAAATAGTAATGGAAGGCAGCTGTCAAGGTGCCCGAGCGCCCAAAGGGTAGCCTGACCCACGCAACAACGCACGACCGAGAAAAAGCGAAAAAAGGTTACATGGCAATATGTAAAAATAGAGTATCGTAGATACCTAAATGGCGATATACAAGTCTAAATGACCAGTCTATAGTGAATAATCATTTACAGGTATAGCAAATAGCAAATATTCATAAAAAAGGTTTGAAGCTTATATATTCGTTCAAACCTGGATATTTAACAGCGTTAAGGTTATGTATCCATTTTGTTTCAATTTGCAAGAGTTTCTCATCAATGCCACCTCCTCGCACATGTGTCTCGACATGGTCTAGTGCCGAGAAACATATGTGTTGAGGATCATAATTGTGTACAAGACCGAGGTGTCTATTAATGGCTGTAGTGGTGATGCGTTTAAGAGTAGGTTTAATGTGATCACGTATCCGGACCTGAAAGGGCCGTTTGGTTTTACCGATGTAAAAGCATCCACAGGTGCAGGTGGCTAAATATACGACTCCTATTGTTCTGCAATTTACATGGTGAGAAATTTCGTGGAAGGAACCATTGGGTAGCGAGATAACTTTAGAGTTTGAAACAAATTGGCAAATGTCACATGATCCACAAGGGTATGTGCCATTGTCGGGGCGATTTTGGGTCATTAATGGAGCATGATTACTTCTAGTGAGACGATCACGTAATGACGGACAACGTTTATAGGTTATGTCAGGACGTGAACCAATGAACTTTCTGACTATGGGGTCAGCAAGTAGTAGAGGCGAGAAGTTATTAACCACCTCACGAATTTGGGTATGCATTGATGAAAAACGAGTAATTAGTCTAACAGGTTGGGTATCTGTGGGGTTTTTGGAATTATGAATCAGTTGAAGTCTGTCGAGTTTCTTGACCCTATTAAACGAACGTTTAAGGAGTGCCCGACTATAGCCTCTATTAATTAGTCTAGAGAATAATTCATTAGATGCTTTATGAAAGTCCGCATCTGAGGTGCAGTTGCGTCTAATTCTAAGGTATTGACTATACGGAATACTATTGAGTAGAGATTGGGGGTGAGCACTTTCGGCATGTAGGATTGTATTGCCAGCTGTCGGCTTTCTGAACAAGGACGTACTGATCCGTCCTAACTTATCAATATTGATCGTAAGGTCAAGAAAGTTGACAGAGGACTGACTAGATTCAAAGGTGAATTTAAGATTAAAGTTGTTGATCCCCAAAGATCCGAAAAAATCATTGAGATCCGAGTGTGAACCAGACCAGAATAGTAAGATGTCATCAATATATCTAAACCAGTACAATATACATGTTTTGTAGGTAGAAATTAGTTGTAAAAAAAGATGGCGTTCCCACCCCCCCAGGTATAGGTTGGCATATGAGGGCGCACATTTGGTCCCCATAGCCACACCTTGCACCTGGAGGAAGTGGGATGAGCTTGAAGGGATTTTAAAGCCCGCAAACTCTCCTGAGATAGATTAGATTGACCTAAAGAGGTGTGTTGAAGATTTTTAATTGCAAGACAAATTTGCAAGACAAATTTGTTGAACAAAGGCTGAAATGTTAGGGTTCGTGGACAAAGCTGGAAAATTCTTGGATTTAGGTTTGAAAGAAGCAGGGGGGGGGGGGGAAGGCACTCACTAGAAGTAATCATGCTCCATTAATGACCCAAAATCGCCCTCACCATTTGAGGAGGCCACGAGGATGGTGAGCAGTGACAGTGCATGCATCAGTGACAGTGCATGCATCAGTGACTGTACCTCTTGTCCACCTGTTGGAGCATACACTGCGTGGGATAATGGATAGGGCACTTGAGGCAGAACAGAGGCAGGAAGAGGAGGACTTCCTTGCCTCTCAAGGCCCCCTTTATCCAGACAGTGTTCCTTCTCTCCCACCCATCACACAGGAAGAGGATGGAGGAGGAGGAGGAGGAGGAGGATTGTGTCAGCATGGAGGTGGAGCCTGGCACTCAGAGTCAGCAGCAGCAGCAGCAGCAGCAGCAGCAGCAGTCTTTTAGGGATGATTTACAGTCCCAACAAACCAGTGGACTTGTACGTGGCTGGGAGGAGTTGGCTGCCGATCAAATCATCCTCAGTGACCCAGAAGACTCCGGACCGAATGCCTCAGCTAACCTACGTTGCATCGCCTCCCTGATCCTGCAAAGCCTGCGGAAGGATCCTCGTATTCTTCGGATCAAGGAGAGGGACCATTACTGGCTGGCCACTCTCCTTGATCCACGGTACAACGGTAAGGTTGCGGACCTTATCTTGCTGTCGCAGAGGGAGCAGAGGATGAGACATCTCAGAGAGGCCTTGCAGAAAGGTCTGTGCAATGCGTTCCCAGAGACTGGGAGGTTACAAACTCCTGGTCCTGGACGACGAGTTGCTGAGGCTTCGGTCAGTAGCAGAAGGAGCGGTGGGGAAGGTGGACGTCTGACCGATGCGTTCAGACAATTTTTTAGTCTGCAGCCCCAATGTATGATCGGTTCCAGCAACCATCGCCAGCGCCAGCGCCTGATATACATGGTGCAGGAAAACCTAGGGGCAAGGTCAGACTTGGACACCTTTCCCACCGAAAATCCTCTGGCTTACTGGGTCTTGAGGATGGATCACTGGCCAGAGCTTGCACAGTATGCAATTGAGCTACTGGCCTGTCCTGCATCCAGCGTTCTTTCCGAACGCACATTCAGTGCTGCTGGAGGCTTTGTCACAGATCACAGGGTGCGCCTGTCCACCGACTCGGTTGATCGACTGACCTTCATAAAGATGAATCAGTCTTGGATCACCACCAGCTACCAGGCACCTGAAGCTGATATAACTGAATAATTTATAATGTCACATCCCTTCAAGACGGCCTATGCTGATGCTGAGTGACTGTCCTGTTATGTTGACTGACTATCCTCTTCCTCCTCAATGATCCTGATGATATCTTGGAAGAACATTTTGTTTCTGGGTGCCACCACCAGTGGCTAAGGCCCAATTTTTCAGCCCCTGTTTAACAGGGGCGTGTAATTACAATTTTTTAAGCAATGCTTCACAACAGGTCTGACTGCTGTGCTCCAAGTACAGTATCTGTGAGGGGTTGCAGTGTTGTGGCACCAGCACCAGTGCCTAATGCGGAATTTTTCAGCCCCTGTTTAACAGGGGCGTGTAATTACAATTTTTTAAGCAATACTTTACAACAGGTCGGACTGCTGTGCTCCAAGTACAGTATCTGTCAGGGGTTGCAGTGTTGTAGCACCAGTGCCTAAGGCCCAATTTTTCCGCCCCTGTTTAACAGGGGCGTGTAATTACAATGTTTTAAGCAATGCTTCACAACAGGTCTGACTGCTGTGCTCCAAGTACAGTATCTGTGAGGGGTTGCAGTGTTGTGGCACCAGTGCCTAAGGCACAATTTTTCAGCCCCTGTTTAACAGGGGCGTGTAATTACAAATCTTGATCTAATAGCTCACAGCAGGGCCCATTCCTGCGCCCACCAAGAGTAACTGTGAGGGCTTACAGTCTTGTGGCAACACCGTCCACCCCCACCACCAAAGGCCCAATTTTTCCACCCCTGTTCAACAGGTGCATGCAATTACAAATCTTGATCTAATAATTCACAGCAGGGCCAATTCCTGTGCCCACCAAGAGTAACTGTGAGGGCTTACAGTCTTGTGGCTACACCAACATCTAATGGGGCAAATTTCTGCAGAGTATATACGGCAGGCCCCTACTTTCAAACATCCAACTTACAAACGACTCCTACTTGCAAACGGAAGGAGAAAACAGGAAGTGAGAGGAAATCTACCCCTAGGAAGGGACATTCTATCCTGTTAGATTTCATTTGGGAAAAAGGTATCTCCTCTCTACTGATGCTTTATCACCAATCCTTGTTTCAATAAAAACCCCACTTTTCCAAAAACATTTGTCATTGAGACGGAAAGTGAGGTAAAATGTTCTGAACAGGTGCACAGACACCAAAACAAATGTTACAGGGGTGATAACCCCTCCCTATGTTCTCCAAAAAGCTTAAAAATAGATTTTTTTTGGATGGAGCTACACTTAAAAATGTACCTGTTCAGATTCTACTTAAGAACAAACCTACAGTCCCTGTCTTGTTTGCACCGCCTGTATACTGCTGTTGAGAGTATATAGGGTTGTAGGTATAGGGTTTTATTTTGGGTGCGGGGTTCCCCTTAATATCCATACAAGACCCAAAGGGGCTGGGGTGGGGGGGGGGTGATGGGGTAGCCATGCCATTTTTCTCAAAGATGTTCAGCCATATTGCCAGGACAAGACATGACATTAAAGCCGCAAGCGGTTTTAAATGGCTTCTTTTTTTCCTTTACAAATGTCATTTTGTGCAGGGACAGTTCTAAACACGGGAAACACACTTAAAATGACTGCTTCCGAAAAAAAGTTAGTTTTTAAAACTTCTTTTTGCATTGATATATGTCCCCTGGGGCAGGACCCGGGTCCCCAAACCTGTTTTATGACATTAACATGCATATTGGCCGTTATAATTAGCACTTTTGATTTTGAACGTTCGTGTCCATTGTAACGAATAGGGTTTGAATATTCGCACAAACTTTCGGTCCGTTCGAAGGTTCTGGTGCGAACCGAACCGGGGGGTGTTCGGCTCATCCCTACCGGTAACTAAACTACAGTCAAATCTTTGAGGACATACATTTTTTGTCATCGGCTAATACTCTCTTTACATTGATAGCTCTAATTGATTAGTTTCTATTGAGTGTAATTGGTTTATGGTAGTTTATGGCTGTTGCTTTTTCAGCATGAAATTAGGACAATCAGTGATGGTTAGCTAGACCTGTCTGAACTCTGTTCTGTATGCCCATGATTAAATGTAAGATACGTGATCAAGCTTGAATTGTCTAACTTTTTGCTTAGGTTTGCAATCTCTACTTGGAGTTGAGAATTAATCGGTTTGGATTTTAGTCTCTTTTCATCTAACTTGCAGTTTTATATTGTATGCTATGGTGTAAAGTGAGACACCTAGGGATCAATTTACTAAAATCAAATGGGCTGTTTACTTTGCAAGGGAACTTGAACTTTGCAAAGGAATTTTCACTGGTGCTTAGTGAATGTGGTGATATTTCACTTTGCAAAAAATACACAATCACCAGCAAGGAAAATATAACAAATACAGCATTTATGTTTTCACATGATCAGATAGTGGAAGTCAGTTGAGCTTTACCTCAGTCATAAAGCTGTGGAAATAATTATCTTGGAAAGTTCAACTTGTCTAGAGAAGTGAACAACCTATTTGTCTTTGGTATACAACCACATTGTCTCTTCAACCTGATGGACTTCTATTGTAACTAAGCAGGGGCAAACACTGCAGGTCACATGATCACAATAAAATGTTGACGAAGTCCTGCAAGACCTTTCTCTCAGGCTTTACCTTCTGACCTAAAGTGTCAGGAGTGTGAGTCTCCTGCAATACTATGTGAGCGGTGGCAGCCTGTTTGTGCATGTTTTCCTGTGCCAGGATTTTGGAATCTGTGTTTTTATGGTAATAGAGTGCTGGTAAATTTTCACAAATCCACAATTCTTTTTCTCTTTTTTTCTTTGTCATCTTCCTCCTGTCCATGACACTAATTTAAACACTTAAAAGGCATCCTGTGTGCTTCATTGAATTTAAGTATATACAGTGTTTGGAAATAACTGGGCATAATTTAACATAAACTTAATATTATCCTTCATGTGGCAATAGCGGTGCACTTTTAAAGGACAAAGGGCTTCTTTTTTTTTTATTTAAATAATGTTCAGTTGCTATATGCAGAACTTGGTACATATGTGATCCTGCAATAACTAAAAAGTACAGGTAAAAGTAAAATGTCTTACCTTCTATATATGACAGCAAGATTTGTGTATTTATTAGGAACATTTGAGGAAATCTGCTCTTGTACATTAGTTTGATGGATGAATATTTGGAAGCCATTCTTTTCAAACAGCTGGGTGCATATTTTACATAAGCATGTGTAGTTCATCATTTTACTTTGAGATGGAATTGTGTGTGCTCATTATAAAACATTTGCCACTGTGCACTTTATGTTAATATAAAGTCATAATGCACAAATATGGTAATGTTTGCTGATGTTCCAGAATGAAACAAACACTTTATATTGCCTTCAGCTACAGTCTGCTAGCATTTGCATGCACCCTAAGTATGAACTGGTGACATGAAATAGATGGCGCACATAAAGAAATGAATGGTATGGGTCATTTGCTGTCTCCCCTTATGAGCATTATTTAATTAGAACTAGAATAAAACAATACGGGTACTTAAATATAATTCATGTTAACTGATTCTACATTTTTTTCATTATAAAAAAGAATCAAGTTTTTACTGGTACATTGTGCACATGCATGCCTATATTCAGGCATGATTTTCCAACTGGATTTAAAAAAAAAATTCAGTTATTTGCTCTATATGAAAAATGGTGCTGCAGAAGTGGTAATCGTTACTACTGTCTCCTGTGGCTCTAAATAGATTATACTTTCTTGATTCTTGATATCTTGTCAGGGAAAGCTTGCTGCTCTATTAAGAGATGAGCCCGAATTCTGAGCAGAATAAGCCAGATTTCTGCATAGAAAAAAAAATCATGAAATGTTTTTACAAAAATTAGTTATCAGTAAATGATAACCTGCATGGATCTGAAATGAAGATTCAAAAGTACTGACATTTGCACTATAAAGGATTTTATTAGCAAACTTCTTTTTAATAGATCTGAACACATACCTTAAATAAAAAACAGAAGGGGATCTGTCCTCCTCCACATAGGTAATTGGTTTGGAGGTAGTCAGGAGTAAACATACAGTGGAGACCATTTACATATAGCCAGTGGCGTTACTAGAGTTGGTGTCACCTGGTGTGGTATAACATGGTGTCACCACCCCCCAATACTTTTTCCCCCTAATAACACTGCATATATTGGCAACAGTAGTGCCATTATTAACAGTCAACTAGCAAATTTAAATAACAAAATCATATG
This sequence comes from Lithobates sylvaticus, assembly GCA_028564925.1. NCBI lineage: Eukaryota > Metazoa > Chordata > Amphibia > Anura > Ranidae > Lithobates > Lithobates sylvaticus. Next base: position 244,524,447 of record CM053027.1, read on the forward strand.
AAAATAATTTGTATTTTGTAACTGACCTGCTGACACGGTGTGTTGCTTGCTGGACCGGATTAATAGCCGCAGGGAAGATGGCAAGATGCTGTGACCTGCTGATGACAAGGTGTGTTGCTTGCTGGACGGGATCTGATGGCCGCAGGGAAGATGGCAAGATGTTGTAATCTGCTGACAACAAGTCGTTTTGCTTGCTGGATCGGATCTGATGGCCGCAGGGAAGATGGCAAGATGCTGCTGTGACCTTCTGCTTGCTGGATGTGGGTGTGGGTCACTGTCTGTCTACACCTGTGCTGTGGTCTGCGGACACCCCTCCCCCTCAGACCAGCTTAGGGCAGCTCCGCTCAGCTACCTGGTGACTGTGGACACAGCACCCCCCCCCCCATGAGACCAGCTCACTCAGGGTGGGTGGGTGTGTCACTCAGCTACTGTGCCTATATCTAATATAATATATCTGTGTCCAGCAGCACCCCCCATCATCAGACCAGCTCAGGGTGGGGGTGGCTCAGTCAGCTAATATAATATAGTGAGTGTTGTCTGTCTGATAAGGGGGGGTACTACTGGACACAGATATATTATATTAGATATAATAGGCACAGTAGCTGAGTGAGCTGGTCTGGTGGGGGGAGAGGGGCAGCTGGACCAGCTATATTACACTATATATTTATATATATATATATATATATATATATATATATATATATTATCTATAGCTGTGTCTAGCAGACCACCTTGCACCCCCCCTTTCCTTATCATACTTGCACAGCACAGATCAGCCAGGGCGCCAGACACTAGGAGTCCTCCCACACCAGCTCTTTGGTGGTGTGTCGGTACCATGGCACCCCCCCCCCCCACACACACACACACACCTCACCCTGGGCTCGGACCGGCGGTGGACACCAGGACACCCCCCCGCACCTGTTCCGAATCTGGGTGCTGGGCGGCAGCTGGAGTCTGGAGAGGAGAGGAGTGCAGCTTCACAGCTTGCAGCCACCGCACCGCCCGGGCAGAGATACTAGCAGTGTGTGTGGTGACTAGGGATGAGCCAAACACCCCCCAGGTTCGTTTCGCACCAGAACCTGTGAACGGACCGAAAGTTTGCGCGAGAACACCGTTAAAGTCTATGGTACTCGAACGTTCGAAATCAAAGTGCTAATTTTAAAGGCTAATATACGACACTGATTTTAATGATGCTTAAAGTGAAAAAAAAGTGAAATACCTGGGGGGTGTCTATAGTATGCCTGTAAAGTGGCACATGTTTCCCATGCTTAGAACAGTCCCTGCACAAAATGACATTTGTAAAGGAATAAAAGTAATTTAAAACTGCTTGCGTCTTTAATGTAATGTCTGGTTCTGGCAATATGGATGAAAATCAGTGAGACAAACGGCATGGGTACCACCCCACCCCCCCCAGTCCATTACCAGGCCCTATGGGTCTTGTATGGATATTAAGGGGAACCCCGCACCCAAATCAAAAAAAGGAAAGGCGTGGGGCCCCCAGGCCCTATATACTCTGAACAGCAGTATACAGGCGGTGCAAACAAGACAGGGACTGTAGGTTTGTTGTTAAGTAGAATCTGTTTGTAATTTTGAACTGGTAAATTTTTAGTGTAGCTCCAGCCAAAAAATCTATTTTTAAGCTTTTTGGAAAACATAGGGAAGGGTTATCTCCCCTGTAACATTTGTTTTGCTGTCTGTGCAGTGCACTTCTTCAGAAGATTTCACCTCACTTTCTGTCCCAATGACAAATGTTTTTTGAAAATTTGGGGTTTTTTATGAAACAAGGATTGTTAAAGAATTTTTTTCCCATATCAACTCTTACATGAGAGAATTTCCCTTCCTAGGGGTATATTTCATCTCACTTCCAGTTTGCAAGTAGGAGTCGTTCATAAGTTGGATGTTTGAAAGTGGGGCCTGCCCTATATGCTCTGCAGAAATTTGGGCCTTAGGTGTTGGTGGTACCAGAACACTGTAAGCCCTCACAGTTACTCTTGGTGGGCGCTGGAACGCCCTGCTGTGAACTATTATATCGAGAATTGTAATTACATGCCATTGTTGAACAGTGGTAGTAAAATTGGGCCTTTGGTGGTGGTGGTGGTGGTGCTGGTGCCACAACACTGTAAGTCCTCACAGTTACTCGGTGGTCGCTGGAACGGGCCCTGCTGTGAAATATTATATCAAGAATTGTAATTACATGCACCTGTTGAACAGGGGCAGAAAAATTGGGCCTTTGGTGGTGGTGTTGCCACAACACTGTAACCCCTCACAGATACTCTAGTTGGAGCGCAGGAATGAGCCCTGCTGCAAAGTATTGCATCAAAAATTGTAGTTATACGCCCCTGTTAAACAGGGGCTGAAAAATTGGGCCTTAGCCACTGGTGGCGGCACCCAGAACCAAAAATTTTCTTACAGGCTATCAACATAATCATTGAGGAGGAAGAGGATAGTCACTCAGCATAAGAGAATAGTCACTCAGCATCAGCATAGGCAGTCTTGAAGGGAGCTGACATTTTAAAAAAAAAATATTCGGTTACATCAGCATCAGGTGCTTGGTAGCTGGTGTTGATCCAAGACTGATATGTTTTTATGAAGGTCAGTCGATCAACCGAGTCGGTGGACAGGCGCACCCTGTGATCGGTTACAAAGCCTCCAGCAGCACTGAATGTGCGTTCTAAAAGAACGCTGGATGAAGGACAGGCCAGTAGCTCAATTGCATACTGTGCAAGCTCTGGCCAGTGATCCATTCTTAAGACCCAGTAACCCAAAGGATTTTTGGTGGGAAAGGTGTCCAAGTCTGATCTTGCCCCTAGGTATTCCTGCACCATGTAAATCAGACGCTGGCGATGGTTTCTGGAACCGATCATACCTTGGGGCTGCGGACTAAAAAATTGTCTGAACGCATCGGTCAGAAGCCTTAGCAACATGTTGTCCAGGACCAGGAATTTGTAACCTCCCAGTCTCTGGGAACACGTTGCACAGACCTTTCTGCAAGGCCTCCAGAAGATTTTTCATCCTCTGCTCCCTCTGCGATGGCAAGATAAGGACCGCAACCGTACCCTTGTAACTTGGATCAAGGAGGGTTGCCAGCCAGTAATGATCCCTCTCCTTGATCCAACGAATACAAGGATCTTTCCGCAGGCTTTGCAGGATCAGGGAGGCCATGCAGCGTAGGTTAGCTGAGGCATGGGTTTCTTGGGACTGTAAATGATCCCTTAAAGACTGCTGCTGATGCTGAGTGCTAGGCTCCACCTCTATGCTGACACAATCCTCCTCCTCCTTGCCCTCCTCGTCCTCTTCCTGTGTGATTGGCAGGCCAGCAGGAAGACCGTCTGGATAAATGGGGCCTTGAGAGGTAAGGAAGTCCTCCTCTTCCTGCCTCTGTTCTGCCTCAAGTGCTCTGTCTATTATTCCACACAGCGTGTGCTCCAACAGGTGGACAAAAGAGACAGTGTCACTGGTGCATGCACTGTCACTGCTCATCATCCTTGTGGCCTCCTCAAATGGTGACATGACAGTGCATGCATGAGTTCCACCTGGTGGGGATACCACAGATTAGGCGGTTCTTGGGCAGGTTAAATTGCTTTTGGAGGTCAGCCAGCCGAGCACTGGCATTATATGACTGGCGGAAATGCACACAGACTTTCCTGGCCTGCCTCAGGACATCCTGTAAGCCTGGGTACCTGTCCAAGAACTGCTGCACCACCAAGTTAAGGACGTGAGCCAAATAGGGCACATGGGTCAGTTGTCCCTGTCGGAGGGCGGAGAGGAGATTGGTGCCATTGTCACAAACCACCATTCCTGTCTTAAGCTGGCGTGGCGTCAACCACCTTGAGGTAAGCTCTTCACATGCAGATCATGGCAACTGAGACAGAAAGTAATGTGAAATCTAACAGAAACAACAGATGACTTCTAGCGGGACATCTGTTCCAAGAGACACTGACTGATAATTTCTCTTCACATGGGAGAGATTTCCTTCTAAATATTTCTTTAAACCATGCTTGAATACCTTAAAGTTTTTTAAAGTTAAAATTTAAAAAACTGCCTTTACAAATGTAATACTTACCTGCTCTGTGCAATTGTAAACCTCCTCTTCTGGGGTCCCCTGTTGGCGCTGCAGGCTCCTCCTCTTCTCCAAGTGCCTCCATAGCAAGCCTCTTGCTATGGAGGCACTCATGCAGATTCAATCCTGACCCAGGCTGTGTGTGTATCGACACACACACACACACACACAAAGCCTGGCTTGCCCATGTTCTCTACTCACAAGCTTTGACTGACAGCAGCAGGACTCCCGCTGTTCCCAACAAAGCCTATGAGTGCAGGTGGAAAGGAGAGAAAACTGACAGATAGATACAGTGCTGGATCAATGTAGAACTCAGGTAAGTATTTGGGGGGCACACAGAAAATGCTAAAACACTTTTTACCTTATTGCAGAGAATGCATTAAAGTAAAACATGTTTTAACTTTGGAACCACTTTAACCAACTTTACACCTACACACTGGGCTAATTGAAATATATTAACTTTTACACCATCACTGCATTTAATCTCATGCTGATTGTCACAACAACTGTCACTGTACATAATTTCTCAATGACTACCATTCTAACTAATGTGACTACAAATCACCCGGCACTGGCTGTTATACTGATTACTATATCCTTTTATGTAATCTCTCACTGCCTGTCATATCAAATAATGTGTCTGTATATAAATGTCTGTTACAGACTGTCACAACAGTTAATGTTACTGTAAATAATTTCTCACCAGATAACCAAAGTATTCCCTTTTAGCCAAAGGGCACGATGCATGATTTATCCAAAGGTCACCTCATAAAATGAAAAAAATGAACAAAAGTATAAAATCTGATATTTACTGTTCATATACTGTTGCACATTAATTTTTCATTACAAGTTTTCACACATTTAGCTTTGCAGTATTTAGAAAAAGACAAATCTAAGATTACGTAACACAATATTCTTTGCTATTTTTTGGAAATATAATTGTGTTATAACAGCATTGTGTGATCCTGAAATGTTTATCTGATCTACTGGTTCTTCCTAGAGCAGGCTTACCACAGCTCACTGATACCTTGTTACAGTAATTAGTCCACTGCTAATACAAAATTGACTGAGAGTTGTAGCATTGTTTCAGTGAGCTGCAGTAAATGCAGACCTTGCACCTAAAAAGCAAGGTCCACTGAGGGGCGTGGCTTCCGCCGAGCAGTATGGACGCTTGATTAGATAGCTCCCGCACCGAGCGAAGCAACGAGCGATAGTACCGCTGATCCACGCCATCTACATGGCTGCTCTTGTCCCCCAGACCCTCAGCTACCCCTCAGGCTCATCCCGCAAACGGAAAGACTACCGCCCGCCGAAGAGACTCACGGACTTCTTCACTATGCCGTCCGGCGGGAAGAATCAAGATGGCGCGCACGGAGCCTCTCAACACACCACCGCGGCTTACACAGACCTCCCGGATGCCGACGGAGAATCATCTCCCTCCCCAGCTGACAATACAGCGGCCTCTCCTCCTTCACCTCCCCAGCACATCTCAGCATCCAACAGCCCTGCTAAGACACGGATGCGCCTGGATTCCTCCCCACAGGCTCCTGAGGTAAGATCTGCCTTAGACGCCATTTTAGCTCAGCAGACCCAACCATCCCCTATTGCAGCCTTTCCTACGGCTAATATGCCGGTTATGGACACAATCCTGAAGGAGATGCTGATGTCTCTCCACAGCTCACTACATGCTGACATATCTACTATGTTTAAATCATTTAAAGAAGAAATGACATTTATTGACCAAAAAATCAATCGAGTGGAACGTAAAATGACTAACATTGCTGAAACGGTGAATGACCTTGTTGACGCACATGACCATTCCAGGGATGAACATCACTGGGTCAGGGCCAAAATGGCGGACCTCGAAGACAGGTCCAGACGTAATAACTTCAAAATTCGCGGCATTCCTGAATCTATCCCGCCACCTGACCTAAACCCCTACGCCAGAAAATTGCTTTCCACTCTCCTACCTGACCTATCTCCGATGGAAACCATCATTGACCGCATCCACCGCCTCCCTAAACCCTCACATCTGCCCGCCAGTGTCCCTCGAGACGTCCTCATGCGCGTCCACTTCTATCACGCCAAGGATATGCTCCTTAGCAAATCAAGACATCTCGGTCAACTTCCAGACCCCTATTCAAAATTACAATTGTTTGCTGACAACTCGGCCTTTACCCGCCAACAAAGACGACAGCTGAACACGATAACCAAACCTCTCAACAACCACAAGATACCATACCAATGGGGATTCCCGACTAAATTAATAGTCACCAAAAATGGCCAGAAACACCACATCACCTCTGTGGGAGAAGGAATCCATTTGCTCCGCACCTGGGGAATTGTTCCCGAAGAACCTCCTCAACCAGGCTTCCACAACCATCCTAACACCCGCAGCCCTAACAACAACGATGTAGTCGCCCATGCGACTTGAACCCCAAATTAGCGGTACACACGTCTCTAATCTATCTTTTTTTACTGTACCATGCTTTGTCTCGGTGCCTGCTTGTTGCTGACAGCACACAGACTTTTACCCCCCAGATTTTTGGCAGTACGATACTTACTGCTGTTCCCTTCTACTCCTCCCAACTGTTACGATTGTTTTTTCCTTGTTTTTTTTTTATTATCCTCTCTCCCCCTAACTCCTCTTCTCTCCTTACATCCCTTGCTCCGAGAACACAGGAACCATCTCCTCCAAGAACTTTTGACCTCTTCCTCTCAAAACCAACGGATCCACCTGCACGTCTCTCGACTCCTCTTTAAGTGACCTTTCCGCCACATCAAACTGTAAGTCTCCAATCTTGTCTTTTTTTTTACACATCACCTACTCACGCCTGACTGCAAGATGCCTAAATTCCTGTCACTCAATGCCAAGGGCTTGAACCATCCAGCTAAAAGGAAATCTATGTGGCGCACTGCCCTTGAATCTCACAGTGAAGTGATTTGCATCCAAGAAACTCACTTCATGTCCACAGCAGAACCACATTGTTCACACACCCACTTCCCCCATATTTTTAAAGCCTCTGGGCCGCAAAAGAAAAATGGGGTCCTGATAGCTATCAAGAACACTGTCTCATTTTCCCTCCACGATACATTAACAGACACAGAAGGAAGATTTCTAGTCCTCGATTGTACCTTGAACAATGTAAGATATACGCTTGTAAACCTCTACGCACCCAACTCCAACCAAATCAAATTCTTGAAAAAATTGTGGAAGAAGATTGATTCTTTCCGCCATGGCCACCTCATCCTTTGTGGTGACTTTAACTTGGCTCCTGATGCCACCATAGACACCTCAGCCCGAACACCCAGACGTTCTTCACCTTTGCTCACTTTTACTAGAACCAGGGACCTTTATGATGTTTGGCGCTGTCACCACCCCTCTCAACGTGACTATTCTTTTTTTTCTCATCGCCACAACTCCTACACAAGGATCGATCTCTTCCTAGTAGACAAGTGGCTACTGCCCAACATTTCTGACTCCAGGATATCCACCATAACGTGGTCGGACCATGCACCCGTCACCATGACAACGACTGACACACCAACCAGAACCTCCTCACCTGTTTGGAGGGCAAATGCTCGGATTCTACACTCCCCAGAACTTTCAGCCTCCATTCGCGAAAAACTGGAAGAATTTTTTAGTTTAAATGATGGCTCTGTATCTAATGTTACTACTTTATGGAATGCCCACAAAGCATTCATTCGAGGGGTTATGATTCAAATTTGTGCCAGGGAAAGGAAAAAGAGGACTCAGCGTCTAGATACCATTACCTCAACCATTAAAAAATTGGAATCAGATAACCAAATCAACCCAACTCCCCAACTGAAAGAAGAACTAACTCGCCTTAGACAGGACTTAAGAGCCCACCTTCTAGATACTTACGAAAAAGCCCAATTACATTTCAGAGCTGTCCACTATTCTACCAGTAACAAAGCAGGGAAAGCCATGGCCAACAAAATTAAAGGTCACCTCGCTAAATCAAAAATCTCTTTCCTATATCACCCTACTTCGCAGAAAAAACTATCTGAACCCCAATCCATAGCAGATGCCTTTAGTATTTATTATGACAAATTATACAATTTAAATAATGACTCTGACACTGTTCAACCCTCCTCCCACCTGATAGAATCCTTTCTAGCAGAAATTAGCCTCCCCAAGTTGACCCAAACCCAACTTGAATCCCTTAACGCTCCTTTCACGCCAGATGAACTCCTTCAGATTATAAAAGCTCTACCACCTAACAAATCTCCTGGACCAGACGGTCTTACAGGTGAATACTACAGATGTTTTGGCGGACTACTCGCTCCCTTCATGATCAGAGTATATAACGAAGCTGCCTCCTCTTCCTCCTTTCCTCGAGAAATGCTATCTGCTTTAATCTCTACAATCCCGAAGCCAGGGAAGGAACCCTCCTCGCCCCAAAACTACCGTCCCATTTCGCTTTTGAACTTAGATACTAAATTATATGCAAAACTCATTGCCACCAGATTACTAAAGATTATGCCCCTATTGATCCATAAGGATCAATCGGGTTTTACCCTAGGTAGACAGTCCTTTGACGCCACTCGCAGATTGATCAACCTGATCCACACAGCTGAGACATCACGAACGCCTTCTCTGCTCCTATCTTTAGACGCAGAGAAGGCGTTCGATAGAGTCCACTGGTCTTATCTTAAGGCAACCCTATGCAAATTCGGCTTCCAAGGCCAAATGCTTTCGGCTATACTTTCGCTATATTCCACTCCTAATGCACAAGTACTCACATCAGGAGTCCTATCCAAACCCTTTGATATCAGCAATGGCACTCGCCAAGGCTGCCCACTTTCACCATTGATTTTTAATCTTCTTATGGAACCATTAGCAGAACATGTCAGAACCAACCCCTCTATTACTGGTATCACCGTAGGATCCCATGATCATAAAATAAATCTCTTCGCAGACGACGTAGTTATAATACTCACCAATCCCCTTTCCTCCCTGGCTTCGGTTCAACAACTGCTTCAAAGATTTAGCTCTGTATCTTATTATAAAGTGAATGATCACAAATCTTATATACTAGATTTAGGCCTTGACGCTATCACCAGCAACTTACTCAGACACCAGTTCCCTTTTCAATGGTCAGAAAAAGGAATATCTTACCTCGGTATCACTCTCACTAAATCATCTAAAGGTCTCTTTGCAGCCAACTACACCAAGCTCAAACAACTACTACTGAAAGAAACCTCAGATCTTTCAAAATATGAATTCACATGGACAGGTAGACTCGCAGCATTTAAAATGCTAATACTCCCTAAACTTTTATACACCTTTAGGACTATGCCCCTTCCATTACCTAAATCTTATATCCGCTCACTTCAATCGATAATCTCCCGCTTTATCTGGCAAGGGAAAAAACCTAGAAGTAACCACTATTTGCTCATTAAACATAAAACAAAAGGCGGTATGGGATATATTGACCTACACGACTACTATCTAGCTTCCATCCTTACTCAGCTGAAAGACTGGTTAGCTGACACACCCTCAACACTTTGGGGCAACATAGAAAACACTCTCACACCCGGACGAAACCTCAAAGACTGCCTATTTGCCTCCATTGCCAAACACACACACTACAATCACCACTCTCCTACCATCAGAGCTTCCATTAAAGCTTGGAAGTCCTTATGCAGTATCTCATGGCCACACCTTCCGACCAAAATAGTACACATACCCTTGACTACACTCACACATCTCTCACCTGAACTCCAGGTGCCCCCCTGGCTAGCGTCTCAGGCACCTCACGTTTCAGCTCTTCGCTCCTTAACTAATAACAAATCCTTTTCACAAATTTGAGAAGAACTTAATGCACCCGCCTCAGACTTTCTCATTTACCTCCGACTAAAGTCCTGCTTGTCAGCACATCCTCACCTAGAAATGACCCTACCCATTAAAATATGGCACTTCCTATTCTCTGATGATACTCGCTTTAAAGGTACCTCTCTAATTTACTCCTCTCTCCAAGACAAATCTGTCTTCCTCAAATCCAAACCACTAACTGACTGGGAACTAGATCTCCAAGAACAATTCACCGACATTCAATGGCAAAATGCTATTAATGCTACCTACAAGGCTACCACCTGTACTTCGCTATGGGAAGTGGCATATAAAACCACCATGCGATGGTACTTAACACCCCTTAAATTAGCAAAATACCACACATCCACATCACCATTATGCTGGAGAGGCTGTAACTGTATGGGTTCTTTATTACATATCATGTGGTCTTGCCCACTAATTAGACAATTGTGGACCCAAGTTGAACTTCTTCTACAAAAAGTGCTACTTGTACCCATCTTGCTGACTCCCCAACTTAGTTTGTTGAACTTGACAAAAGAAACACTCCCTCCCAAACTCAGACTCATAACTTCTCACATACTCCTATCTACCAAACTACTCATAGCCAGAAAATGGAAATCCCAGGAAATCCCGACCATCTCAGAAGTCACCTCCTTGACACACACTCATTGCCTTTATGAACTCACCCTCTCTAGAAGCAAACCCTCCTTCCCCAAATTACAATTGCTCTGGTTACCCTGGATCCAATGGTATAATAAACCTCCTCCGCGAATCCCTTCATGAATATTGACACCTTCTCCTGTATTCTCATGTTCACACACTTCTTACCTCTGATCTCCTTATCTTCTCCTTTTTACCATCCTTTCCTACCCCTACCCCCCCCTCCCCTCCCTCCCCCCCCCCTTTTTTTTTTTTTTTTTTTTCTCTCTTTCTCATTTTCCTCCCCTATCCCATCCCCTACCCTCCCCACCTTGAAAGTCCTGAGTTATGGATAATATAGTTATTCTACAAGTTATTCTCTTTGTTACGTTCCATGATTGACTTCCAGTTGTATGCTGTAACTTGTTCATTAAGTCATTTATTTCTCAGAATACTTCTCCATATACCTTCCTACCAACCAATTACAGTATTGTATTATCCTATGTATGCATATTTACGCTGTTATTGTAAAACCTTAATAAAAACCACTTTGAAAGAAAAGCAAGGTCCACTTATTAATCACTTCAAAGCCAACATGTTACAAACCCTTCCTTTCCAAGTCATTTTTCAGTTTTCAATGCTGTGATAATTTAACTGACAATTACTCAGTTATGCAAAACTGTAAACAGATGAATTTAATATAATTTATGAGACAGATAGCATAACACAAAAATAAAGTTTCTATTTTTTATTTATTTTTTGCCATAAAAAAAAGATTCAAAATGTTGAATGTTTTTTTTTGCATTATGTTCTAAAATATATCAAATAAAATACCAGAATATTGCAGATACCCCCCAAATAACATCTCTTTAGTGAAGTGGACACCATAGGAAGAAAATGTTTAAAGCGTAACAGCACTTTTGTGGAAAAAATATAGCAAATAAAAAAAAGGATTATAGCATATACTGTACATTACAATTGCTCCACAAGCCATATTGTTATTTACTGTTATTAAAATTACCTTTCCGGTTCAGTCTATCAACCATGCAGGTTTCTGAAATTAATTTGGTACTTGCGTTCTCTGTCCCATATGACTTCTCTCTCCTAGAGTTCCGCATAGCTCTCATGGTGTCACGTTGGTACTAAAAATTACTTGCACATACTGTATACTGGTCAGAATTAGTTCTGATTTCTTCCTATAAGAGAAAGCCTCTGTCCAACACTGCTTTCTAAAAAAAAACTTAATGTCTGTGGCTTACAGAGCACTTGAAGGGTTACTCCACTTTCTTTGAAAAAATAAAGCAAGTAAAAAAGGAATATACCCTATACAATTGCTGTACAAGCCATATTGTTTTTTAAATGTTATTAAAATTACAATTCCTTTGGATTTCTATGTTGACATGCAGTTATGTTTAGGTAGATTCAATCTACCCAAATAATTTCTACTTCAAAGAGGAAAGCCGCCTCTAAAAAGTAAAAATGACCCAAGGCTGCTACTGTGTTGTTACAGCTTGTTCACAGCCTCTTACTGGTCTTTCTTAAGGTTGCTTTCACACTGAGGCACTTTACAGGTGCTATAGTGCTAAAAATAGCGCCTGCAAAGGGCCTGTAAAGACCCTCTCCTCTCACTCCAGTGTGAAAGCCTGAGTGCTTTCACACTGGAGCAGTGCACTGGCAGGACGCTAAAAAGAGTCCTGCAAGCAACATCTTTGAGGCACTGTAGGAAAGCGCCCCTGCCCATTAAAATCAAGCGCTGCTGAAGTGCTGGCCATTAGTGGGTGTTAAAAGCGCCCGCTAGTGGCCTAAAAGGGTCACAAAAACGACAGTAAAGTGCCACTAAAAATAGCGGTGCGTTACCGTTGACGCCCCCAATGCCCCAGTGTGAAAAGTAGCCTTATAGTTACGGCTAGGGAACCTAAAGAGTTAATGAGCTAAAGACATTTTATATGGACATTAAGTACTTATTGTGATGTCCATTGTGTGAATACTTCACAATTACTGGAGGAACATTTTAGGTTGCAAGCACTGAACTTATTCTCTCTGGAGACACTTGAGAGGGGATATGATTTCAATTTTCAAATCCCGTACTGATGACCCAACAATAGGGATAAAAAATTTTTTCATGGAAAGGAGTTTACAAGACTCGTGGCCACTCATTAAAATGAGAAGAAAAGAGGTTTAACCTTAAACTACATAGAGGGTTCTTTACTGTAAGAGTGGCAAGGATGTGGAATTCCCTTTCACAGGTGGTGGTCTCAGCGGGGGGCATCAATAGTTTCAAGAAACTATTAGATAAGCACCTGAACGACCACAACATACAGAGATATACAATGTAATACTGACATATACTGGGGACTAATGAGAATCTGTTTATTTATAATTTATATTTTTGGAACTTGTGAAGGTGTATGTGGGAGTCTTTATCTTTATCTCATCCATGGACACTAGTTTTCCATAGTGATCCTATTTGTGATATGACTAACACTTTATTTCCTATTTTGCACTCAAGTGTGGTATGATTTACTTATAGCACTTATCATTGTGTATACCTCTTCTATTGCACTTCATTCACTTTATTTGATCTGTGCACTTTAAATAGAAAGTTGATTACAGCGCACTATTATCAGTTACATATAATACTGACATATAATCACACACATAGATTGGACTTGATGAACTTCAAAACTTCCTAATTTTAATGGCAATTTTTACTTTGCAGTGGACTTTTTAATGCTATTTCACAAGTGTCAGAGATTTTACGTTCCCTGTTCCCTTCTCTACCCACGTTTCCATCAGTCATTAACCGCTTCCCGACCGCCTCCTGTAGATATACGTCAACAGAATGGCACGGGCAGGCAAAAGGACGTACCTGTACGTCCCCTTTAATTTGCCTGCCCGGGGGGCGCGCGCGACCTGGTCGGGAGCTCCGTGACCACGGCCGCGGGACCAGCGGACCCGATCGCCGCTGGTATCCCGCGATCGGGTTACGGAGCGGAAGAACGGGGAGAGGTCTATGTAAACAAACCTCTCCCCGCGCTTCCTACACTGACTGTCAGTGATCGGCGGTTCCCTGTCATCGGGAACGCCGATCAATGACGTCAGACGTACAGCCACGCCCCCTACAGTAACCACAACACAACACGTCACACTGACTCCTCCCCGCCCCCTTGTGGTTAACCCCCTAACTACAACTGTCATTTACATAGGAATCAGTGCTATTTAAATAGCACTGATTTCTGTATAAATGACAAATGTCCCAAAAATGTGTCAAAAATGTCCGATGTGTCCGCCAAAATGTCGCAGTCACAATAAAAATCGCTGATCGCCGCCATTACTAATAAAAAAAAAAAATATTAATAAAAATGCTATAAAACTATCCCCTATTTTGTAAACGCTATAACTTTTGCGCAAACTAATCAATAATCGCTAATTGCGATTTTTTTTACCAAAAATATGTAGAAGAATACGTATCGGCCTAAACTGAGGAAAAAAAATGTTTTTTTTATATATTTTTTGGGGATATTTATTATAGCAAAAAGTAAAAAATATTGCATTTTTTTTCAAAATTGTCGCTCTATTTTTGTTTATAGCGCAAAAAAAAAAACCGCAGGGGCAATCAAATACCACCAAAAGAAAGCTCTATTTGTGGGAAAAAAAGGACGCCAATTTTGTTTTGGAGCCACGTCGCATGACCGCGCAATTGTTAGTTAAAGCGACGCAGTGCCGAATTGCAAAAAGGGGCCTGGTCCTTTGGCTGCCAATTGGTCCGGGGCTGAAGTGGTTAACATCTATTCCAAACACATACATAAACAAAAAAAGAAATATCCTACAATCCACAAAATTACACCAATCAGCACCTACTGACAAAATTACTCTCTTAATGAACATGCACATAATTTCAGTACATATTTATTCAGAATAACTAATTTAACTGAAGCATGGTACACTGTAACTAGCACAAGAAGCAAGCAGTATTGAACATGAAAACCTACTATTTGCAAGCAAATCCTCTACAAAGGCTAGAATTATTTTTATATGGTTTTACTTTTCTATGTTTGAACATGAATTAATATGTGATATAAAAATAGTTTTATATGAACATTGGGAAGTTATTCAATTTTGCTTAAAAAGAATAGGACATTTTCATAGTTACATAGTTGGTAAGGTTAAATAAAGACAATAGCCCACCCAGTTCATGTTGGTGCATGTGTCCATACTTCCTGCTGACACCACCTTACACTCCCTGAGACTGAAACGTTTCGTACTTATGCTGGGATCAAAGTTGAGATATTTGTACAGTGCTACAGTGCCTTGCGAAAGTATTCGGCCCCCTTGAACTTTTCAACCTTCTGCCACATTTCAGGCTTCAAACATAAAGATATAATTTTTTTTTTTTTTGTGAAGAATCACCAACAAGTGGGACACAATTGTGAAGTGGAACGAAATTTATTGGATTTTTGAAACTTTTTTAACTAATAAAAAAAATGAAAAGTGGGGCGTGCAAAATTATTCGGCCCCCTTGCGTTAATACTTTGTAGAGCCACCTTTTGCTGCGATTACAGCTGCACGTCACTTGGGGTATGTCTCTATCAGTTTTGCACATCGAGAGACTGAAATTCTTGCCCATTCTTCCTTGCAAAACAGCTCAAGCTCAGTGAGGTGTGAACAGCAGTTTTCAGCTCTTTCCACAGATTCTCGATTGGATTCAGGTCTGGACTTTGACTTGGCCATTCTAACACCTGGATATGTTTATTTGTGAACCATTCCTTTGTAGATTTTGCTGTATGTTTGGGATCATTGTCTTGTTGGAAGATAAATCTCCGTCCCAGTTTCAGGTCTTTTGCAGACTCCAACAGGTTTTCATCCAGAATGGTCCTGTATTTGGCTGCATCCATCTTCCCCTCAATTTTAACCATCTTCCCTGTCCCTGCTGAAGAAAAGCAGGCCCAAACCATGATGCTGCCACCACCATGTTTGACAGTGGGGATGGTGTGTTGAGGGTGATGAGCTGTGTTGCTTTTACGCCAAACATATCGTTTTGCATTGTGGGCAAAAAGTTTGATTTTGGTTTCATCGGACCAGAGCACCTTCTTCCACATGTTTGGTGTGTCTCCCAGGTGGCTTGTGGCAAACTTTAGACGAGACTTTTTATGAATATCTTTGAGAAATGGCTTTCTTCTTGCCACTCTTCCATAAAGGCCAGATTTGTGCAGTGTACGACTGATTGTTATCCTATGGACAGACTCTCTCACCTAAGCTGTAGTTCTCTGCAGTTCATCCAGAGTGATCATGGGCCTCTTGGCTGCATCTCTGATCAGTCTTCTCATTGTCTGAGCTGAAAGTTTAGAGGGACAGCCAGGTCTTGGTAGATTTGCAGTGGTCTGATACTCCTTCCATTTCAAAATGATCGCTTGCACGGTGCTCCTTGGGATGTTTAAAGCTTGGGAAATCTTTTTGTATCCAAATCCGGCTTTAAACTTCTCCACAACAGTATTACGGACCTGCCTGGTGTGTTCCTTGGTCTTCATGATGCTCTCTGCGCTTTCAACAGAACCCTGAGACTATCACAGAGCAGGTGCATTTATACAGAGACTTGATTACACACAGGTGGATTCTATTTATCACCATCAGTCATTTAGGACAACATTGGATCATTCAGAGATCCTCGCTGAACTTCTGGAGTGAGTTTGCTGCACTGAAAGTAAAGGGGCCGAATAATTTTGCACGCACCACTTTTCAGTTTTTTATTTGCTAAAAAAGTTTAAAATATCCAATAGATTTCATTTCACTTCAGAATTGTGTCCCACTTCTTGGTGATTCTTCACAAAAAAATTTAAATGTTATATCTTTATGTTTGAAGCCTGAAATGTGGCAAAGGTTGAAAAGTTCAAGGGGGCCGAATACTTTCTCAAGGCACTGTAGATGCACTTCAAAGGGAAATCAATAAATTCAGGTCTGGGACTACCAAACATTTGGCAATACTTCTTAGCGGACAGATTTTCACAGCTATCACAATGGTGTGCCCAAATCGATTTTATACCATGGTTATTGTTTGAATATATCTCAACCCTCCCTCTATTTCTTCCTGGTCTCTTGTGGTCGGACATGAACTCTCACCGTAAAATCCTTAAACAAAATGTAATAGTTGCACACTCCTTCCAACTATGGCTTAACCACAAAAAATACTTTCAAACTTTCCTCAGAAGTTCCCCCCTTTAGCCTCATTCCTAAGAGATTCTAAATTCACACAAACATACAATGACTACAGCCCTTTCACACTGTGGATTAACCACTTTCAGACCGGACCATTTTGCTGGCTTAAGACCAGACCACTTTTTGCGATTCGGCACTGCGTTGCTTTAACTGACAATTGCGCGGTCGTGTGACGTGGCTCCCAAACAAATTGACATCCTTTGTTTCCCACAAATAGAGCTTTCTTTTGGTGGTATTTGATCACCTCTATAAACAAAAAATTTTTGAAAAAAACACATTATTTTTAAATTTTTGCTATAATAAATATCCCCCAAAAATATATAAACTTTTTTTTTTCTCAGTTTAGGTCGATACGTATTCTTCTACATATTTTTGGTAAAAAAATCGCAATAAGCAATTATTGATTGGTTTGCGCAAAAGTTATAGCGTTTACAAAATAGGGGATAGTTTTATGGCATTTTTATTAATAATTTTTTTTTACTAGTAATGGCAGTGATCAGTGATTTTTATTGTGACTGTGACATTATGGCGTACACATCGGACATTTTTGACACATTTTTGGGACCATTGTCATGTATACAGCAATCAGTGCTATACAAATGCACTGATTCCTGTGTAAATGACACTGGCAGTGAAGGGGTTAACCAGGGGGTGGCAGTGTAGGGGTTAAATGTGTCCTAGGGTCATGTTAATAACTGTGGGGGGCGTGGCTGTGTGTTAGTGATCACTGATCTCTGCTCCAATCACAGGGAGCAGAGATCAGTGTCACTTGTTGCTAGGCAGAACGGGGAGATGCTGTTTACTTCCGCATCTCCCCGTTCATCCTCCCCTGACACGATCGTGGGTATCCCCGCGGCACTCGAGTCGCGATGGCACGGCGGCATATTCATAGGGACGTACCTGTACTCCCTTATGCCTGTCCGTGCCATTCTGCCAACGTACATCGTCGTGCGCCGGTCAGGTAGCGGTTAACAATAAATTAACATCTCTTTGATCCCTTGCCAAGGACCTGAAGTTCCCCACCTTTGATCACCTCCAATCTCGTTTTGGATTCCCAAATTCAGAACTTCCTAATTATACTCAGATCAAAAATGTCTTTGCAGATCAATATGCATTATCATTACAACCCCCTTATACATTTTTTGAGCACATCTGTTTAAACTCCCCAAGAGATAGAGGTATATTTTCCATATTATATAGTCATATAAACAAACTTTCCCTTCCAGAGAAATCTAGTCCCATGTTACAATGGGAAACAGATTTGCTCCTTCACAACCCCAGCGTTGGAAAAAATGAATGACAACCTCCGCAAAAGCAACTGTGCTATCTCAATCAGAGAAACACCAATTAAACTAATAAATACACATATTCTGAAGCTGTAAGTTCCTAAAACCAATCTGGCAAGCTGCTAATAGCAAAATTAAAGTAGATTCAGGCCAAACAATTGAACTTACACCCACAATGTGTCTTCCTTTTGCTCCCATACCGAATATCCCAACCCCTTGCAACAGACTAGTTCATTCATTGTTCATCTGGTCACAAGTACTATCTAGAATGGAAATGATGAAACTCACTGAAACTCCATGATAACAGGCATATTTTCAATACAAAATGGTCATATTGGGATCCTCCTTAATCTTCTAGTTTATTCATAACACTTAAATACTACTGTAATGTAGTAATTGTAACCCCTTTTTTAAGCTCATATTGCCTAGACAATGTTATCCTCCTTCAATTTTCCATTTTCTCTAATAACTCCTCTTTATATAATATTTTGTACAATACCATGTTACTGCATGTACTTACCTGCTTTGTACCAATTTTCATTTTTTTTGATCTTCCAATAAAAACTTTTGTAAACAAAAAAGAAGAAGATGAATGACTTTGGGGGACATTTTAATTTTTTAATTTTTTAATAAAAGACTTGTGGTTTTAATTTTGACACTTTTTTTGTGAAATGGTACGGGTACCATTTCAAATCGGGGGGGCGGGATCTGATTCTAATAAGCCCCCCGCCCGCAGACACCCACAACCACCGGACAAGGGTTGTGGGGATGAGGCCCTTGTCCCCATCAACATGGCCTACCCCAAAGCACCCTCCCCATGTTAAGGGCATGTGGCCTGGTACGGTTCAGGAGGGGGGGAGCTCTCTTGTCCCCCCTCTTTTCAGGCCAGGTTGCGTGCTCGGATAAGGGTTTGGTACGGATTTTTGGGGGGACCCCCACACATTTTTTTTTTTAATTTTGGTTCGGGGTTCCCCTTAATATTCATACTAGAACCAAAGGCCCTGGTAATGGACTGGGGGGGATCCCATGCCGTTTTATTCAATGACTTTTATCTGTATTGCCGACAATTCATTACAGCCGCTAGTAGTTTTAAATTACTTTTTTTCCTTTAGAAATTTCATTTTGTGCAGGGACTGTTCTAAACACAGGAAAAATGTTTACAGGCATACTATAGACACCCCCAGGTATGAAATTTAAAGGAATATTTACTTTTATGGTTTCACTTTAAGCATTATTAAAATCACTTCTACCAAAAAAAGTTTTTGCATTGATACATGTCCCCTGGGGCAGGACTCAGGTCCCCAAATACTTTTTTATGACAACAACTTGCATATTAACCCTTAAAATTAGCACTTTTGATTTTTCACATTCGTGTCCTATAGATTTTAACGGTGTTCGCGTGTTCAAACTCATTTTTTGCCTGTTCGCATGTTCTGCTGCGAACTGAACCAGGGGGTGTTCGGCTCATCCCTAGTCATGAAAGAACCCAGAACAAAATCTAAAAAACGGCAGGCCTCAGGTAAGATCAGTGTTCATGATTTAACAATAAGAAAGAGACTGGGCAAAATTGTCATCCATGGGAGAGTTCCAAGGCCAAAGTCAAAAATAACACAAAGACTCATCTCACATTTACCATCAAAAATCTTGATTATCCTCAAGAATTTTAGGAAAATATTCTGTGGACTGATGAGACAAAAATCTAAATTTTTGGAAGGTGTCCTGTTACATCTGGCATAAAATGAATACAGCATTTCATAACAAGAACATTATGAAACGGCACAGTGGTGTAGTGGTTAGCACTCTCACCTAGCAGTAAGAAGGGTCGCTGGTTCGAATCCCAACCACGACACTACCTGCCTGGAGTTTGCATGTTCTCCCTGTGCCTGCGTGGGTTTCCTCCGGGTACTCCGGTTTCCTCCCACATTCCAAAGACATGCAGGTAGGTTAATTGGCTTCTGTCCAAAAAATTGGCCCTAGTATATGAATAGGGACATTGGATTGTGGGCTCCTTGAGGGTAGGGACTGATGTGAGTGTGCAATGTACAGGGACAATTGTAGACACTCACTCAGGTTGAACTGGATGGACCCAGGTCTTTATTCAACCTTACTAACTATGAAACTATACCATCAGTCAGACATGGTGGTGGTAGCTTGATGGTCTGGGGCTGCTTTGGAGCTTCAGGACCTGGACGACCTACCATAAATGATGGAACCATGAATTTTGAGCTCCACCAGAAAATCCTAGTGTGACAATTATACAAAAAAATAAGAAATTTAGAAAGGGGGCAAATACTTTCTCACAGCATTGTAGCTGCATTTTTTTATAAGGCCCAGATACAGGAGCATATTACATTAACAAACAGAGAGGATGGTGTACATTTTACTTAGTGGGTTAACAACCACTTCAATACAGGGCACTTATACACCTTCCTGCCCCGACCAATTTTCAGCTTTCAGCACTGTCACACTCTGAATGACTAATTTCGCTGTCATACAACACTGTACCCAAACTACATTTTTTTAAAAAATTCCCCACAAATAGAGCTTTTTTTTGGTGGTATTTGATCATCTCTGGGATTTTTATTTTCTGCAATTAAAAAGAAGACTGAAAATGTGTTTCTGTTATAAAACTTTGTAAATAACTAAGTTTTCTCATTCACTGATGGGCACTGATGGAGCTGCACTGACGGGCACTGGTAAGGCGGCACCAATGAGGTGGCACTAATGAGGTGGCACTGATGGGCACTGATGGTGGGCACTAATATGCAGCACTGATAGGCGGCACTTATGGGCACTGATAGGTGGCACTGATATGCAACACTGATGGGTACACATAGGTGCCACTGATGGGCGCTGAAAGGCAGCATGGATGGGCACTGATAGGTGGCATGGATGGGCATGGATGGGCACTGATAGGTGGCACTGATGTACACTAATTGATTGTACGGATGGATGCCAATCAGTGCCAAACAATAATGCCTGCCAATCAGTGATGCCCATTGTGGACACTGATTGGCATCCATTGTGGGCACTAATTGGCATCCCTGGTGGTCTAGGATGGCATACCTGGTGGTGACATCCCTGGTGGTCCTAGTGGTGTCCAGTGTGGGCATCCGAGGGTGGCTGTGCTGATAATCAATCAGCACAGTCTCCCCTGTCAGAGAAGCACCCGAACGGCTCTTCTCTACTCGCGTTGGGCAGACGTGAGTCAGAAAAAGCCGATCAACGGTTCTTCCTGTTTACACTGTGATAAGCCATCATTGGATACCGCTGATCACGTGGTAAAGAGTCTCCGTCAGATACTCTTTACCTAGATTGGTGTTGCCGTGTGTCAGACATCTGAAATTGCCAGACTGCTGGTTGGAAGCTAAACAGCGGGGACCTTGAGTGGAGAGTGTGAACAAGTTTTGCTTTTTGACTGCTAGTGATTGCTGGGTTGCATTTTGAGGTTCTTTTTGGGGCTTTTCCTGGTAGCTTTTTAACTCCTTTTTCTGTCACTTTTTAAACAGCTTTTTTTTTCTTGCTTCCTTCAGCCTACTAATTAAGGAGAGTGGTTAATTGGTCACAGGTGCTTGAGGCCTATAAACCTTCTGCAGAACTCATTGTGAGCCTGCTAATTTTTACCTGAGTGTTGTCTGAGTAGTGTGCGTGGATCATTAGTACTTGTGTACTGTGCGCGTGCATGTGGGTCAGCAAGTGCACGTGGGTTTGTGTGTGCACGTGGATCAGCGAGTGCATGTTGGTTAGCGAGTGCATGTTGGTCTGCGAGTGCGAGTGCGCGTTGGTCAGCGAATACCTGTGTATTGTCTGGTTGAGTACCTATGTATTGTCTGGTTAAGTATTAGTGTCAGGAAGCTAGTTATTAGGTAATTTGTACAGGATATAATCCCCAATCCTCATTAAATTAGTAGGTACGATGCCTGGTGGGTGTGGAGATGCGACTCAGTGTACATCTTGCGGCATGTATGCGTTCCTAGATCATCCGATCGAGGGCGAATACTGCTGTGCAAAATGTAAGCACATTGTTTCCCCGGAAGCCCAGGTTCTGAATCTGGGGAGGCAACTGTCAGCACTGAGAAGTCCCTTCATACTAAAGGAGAGCCAGGAACGTACATGGCAGGTGCTGGCAGGGGCCAGCACAGTGGCGGGTAGAGACAAAGAGGTACAGGCTCTAGGAAAGAGTAGATGGATGACAGTCAGGAAAGGTAGAGGGGGAAGTGCCAGGGAGGCCGATCCAGGGCTGGAGCATCCCAATAAGTATGCTCCATTGAGTGACATTGGTGAAACCAGTCAGGGACCAGCACTGCTGGAGCTGAGGGACTCTCCTAGCTGCCGGGGAAGAACTCCTCCAGTGAGAGTGGGGGGGGGAAGCAAAGGGAAAGAAAAGACAGATTCTGGTGGTAGGGAACTCAATTCTTAGAAAGACAGAGAGGGCAATCTGTAACAAAGACCTGAAGTACGATTTTAAAGAACAATTTTAGGAACTTGAGGAAAAGGACCTCCAAGGTAGTATTCTCAAGAATACTACCGGTACATCGAGCCACATCTGAAAGGCAGAGGGAGATTAGGGAAGTAAACAAGTGGCTGAAGAGCTGGTGTAGTAAGGAGGGGTTTGGGTTCCTGGAGGACTGGGCTGACTTCTCAGTTGATCACCAGTAGGGATGAGCCGAACAACCCCCCCCCCCCCCCCCGATTCGGTTCGCAGCAGAACATGCGAACAGGCAAAAATTTGTTCGAACGCGCGAACACCGTTAAAGCCTATGGGACACGAACGTGAAAAATCTAAAGTGCTAATTTTAATGGTTAATATGCAAGTTTTTTTCATAAAAAGTGTTTGGGGACCTGGGTCCTGCCCCAGGGGACATGTATCAATGCAAAAAAAAAGTTTTAAAAACTACCGTTTTTTTGGGAGCAGTGATTTTAATAATGCTTAAAGTGAAACAATAAAAGTAAAATATTCCTTTAAATTTTGTACCTGGGGGGTGTCTATAGTATGCCTGTAAAGTGGCACATTTTTCCCGTGTTTACAACAGTCCCTGCACAAAATGACATTTCTAAAGGAAAAAAGTAATTTAAAACTACTTGCGGCTATAACTAATTGTCGTGTCTCGGCAATACAGATAAAAGTCATTGAAAAAAATGGCATGGGGGTCCCCCCAAATTCCATACCAGGCCCTTATCTGAGAACACAACCTAGCAGGCTGCAGGAAAAGAGGGTGGATGAGAGAGCGCCCCCCTCCTGAACCGTACCAGGTCACATGCCCTCAACATGGGGTGGGTGCTCTGGGGTAGCCCCCCAAAGCACCTTGTCCCCATGATTTAACAAGGGGACCCCCAGATCCCAGCCCCCCTGTTTGAAATGGTAACGGGCACATTGTACCCCTACCATTTCACAAAAAAAGTGTCAAAATGTTAAAAAAACACAAGACACATCTTGGGACAAGTCCTTTATTAAAAAAATAAAAAAATAAAAATGTTCCACAAAGTCCATTCATCTTCTTCTCTCACTCCGTTGACGGACCCATCGCCACAATTCGTACAGAGGGATTGATTATTTTTTGGTAGACAAATGGATCTTACCCAAGTTGACCGAATCGGTTATATCCACCATAACCTGGTCTGACCACGCATCGGTCACAATGACCACAGATGACTCACCGTCTACTTCTCACACACGGATTTAGAGAGGTAATCCCTGGATCATGCACTCGCCAGTCCACTCATCCTACATTAAGGAATGATTGGAAGAATATTTTAATCTGAATGTGGGAACTGTATCTGATAATACTACTCTTGGAAAGCTCATAAAGCATTCATAAGAGGGATAGTTATTCAAGTGAGTGCCTGAGAGAGGAGGAGATCACAGCATCTAGACACCCTCACCTCTAGCATTAAAACCTTAGAAACAGAAATCCAAACCAATGCGGACCCTACCTTAAAAGCTGAATTAGGCCGCCTCAGGCAAGATTTGAGAACAGATCTACCAGACTCATTAGAAAAAGCTCAAACACATTTCAAAGCTAAGCATTATTCCACAGGCAACAAGGCAGGGAAAGCTATGGCCAACAGGTTAAAGAGGCACTATGCTAAAACTAAAATCACACATCTATACCACCCTACCACACAAAAGAAATTGTTAGAACCACAAGCTATAGCGGATGCATTCAGTCTATTATAGTACACTGTTCAACCTAAAAGATGACCCCTCTGTCACAAAACCATCCACACAGGGCATAGAAACATTCTTACAAGAAATAAACCTCCCCAAATTGTCACAGGAACAGCTCACTACGCTAAATGCACCATTCTCACCTCCAGAAATTATGACTATAATCTCTGCTCTACCATCCAATAAATCCCCAGGACCAGGTGGCCTCACTGGCGAGTACTACAAGCAGTTTGGAACAGTGCTAGCACCCTTTTTATCAAAAGTCTGTAACGACGCTGCCTTTTCCTCTTCTCTCCCACCAAAAATGTTGAATGCATTAAGGGTTTACAAAAGGGAGACAAACATTCGATGCAACACGCAGACTTATCAACATAATTCACACTGCTGAGACAACCCAAACGCCTTCTCTGCTCCTATCTCTGGATGCATATATAAGGGTCCACTGGTCTTATCTAAAAGCGACCCTT
This sequence comes from Lithobates sylvaticus, assembly GCA_028564925.1. Taxonomy (NCBI): domain Eukaryota; kingdom Metazoa; phylum Chordata; class Amphibia; order Anura; family Ranidae; genus Lithobates; species Lithobates sylvaticus. The sequence continues at coordinate 244,549,120 of CM053027.1, forward strand.
TGCATATTCTTTCTGCTATACAAGCGTTATACTCAGCTCCAACTGCCCAAGTTTACACCTCTGAGCTGCTATTCAAACCACCACTTATCTTTAACCTCATGATGGAACCCCTAGTAGAACACATAGAATTGAGCATTACAATCACAGGATTTAAAATTGGTGCCATAGAACACACAATTAACCTATTTGCAGATGATGTTATAATAATGATCACTAATCCACTTACTTCACTGGCTTTGGTACACCAGTTACTACATAGATTCAGTACCATATCATACTATAAGGTAAATGAAAATAAATCCTACATACTAGACCTAGGATTAGATGCTGTGACCAGCAACTTATTTAGAAACCGCTTCACATATCCATGGGCAGACTGGAATCTCATATCTAGGAATCACCCTTACTAAATCTACAATAGGTCTATTCGCCAATAACTATACAATAACTATACTGAAGCCAAACAAATGCTTTTGAAAGAAACAGCCAAACTCTCCAAACATGAATTCTCTTTTTACACTGCCCTGAGCCCAGTGCCAGAGAAAAGATAGATAGTGTAGGGAAAGGTTGCTGCTGCTGCTTTGAGGGAGAGAATTAGATAGGAGTCCTGATTCAGAAATATAATTACTCAGCAATCTACCTTGATTTTGTTGTGTGGGTGCAGTGCACAATCTTTTTACCCTGCCCTGAGCCCATTGCCAGAGAAAAGATAACTTTTATCTGCCTGTTAGTTAAGTTGGCATCGGCGGGCATTTTATGCAAGCTCAGTGAACCAGCACTGCATATGTTACTGTGAGATACACCCTTTAGATACTGTTGGTCTATTCTGCTATTCTAAAAACACCCCTTTAGAGCCAAAAAAATATTTTGCAGTGTTTCCTGCATATCTGTACATGTGAGATACACACTTTAGATACTGTTCTTCTATTCTGCTATTCAAAAAAATAATAATTTAGGGCAACAAAATATTTTTTTGAATCCTGATTCAGAAATATAATTACTCAGCGATCTACCTTGATTTTGTTGTGTGGGTGCAGTGCACAATCTTTTTACCCTGTCCTGAGCCCATTGCCAGAGAAAAGATGACTTTTATCTGTCTGTTAGTTAAGTTGGCATCGGCGGGCATTTTATGCAAGCTCAGTGAACCAGCACTGCATATGTTACTGTGAGATACACCCTTTAGATACTATTGGTCTATTCTGCTATTCTAAAAACACCCCTTTAGAGCCAAAAAAATATTTTGCAGTGTTTCCTGCATATCTGTACATGTGAGATACACACTTTAGATACTGTTCTTCTATTCTGCTATTCAAAAAAATAATAATTTAGGGCAACAAAATATTTTTTTGAATAGCATTTTCTGCAGATCTGTACGTGTGAGATACACCCTTTAGATACTGTTGCTCTATTCTGCTATTCTAAAAACACCCATTTAGGGACAAAAAAATATTTTACAGTGTTTCCTGCATATCTGTATGTGTGAGATATACACTTTAGATATTGTTCTTCTATTCTGCTATTCATAAAAATATTAATTTAGGGCAACATTTTTTTTTTTGAATAGCATTTTTTGCATATCTGTACGTGTGAGATACACCCTTTTGATACTGTTGCTCTATTCTGGTATTCTAAAAACACCCATTTAGGGCCAAAAACAATATTTTGCAGTGTTTCCTGCATATCTGTACGTGTGAGATGCACACTTTAGATACTGTTCTTCTATTCTGCTATTCAAAAAAATAATAATTTAGGGCAACATTTTTTTTTTGGAATAGCATTTTCTGCATATATGTAGGTGTGAGATACACCCTTTCGATACCGTTGCTCTATTCTGCTATTATAAAAACACCCATTTAGAGCCCAAAAAAATATTTTACAGTGTTTCCTGCATATCTGTATGTGTGAAATACACACTTTAGATACTGTTCTTCTATTCTGCTATTCAAGAAAAAAAAATTTAGGGCAAAAAAAAAATGTTGGAATAGCATTTTCTGTATATATGTACATGTGAGATACATCCTTTAGATACTGTTGCTCTATTCTGCTATTATAAAAACACCCATTTAGGGCCAAAAAACATATTTTACAGTGTTTCCTGTCCTTTTATTTAAGCAGATTCAGCTCCCACTGATTTAAATGGGGTTCGGGTTTAGCATCAGAACTTCTTTGAAGTTACTCAAATCCTGCTCGAACCAAACCCAGGGCAGTTTGGTTCATTACTTGGGATGTGTTTTTGAAGAGCTCTTGGGAATTTACTAGAGCTGCACAACTGAATAATGTACATATTGCAATCGGAAAAGCCTCCTGCGGATAGAAATACATTACGCGGTCTACAATTACTGCATACAACAGAATAAACGTATTTGAGACTCAGTAGGTAGAAATCTGAACGTGAGCCATCAAGAGATATATTAATCCTAACAATTGAACGAGAAATAAACTGTCGGGACCGCAACAGGGAAAGAGAGGTTTCCCCCCTCCCGACACCCCTAACGGGATCTGACTGTGTCAGAAGAGAAGGAAGGCCCCTACAACTCCTGGGTAGTACCCAAATTTGCTAAAACTGAGAGGTAGAAGGATACAGGCTCACTGCGCAGGAGCTAAATTTACTCTTAGAAGATGTTGAATAAAAACATTCATCCATTTGCATCTTATGCTATAAGAGAGACAGATAGAGAAGAGAAAGGAAAGGAAGAAGAGAAACCGAGAAGGGGGGGAGAAAAAGGAGCTACAGAAGGGCAGGGATGAGTGGTATGAAGGAAAGAGATGAGCCGGTCAGTATGTGGAAAGGAATATAGTAGGTTAAATGGTCAAGAGGAAGAGTGATCTCGAACTCCCGGTATGAGATATACTCCCACATATAGAGCCCAAGGCTCCCAGACCCTTTGGAATCTAGCTGAGGTATCCGTCAAGATACTGGAAAGTTTTTCCTGGGACATGATCCAAGAAATCTTCCTCTTGACCGCATGGAATGAGGGCATCGTTTTTTTCCAAGCAGTAGCAATTGAGATTTTAGCTCCTAGGAGCATGAAGTGGATTAACCTCTGAGCTGTTTTGGGTAGGTTAGGGATTTGTGAATTTAATAAAGCAACCTCTGGAGATCTGGGTAACTGGCAATCCGTTACCTTGTATATCATGATGAAGATTTTTCTCCAAAATGAGCGGATCCTAGGACATTCCCACCAAATGTGGGCCATAGAACCCAAATGCTGGCATCCCCAGAAGCACAGTGGGTTCGCAGACGGGTAGATAGATGCCAGTTTGGTAGGGGTGAGATACCATCTGGTCATTAGTTTAACACTGGCCTCCATAAGGGAAGTATTTTGAATGCCCTGAAAAGATTTGGTGAAAGCCGTTTGCCAGGTCTCCAGACTGAGGTTGAATTTGAAATCTGCCTCCCAAGCATTCATGTAAGAGGATTTATCCATTGGGTAAGTGAGGGCTGAGTATATTACCGAAATGCCTCCCCTCTGTTCCATAGCTTGTCCGCACCACAATTCATATCCTGTAAATTTGGGGGGAAGAGGTTTTTCCTTCCATATTGAGTTAAGAAAATGGGAGATTTGAAGGAAGCAAAATCTTTCGTGGTCAGGGAGATCCAGATTTTGGGTGCAGTAGTGAAGGGAGAGTGGGCCCTTGGAAGTAAAATAGTGCCCTATCCTGTATAGCCCCTTATCAAGCCACCATTGAAAGGCTGAGATGTCCAGACCGGGAGGGAAATCAGGGTTATGGAAGAGGTGTGCTAGAGGGCGACCCGCGGAAACCAATGTCGGTAGTAGGCGAAGGGTATCCCAGAGAGAACACGAATGGGACAAAGTGGGAGAGAGGATGGGTGGCCTAGTTTTGGGGGGGCACCAAAGTAAGAAATCTAAAGTGAACGTGGGGGTGGCCTGACGTTCTATTGCTATCCAATCCGGTTTTTCGTATCTGGAATATATTGTGGATAGCTGGGCCCAGGGCCGGTACAAGGCAGGGGCGGAAGGGGGAGAGCTGCCTTGTAGTGGAAGTGTGCTGTGTGTGCGGTGTACTGTGATCTCCAGGTTGGCATAGCTGTATCATACAGAGAAGAGGAGGAAGGGGGTGGGGACTGTGCACAGAGGAAGCTGCTCCTGGGACTGGCAGGCTGCATGGACATCGGAGGACAACATGCTGAACCTGTGAGTATCATTTGGGACAGAGGAAAACTCTGTACTGGAATCTGGGGGGGAATCTTTGTGGGAGGACAGCCTTGTAGAGTGGAGTGGTGCTCTGTACTGGAATCTGGGTGGGAGGAGAGCTGCACTCTGCACCCACCCCAGTCTGCACCCACCTCAGTCTGCACCCACCCCAGTCTGCACCCACCCCAGTCTGCACCCACCCCAGTCTGCACCCACCCCAGTCTGCACCCACCCCAGTCTGCACCCACCTCAGTCCTGCACTCTGCACCCAACCCCCTCTGCACCCACCTCAGTCCTGCACCCACCTCCCTCTGCACCCACCTCAGTCCTGCACTCTGCACCCACCTCCCTCTGCACCCACCTCAGTCCTGCACTCTGCACCCACCCCAGTCTGCACCCACCTCAGTCTGCACCCACCTCAGTCCTGCACTCTGCACCCAACCCCCTCTGCACCCACCTCAGTCCTGCACCAACCTCCCTCTGCACCCACCTCAGTCTGCACCCACCTCAGTCCTGCACTCTGCACCCAACCCCCTCTGCACCCACCTCCCTCTGCACCCACCTCAGTCTGCACCCACCTCAGTCCTGCACTCTGCAGCCAACCCCCTCTGCCCACCCAAGTCTGCACCCACCTCAGTCCTGCACTCTGCACCCAACCCCCTCTGCACCCAACCCCCTCTGCACCCACCTCCCTCTGCACCCACCTCAGTCCGGCACTCTGCACCCACCTCAGTCCTGCACCCACCTCAGTCCTGCACCCACCTCAGTCCTGCACTCTGCACACACCCCAGTCTGCACCCACCTCAGTCCTGCACTCTGCACCCACCCCAGTCTGCACCCACCCCCGTCTGCACCCACCCCAGTCTGCACCCACCTCAGTCCTGCACCCACCCCAGTCCGGCACTCTGCACCCAACCCCCTCTGCACCCACCTCAGTCCTGCACCCACCTCCCTCTGCACCCACCTCAGTCCTGCACTCTGCACCCACCTCACTCTGCTCCCACCTCAGTCCTGCACCCACCTCAGTCCTGCACCCACCTCAGTCCTGCACTCTGCACCCACCTCAGTCCTGCACTTTGCACCCACCTCAGTCTTCTGCACCCACCTCAGTCCTGTACTCTGCACCCACCCCCCTCTGCACCCACCTCGCTCTAGAATCCAATTAGTGAACAGTAATGATGTTCTGTAACTGCTAGCAACTAATCTGTGAGGCTGAGCTGTAATGATGTGTTGTAATCTCTGGCAGCCAATTACAATCACTGCCTAATCTGCTGCAGTAAACTCATTTTAAGTCTAGCTGGGGTGGGGGGGGGGGCAATAAAAATCTTTGCCCAGGATCCAATCAATATTAAAGACGGCCCTGGCTGTATGACAGGTGGGAGTATATGTAATGCAGCATGGACAGGGTCGGCAAGGTGTCCTCACACGGACACTGGTCCGTGTGCAGTCCTTGCAATGTCCACTGCCGCCACTGACTTCTTTTACATTTTTTATAAAGCTTCTTTCACACTGGGGTGGCGGGTCCATTAGTGGTAAAGCGCTGCCAGTTTTAGCGGCGCTTTACCACTATTTAAGCGGTACTTTTTGGCCGATAGCAGGAAACTTTTAACCCCCAAGAAGGGGTTAAAAGCGCCCATGTTGCTAGCCGGAGGTGGTTGAGGGGAGGTTAATTACAATGGTATTTAATTTCTGTAATATACAGCATGGAGGGGGGTTAATGTGTTGCCACATTGGTGACTGATGCATTAGTGACCAGTGGCAGTTAATTAATCCCTTTGTGCTGCATTGGTGGCACCAGTGTCAGTGTTAATGCATCTGTGACCAATGGCAATACATTAACCACTTAAGGACCGTCGCACGCACGTTGACAGAATGGCACGGACAGGCAGATGGGCGTACAGGTACGTCCCCTTTAATTTGCCACCGTGTGGTCGGGGGGGGCGCAGTTTGCCATCTTCGCCCTGGGCACCAAATGGCCTTGTCCCAGCACTGGCTGGGCCAGTCTAGCTGCTATATAGTATTTATGTAAGTTCGGCAGGCCTAATCCACCTCTGCGTCTATGAAGGAAGAGTGTGTTTTGTGGAACGCAGTAGCCCTTATTACCCCACACAAACTTCAGGATGCTACTTTGGAGTGAACGTAGGTGATCCTTTCTGACAGGGATAGGGAGTGCGCGGAAGAAATAGAGTATTCTGGGGAGAAGGGTCATTTTTACGGAATTGATTCGGCCGAGCCAGGATAATTCATGTTTGGACCATAGCCTAAGATCAGCCTCCAGTTTCTTAAAGAGTTTGGGATAATTATGTGCGTATAGGGCTTCCGACTTGGCTGTCAAGGAGATACCCAGGTAACTAATGGAGGTGTCGCTCCATATAAATGGAAAAGAATGTTGGAGTGAAGAAACAATGTGGGAAGGCAGGGATATATTGAGGGCATAAGATTTGGAAAAATTTACTTTAAGCCCAGAGATTTTGGCAAAATCTTCTAGTACTCGGTAGAGGTTGGGGAGAGTAGTGATGGGGGAAGTTAGAAATAGAAGGATGTCATCTGCAAAAAGCCCGCATTTATGTGTTTGGTCTCCACAATTGACTCCTTTGATATCAGGATTATGGCGTATGGCGATCGCCAGGGTTTCGATGACTATAGCGAAGATGAGAGGAGATAAAGGACACCCCTGTCTGGTGCCCCGTGTAATGGTTATGGGTTTAGAGTAAAAGCCTTGGAGGTGAAGAAGGGCCTTAGGTTGAGAATAAAGCGCATGTAGAAGACCAAGGAAGCGAGCCCCAAAGCCCCAATGTTCAAAAAGTTGGAAGATGTATTGCCAGGAGACCGTATCAAAGGCCTTCTGAATGTCTAGGGATAGGAGAAAAACAGATTGTTTAGGACCCCCCTCCCAGTTAGATTGTAGGATTGAGATGATATCTATTGCCCGTCTGATTTGATCGGGTCCCTGCCTTCCGGGTATGAAACCGACTTGATCTTTTTGGACATACTGCCAGCCTATTGGCCATAATTTTGGTTAGGATTTTTATATCATTGTTGAGAAGTGAGATTGGCCTGTAATTACTAACATCTTCCAAATTTTTGTCAGGTTTGGGTAGAACTGTGATGAAGGCCGTATTGAGATGGGGGTCCAGGGGGATACCATTGGTCTTAAAGTTGCAAAAGCTAGTTAAATGTGGAGCTAGGGTATTCGAGAATGCTTTGTAGTATGGTATCGAAAAAAAACCATCAGGGCCCGGGGCTGAGCCCTTTTTGAGATCCTTGATGACTTCCAAGTCCTCCTCAGCCGAAATAGGTGTTTCCATCTTTTGTTTATGGGTCTCAGACAGTGAAGGTATTGGGAGGCTCTTCAAGAATTGAGGAATGAGGTTATCGTTGGGAGTAGGTGGACTGCTATATAAAGAGGAGTAAAAACTCTGAAAAGCACCGAGGACTTTATTAGGATTCGTAGTGGGCGGTTGACCTGAGATTCTGATTTTGGGCAATGTATGAAGTCTGACTCTGGGGGAAAGTCTAGTGGCTAAAAGGGGGCCCATTTTGTTCGCCTGAGTGTAAAATTTATGTCCAGATCAGCGGATAGATTTTTCAGCTTTGGGTCTGCCAAGTTTTTAACCTGAAATATTGTAACTAACTCTTCCTTCTTAGATCAAAAGGATAAACTTCTGTGTGAAAAAAAATCCAGGCAGTCTGCCAAGTTTTTAAACAACGTGTAAATGCAGGAAGTTTAACCACCTAAGTCTAAATCGTTTTCTGACACCTGTTTCTTAAAGGGGTTGTAAAGGTAAAAGTTTTTTCACCTTAATGCATTCTATGCATTAAGGTGAAAAAACATCCCACAAAACCAGCCCCCCAGCCCCCCCCCGTTTTACTTACCTGACCTCGAAAGTCCCACGCTCGCCCCCGATATCCTCTTCGCCACTCAGCCTGGCCGTTGTTTGGTTACAGCGGATGGATTGAAAGCAGCGCAGCCATTGGCTTGTGCTGCTGTCAATCACATCCAATGACACGGCGCATTGGGGAGTGAGGCCGAGTGATACAGTGAGCGCCTATGGCTGCTGGCTGTATCACGGGAGCGCACCCGCAAGCACTCCACACTATGCGAGGGAGCTTGCATGAAGGTGTGGAGTCCTTGTGGGGGGGAGCCGAGACAGCCACTGAGGGACCCCAGAAGATCAGGTTCGGGGCCACTCTGTACTAAACAAGCTGCACAGTGGAGGTAAGTAAAAAGTAAAAATAAAATTATCTTTAGTGATCCTTTAAGTTAAAATTAATATTTTTGGCTAGAAAATTACTTGGAACCCCCAAATATTATATATTTTAGCAGAGACCTTAGGGAATAAAATGCAAATTTCTGCAATACTTTATGCCACACTGTATTTGCCCAGCAGTCTTTCAAACGCAATTTTTGGGGAAAAAATAAACTTCAATGAATAAAAAAAAAACGAAACAGTAAAGTTAGCCCAATTTTTTTGTTTTAATGTGAAAGATGATGTTACGCTGCGAGAGTTGTGAGAGAATTGTGATCTATCTTCTAAGCAAAAAAATAGTGATTCTCATTTTAGCCAGAATCGTGCAGCTCTAGAATTTACTCACCAAGGTGATCTGCATACATTGATTACAATATACCTGTCCATTTACTGATACTCTTAAAGTGTAACAAGTAAAAAAAAATGTAAATAAAAAAAAAAAAATTGGCAAACAGGCAAGATTTTTTTATGCAGAAGAGACATGATTTGTCTCATCTGAATTAAAATGATCTACCTGTTTTTGTGCCCCTGTAGAGTGAACTGGGCATGCACATTTTACTGTAGAAGTTCGGCAATGCCAAAGACAATGGAACTCCTGCGCATGCACAGGAATGATGTCATCTCCACTCAGCCAATAAAAGCTGTTGATGTTTGATACCCAGAAGCCAGCGGCTTGAAGATATCAGTGGCTGGCAAGGAGCTCAGGACGTCACATAGTTGGAGCCAAGGTGAGTATAGTTCTGCTTTAAATGAGCTCTGTTTTGTTTTCTACTATTCATTATTGCAATTAGAATGAATTAATCTGTCCCTTAAAACTCTAGCATGCATTCATACCAATCACATGTTCTAGCATTTGGTCTTTCGTTTATGATAACATTGATTTTACTGCTGACTGGCAAAGGTGAGAGTGTAAAAGGAATTAATCATTTTAGATTTTGATGTGAGGTAAAGTAGGAAAAATAAATGTATTTCTGCAATGACAAGGCAGCTGGGCATGAATGGTTCGTCTTACTTCTAAGTAAACATATTTTTGGAAAAATAGAGCCGTGTTAATGTATTCTTATCCTCGAAACCCAATTTAAAACAGAAAGAAGTGAGAAAATAAGCAGCATTAGGACCACTTTTAGGTAACAGTATATAAATGTAATAAATTAGTGTCAGTTAAAAAGGAAATATAACTGACAGACATGTTACGAGGCATATAAAGAAAATGAAGAGGAGAAAATGGTTTAAAGTAGAAATAGCTTATTTGTAATGTTGCTGGTCTTATGGGAAAGGATGCACTTGGCAATCTACAGTAGAGGTGGGAAAAGGTAGAAAAAGGTAAAGAGTAACAAAACGGCAAAGCAAGAACTATGCGTGACTAGAGATGAGCATGACATCTATAAAATTGATTTTGCCACAAAATTAGTAGTTCCTTGTGTTTTTATCTTACACCATGCAAGGCAAAATAAAAAATAAAATAAAAAAAAGTGCAAGTCATTTAAAGTTGCCCATAATAGGCCAGACATTTTATAAAACAGACCTCTATATAAACTAGACTTACCATTTAGATAAGTCAATGAACTTCCCATTGCTTTATGATAAGAGCTGTGAATTGTTTTTACCACCATTGTTTTCCTGGAACTCTGGGTGGAGCCTTTTTCAAGCTAACATACGGCTTCTTGGATTTTATTGTTTTACCTTCTCAGAGTGTCATTTATGGGATTATATTACTCACTAATGGTCAGTTCCACCTTAACAGCAAAGTAATGTACTGGGGCCCCTACCAGGGAGACGGTGAATAGGGATGAGCCGAAAACACCCTCAGTTCGGTTCGCAGCAGAACATGCGAACAGGCAAAAAATCAGTTTGAACATGCGAACACCATTAAAGTCAATGGGACACGAATGTGAAAAATCGAAAGTGCTAATTTTAAGGGTTAATATGCAAGTTATTGTCATAAAAAGCCCTAGGGGACATGTATCAATGCAAAAAAAGTTTTAAAAATGGACGTTTTTCCGGGAGCAGTGATTTTAATAATACTGAAACAATAAAAGTGAAATATTACTTTACATTTCATACCTGGGGGGTGTCTATAGTATGCCTGTAAAGTGGTGCATTTTTCCCGTGTTTAGAACAGTCCCTGCACAAAATTACATTTCTAAAGGAAAAAAAGTAATTTAAAAGTACTTGCGGCTATAATGAATTGTCGGATCCCAGGAATACAGATAAAAGTCATTGAAAAAAATGGCATGGGATCCCCCCAGTTCATTACCAGGCCCTTTGGGGTCCCATTTGAAATGGTAACGTGTACATTGTACCCGTACCATTTCACAAAAAAAGTGTCAAAATGTTAAAAAAAAAACAAGACACACCTTTTGACAAGTCCTTTATTAAAAAATAAAAATGTCCCACAAAGTCCATTCATCATCTTCTATGCGGTGGGGCCACACGGTGACATACTCTGGTAAATCCGACCCCCTCTAATGCACGGGGACTACTCGATGGCTTCCCCATGGAGTCAGAGGGGGACGCGATCTTCCAGGTACGTCACCATGTGGCCCTGCCCTCACTTATAAAATAACTGTCCCATGGAGGCGGATCTTTTTTATTTTATTTTTCGGTCTGTCGGCGGAGCCATAAAAGAAGTTGAATGACTTTGTGGGACATTTTTATTTTTTATTTTTTAATAAAGGACTTGTGTTTTTTTAACATTTTAATTTTTTTTTGTGAAATGGTACGGATATAATGTACCCATTACCATTTCAAACAGGGGGGGCGGGTTCTGGGGGTCCCCTTATTTAAGGGGGCTTCTAGATTCCGATAAGCCCTCTGCCCGCAGACCCCCACAACCACCGGGCAAGAAAAAGGATAAGACCATTTTGGAAAAGAATCCAAGACCATGTTAGCCTGATTAAGAATGTACAAAAATGTGTTGCTCTGGAACATGTGTTTAGATCAGAGCTCGGGAAAAATAAACACCCTCATCTGTAGAGATTAGAAACTAAATGGATTGTGACACTGGGAGATAATAAAGCTCTGGGTTTAAACAAACATATCAGTTACAAACCATTTCTTTATTTACTAGATCCGGGCATCATTTCCCCATTCTTCTCTCTCTCTCTCTCTCTCTCTCTCTCTCTCTCTCTCTCTCTCTCTCTCTCTCTCTCTCTCTCTCTCTCTCTCTCTCTCTCCCTGTCTCCCTCTCTCCCTCTCTCTCTCTCTCTCTGTTTTGCACTTTTCTATCAACTGATGCTTAAATAAGTTGCTACATGGTACACTTTACATATTTTATATTCCTCTATTACATCCATGTATTATATTGTGGTATTATGTATGTGCATCTAGGTGGAACATTTTCCCTTATCCTCTGTTTTGACAAAGGAGGATGGGTAATTGAATATTTATTAAGGCATACTATTTACCTCACCTCGGTTGATACTGGTGTTTTTGTGTGTGTGTGTGTGTGTGTGTGTATATATATATATATATATATATATATATATATATTTTTTTTTTTTTTTTATTTGTTAGTTTTGGCTTCTGGGTATGAGGGTCCCCGCTTTGGTGGCTGTCCTCCTGTGTGTATGAGGCTTCATGTGTGTGTGGCCTCTGGTGGAGGTTTGGAGTTTTTTTAGTGCCAGAGTTGGGTTTGGGGTTCGGCTCTTGACAGGGCAGGTATTTTTGGTCCGTGGCTGGCGGTGTTCCCCATCTGGTGCGGTGGTTGCTGGGCGACTTGATGTCACTTCCAGATTCTTCCAATACAGAAGACAGGCATACAATGTCCTGGCCATGCCCCATTACCTTTGAGCATGCGTGGAATTTGCAGGCCCTAATGTGCGTGGAGGCATACCTGCCCACCGCCCCTCCATCGTTGGCAATAATCTATAAAAAGTAGTATCTTTACATTGCCTGCTTTGAAATATTGCTACACATATTGTGAACAATTTTATATGGGTCGGACCTGGATGGGATTGCTCTGCCCTTGGAATAATTTAGCTGCAGGTTAGTTTTTGGCCCCTATCTTTCTTCTCGCTTTCTTTGTTTTATACATATGGGGGTTGATTCTATTTATGTATATGGTTTTAAATTTATAACTGTATTGGGGCATTCTTCCTCTCTTTTCTTACAGTGCATATCTATACCTCAAGTGGAGGATTTTCTCCCCCATAGTCGGCTGTTTATTTCAAGTAATTAAGCATATGTAAATCTCTCATCCAGACACATAAATCTTACCCCTAATTTACAATCAAGTTTTCATCATCATATAGCCCCCTAGGCATTCATAGTACGGTAAGTGTTTTTCTCCTTTTTCTTGTATTCATCAGGTATCTTATTAATAGAGCATCCACAATCCTCCAGTATTTTCCCAGTCTATGTTTTTTTTTTTAGGACAACTGTATATTTTTTTGTCTGAATAAATCCTTTTTCCCTGAATGTAACACCACAGGCATACTGAATGTTCCTGTTGTATGTAAGTATGTAGCCTTATCATTATTGTCTCATTGTTTATGGATTTGTGGAACTACTACCCTAATTGTGTTCAATTCCCTGCTACATTAGGTCTCCTGAATAAGCACCAACCATTTCAAAATGTGTTGGGACCATCAACAGTGTTCCTACATAGGCCGCGCTGTTTTTCTATCAATTTGTGTATCAATCAATTGTTGATGGAAGATTATGCAATTATAACTATGCTGTGTGTACAGGTAGAATAGGGTTTAGCAGGAACTAACTCATTTCTCAGGGATTGGCATGATATTTATATTTCATATGTTTTTAAACTATGGATAAATAAAGCTCTGTAATATTATATATTGCGGTAATATACTTCTTTTCTGTTCTCGGGTTTATGTTTGTGCACTTATAAAGTCCCCCTTTTGTTGTCTATGTGGTTCCATTAGTATAATTGGGATATGGTGTCTATTATATCAGGTTGTGTCCTTCATTTGCTGTTTCTAAAGCTAAATAGGCAGCACAGATACATTTTTAATAAGTTAGCCTAAACAAATATAATTAAGACTTCATATTCAGATTTTTCCATAAGTCAAACTGCAATTACTGCATGTATCAATAATAATACAAGATAGAGAGAAACTGATCTTCAAAGCAACATACTTTACCAAACATTTGATGATTGTTTTGAAATACTCATTCCTCTTTGCAATTTTAGCTTTTAGACAGCAGTAGCATCTTATAGATCACAGCTCCATCATACTTCTGACCAGCGACCCAAAGTACAATGTCATCCAATTTCCTAGCTGGAGAAAAATGCCAAGAGCAGCTCAAAGCACAAAGGAAGGGAGATGGATTGCAGACCTTGTGAAATCTTCTCAACTGGATAAAATGGAAAACAGGAAAATGTTGAAAGAGGACATATAATTTTATGACCAGTGAAATTGAATTTGCCATTGTAGTTTTAGGTGGACTACATTTCCATGTCTGTCATTCTTTAGGGAGACAGCAGCTAAACCGCCTTTGGGCCAAAAAGATTCACCAAGCTGATTAAAAACCACATGCTCTCTACAATCCTTCAGTAAGATCAATATATCCCTCCATATTTTATGTCTACACAGGTACACAGGCACAAAACATGCACAGCCTTTCTAGTATAATGTGATATAATATATATACTGTATATACAGTATTGTACAAAATCTGGCTAGCAAACGTTCTACTAACAGAGAAATACATTTTAGATGAATGGTAAAAAAAGGTGTGTTAAGGAAATTGAACATTATGTGTTAATAATATAAAGGCTACTTATTTATTTTTAACTAAGTGTGTGTATTGAATCAAATATTGGGGTTTTCACTGAAGTAAAATATACAGTATATGATAAATACTGTATTATTTGTTGCAGAGGGTGCAGGGCTGTGGTGATTGTGAAAGTTCTGTTTGGCTTAGAGAGGGATCTTTTGGTTTATGTACTGTATGGTTGAGGTTGCAGGATGTATGTGGAATGCAGGATATGATTTTTTTTAGTTCAGCTGGTGCAAATAATGTAGCTTTATAGTTTATTTCCCTTTATGCAGTCACATTTAAAAAACCTCCACTGTATGTTTGTTATGTGTTCCCAATCATCATTCCTAAAAACTATTTAAAAAAAAAAAACAATTTCTTATGTCTCTAGATTCTTTATTTTTACCTGGTAATCCAGCCAGTACCGCACTTCCTAGAGTAAAATCACTCATGCACTGTGATGAATTCATGAAGGAGCAGTGTTGTCAGCCTTAGTGATAAAAAAGCATATTATAACTACAGAGCACCCCCCCCTCCCACTCTCAAATCTATAACATAAAAGGATGTGTTTTGTAGTTCACAAGGAGAACTAGGTACAATGCTAACTTAACCACTTGCCAACTGCCGCACACATATGTACATCGGCGGAGTACCACAGGCAAATGGACGTACCTGTACGTCCCTTTAAATCTGCCACCTGTGCACCCGTCAAACGCAGTGGGGTCCCAGGAACTCTATGTTTGCCGGCAGCCCCGATTGCGGTGTGGAGAGGCAGAACAAGGCATTTCCCTGTTCTGTCTTGTGACATGACATAGATCCATTGCTCCCTGTCATTGCCAGCAGTGATCGCTGTCATGTCAGTAGTAGCCCATCCCCCTTACAGTTAGAACACCTCCCTAGGACACACTTAACCCCTTGATCGCCCCCCAGTGTTTAACCCCTTCCCTGCCAGTGTCATTTACACAGTAATCAGTGCATTTTTATAGAACTGATTGCTGTATAAATGACAATGGTCCCAAAATAGTATCAAAAATGTCCGATGTGTCCACCATAATGTCGCAGTCACAATAAAAATTGCAGATCAACGCCATTACTAATAAAAAAATTAATAATAAAAATGCCATAAATCTATCCCCTATTTTGTAGACGCTATAACTCTTGTGCAAACCAATCAATATATTGGGATTTTTTTACCATACATATGTATAAGAATACATATCAGCCTAAACTGAGAAAGAAATTCGTTTTCTAATATATTTTTAGGGATAGTTATTATAGCAAAAAAGAAAATAGCCTTTTTTTTCAAAAATTACGCTCTTTTTTTGTTTATAGTGCAAAAAATAAAAACTGATGCTGCTGCCTGTTCACTTCCTGGAATTACACAGACACACACCTCCAGCTCTGCAGCTTTCATTGGCCCTCTAATGACTCACACCCCCTCCCTTCCTGGCAAACTCTCGCAAGAGTGAGAGAGAGGGCTGTGCCTGATGTCATAAGCCTAGGCTAATGACCAGACAAAAAACAGGGAGTGGGCTGTATACGGTATGTACTGGCAGAAGAAAACGTTTTACTATTTCAAAGTTAAAACAACAAGGGCAGAAGATTTAATAGATGGAAAGATGAAAAAAGATGCTTTAAGTATTATTCAATTCACATCCTCAATAGTTTTTTTTAACTATAGTTCTTTTTTATAATTTAAATGTAGGCAGTACAAAGAAAATATCACCATAGTATGACATTGGTGTGTTCAGTATTTAATGTCAGTACAGTATCTTATTTTACTATGCAAAAAGTATCAAAGAGTGTAAACCAAAAATCTAAAGGAATAATGCCATGTACACACGACCAGACTATTCGGCATCAAAGGTCCGACGGTCTCTCCGATGGTCTTTCCGACGGACTTTCAACGGACTTTCGACAGACTTACGACAGACTTTTGACGGACTTACGACGGACTTTCGAACGACCGGACTTGCTCACACATGAACGGACTAAAGTTTGTTCGAAAGTCCGGTCCTTTGAACGTGATGACGTATGAAGGGCCTAGAATAAGGAAGTTCATAGCCAGTAGCCAATAGCTGCCCTTGTGTCGTTTTTTGTCTGTCGGACTAGCATACAGACGAACTGATTTTTCGATCAGACTCAAGTCCGTCGGAAAGATTTGAAACATGTTTTATTTCTAAAGTTCGTCAGATTTTTTGACCAAAGAGGTCCGATGAAGCCCACACATGATCGTAATATCCGACGGATTTGTTCCGTCGGACGAGTTCAGTCGAAAAGTCTGGTCGTGTGTACATGGCATAAGGAGTGTTTTTATTTTTTGCAATATCTTCTCGAAGTACCTTTAGCGAGGAGCTCTTGGTTTACATGGTTCAGTCTGTTCTCGCTCCCGAGCAGAGGAACTCCAGTGGGAGGGGCTCCTTTCTCACTCTAACCTTGTGGTAACTGGTTTCTGTTTCATCTCATCAGCATCAGAGGAGGGGAGGAGCAGCTGCAGGGGAAGAGTAGTTCTCAGTCAAGACAGGAGGAGAATGGAGGGGTAGGAAGGAGATCGGCTTCACACACAGACTACGGAAATGGCAGGGAGGGAGGGGGAGATGCACACACAGCAGGATGATGGAAGGATGTAAACTGAGCACGCTTTCATGGATCAGTAGCCATGATTAGCACTGACACTGAAAAGCACTATGCTATATATCATGCCTGAAAGGGACAGGAGATGTTTTTTAAAGACAGGAGATGTTTTTTAAAGGTTACAAGCACTTTAAGAAATTACAATATGTTACAAATGACAACTTCTTGCATGGGGGATTGATTTTTTTTTACATAGATTTCTATAAGACTGAATCTCCGTTCTACTTCCCTCCATCAGGGTTCTCAATATTAAATACAAAAAGTTATTACAAGCTATACATTGTTATGCCGCGTACACACGATCGGAATTCTCGTCAGAAAAAACTCTGACGGTTTTTCCAACGGAATTCCGACGGAGTTCCGCTCAAGCTGTGTTGCCTACACACCATCACACCAAATTCCGACGGTCAATAACACAGCGGCATAACACACGTTCGACAGCACTATAAAAGGGAAGTTTAATGCGTCCGAGCATGCGTCGAATTGTTTCCGAGCATGCGTCGGAATTTTGCGTGTCGGAATTGCCTACACACGATCGGAAAATCCGATAGAAAGGTTTTCCGTCGGAAAAATTGAGAACAGGTTCCCAATTCAAAGTCCGTCGGAAATTCCGACAGAAAAAAGACCGTTGACCATACACACGGTCGGAAAATCTGATGAAAAGCTCCCATTGGACTGTTTCCATCGGAAATTACGACCGTGTGTATGCCGCATTAGAGATCCGCTGGATTGACTGTGGGTAAAGGATTGTGTATACAGAATTGTATTTTTTTCCCTTTTTATTGGTTGAAACAGATGGACTTTTTCAACCAGACTAACTATATAAGGCTGAGTTCACGCTGCAGTACGGCCCGGCTCACAGCATCGTCCTTGTTCACAGTTTCAGGTCCGATTTCGGCCTGAAATTTTGACTGAATTCAGACCTGAAAAGGACCAGAAGATTCACAGGACTCCTGTGCAATTCACACTGGAGCAGCTCCGGAGATGTGTGAATCGGCCCAATAGTGTAAACCCAGACTTAGATGAACCAGCCTGTGGGTAATTTGCAAGACAATTTAACCTTATAGGTATACTTTGTTCTATTAACTTATTACATTCTTTACCATATCAAACATTTTGCTTTATGGGTGGATGTGTGAAATTAAATTGATTACTCACATATGCATATAAATATTTTTACTAAGAAAAAAATTATACATATCATGTTCAGGGTAGTATTAACATGTAGGAACCTGACAGAGATCAATACCAACAAAATAACGAAAGATAAATCTTGGATAAATTATGAGCCACTGCAGAGTTAATCAGGAATGTGGCAGCATTCTATTTTGTGCAGCAATAACAGGCCTGCAAGTATGAACCATAATAATATGTCATAAAAATAACATTTATTTCTCTCATAACAGTTAACAATATAAAATATTCACCGGGGGCCCTGCTAATGCATCATATGGTCCAACTTAATGATCTTCTTATAAATTTTTATATAAACCTGTCATTTCATGGCTTTGTAATTAGTGATAAGTAAGCAAACCATTTACAATTTGTTCAGCAGGTAATTTTGGAGCCAAAACCCCACACCATAAATCTGTATTTTTTTTTTTTACATTTTGGTGGCGGTGCATGCTGATTTCCTTTCATTTTCAATACATTTTACATCCTTTCTGTACTTGGAAATGTACATGCAGACTGAAGAAAAATGCATAAAGAATGTGTCTGAAGAAAAAGTGAAATTGCTAGCATTGAAAGAGTAGGATACAGTGGAGCTAGCTATATAATAGAGAAACTACAGGTGGTGGCAGTGGTAACTATGAACAATGGAATCTCTCCGCAGGCATTAAGCTACCTGTGTATGGAAAATACTTTTTTTTTTAACTTTCATGCATAAGTTGTAGATAATAGCCTATTGGATGAGCTTTCAGAAGCTTTTAACGGTGACAGAGTGCATTTGAGGTCCTCTATAAACTGTTCATGAGGAATTGTTATACCTAGTAGTTATTAAACCAAAATCACTTTTGGTTTTCAAATGTGCAGTAAGTATTGTAGTTTATGGCAACACTTTTTCAAATGAAAAACATTATTTTCCTGAATGTTTTATTTCATTCTGCAGCGACTAATCTTTGCTTCTTAACTACACATAATGCTGGATTCCCTAGATCTGAACTTCCAACGTTCCAACCAAGTTTTTGGAATTAAAAGAGAGTTAAAGATAACCATTTTTTTTTTCTTCTAGAATGTGCCAGCTAATAATACAGTACATTAAGCAACAAACTTTTGCTGTCAAAAAACAGTAGCTGTGAAAATAAAGACATTTTCTGTGAGGAGTGCTTAGGTTCATTGTGTGGCAAGATACCCGCAATTATCCCCACTAGTCTCCCCTTCCTTTCATTGGTTTATGATTTCAGGCAGCCAACTTGTTCATGAGAGCTGGCAAAGTTCACCAGCTTCACCGTCTCCTCCCTTCCACTCTAAGAAAAGTGTATACACCCCACATAGGCTAAACAGGAAGAGAAAGAGAAGGTGGATTGCCCACTTTGTTACTGCCCCTTCTGTTGATTCAAACAAAGCGTGGGGTGTTGGACAGCAGAAATTCATGTGCAAGCACGGTGGAACAAATTCACGTGCAAAGACGGTGGAACAAACAAATCACTTGTTTTGTACAAGGTCTAAGGCCATACCTCCAAAATAAATAAACCTAAATGTAAAAGTACAGTAAACAAACATGCATAGCTGAACATATATATATATATATATATATATATATATATATATATATATATATATATACTGTGGGGTGGGGTGTTGGACAGCAGAAATTCATGTGCAAGCACGGTGGAACAAATTCACGTGCAAAGACGGTGGAACAAACAAATCACTTGTTTTGTACAAGGTCTAAGGCCGTACCTCCAAAATAAATAAACCTAAATGTAAAAGTACAGCAAACAAACATGCATAGCTGAACATATATATATATATATATAATATATATATATATATATATATATATATATATATATTCTAAAATATGTACATATATATTCTAAAATATGTACATATATATTCTAAAATATGTATATATTTACAAATATACATGATGACACACATACATACGCATATAGATGGAATCAAATATACTTAAGAAGTGAGCTGAAACGTACGCTGTCATTAGATAATGCAATTGCAAGCAACATGCCCTCCAGGCCCTATCTACCAGCACCTTTCAGAATTTCTTTATTGACATCACCTTTTACCTACTTGTTGCCCACTACCCCACATGTTCACTAGTGTGTAGTGATATAGTAGTATGAAGGATGAATGTAGTGATATAGATGTGGGCAGGGTCGGACTGGGAGTAAAAAACAGCCCTGGAAAAAATTTCATACCAGCCCCATAGCATTATTATACCAGCCCAACAGCATAACATCATTATTTTCTTGTTCATAAAAGGGAAAACCATACATTTTAAAGCACATTTAAAGAGCGTATTATATAAACTTAAGACAGATATGAAAGCACATAGGGCTAGGGATATATATATATAACAGCAAATTCCAGTTAAAAGTGGGAAAAGTGGAGCAATCATTAAGGGGGACACCTGGAACTCTGGGAATGTGGAGGGACTCTGATGACCAGAGACGAACTTCCGCAGAAAGAATACACTAAGGTAAGGGAGGGTGGGGTACTGATATAAGGGGGAAACCTTTATATCAGTGCCCCCTTACATTATTGTATTTACTCCCCCCTTACATCAATGACCCCCTCAGACTGGCCTGGCGGTGCTGTCACTGACCTCCTCTCAGGTGCACCATGCAGGGCTCAGTCAGTTGGCTCTAGCTTGGTGGCTCTGGTTTTCCTATAGTCTCCTCTCCGCAGTCCACACAAGTCTGACTTCTCCCATGACCCCCATCCCGGCGGTGTTCCCACTGTTGACTCCTCTCCAGACTGCCGACATATTATAAAACAGTAGATGTCATCATACAGAAGATGTCCGAGGCTGTGGGCATGGTACAGGAGATGTTAGAGGCTTCGGGCATGATTCAGAAGATATCAGAGGCTGCGGGCATGGTACAGAAGATGTCAGAGGCTGCGGGCATGGTACAGGATATGTCAGAGGCTGCGGGCATGGTACAGGAGATGTCAGAGGCTGCGGGCATGGTACAGGAGATATCAGAGGCTGTGGGCATGGTACAGAAGATGTCAAGATGGCAGAGGCTGCGGGCATGGTACAGGAGATGTCAGAGGCTTCGGACATGGTACAGGAGATGGTTAAAGATTGAGGACATGATACTAAAGATGGAAAGATATGTAGACATGATACAGGAGATGGTCAGAGACTGCAGACATGGTACAAGAGATCAATGCAACCAGTGCCCATCAAATGCAGCCTTACCATGCTCATCATTGCAGCTTTACTGTGCCCATCATCACAGCCTCACCGTGCCCATCATTGCAGCCTCACCGTGTCCATCATCGCAGCCTCACAGTGCCCATAATGCGGTCTCACCGTGCTCATAATCGCAGCCTTACCATGCCCATAATCGCAGCCTTACCATGCCCATAATCGCAGCATTACCATGCCCATAAACTCAGCCTCACAGTGCCCATAATGCAGTCTCACCGTGCCCATAATCGCAGCCTCACCATGCCCATAATCACAGCCTTACCATGCCCATAATCACAGCATTACCATGCCCATAAACTCAGCCTCATTGTGCCCATAATCGCAGCCTCACCGTGCCCATAAATTCAGCCTCACCATGCCCAAAAACTCAGCCTCACCGTGTCCATAATCGCAGCCTCAACGTGCCCATAAATCGCAGCCTCACCGTTCCCATAATTGC
The DNA here is from genome assembly GCA_028564925.1 of Lithobates sylvaticus. NCBI lineage: Eukaryota > Metazoa > Chordata > Amphibia > Anura > Ranidae > Lithobates > Lithobates sylvaticus. The sequence goes on from CM053027.1 coordinate 244,570,726, forward strand.
AGTCTCACCGTGCCCATAATCACAGCCTTACCATGCCCATAATCGCAGCCTTACCATGCCCATAATCGCAGCATTACCATGCCCATAAACTCAGCCTCAACGTGCCCATAAATTTAGCCTCACCGTGCCCATAATCTCAGCCTCACCGTGCCCATAAACTCAGCCTTACCGTGCCAATAATTGCAGCCTCAACGTGCCCATAATCTCAGCCTCACCGTGCCCATAATGCAGCCTCACCTTGCCCATAATTGCAGCCTCACCTTGCCCAAAATCGCAGCCTCACTGTGCCCATAATCGCAGCCTCACCTTGCCCATAATGCAGCCTCACCTTGCCCATAATGCAGCCTCAACTTGACTAAAAAATCGCAGCCTCACCAATCACCTTGCCCATAATCGCAGCCTCACCTTGCCCATAATCTCAGCCTCACTGTGCCCATAATCGCAGGCTCACCTTGCCCATAATGCAGCCTCACCTTGCCCATAATGCAGTCTCACTGTAGATAGCAGCTGTACATCAGCCTTCAGAGTCCCATTGGTCATTCATATCCTAGCAGGCATAGAAACACTACAATCCATATATATATATATATATATATATATATATATATATATATATATATATATATAAATAATAATAATAATAATAATAATAGTAGTAATAATAATAGTATTATTCTACATCTACAAAAACTGGCCAACATAGTGTGCCACCTGGGGTACACAGCGGCACAATCCCGTGACCGCTGTGTTTACTAGACACAGCCGATCACAATGCTCGGTACCTCATACCAATCACATGATTACAATATAGACAATGGGGGTCATTTACTATAGTGCCGTGGCGCTAATTAGTACAAATTACCACAAATTAGTGCTAATCACGCTAATTAGCGTTAAAATGGTAATCACTTTAGCGCTAGTGAAAAAATACTCCCAAAATCAAATTAACTATAGAGCCCAAACCCTTACTCTGCTAGAACCAATCAAGGAGTGGCTGGAAGAGATACATCTCCTCAGAGGTATGGAGGAGATCAGAGCAACAGCACAAGGGAACACAGGACATTTCAATAAAATCTGGCAACCATGGACCATTTTTAATTCCTATGCCACTTTCACATAGAGATAAACCTCTTAAATATAGAGAAACGAGAGTGTTTTTTTTTTTTTTTTTAATTCTTTATTTATTTCGAAATTTTTCAATACAAACATAGTACATTTTCCCTCCCCCCCGGTCTTCCCCTACCCCCCCCCCCGCCCCCGCCTGGCAGATTCTTCCCAAAGTCCTATACACTACTATCAGTCTAATTATTTTGTCGTATAAATCTTTCTATTGTCTAGTTATCTCTTCGAAATATCTCCATGACTTTCTAAAATCAATCCAGCAGGACCATTTATCTTCCCCTTTGCCCAATTTACCCTCGTCTTCATGCCCCCATTCTGCGTTCTCCCGCTTTTGCTGTCGATTCACTCTCATAAACCATTCCCCCATTTGCGGGCTCCCAACTTCCATCCACTTCTTGGGGATCAAATTTTTCGCCTCGTTTAATAGAATGGGGATTATTGAGTTTCTATACTGCTTTATGGAGATATCTGTCCCATGGAACAGGACCACCCATGGGTCCTCGGGAATATCTTTTTTTGTAATACTTTTAATCAATGCTATTATCTGTTTCCAGTATGTTTTAATGGTGGGACAATCCCACCAGATATGTGACATCGTGCCTATACCTCCACAACCTCTCCAGCATGTAGGGGGTTTATCTCTTTGTATTTTGCTCATTTTTACCGGGGTTATATACCACCCCATGAGACACTTATAGTTGACTTCTGTGGTTTGACTGTCTACTTTGGCTCCATGTATTAATTTAAATATCTTTTCGCATCTGTTTCCGGTACAGGGGGTCCCAAATTCCTCTTCCCATCTTTTGACACCTGGAGGGACACCCGCCTGGCCCTCCTGTATTAACAATCTATATATACGTGAAATAGTGTTTCTAACAGGGAGGCTTGTACAGATTTTCTCCATTGTAGTAAGGTTATCTCCATCCCGGATTGGTTGTGGTAGACCCTCTACGAAATATCTCAGCTGGAAATACCTCCAGGTGTCAATCGACATTAACTCTACTTCTTTGCTCAATTCGTGAAAAGTGATTAATTTACCTTTTTTAATAATATCTCTTAAACATGCTTTATCCTTTTTAATCCAGTTTCCCCAGAGTTTACTCCTACCAGGTTCAAAAAAAACGTTATTTTTTAAATTTATCAAAGGGGAATTATATTCCCATTTATTTTTTCTGTGCACCCTATCCCATATTTTTAAAGTGACTCGTGTAATTTCATGTGTATCCTCTTCTATTAACCTAAATTTTGGTGGGTTCCATATTACGTGCCCCCAATCCCTATTTCCCAGAACATTTTCTAGATTCACCCATCTTTTTTTTTCTCCCTCTTTTGTCCATTCAGTGATTCTTGATAGTGCAATTGCATTGAAGTATTGTTCAAAGTCTGGCAGAGCAAGACCCCCCTGTTTTTTCGACCTAGACAGGATTTCTGCTGAGATGCGTGTTTTTTTATTAGACCAAATGAATCTAGAAATAATCCCCCTTAAAATCCTGAAAAAAACTTTGGGGACAGATATTGGGAGCATTTGAAGCTTGTAATTTATTTTTGGGGCTATGATCATTTTCACCGCGTTTACCTTCCCCATCCAAGACAGCGGGCTATGGGTCATGTTTTTTATTTCCTTTTTGATCTCGTCTAGTAATGGTATGTAGTTTATCTGGTAAATCTTCCTTAACGTCCCTGACAATTTTATTCCCAGATATTTTATATTTTCCTTCCATGGGAACTGGAACTCTTTTACTAAGCGGGCTACTTCTGCTTGGTTTATGTTAATATTAAGAATTTCCGATTTAGTTGGGTTAACTTTAAAATTAGAAACCAGGCCATATGTTTTTAATACCTTGAGTAAATTGGGTAGGGATACTCGGGGATTGGACAGGAAAAACAGGACATCGTCCGCGAAAGCCGCGTACTTGTGTGTCTCGTCTCCTACCTCAATCTCATTTATGTCTGGTGAATTACGTATAGTTGATAACAACGGTTCCAGGGCTAGTACAAACAGGAGAGGGGACAGAGGACAACCTTGGCGTGTTCCGTTTCTCATAGAGAATGGCTGGGAGAGGAGCCCATTGACCCTCACCCTCGCCTGTGGTTGGTCATATAGTATCCTCATCCAGCTTAACATTCTCGGTCCTATCCCCATTGCTTCTAATGTAGCAAACATATGTCCCCAGTCTATCCTGTCAAACGCCTTCTCGGCGTCTATTGACAGAAATAGACTGGGGACTTTCCCCCTCCTACATGCCTGTATAAGGAGCAGGGCTCTAATCCCATTGTCCCTCCCCTCCCGTCCCGGGACAAATCCTGCCTGATCTGGGAATATCAATTCAGACATCCTGTTTCTTAACCTGTTAGCCAGTACCTTCGCAAAAAGCTTGATGTCTGTATTCAAGAGGGCAATTGGACGATAGCTTGAACAAAGCGTCCTATCCTTTCCTTCCTTCAAAATCAACGTTATTGATGCCATTAAGGCCTCTTTACCCATCCCGCTCTCTCCTCCCAAGGAGTTCCAATACCGGCACAGTCTGGGCACCAGAATATCTCGATATCTTTTAAGGTAAGTAATGGAAAATCCATCGGGGCCCGGACTTTTGCCAGCAGAGGAACTCCTTAGGGCCTCGTGAATTTCCAACTCTGTGATAGGTTCCTCCATAATGCTACTATCCTCTGGCGATAGTGAGGGGACCGCGCTATTCCTCAAAAAGTGCCTACACTCTTCTCTTTCAGCTTGTGATATTGGATCTTTAAGTTTTACATCATATAGAGCTTCGTAGTAGGCTCTGAACTCTTTAGCTATATCCTTAGTCAGATTTACCATTGAGCCAGTTTTATTTTGTATTTTATCGATATAGTTGGATTCCCTCTTTTTTTTAAGTAGTCTAGCTAGGTGTTTGCTGCTTTTATTTCCCCACATATGTCTTTCTCTGTCCAGTTTATGGAACCACTTCCTCGCCTCTTGATCCATTTCTGTTTTTAATTCTTCTCTTTTATTTAGCAATCTGTGGTAGGTGTCCCCCTTTCTTACTATATCATCCCTATGTTCCTGTTCCAGTTCCTGAATCTCTTCCACCAGCCGGGCCCGGTGTGCCCTTTTTTCTCTTTTTTTACCCGCCCCAATAGAAATCAGGATTCCCCTGATATACGCTTTATGGGCCTCCCAAAGGGAGGTTAGAGATATCTCCCCAGTATCATTAATTTTGAAAAAGGATATAATTTCCCTACGTATAGTTTCTTCCGTACTGGGGTCAGCTAGTAGGCTGTCGTTCAGGCGCCAAGCGCATGACCTTGTCTGTGTTCCCGGGAGTCTAATTGTCATTGAAATCGGTGCATGGTCGGAAAGAGTCGTTATTTCAATCTTAGATTCACTCACGTGGTCTAGAAATTTATGTTCTACTAGGAAATAATCTAGGCGGGAGTGGGTTCCATGAGCTGGAGAGAAAAAAGTAAAATCCTTTACATTGGGATGTTGCACTCTCCATACGTCTATCAACTGGCTTTGCCTGAGTTTGAGTTTGATGTTCTTTAGCTGACATTGACTCTGGCTTCCTGTTTTTGATGTAGTATCCATATTAGGGTCCCATCCAAAATTCAGGTCGCCTGCGATGATCACCTCCCCCATCTGGAAGCCTGACAGGCGTCCCAACACCTGGGATAGGAACCTAGTTGGATTTTTATTTGGGCTATAGATGTTTACCAGTGTTAGCATATTTTCTCCTATTTTGCCTTTTATGGCTATAAACCTCCCATCCGGGTCCAGGAGCCTTTCGCTGATGGCAAACTTGACATTTTTGGCGAACCCTATAGCCACCCCCTTGGCACCCCTTGTTGGGGTATCCCCCTGAAACCATAATGGATATTCGTGGGAGGCTAACCTTACCCCGCTATCTAGTGTCAGGTGTGTCTCTTGTAAGAAAATCACCTCACCCTGATAGGTTTGTATCTCCTTAAATATCTTGTATCGCTTCATCTGCGAATTTAGACCTTAACATTATACGACAAAAACTTCAGATTACAGACCTCCATATTTCGAGAAGGGTATTGTGCAATTATCGGACCTTATTAACCAATACTTTAATCTTTGTGTCTGCAAGGCGGGGACAAAAACCCCTCTCCCCTCCCAAACCCACCCCCCCACCCTCTTCCCCTTTGTTGTATGATGGTACCTGTGTCTCCCGCCCTTTCCAGCTCAGCTTCTGTCCTGAGTGCCTCTGCCTGGTCTGCCCTCTGCCTTTCCATCTCCTTCTTTCTTTCCTTCGTCCCCTGTTGTTTTTTTTCCATCTCGGGACTTTTTAGGCTGATGTCCTTAAGGTATTTTTGTATGGTACTAGTGTTCAAATTATCCTTAGGTGTTTTAGGCTCCAAGCCTCTTTGCGTCCTCCCCTTCATCATTGGTTAGTGCCCGACTTCACTTTGGCCATTTTCTCCCATGGGCAGAGGAGCTTGATAAATTAAGCCTTGGAAAAAGTACTTCTGGGTGCTGAGTAGCAACTTATTTGGCTTGTTTCTTCCCCAATTACCCCTCTCTTCCTTCCCCCTCCCCAGAGGAAGAAAAAAACAAAAAAAAGGAGAATGACACAACGTGCAGATATATTCGGTCCTGGACTAGGGGTAACCCCCCCTTTTTCCCCGGTGGCCCAGCTGTACCAATAAGAACAGACCTCGTTCAATGTTGTATGTTATCTACTCTGGGCACCCAAGGGCCAGTATCTATCTTATAATGCAATCGAAAGGGAGAAAGAAGAAAAAAAAAAAAATACCTTCAAGTGCAATGTGGTGCCCCCTAGGGGACTTGGTACAGAAAGCTGGGAGATGTTTTTCATCGGAAGTTCTTTTCTCTTTCTGGAACAGTCGATTTAATTAAACATCTATTCAGAGCAAAAGACATACAATAAAGATATCGACATTCCGCTTTTGACCCCTTTTTTTTTTGGAGGGCCTTGGGGTGACTCAAGTCGCTACACATCCTATAGTGTCTCCTCCAGTAACAGACCAAAATTAGGCAGACCAAAATTAGGCTGAAATTGGGCTGGGATTTACAGGTAACAGGTAAAGTACATCTTCTATCTAGGCATTTCTCATGGAAGCAGAGAGTCCTTAAATATTAAACATCACTCTATGGTTTGCTTGCTTCTATCCTTCCAAAAAGCAGGGTATAACAATAATTTAGTACCAGAGTTCTAGTATTGTAGGCATTTGAGAAGCGACAAAATTAACAGCGTTCCTACCTGAGAGAGGGATGTCCTTCGGTAAATCCTCTCTCAGTCCGCGGTGATCCAGCTAGACGGGTGAGGTTTACTCCTCTGTACTGTGTGGGGTATGCTGTGTTCCCGGTCCTCTCAAAAAAGCCTCCTTCCTACATGAGCGTATTCAATTTCCCGGGCTGAAGTGTTTGCCGTGCAGCCGGATTATACCGGCTCTGTGAGGGAGCGGGTCACTGTGTGGGGATTACTGGAGCTCGGGTGCAGCGGCCGGTCGTCATTCCCGTTCCTACCCAAGTGATAGAGCAGGGTTGGCTTGGCGACGGACGGACGGGGGGGAAGATCCCCAAGATCTCTCTGCACTCTGCCGGGTTAGGAGTGCGCCTCGCGGGCTCTCACTTCCGCGTTGCTTCTCCTGGTTCGCATTTCCCGGCAGAGGTCCGTGCAGCTTACAGCCCAGCCTTCGACGGGCTCCTCCCCCAACGCTGACGTCTCACGTCAGCATGGCGTGTCGCACCCCCTGAGAAACGAGAGTGTTTAACATCTTTCTTACTTATTCTTCCTTTTTTCTTTCCTTTCATTTCTCTTATTCTTTTCATTTCTAAGCGCACCCCTTGGAGGCCCACAAATAAATTTCATTCTTCTCAAACCAAATAACAGATTTTTTCTATACAATTCAGAATATTTCTAAATCGATTACCGTTGTAATGACTGGCTGATGACGAAGTCATCTTGTTGATTTTACTAGTAAATACTCTACTACTGAACTCAATTATACAATGTTATATATTTTTATATGATATTTCTGTACACATGTTAGTATGATTGTACAAATGTTATCTTTAAGCATCAATAAAAGCGTATTGTTTCTAAAGATAATCTGCTTTTAAAATGTGTGAAAAAAAATATTTCTACACTAAATATCTTTTAAAGTCTGAGAAGAGAAGAGATAAATTCCCCATCTCTGTACAACCAGGTGCCAGCATGCTCAGACCTGCAAACTCTCATTTTAACTCCCATGGCTTTTTTACAGGGAGCTATAGTAAATACCAAAATTAGCGCTGGGCTAAAATGCGTTTTTAAGAGTTAAAATCGGCACTATATAGTCCAGTCAAAGTTTTAGCAATTGATTCTAATGGTACAATTGTAACTTCCCCAAATAAATACTTTTAATTAGGGATGAGCCGAACACCCCCCCCTCCCCGACTCGGTTCGCGGCAGAACATGCGAACGGACTGAAAGTTTGCTGGAACATTCAAACACAGTTAAAGTCTATGGGACCCGGATGTGAAAAATCAAAAGTGCAAATTTTAAAGGCTAATATGCAAGTTATTGTCCTAAAAAGTGTTTGGTGCCCCAGGGGACATGTATCAATGCAAAAAAAAGTTTTAAAAATGGCAATTTTTTCAGGAGCAGTGATTTTAATAATGCTTAAAGTGAAAAAATAAAAGTGAAATATTCCTTTAAATATCGTACCTGACTATAGTATGCCTGTAAAGTGCCATTTGTTTCCTGTGTTTAGAACAGTCCCTGCACAAAATTACATTTGCAAAGGAATAAAAATAATTTTAAACTGCTTGCGGCTGTAATGTAATGTCGGGTTCCAGCAATATGGATGAAAATTATGGAGAAAAAAATGGCATGAGTATCCCCCTCAGCCCATTACCAGGCCCTTTGGGTCTTGTATGGATATTAAGGGGAACCCTGCACCCAAATTAAAAAAAGAAAAGGCGTGGGGCCCCCAGGCCCTATATACTCTGAACAGCAGTATACATGCGGTCCAAACAAGATATGGATGGTAGGTTTGTTCTTAAGTTGAATCTGTTTGTAATTTGGAGTGTAGCTCCAGACAAAAAATCTATGTTTAAGCTTTTTGGATAACATAGGGAAGGGTTATCACCCCTGTAACATTTGTTTGGCTGTTTGTGCCCCTGTTCAGAAGATTTCACCTCACTTTCTGTCCCAATGACAATTGGATTTAGAAAATTTGTGGTTATTAGGGAAACAAGGATTGATGATAAAGCATCAGTGGAGACACCTTTTTTCCATATTACAGTAACTCTTACAGGAGAGAATTTCCCTTCCTAGGGGTATATTTCCTCTCACTTCCTCTTGTCTCCCTCTGTTTGTAAGTAGGAGTCCTTTGTAAGTCGGATGTTTGAAAGTAGGAGACCGCCTGCATATATTATATGGCCTGCCATATTTACTCTGAAGAAAATTGTGCCTTAGTTGTTGGTGGTACCAGAACACTGTACGCCCTCACAGTTACTCTTGGTGGGTGCTGGAACGGGCCCTGCTATGAAATATTACTGCAAAAATTGTAATTACATGCCCCTGTTGAACAGGGGCAAACAAATTGGGCCTTAGGCACTGGTGGTGGTGCCACAACACTGCAACCCCTCACAGATATTCTAGTTAAGTGCAGGAACGAGCCCTGCTGTGAAATATTACAGTAAAAATTGTAATTACACTCCCCTGTTATACAGGGGCAGAAAAATTGGGCCTTAGGCACTGGTGGTGGTGCCCTGAAACAAAAATGTTCTTAGAAGCTATCAACATAAACATTGAGGAGGACTAGTATAGTCACTCATTATAACAGGATAGTCACTCAGCATAGGCAGTCTTCATGGGATCTCACATTCATAGAAAAATGTATCGTTACATCAGCATCAGGTGCTTGGTAGCTGGTGATCCAAGACTGATACATTTTCATGAAGGTGAGCTGATCAACTGAGTCTGTGGACACGCACACTCTGATCGGTTACAAAGCCTCCAGCAGCACTGAATTTTTGCAAGCTCTGGTCAGTGATCCATACTCAAGAGCCAGTAACCCAGTGGATTTTCCTTTGAAAAGGTCTCCAAGAATGCCGACTCCCCGGGGCTATAAAGGAATTAAACAAGCAACTAAAGACCCCGCACCCCTGCCGGAACACACAGCGCATGCTGGGCCCAAAGAATCGCTGTGGAAAACCAGCCCAAAGATCTTTAACCAACTATTTACTCTGCGTGAGGGAGCAGAGCAAGATGTCTCAAGATGGCGCCCAGTCAGACACAGCTCCAGCGTGCTCACAGACTTCCGCCTCATCTCCGGAGCGCTCCACAGGAGAATGTGAGTACAATACACAGCTCACAAAAGCTGATCTGGAGGACAGCCTCTCCTGTATGTATGATAAGCTAGCCAGAAAATTTCAATCAGAGTTGCATAAGTCCACAAACACCCTATCCCTGGAGATAGCGGCCCTGGGCACTAGAACAGACATGCTGGAAACGAAGCATGATGAGCTATGTCTCTCTCACTCAGACCTCAGGAAAGATCATGAGTCCCTCAATGAAACATTTCAGCTTTTGCAAGCCCACCTTGAGGACCTTTATAACAGAAACAGGAGGAATAACTTGAGGGTGCAAGGGGTCCCTGAAACAGTGACAGACCTCCCCCAAGCAATGCAAAAATTATTCCAAACACTTCTCCCTGAAACTCCAGCAGCGACTTTTATATGTGATAGACTTCACAGAGCCCTGCGGCCAAACCCCCCTCCAGATAGACCACCCAGGGATATTGTGAAGGGCCTGAAAGACTTCCTGATTAAAGGGGAGTTCCTCAGAGCCTCATACAACACACCAAATATCCAGCTGGAGGGCATCGCGATTCAGATATACCCGGACATTTCTCCCACCACTCTGGACAAGCGCAGGAGAATGAAGGAGATAACAACAGTACTTCAGGCTGCTAGAGTTAGATACCGTTGAGGCTTCCCTTTCAAGCTACAAGTCCCACATAGCGGTACCACTTACACAGTCACCACGATCCCAGAGGGGAAAGACCTGCTGGTAAAGCTAAGACTTTTGGATGCTGCAGAACACCCCAGAATGCCATCCACTCCTCGCCCGTGGGCCATCTGGGCTACACCATCTCCCAGGAGGGAGCGTTGCAATGTACACTAGTCCCTATAGATCCCACAAATGCGGATTTTACCACATTGTTGCCCGCATGTACAGTAAAAGAAATACTGTCTCTACCCTGGGTGGAAGTCCTTTCGCGCCCGTTTGATTTACCCCCCACTTCAATCAAGTCCGTCTGAGACTTTGTCTCCTCCCGGTCGTTTTGGGCTTGGAGTCCGTGCGATCATTAGATCGCAGGAACTGTTTCCACCTCTTGATTGGAGTTCTGGACCATGTGGTCTGAGTTAAAAAAAAGTTTTTTCTTTTTCCTTTTTTTAGTCCGGGAGACTGTTTTTCCCCTGACTCCCATAGCAGTAAAACTACTTTTTACAGTAATAACCGTCTATTGTAAGAAATTGCAGAAGTCGGTGCAAGAGTGTTGTTTTTTTTTGTATTTTTATTTTTTTATTGCTTTTATTTTTGAGTTTTATACTTCTGCACAAGTTAGCATCCTCATTAATACTACTAGATATGGACACTGCTATACCATATTCATTCAAGGTGTTTAATAATGTCTCACAGGTAGCCTATAATACTGTCATGTTAACATTTATGGTCACCGCAAAGCTTGATTTAACCCACAGACGTCAATGGGTTCTGGACTTATCCTTAAAGGGGTTGTAAAGGAGATTTTTTTTTTTTTAAATAACGAACGTGTTATACTTACCTCCACTGTGCAGCTCGTTTTGCACAGAGTGGCCCCGAACCTGGTCTTCTGGGGTCCCTAGGCGGCTGTCTCAGCTCCCCCCGCAAGTGATGCTCACCTTAATGCGAGCTCCCTCGCATGGTGTGGAGTACTTGTGGGCGCGCTGCCGTGATACAGCCGGCGGCTATAGCAGCTCGCTGTATCACTTGGCCCCGCCCCCCCAGCGCACCACTTTATGTGATTGACAGCAGCGCGAGCCAATGACTGCGCTGCTTTTAATCCATCCACTCTAGCCAATCAACGGCCAGGGTGAGCACTGAAGAGGATGTATGGGACAAGCGTGGGACTTTCGAGGGTCAGGTAAGTAAAACGGGGGGCTGGGGGGCGGTATTTTCAGATGTTTTTTCACCTTAATGCATAGAATGCATTAAGGTGAAATAACTTTTACCTTTACAACCCCTTTAACCATGAGTGTCCTGGTTTTCTCAAATTATGGGTATTAAAGTAATCTCCCACAACCAGAAGGGCTTTAACTACCCAAATAAAATGAGGAAAAGCCTTTCGGACTTACAAGAGACTGGGGGCTGATGTTTTGCTTCTCCAGGAGACGCATTTCTCCTCCCAAAGCCATCCACACTACTTTGTTAGGGCTTTTCAACAAAGATATTATACCACATATGAGTCCAAAACCCCTGGTGCTGCGATTTTTATCAGGAATACGGTTGTGTTTGATGTACAACACATCTATAGAGACCCAAATAGCCGCTTTGTGATTGTAAAAGGATGTATCCAGGGGAAGAGCATCACCATAGCATCAGTATATGCTCCAAACGATGCTCAGGCTGCATTTTTTTTAAACTTTTTCCTAACGCTAGATAAATATCACTTTCCACATATGCTCATTGGTGTGGACTTTAACCTAGTGGCACACTCAGACCTATACAAGAGTAAAAAGGGCCATACCGCTAATGTCTTCCCAAAATCGCTTCAATACCAAATAAGAACCCACCAACTGTTAGACACCTGGAGGGCTCATAATGTGGGGGTTAGGGAGTATACTTTTTACTCTCACCCCCACAACAGCTACTCCAGGTTGGACTACATATTCTCTACAGCAGTTTTGACGGCCAACTCCACCTTAGCCAGAATTCATGCTTGCCCGTGGTCTGACCATCATATAGTGTTCTGTGTCTTCTCTCACACTGGCCTCTCCAGGGATGCAGGAGCGTGGACACTGAATGACTCCATGCCCACGGATCCTATAGCATTATCCCAAATAACTGAATATATCTCAGAATATTTCACACACAATGACAATGGTGAGATTTCCCCGGCATCATTGTGGGGAGCACACAAGGCGGTCCTGAGGGGACGGCTTATGCAGTTAGCCTCAGACCTCAAAAGCTTCTGGATATTACCTCCCTCACAGCCGACCTTGAAAAATTGTATCGCAAACATGGTCGAACCCCAACACAAGAATTGCTTAATCAGATTAATCAGAAAAGAAAAGCATTGGACACTATCCTATCTGAGCAAACTGAAAAATCACTTTGGTGGTCCAAGGCTCGATTTCTGCTGTATAGCAATTCAACTTCGACTATGTTTGCGAGAAAATTTAAACAATCTCTACAACCCACACACACATATAAGCTGCGGGATAAGGCAGGGAACCTCACACCCAAAAGGAGGTCTTGCATTTATTCTCCTCCTATTATCAATCTTTATTGGCTGCCCCCCAGGCCCCCAACACCCCAGCATCCACCTCGTGGCTAGATGCCATCTCACTACCCCAGCTTACTGAGGAACAATTACAGTCCCTTAATGCCCCCTGCACAGAAGAGGAGGTTGCCGCAATTATATCCACACTGAAATCATCGAAAGACCCAAGCCCAGATGGCTTCACAGCTCTTTATTATAAAAAAAATGTCAGGACTATTGACCCCTAAGCTGACAAAACTTTTTAATAAAGTTTTGCCAGGAGAATCATTCCCTATATATGCTGATGGCTAACATGTCCCTGATCCCAAAGCCAGGAAAAGATCACTCTCTTCCCCAAAACTTTAAAATAAATAATAAATAAATAATGATTTAAAAATATTTAGCCGTATGTTAGCGGATCGCCTAGCAGCTATAATCACAACATTAATCTCCCCTGATCAAATGGGATTTATCCCTACTATACAAATCACGGACAACATTCTTGAATATCGAATATTATACAAGAAGCTGACTTGCAGTCACGCAAAGTGTGGATGCTGAGTCTAGATATTAATAAGGCCTTTGATAGTGTCCTATGGCCATATTTAGACACAATCTTACTCAAATTTGCGATCCAGGGTAAGTTTGTAAATGGTTTCCGTGCTCTATATCGCCAACCTTAAACTAGAATTAAACTTCCAGGCTGTTCATCAGAATACTTTACCCTGGGGAGGGGAACTAGACAGGGCTGCCCTTTATCCCCCCTTATTATTTGCCCTTGCAATCGAACCCCTGTCTAGATACATCAATAGCACCCCCAACATTAGAGGATACAGCAGTAATAACCAAGAATATAAACTAAGTCTGTATGCAGACGACGTCCTTCTTTTTCTATCGGACCCCTTAATCTCGCTACCCAATCTTCTCACAGCTTTAAACACCTTCTATAAAGTAACCGGTCTGGGAATTAACCCCTCTAAATGTGTAGCTATGCCAATAAATTTACCACAATCCTTGGTCTCATCCCTACTAGGACTAGGTTGCCCGAACTTATGGAAATACTATGTGGCAGCCAGATTGGTACAACTTACACATTCCACGGCTGCAGTTTGAGAGAGCTTCTATCAAACCATATTATCTCCCAGGCATCCTGTGAACTAATACAGTGCATCATAGAGATATCACTCAACTCAATGGAATAGTTGGGCAGTCCCTATATCTCTGGACCTTGTACAAGGAGAAGTTTGGGCTCATTTCTAAACCCGCCATTTTAACATTCTTTTTGGGTGACCCGGACTTCCCTGTGGCTTTTGGTGCAGAATTGGACTTTGCTCACTGGTCCTCACAAGGTCTGGTGACATTGCACTCATTGCTACAGGGTACCACACTCTGTTCTTTTGAACATTTGAACCAAAATTATGCCATACCCAACTCAGATTTTTATAAATATATACAAATAAGCCACTTTTTCCAGAAGGCTATCTCCCTAATAGGGGATGGTGCTAGAACAACATTTGAAAACTTATGTCATGGAGGGTCCAGAGATAGGGGGACGATATCCACATTATACATGCACCTGAACGAACACCACACAGAAGCTAATTCTCAAGCAATGTTAAGTTGGGAAGCTTGGATGAATGTAGAGTTTTCTGTAGCAGATTGGCGCGATATGATCACTAATATGCATAAATGCACATGCTCAGTAGCCATTAAGGAAATGGTGGTGAAGTTGCATACTAGATGGTATTATACACCTGTCAAGATTCACAGAATTTTCCCTACAGTTTCAGAGACTGTGGAGAGAGGGGTACTCTCCTCCACACTTTCTGGAGTTGTGGTGCACTAGGCTCCCTGTGGCAACAGGTAACTATGAAGGTACTACAAATAACAGGTCTGAACATCACTCTGACTTACCAAATGTGTATCTTATTTGCTGACCTCCCAGGGGTCGTACCCCCGGAACAAAAGTTGGTCCACATGCTATTCAGTGTTGTACAATGGGCTAATGCACTGAACTGGCGCAAACCCTCAGTCCCTTGGTCCCAGGTACTGAGACTGATGTAACGCATCCACCACACACTTATGGATTCTATGCAAATTTTTGGAAAAAAAATGGGACTCCTGGACTACATCTTAGTGAGCTGGTATGACGGTTTTGTCTCATGGGCAACAGACAATAACTCTGTAATTGACAGAGGGTGGGATATACGACCTACTTTCTTTCTCTAAAAATCAACACCACTAGTTCCTAGACTAGAATGGACCTATGCTAATAAACTAGACGCAATAGATATGCAGTTAGTTTAACTGTATAACAAAAAAAAAACACCAGAAGCAGTATGTCATTTTTTTTTTATTTTGTAGGTTATTTTTCTTTTTATCGAGTTTTTAGTTCCTAAGTTTGGCAAAGAAGTTATTGCATAATGCTACAGATCCTAATACATTGTGAGTGTTAACAAAGTAACACTGATTTCTTCACACTCTCTGTAGTTTAAAGTTCGATTGACATAAATTTCTGATCCATATGACACTAACAATACGGATCAATGTATTTGTAATGACTTCTTCTATGTACTAATTTGTACTTTTTCAATAAAAAAAGTCTGATTTTGCCCCTAGGTATTATTGTACTGTGTAAATCAGATGCTGGTGATGGTTGCTGGAACTGATCAGACCTTGGGGCTGCGGACTAAAGAATTGTCTGAACGCATCGGTCAGGGGCCACCTTCGCCACCTTCTCCACCGATCCTTCTGTGACGGACCGAAGCCTCAGCAACACGTTGTCCAGAAGGACCAGGAAATTGTAACCTCCCAGGCTCTGGAAACGCATTGCACAAACCTTTCTGCAAGACCTCCTGAAGATGTTTTATTCTCTGCTCACTCTGCAAAGGCTGGATAAGTTCCGTAACCTTACCCTTGTAATGTGGATCAAGAAGGGTTGCCAGCCAGTAATGATCCCTCTCCTTGATACCACGAATCCAAGGGTCCTTTTGCAGGCTTTGCAGGATCAGGGAGGCCATGTAGCAAAGGTTTGCTGAGACAATCCTCCTCCTCCTCTTCCTCCTCTTCCAGTGTGATCGGCGGCCCCACAGGAATACTGTCTGGATAAAGGGGGCCTTGAGAGGTAAGGAAGTCCTCCTCTTCCTCCCTCTGTTCTGCCCCAAGTGCCCTGTCCATTATTCCATGAAGCGTGTGCTCCAACAGGAAGACAAGAGGGACAGTATGCATGCACTGCTCACCATCCTCGTGGCCTCCTCAAATGGTGACAGGACAGTGCATGCATCCTTGATCAGTAGCCAATGGCGTGGCAAAAAAAAGCCAAGCTCCCCTGACCCTGTCCTGGTGCCATACTCACAGGTACTCATTGATGGCCCTCCACTGCGTGAGCAGCCACTGCAGCATTGCCAATGTTGAGTTCCACCTGGTGGTCATGTCCCAAATGAAGCGGTTCTTGGGCAGGTTGCATTCCTTTTGAAGGTCAGCCAGCCGAGCACTTGCATTATATGACCAGCAGAAATGCCCACAGACTTCCCTGGCCTGCCTCAGGAGATCCCGTAAGCCCGGGTACATGCACAAGAACCGCTGCACCACCAAATTAAGGACATGAGCCAAACAGGGAACATGGGTCAAGTGTCCCTGTTGGAGGGCAGAGAGGAGGTTGATGCCATTGTCGCAAACCACCATTACTGGCTGAAGCTGGCATGGTGTCAACCACCTCTGAGTCTTCCCCTGCAGAGCTGACAGAATCTCTGCCCCAGTGTGGCTCCTGTCCCCTAAGCAGACCAACTCAAGCACTGCATGGCATCTTTTTGCCTGAGTGCTTGCGTAGACCCTTGAAAACCTATGGAGCCTTGCTGGTTCTGAGGAGAAATCTGCAGAGGAAGAGGCCATAGAGGAAGAAGAAGAGGAGGGGGTGGAGGAGAGAGGTGTGGCAGAATCACCACTACTAGCATTTTGGAGGCATGGTGGCAGAACAAACTCTAACAATATTGCACCCTGTCCTGCATCCTTCCCAGCTACCAGGAGAGTTACCCAGTGCCCGGTGAAAGAAAGGTAATGTCCCTGTAAATGCCTGACGGACCATGAGTCAGCGGTAATATACACCTTACCGCTGACCGCCCTGTCCAACGAGGCCAATACATTGCCTTCCACATGCCAGTAGAGAGCTGGAATCGCCTTCCGTGAAAAGAAATGGCATTTGGGAACCTGCCACTGAGGTACCGCACATTCCACAAATTCACGCACTTCCATCAGGCACCCACATAGAGTCAGTGACCTCATCATCCCCTCCCTCCTCATCACTGGAGCAAACCTGTCAGTATGACTGACTGACAGTTTCTTGTCCTTCGGCACCCCCTCTCTCTGGGCTAACGTTACTGCCTTCCTCAACCTGGGTACCATCATCGGAGCCTTCAAAACGCATCCTCCTGCAGGATGTACCCGACACTGTGGTCGAACATGCCTGATGGTGGGGCTTCATGATGGTGGGGCTAGGAAAGGAGTGACTGATGACATTGAGCCGATGGAATAGGCCACTTTGGTAGCTGGATTGGCAGGAGGACAGAGGATGAGGAGGATGGGGATGGCTTAGTTATCCACTCTACCAACTCTTCTGCATGTTGTGGATAAACACGGCCAGCTGACGAAAAAAAAGACAAGAGTGCCCCATGACCACGTGTGGATGCACCGTGTCTACGACCAGCACTGTTGGCTGTAGACACAGAGCCTGCTTGCCCTCTTTTAGTGGCCTGTGAGCATCTGCCTCTCCTTGGTGGCCTTCCAGACATGCTGTAAAATTTTATTAGCAAAACACCACCTGAAGTTTACTAGAAAAAGGCTTGGCTAGACTAGAATGCAGTGGATGTATATATGTAGGAGACTGTATATATATTTAATGTACTGCAGATCACTGAATCGCCTGCCTGAAAGTGTATTTGAAAAGGTACACCAGGAATGGCCTGCAGTCAGATATTGTGTATTAAAAAAAAAAAAAAAAAAATGTAGAAGAAATCTGCGCTTGGAGAAAACTGTATGTAACCAGAGCAGCTAAACACTATGGCTCTAGATACCAAACCAAAACAGAAATGTGTATAAAAAAGTGCAGCGCTCAAAAAATGAAATAAGTGGGTACCTAACCTATGATGGTGAATGTAAATGACATAAATCCAAATAATTGTAAATATATATATACTAGTGCATGCGACAATATAAGTGCATATAAGAATTAAATTAATAATTAATTAAATGCAGTGAACCACAAAAAATTTATTGCAGTGTGCAAATCATACAAAATCTGTGTCAACAAATGTTGTATATACAGTGACAACCTAAAAAAGTGTATTTTATACCCAGATAAATGAGTTATACACGTGCAAAATAATGATGCATCTAAAGTAGCATAAAGTGAAACCCCAAATGCACAAATACAAAGGAAATTAGCAAACAAAGTCCATAGTGCCTAATAACATTCAATGTTCTCCTACACAGTACACTTCTGAACGTGGTGGGATTATCCTAAATGATGTAATGAGTTGACCACGCAGTTCCCATCAGGGGATGTTAAAGTAAAAAAAGGGAGGCTTACCAGATGTCTGGTCTTTAATGCACGTATCTCATCAGCCAAGGTCCCAAGTGCAGGTGTCCCTCCTCGTGGCGGAGCAGCTAGGCGATTCCCTGCTGAAGCGTGTGTCAGGATCCACCAGGTGTTTGTATACACCCTCTCAACAGTCCGGCCAAGGTCCCACAAGGATACCCAGAAAGAGATATAAAAGACTCTGGATCGTGTAGTATGATAAAAACAGGTGGTGCCTTTATTTTAGCTCAATACGTTCTATACATACTGGCAAATGGCATTGGAAGTTTAAAAAAACATTTTGCTACGTAGTAGCAGAGGAAAAGATAAAAACTCCTGGCCTGGGAGTGTGTGGAGCGATCGCGCATGCGCAGAGCGTGTGGGCGTGGCTACCCGACGATCGTTTCGTCACAGCGTGACGTCATCAGGGGTACGCCCACACCTCTGCGCTCTTCATTTAAATAGTGGCCTGAGGCCTAATACAGCGGTGCCATAGGTTGAGACGGCAGCCAATCCAAAGTGGCAGGAAACCAACAGAGATTATAACTATGTCCTGGAGCGAGATACTAAGTACAGGGAACATGTTTAAGCTGGAGAGAGTTTACTCAAACCCCGCCAAACAGTGTATTAGAGCCCTGGGTCCAATGATTATTAGTTCACCTGCCCGAAGTTTAAAAATAAAAATATAATTATAATTAAAACATAAAATAACAATAGAATGTGCTAAAAAGCATGTTTTTAAAGAATAGCACCATCTAGTGGATAAACTGGTTAATGCACTCCGTATTGATTATGGTGAGAATGCATAGCCTAATATAGATAAAAATTGAAATTCAAATATAGTCAGCACCTATGTCACCCGTCTGTATCACATCCGACCAATGTCAGATCTGTAAATCGTATTAATAACAAACTAATAAAGCAAAGAAATTTTCTTTCAGTGAATCACATATCAGAATATAGCAAATACGATAAGTGCGGGTTGTTTTCCCATTATCATCATAAAGGACCATATCAAAATTACCATACTCATGTTCAAACCATGTAAAATAATCCAAAATAAATGTGGTAAAAAAACTTTATGTGTATTTCTATAAATACCAGAGAGAATATCATGGCCCAACAACTAGGGACTGGGAAGGGGGCATCAACTGTTATTGATAAAACAGTTGATGTCCCATTCTACATTGAGGCCACCAGGAACATGGGACCCCAATTTATGTATCCAGTTAGTTTCGGCACGAGAGATGGAACGCTTGCCATTGCTGCCCCTCCAATGGGGAACATAGCTTTCAATGGCCAGAAAAGTGGTACCAGTAGGATCACGCTTGTGTACCAGGTCATAATGTCTACTGACATTATGCTTATCATAACCCTTACGGATGTTAGTGAGGTGCCCTTCCAACCGAATGTGCAACATACGGATAGTGCGCCCCACATACTCTAAACCGCACGGGCACCTAAGGAGATAGACCACACACTTAGTAGAGCAAGTGATGAAAGTGCGTATGGGGTATGTTAAACCAGTTTCACTTGATGTAAAATCAGTGAACCTCCTACCTCTCTGGGAGTTTATTTTGCATGCCCTGCACTTGCCACATGGGTAAAAACCCTTTATATCCCCAAAGAAGGATAGCCTCTTTGGTGGATCCGGGACATTGGGGGCTATTGTGTTTCTGAGGCTGGTTGCACCCCTGAATATAACATTAGGTCTCTCAGCTAAGAGGGGTCCCAGTACTCTGTCGTTTTTAATTATCGGCCAATGCTTCTTTATAATACGCTTAATTGCCCAATGTTGGCTGGAGAAGGTAGTGATGAAAGCCAGACCATAGTTAGTTTTCTCAGCTGCCTGAGGTTTGTCAGCCAGAAGCTGATGGCGATCTCTCCCACCAACCTCCGTTATAATGGAGTCAAGAGTGGGTTCGTCGTAACCTTTGGCCAAAAACCTCTTTTTTAGGATCAAAGCCTCTGTCAGGGTCCTGGCCGCCCGGTGCGGCCCAGATTGCCTCCACGTAGGCAAATAGTTACCCCCATGCCCTCCAGGCATCAGCGCGGGCGTTGGCGCGCGCCGCGGGCGCGTGCACGCGCGCGACCGGCCCGCGGGCGCGCTCCCGTGCGCTAATAGCGGGGGCGCGCGCCCGTGCGCGTGCACGTGCGCGTTTAGCGCTGTTTGGCGCCAGTGCGCCTATTTAAGGATCAGGGCTGCAGCCCTGCGGTGCTGTTCGTCTGCAGCTCTGACCTGAATCTCCTGTTTGAACCTGCCTGAGCCTATCTGTGATCCTTGGAACCCGACCCGGCCTGTCTGACCCCGCTGACCTCTCTACTCCTTGACCCCGGCTTGCCTGACTCTGCTAAAGGACTTACCACCTGTTGCCGAACCTCTGTCTGTCACTTGACCATCCGTCTGCCTGCCGTCTATGCCTATCTGCCTTCCCTGTGACCCGGCCTGTCTGACTACCTCTGCCGTCCGAGTGTGCCTCTCTCCCGCACAGGATCTGCCTCCGCTGCTGCTGCTCCAGAGACTACCTCTCTCTTCGGTCATCCGACCCCGAGCCTGCTGTGCCACCACCTGCAGTTCCTGCCACCTAAAGACCAGCACCAGCATCCTGCTTCATCCTGCACCAGCTGACTCACCGGACGGACACTCCTACTCCGCTGTGCTCACGGGTCCCCTGTTCCCATTCCAGTGGACCCTGAACCAGAGTCGTAAGAGAGGTCCCCTTCCGTCAAGCCAGGCTCGCCACCAGGTACCTTACAGTACGAACAGCCCAGATGACCGAGCCTGCGGAAGGAACCTCGTCCATGCAGGACTTCTGCTCCCACCTTGCAGCCCTCACCCAAGCAGTGAAGTCTCTACAAGAAGGCTATACCAGGCTAGAGGGACAGGTACAGCAGCTTTCCGGTCCTATGGCCGCTGCACCTCCTGCACCACCAGTCCAACCCACGGTTCAACCTGCAGTTGTGATGCTTCCTCCAGAGCCAAGGGTACCCGTTCCGGAAAGATTCTCAGGAGATCGGTCCAAGTTCCCTGCCTTCCGAGATGCCTGTCAGCTTTATTTTGCACTTCAGCCCAGGACTTTTTCATTGGAGGCCACCAAGGTGGGGTTCGTAGTATCTCTCCTGCAAGGAGAACCTCAATCTTGGGCCCACCGTCTTCTGAGAGTCAATAGCCCACAGATCCAGGATCTTGCTACCTTCTTCCAGGCAATGGAACAACTCTATGACGACCCCCAAAGAACCACTACAGCCGAGACCGCCTTATCCACGCTCCAACAAGGCCGTAGAATGGCCGAGGACTACATCTCTGATTTCAGGCGCTGGAGCGCGGACACTCGGTGGAACGATGCAGCCCTTAGGCATCAATTCCGCACAGGCCTATCTGAGAGCCTGAAGGACGAACTGGCTCGAGTGGGGGTTCCCGAGTCTTTGGAGGACCTGATTACTTTGACCATCCAACTGGATCGCCGGCTCCGGGAACGCCGAGCCGAACGCTCCTCTCAACCGACCCGCCCGGCCTGGATGGTGGCAAGGGCACCAACTCCAGCTACCCGCTATTTCCCTGCACCTGCTTCAGCTCCAGCCAGCCCTGTCTTCGACGGCCCTGAACCAATGCAGATCGGACTTATGCGCTCCACCCTGACTCCTGAGGAGCGTGCCAGGCGCCGGCAGCTGAACCTTTGCCTCTATTGTGGTGGCTCTGGACATTACGTAAACAACTGCCCAGTCAAGATCCGTAAGTGTCTGTCTTCTGTCTCTTCTAAACCTGCACCTTGTCCCAGCAACACCACTCACCTGGCTCTTTCCCTCTCGTTGCAGCTTCAAGGAAAGACAATCCACACCAACGCTATCCTTGACTCCGGAGCATGCAGTTGTTTTATCGATGCCACCTTTGCCAACTTACACGGCCTACCCCTCCGAGAGAAGACCCAGGGACTTTCTGTTTTCTTGGCCGATGGGTCACGCATTAAATCAGGTCAAGTGACCCAAGAGACCTTGCCCTTGCCTGCCACCATCTTGTCCCAGCACCAAGAACTATTGATACTGGATGTAATTTCCTCTCCTCTCTTCCCGGTGATTTTGGGCATGCCATGGTTCCAAGCCCACAACCCTTGCATTAACTGGTCAACAGGACAAGTAAAATTCCAGTCCCCTTATTGCCGTCAGCACTGCCTATCTGAGCCCGCTGGGGCGCCCTCTGCTCTGTGTTGCCTGAACTCCGATCAGGACTTGTGCCGGGCCGTGCCCAAAACTTACCACGACTTTCTCGACGTGTTCAGTAAACGAGGGGCAGACTCCCTGCCGCCCCATCGTCCATATGACTGTCCTATCGAGATCCTTCCAGGCGCCGAAATCCCATTCGGTCGCATCTTCCCTTTATCCGAAAAGGAGCAGGAGGCCCTGAAGACTTACATCGCGGAGAACCTCGAAAAAGGGTTTATCCGTCACTCCACTTCCCCAGCAGGCGCAGGGATATTCTTTGTTACCAAAAAGGACCAAACACTCAGGCCTTGTGTGGACTATCGTGAATTAAATAAGGTGACAGTCAAGAACCGATACCCCTTGCCGTTGATACCGGAACTCTTTCAGAAACTACGAACGGCAACTATCTTCTCCAAGCTGGATCTAAGGGGTGCCTACAACCTGGTCCGTATCAGGTCCGGGGATGAATGGAAAACGGCCTTCCGGACCCGCTTTGGTCACTATGAATATCTGGTCATGCCGTTCGGCCTCTGCAATGCCCCTGCTACCTTTCAGCACCTGATCAATGATGTCTTTAGAGACTTTCTGGACATTTTCGTAATAGTATACCTCGATGACATTCTAATTTTTTCCAATTCTCTTGAACAGCACCAGAGGCATGTGGGCAGAGTACTACTTCGTCTCCGGCAGCACGGCCTATATGCTAAGGCAGAGAAGTGTCTGTTTGAACAGCAAGAGATTCAGTTTCTGGGACTCGAGATTTCCCCAGCAGGGATCAGGATGGATCCCCAGAAGGTGACTGCTGTATTGGACTGGCCGGCACCATCGGACAAGAAGGGCATTCAGCGCTTTATAGGATTCGCAAATTTCTATAGAAAATTTATTAAGGGATTCTCTACCATCGTCAACCCTATTATTCAACTGACAAAGCAGGGTACACGCTTCCAGTGGGGCCCCGAGGCCCAGGAAGCTTTTGAAAAACTTAAGAGACTATTCACCTCTGCCCCCATCCTTAGTCACCCCGACCCTGCCCTCCCATACATTCTGGAGGTCGACGCCTCCGAAGTGGCACTGGGAGCGGTGGTATCTCAGCGTCAAGGCAGCAAGGATTTGATGCATCCGGTGGGGTTCTTCTCTCGAAAACTAACTCCTGCAGAGAGGAATTACGACGTTGGAGATCGGGAACTCCTGGCCATCAAGGCGGCTCTGGAAGAATGGAGGTACTTGTTGGAGGGCGCAAGTCATCCGGTATTGGTGTATACCGACCACAAAAACCTCGAGTATCTACGGACAGCCAAGCGACTGAAGCCTCGACAAGCCCGTTGGGCCTTGTTTTTTTCTAGATTTTGTTTTCACATCACCTACCGCCCAGGATCCAAAAACGTGAAACCAGACGCGCTCTCGCGCATGTTCGACAGTCCAAAAGACACAGCAGCTCCGGATACCATCCTATCACCCGGCAACTTCCTACTCATACAACCAGATTTGCTCTCGCAGATTAAGGAGGCATCTGCAAATGACCCAGCGACCCCAGGGGCTCCCCTGA
This sequence comes from Lithobates sylvaticus, assembly GCA_028564925.1. NCBI lineage: Eukaryota > Metazoa > Chordata > Amphibia > Anura > Ranidae > Lithobates > Lithobates sylvaticus. The sequence goes on from CM053027.1 coordinate 244,594,647, forward strand.
CTCCCAGAGACGGCCTCTTTTGGAAGGGAAGCCAAGTTTTTGTCCCGGAACCCGTCCGGACCAAGGTCCTGAATCTGTGCCATGACCACCCTCTGGCAGGACATTTTGGAGTCCGCAAGACTATCGATCTGGTGCAACGCACCTTCTGGTGGCCAAGTCTGAGAAAGGACTGTAAGGAGTACGTCAACGCCTGCCCTGTCTGTACCCGGAGCAAGACCTCAAGAAGCCGAGCTTGGGGCCTTCTTAAACCTCTTCCTGTACCCGATCGTCCATGGAGGATGATCACCATGGACTTTATAGTTGAACTTCCATGCTCAGAGGGATGCACAGCTATTTTCGTAGTCGTAGACCGGCTGTCTAAGATGGCCCACTTTCTGCCCCTTAAGGGAACCCCGTCCGCTTCCGAAACGGCCCGTGTCTTTATCAGGGAGATAATTAGGTTGCATGGGGTCCCTGCCAGCATAGTCTCCGATAGGGGGGTTCAGTTTACGTCCCGTTTTTGGAGGGCCTTGTGTAAATCCCTGAAAATTGAGTTGGCGCTGTCCTCGGCCTATCATCCCCAAACGAATGGACAGACAGAACGTACAAATCAGACCCTGGAACAGTACCTTAGGTGCTTCACGTCCTTTGTGCAGGACGATTGGGTGTCCCTACTACCCTTAGCCGAGTTTTCATACAACAACGCCAACCATTCAGCCACAGGTCAATCCCCCTTTTTCTCCAACTATGGCTTCCACTTATCCTTTCTCCCTGACTTTCTTCCAGAATCCCCGGTTCCAGCGGTGCAGGATACAGTGACCTTCCTCAACCACAACAATCAGATCCTCCAGGAGACGATAACCAAGGCCCAGGCGGACTGCAAAAGGTTCTTTGACCGGAAAAGAAGGGGAGAACTGGACCTCCAGATTGGAGATCAGGTATGGCTTTCCACTATTAACTTGAAGTTACCTTGCCCCTCCAAGAAACTCGCTCCCAAATTTCTAGGACCCTTCTCTGTGAAAAGGAGGATCAACCAGGTGTCCTACGAACTGTCGTTGCCCACCTCAATGAAAATACATCCAGTGTTTCATGTGGCCCTGTTGAAACCCGCTGTACCCGACCCCTTTCCTGATAGGGGAGCTGGACCTCCTGGTCCTGTTCTTGTTGAGGGCGGTGAAGAGTACGAGGTGGAGGCCATTATTGATTGTAGGAGGCGGCAGGGGCAGACACAGTTCTTGGTTAAATGGAAGGGGTACGGGGCTGAGGACAATTCCTGGGAACCCGATAGTAACCTTCATGCCAGAAGACTGATCCGTGCCTTCTTTTCTGCCCACCCAGAGAAGAGAAGTCTTTTGGGCACCCGGAGGTTGCCCCTTGTGGGGGGGCAATGTCAGGGTCCTGGCCGCCCGGTGCGGCCCAGATTGCCTCCACGTAGGCAAATAGTTACCCCCATGCCCTCCAGGCATCAGCGCGGGCGTTGGCGCGTGCCGCGGGCGCGTGTACGCGCGCGACCGGCCCGCGGGCGCGCTCCCGTGCGCTAATAGCGGGGGCGCGCGCCCGTGCGCGTGCGCGTTTAGCGCTGTTTGGCGCCAGTGCGCCTATTTAAGGATCAGGGCTGCAGCCCTGCGGTGCTGTTCGTCTGCAGCTCTGACCTGAATCTCCTGTTTGAACCTGCCTGAGCCTATCTGTGATCCTTGGAACCCGACCCGGCCTGTCTGACCCCGCTGACCTCTCTACTCCTTGACCCCGGCTTGCCTGACTCTGCTAAAGGACTTACCACCTGTTGCCGAACCTCTGCCTGTCACTTGACCATCCGTCTGCCTGCCGTCTATGCCTATATGCCTTCCCTGTGACCCGGCCTGTCTGACTACCTCTGCCGTCCGAGTGTGCCTCTCTCCCGCACAGGATCTGCCTCCGCTGCTGCTGCTCCAGAGACTACCTCTCTCTTCGGTCATCCGACCCCGAGCCTGCTGTGCCACCACCTGCAGTTCCTGCCACCTAAAGACCAGCACCAGCATCCTGCTTCATCCTGCACCAGCTGACTCACCGGACGGACACTCCTACTCCGCTGTGCTCACGGGTCCCCTGTTCCCATTCCAGTGGACCCTGAACCAGAGTCGTAAGAGAGGTCCCCTTCCGTCAAGCCAGGCTCGCCACCAGGTACCTTACAGCCTCATTGGCATAATCAGCCAAGTTGGAACAATTGCGTTTTAACCGCAAAAATTGCCCCTTGGGCACAGCGGCCAACCAGGAGTCATGATGACATGAATCCAGGGGGATGTACCCATTCCGATCTGTCTGCTTGAAGAATGTGGTAGTTACCAAAGCATTCTCAACAATAGATATTTTTAGATCAAGGAAATGTATGTCTGTAGGGCTTAGTTCATAACTAAGAGCTATACCCTGATCATTGCTGTTCAGATGGGTGAGGAACTCTTGAACCGAAGGGACATCCCCATCCCATATGAACAGGATATCATCAATGAACCTCTTCCAGGTTACCAACTGCAATGGTTTATCAAGCATAACAATGTCCTCCTCCCACTTTGCCATAAAGAGGTTGGCCATACTGGGGGCAAACTTGGCCCCCATGGCCACCCCCTTTATCTGAAAAAAATGAGAACCATTGTGCCAGAAATGGTTATGGGTCATAGAGAACTCCAACAGCTCCAATAGGAAATTACGTTGGGGGATTGAAATGGTTTTGTCCCGGGAGAGGAAGTGCTGAACTGCCTCAAGACCCAGTTGGTGCGATATGGCTGTGTAGAGGGAGGCAACATCAGCGGTTACCAATAAATATGTAGATTTCCATTCAAGTGATCCTAAAATGTTGATGACATCATGTTAGTGTCTCTCAGAAACGAAGGGGTACCCATCACCAGTGGCTGTAGATAGCGATCAATGTATTTCCCAACGTGAGATGTCACAGAGTCGATGCCACTGATGATGGGCCGGCCCGGGGAATTCACCATGGATTTATGTATCTTAGGTAGAGAGTAAATTACTGGTAGCCGAGGAGCCAAGGGGACCAGAAATTCACTCTCCTTCTTATTCAAGATACCCATATCATAGCCCTTTGTGACAAGTTCTTTCAGTTCAGTTTTGAACCGTGTGGTGGGGTCCACTAGTAATGGGGAGTATGTATCCGGATCAGACAGAATCCTAGTCATCTCACAAGAGTACATCTCCTTGTCCAGAACAACAATGGCCCCACCTTTATCCGCAGGGCGGACCACTATATCACGTCTTGCACAAAGAAGATCTAGACCAGTCTTAAAATCCTTAGGGGGTAAGGCTGGTTTAAGTTTAAGATCATTAAGATCTTTAATTACCAGGTCACGGAACACGTTAATGTTCGTCGCTGAGGTGTTAGGGGGGTTAAATAACGAGGCGTTTGAGAGGCCCGAGTGGATTATGGTGGAAGATTCCCTATTTAGTTGCCTAGTTGGATTGCTTAATATATATCTTTTGATATTCAGCTTGCGAGTAAATTTCTGAATATCTATAAAGGTCTGAAACCTATTAAGATTACTGGGAGGGGCAAATTTTAAACCTTTGCTCAGAGTCACCAGCTCTTCCTTGGAGAGTTGCTTGGTACTCAGATTGATTATACCACTGGTGTCTACGTCCTTCTTCTTTTTGGGGTTAAGGCGCTTCCCCCCTCTGCAGCCTCTCTTACGTCCACGTTTCTTTTGTGGCCCCCCCTCATTCCCTCCTGAAAACCCTGTTGATAATGGTTGCCAAGCTGGAATTGGCTATGCGTATGTTGAGGGACCGTATGGTTAGGATGTTCCCTAGTAGCATTGTTAAAAGGGCCAAATCGATTAGAGGTGTCCACACCATAGTGGTCATCCCTGTCTCTAACGTCTGGAGGTCCCCTAAATTGATGAGCCATACTGCTACGCTGTTGGGGCGTTCTGCCCTTATTGGGTCTCCACTGTGGGGAGGAGTGCCCAGCAGGGGAACGTTGATCGTGGTAACAACCTGAGTCATCCCATGAGGGACGCTGGTCAAAATAACGATCATGATTGTTCCGTGCGGGTCGGCCATTGAACTGACTGGAACGTGCCTGTACTTGATTTCTACCATCCCTACGGGAAGGTGAAGTGCCGTAAGGCATTCTTTGTAAATGTCGCGGGATAGGGCCCCCAGCTGGATTGCGATTGTCAGGCCTTGGTAAATTTGGATTTATCCCCCCATCCAATGGGGCAGGGTTGGTGGCAGGAACAACCTGCCATTTAAAGACTACGTTGTCTTTGTAGTCTTTTTTATCCCTATTGTATTTTTTCTTCTTTTTTATTTTTTGTTCCATCTCCTCTTTAATCAGAATAGCATTTAATGTGTCAGATTTTTGAATATACTCTGGCTCATTTTTAAAGATATTGTGTATTGCAATAGCCCTTGTGGGGTGAGTGGAGCGAGAGAACGAGCTGTACGAGTACCCTGAGTAAACACGGAAGGACAGTCCATACAGTCTCACCGCAAGTTGAGGTAGATCTACCTCAAGGGACTATCAGGCGGAACTAACTGGTGAGGAGCCGAGCTGAGCCGAGAATCCCCGAGAATGACGTCACATGCTGGACGCGTGAGGCTGTGAGGAAACCGCGTGTGGAGAGGGGGAGACAGCCCCCGGATCCGGCTTCAACGGGGGTTGACAGAGCAGGGGTACTCCATGCAGGATTGAAGGCGCTGTGGGAACACAGCGAGTACACTGTCAGTTGAGAGTCTGCTGTACCCAACGGGAGCTTCCCCAGCATCAGCCAATTCAGTTAACTCCAGTACCAGAAGGTTTCAACCCAGGTCGCGTGAGTACTAGAAATTAAACTGAGAGACTGTACCTGTACCTGCTATTGTGAGAACCTGCATACACTCAATACACTCAAATACAATCTATCCTGATACTAGTTATATATGTGTGGCCCGGAGTGAAATACAGGTACCCCCACAGAGACATTCAGATGCTTATTTGTGACTAACTGCAAAAAGGATATACTACAAACATTTTATCCAAAACTCCCTTTTGGGAGGAAATACCAACTGTAAACAGCTTTTAAAAATCAGCAGCGGCATAGCCGGTTGTACGGGGGCACCTATGTACAGTAGAGGCAATTATTTAAGGAACTAAAAGTGTTGCAGGTATCGCTAAACTGGATCTGAGACAACAGAGACAATAGAACAATAAAGCACAAAGTGGTTTTAAAACAGTGATTCTTGTCTTATTCTTGTCCAATAGTAAACAAAAAGCCGCGCTGTATAAATTAGTGTGACTTAAGTGTACATAAGTGACTGTAAAATCACAAAAACTACAAAATGACCATAAACAAATATCTTGGGCACCAAAATACCCTATGTGTATAACTATACGTGACACATAAAATGTAGAACCATATTGGTGCATTTAAACCATAAAATCCATATATAATAGAGTCCAAGGTTAGTGACCACAATACGTGTCCAAAAAAGTGAAAATAGTAATGATATATCAATGTGATGTCCAGCTGGTGCCACCAAACTTGAATTACATTCCACCAATACGTGCGATCCACCACCACTCTAACATTAAGCTTACCGGAGGCAAGCTTAAACCAAGCCTGTATGAAGATGGTACTGGATGTACCCTGGACCGTAGGACCTCACCACATGGTCTGAACTTCACCAGGTATGGATGGCCTCGAGATGAAACTTGGGACAAAATTTCTTATCGGACCAGATCTGTATATGGGACTCCTCCAGGACTCCTCCATCAGCATGGAATCATAAAAGAAGAAGGGATGCTCCCATAGTGTAAAACCGATGGTTTATTAAAAGAAAAATATAAAATATCTACTTACACAAATATCTGTGCAAAAAGACAAGGAATCAAGTAAAAACGCCGGCCGGCTTGCAAAAAACACCCGCTCACAACGCGGAACGCGATGACGTCAGTGCGTCAGCCTCCCTACGTCCGTTGCATCATCGCAACTTTATAGAAACATTGACAGACACGCCCTGGTGTGAATCCCTAATGGCGGATCTTGTGTGCCACAAAACACTCGAGGCTCTTAATAGGACAATGATGTCAACCATACCTATCATCCCTTGGAAAATCTATTAAAATTAAACAGGTTATGTAGGGAGAAATATACATATAACTAGTGGATCGCTCAAAACAGAAACTACGTAAGAACAAGGGGGTAAATCAACCCAGAGAGTCCCAAACTCCGGGATTAGAAATAGCTCCATCTTGTGGACAAAAAATAGTAAGCTGAAAATAAAAAAAATAAAAAAATATAAATAATTCATATCCACTATGCATCGGCCGTCAACAGAGGGCAGAGACCCACATAGAAAATCGAAACCACAATAGAGGTGTACCCCTTAAGGTTGGCCGGAAATTACATCAACCTATAGACAGGTGGCAAAACCATGATGCAACATGCGGAATAGGTGAATGTTGAAATTAAATTTCAAAATAGCTTATAAACTGAAATTACCCATGGAAATGTATGCTAAAGGAAGAATTTGCCAAAATTTAGATACGCCATTATGGACTCACCCCTTACATCGGAACATAACACATACATTATGATTAAATGGTCACAAATCAAATCTATAATACAAAATCAATCAAAGATTTTACTAGGACATATTGACATTTACTTCTGGTGATGGAAAAAAGTTGGAACTAGGAATTATCAATAAATGCGTTGACATCTATCTCAACGTTTAACCCAAAGGGGGTGTAACTCTTGATTTTATAAATCCAGGACATCTCCAATCTGGAGATGCCACGAACAAGTGAACCCCCTCTCCATTGGGGAACATATTTATCTATCCCTAAGAAGATTGTCTTGGATGGATCTTTTTTATGAACTTCCAAATAATGCCTGGACACTGGATGTTTAGGAAACCCACCCAGGATGTTGGTAACATGTTCATTCAGTCTGACCTTCAGTGGGCGCTTGGTCCTGCCCACATATTGAAGGCCACAGGGGCACTGAAGCAAGTAGACAACCCCTTCAGTTGAACAGGTTATAAAGGGTTTGATCTCAAACTCAGTTCTGGTGCTGGTGGAGATAAATCTGTGTGTCCTCCTGTGGGTGCACCCACTAAGCGAGCAAATCCTGCACCGCCTGCATTGATAAAAACCTGTCAAGTTGTCAAAAAAAATGGTTCTGGCTACTGGTGGATCTAGAACATTAGGGGATATTCTAGACTTAAGGGAGGGCACCCCTCTGAAAACAATCTGGGGTTTGGATGGCAAAACTCCGCTAAGAGATGGGTCGCTAGTAAGGACATGCCAATAATTTTTTGATCATTTTCCCCACATTTCTATGTTGAATAGAGTAAGCAGTGATAAATGGAACCATGCCTTGATCTCTACTCTTAGGGGGTTTATCTTTGAGTAGATCAGCTCTATTGATCTCAGACACTTCACTGAGCACAGCCTCCAATGAGGCAGATGTATAACCCTTTTCGAGGAAGCGTTCAGTGAGGATATTAGCTTGAGTGGAAAACTCAACTGGATCAGAGCAATTCCTCCTCAACCGTAAATATTGGCTCTTAGGGACTGATTTGAGCCACGCTTCATGGTGACAGCTACCAATAGGAATGTACGCATTCCGATCAGTTCCCTTGAAGTGGGTGGCAGTGGTAAAAACTCCACTGTCAACCCCTATTCTGAGGTCCATAAAGTTGATTGACACCTGGCTGGCTTCATAGTTTAGTACAATGCCCCTCTGGTTATTATTTAATTCAGTGAGGACGAGATCCAAATCAGTCTTGTCACCATCCCATAGGAGGAGGATGTCGTCTATGTACCTGGCCCACAGGACTACATGGGGTCTCTGATGGGCATAGACGACATCCTCCTCCCACAGGGCCATGAAAAGATTGGCCAAGCTGGGGGCATATTTAGCCCCCATGGCGACTCCCCTATCTTGTCTGAAGAAATTTCCTCCAAACCAGAAATAGCTACTAGATGCAGCAAATCTCAACAGCTGCATGATGAAAAAAATCTGTTCATCAAATAAACCGGAGTCTCGCCTGAGAAAATATTCCACTGCCAGAAACCCCAAATGGTGCGGAATGACCGTGTATAAAGAAGTGACGTCAGCCGTCACTAACCAAACGCCAGATGGGGGGTAATCGAACCTATTAAATTAATGACAGAGCGGGAATCCTTAATATAGGATGGCATATTTTTAACTAAAGGTTGCAAAAAATAATCAATGTACCTGCCCACCAGGGGCGTGACCGAATCGATACCACTAACTATAGGGCGTCCCGGGGGGCAGGTAGGGTGCTTATGGATCTTGGGCAGATAGTAGATGGTGGGCGTACGTGGTGCTTTCGGGACCAAAAAGAGCGCTTCCTTTTTATTAAGAATGCCAGCTGCCAACCCGCCCACAACCAAAGATTTTAGCTCCGATACATATTGTGACCTAGGATCAGATCTAAGTGGTGTGTATGTATCGGAATCCCCCAATATTCTATGCATTTCCCTGAGGTAATCTTCTTTATTTAGGATAATAATGCCCCCCCCCCCCCCTGTCAGTGGGCCTAATTATTAAATCCTTGTTTTGACACAAAGAGTTTATGCCGTTGACAATTTCTCTTTCAGTCTTAACTCTCTTAATGGGTGTGACCTCAAGTTCAGCCAACACCAAATCCCTAAAGACCTTAATAGCTGGTGCCAGGGCACCAGGTGGATTGAATAGGGAAGCATTAGATAATCCTGAGTGACTAAATCCACTCGATCCACTGCTATTAGTGCCAATGGGATTAGAAGCCATATGTCGCTTAATGCTAATTTTACGTGCAAATTTGTGGACATCCATGTAGGTTTGGAATTTATCAAGCCCACGTGGAGGTGCGAATTTTAGGCCCTTACTAAGAACTAATTTCTCTGAATCGTTTAAAACAACTGAACTTAAATTAAAAATGCCATTATCTAGATGGGCCTTTTTCTTTTTAGCTCTACATTTCCTCCCCCCTCTGGTTCCTCTTTTTGGTCTATTGGCCTTTTCTTATTCTTGTCCACTCCTCACCCCCTTTTTTTTTTTACAGCGGTGTGGGGGGTCAAAGAGTCTAATTGCTAACTCTTCCTTTTTTGGGGTTCTTATAATATAAGCCACCTGGGGAAAAAAGAAAAGAAAGAAAAGGGAAGAGAAAAGTAATCTGTGATTCAATTTATATCTCGGTACCCCTGTATCACCCCTGTATTTCTGTGCTATAGAGGAGACAATTTAAGGAGAGGTAGGAGTGGGAAAATGTTCTCATCCTCCCTGCAATCCTTGTCTTTATCTTTTTTTTTTTTTTTTTCTTTTTAATATTCCCCTCCCCTCTTCCCCTCACAAGGTCCTTGTGTAAACTACCTCTGAAAATTATTATAACCCTCCCCAGAAAATGCAGCAACAGCTATGCTCAGCCAAAGATAAAAACCCTTAACAAATGGGAGCGGCGGCCGCCGCAAAATTAGAGCAGTATGCACACCCTTCTACACAGTCCCCCACAAAGAAAGGGGGGAAGCAACTTAAAACACAGCAAGGGGGGTCACTGGACAGGAGAAGCCATGGTCTAAGTCAAGTTACCCTCCTAACCCCGCGGGCTCAGGCCCAGACCAATAAGGTATTGAGCAACAAGAACTTAGCCCCACCTGATCATAGTATACATGGTATACATAACCCCGCTGAAATAACAGAGGGTGTAGCTGGACTTAACATACCGCCGCCGAAAGAATCAACATTATCAGATGTATTAATGGCCGTAAGGGCATGTAATGAATCACTTAAGGACCTATGTGAGCAAATGAAAGGGGTTAAACAAGACTTAAACATGGTCAGACTCGATGTACAAAAAACAGCAGAAAGAACCACAGTGTTGGAAGGGAGGGTCTCCCAGATTGAAGACGAGTTATCACCATTAATAAAATAACTCAAAGACATGAAAAAACAGATGCATAGGCAAGAGTTTAAAATAGAGGAATTGGAAAATAGGAGCCGGCGGGATAATGTTCGTGTGGTGGGGCTACCGGAAAAAAGCAAGGGTAGTAACCCTATTGAATTTTTAGAAAGATGGCTGGTCGAGCTCTTTGGGAGAGAGACTTTTTCACCAATGTTCTGCATAGAGAGAGCACACAGAGTGCCCTTCAGACCCACCACCGCAGGGGGATACCCTAGGACTTTATTGATTAAATTCCTGAATTTTAGGGACAAGATTACCCTGTTATGTAAAGCAAGAGAGGCTGGAACTATCCTGTATAATGGCATAAAAATTTCATTTTATTCAGATTTTTCAATGGATCTACAGAAACGACAAGCAGAGTTCATCCAGTCTAAAAGAACTTTACAAAAATTTAAGATTCCCTATGCTCTTCTTTACCCCACAAAGCTCCGTGTGACCGCATTAGGAACTAGCCTGTTCTTTGAAACCCCGGCCGGGGTGGATAAATGGCTAGAAGAAAACAAGGACTCACTCCAAATAACTTGATTGGAGGAGGAGGGGATGGGGTGGGAGAAACTAGGGGAGGTAGGGGGAAAGTAAATTTAAGATGTATATGTATATGTATAATGACAGTATAATTATGGTTTGTGGAAAAGGGAGAAGGGGGCGGAGGGAGGGTGGATTGCACACAGTGAATGGGTGGGGGGTAATTGATGGATGCGAAAGTATGTGTGGGTTGGAAGGTGGAGCAAAAAGAGTGGGTAATGTTCACTAAAAACCCCTTAGGGGGACACCAAGGAAGATGGTGGGAGGAGGGAGGGGGGGAGGATGTAGTAAAGAAGAGGGAGGGGAAGGGTACACCAGTACATTTAAAGGATTTTTTGATAATGGAAAAAAGGGGAGAAGCACTAAAAATAATGATCTGAAGTTAGAAATAACACAATGTAGGATTAAGTATGATAATATTTTCTATGGTTTTGTTTTTACACGTAAAAGGAGGAGGAGGGAAACACGAGTGAAATTAATGATATATATTGGGGTAGAAAAAAAGAGGAAAATCAGAAATTAAAACAGTTATTTGGAAGAAACATACAATGGAGAGAGTTCTTGATGCAGTTTAAAATATTGCGAGTAGGATCATGGAACGTAAGAGGCCTGGGTACAGGGGGGAAGAGAGCGGTGGTATTCTCTATGATGGAGAAATATGGAGCAGAACTGATCTGCCTGCAGGAGACACACCTCACCAAGGATACAATTCAGCAAATCCGAGTGAAAAATAAATACCAGGCACAGTACCACTCAGTCTACAGTTCTTATAGCAGGGGGGTGAGTGTGCTGGTGAAGACAGGGGTGAATTTCTCCTGCAGGCAGGCCAGCATAGACGAACAGGGTCATTATGTCTTTCTTTTTTGTACTATCAATAATAAAACGTTAGTGGTGGCTAATATATATATATCCCCCCACCCTTTAAAATGGATGTTATGTTGAAATTAAATGATTTCCTGATAGATAAACAGGATACTCCAATAATAATAGTAGGAGACTTTAATGAGGTTCTGGATGGCAGGATCGATAGGTTCCCAGTAAAAGGCAGGACAGGAACTATGGAGAGCAATAAGTTAAGTCGCCTGTTGACTGAGGTAGGTTTAGTGGACCTGTGGAGGGTGCCGAACCCCGGGGTCCAACAGTATTCCTGCTATTCTGCAACCCATTCAACGTTATCTAGAATAGATATGGCATTAGGAAATGACAGAATGCTACAGCTTACGGAGGGGACTAGGTATTGGCCGAGAGGGATATCAGACCACTCGCCACTAACGATAGCATTAAAACTAGGGGATCAAAAAAAATATGAGGAATGGAAAATAAATGCACACTGGTTTGAGTTATTTAAAGATTCAAGAGATATCCTTTCCAAATTGAGGGAATTTGTAGATAAAAATGCCGGAACCGCAAATGTCCGGATAATATGGGACACGCTAAAGGCCTTTTTAAGAGGCGTTTGCATACAGCAAATTGCCAAACATAATAAAGCAGAAAGGGCACAAGAGGAAAATATCAGGGCGGAAGTAATGACAGCGGAAAATAACTACATAATAGACCCGTCCCCGGAGAGGAAAATAGCCTGGTTGGCTAAACAGCAAGAATACAGGCTGGTAAATATGCAGAGAGAAGAGATAAAATTGTTATTACAGCGCCAAGCCTCCTTTATGGAGGGAGAAACTGTGGGAAGGATGCTGGCGCAGTTGGTGAAGACCAACTCGCCATCATCCACAATCACGGTAATCAGGTCCACAGGACAGGATGAGACTTCAGACCCCCTTCAGATTATACAGGTATTTAAGGAATACTATCAAAAATAATATACAGCCCAAAAGAAAGGTAGGGAGGAAATAACGGATGATTTCCTGGGTAACCTGGAGATCCCAGTTATTTCACAAGAAGAAAGAGATCTATTGGAAGCTCCATTAACTCTTGCGGAGTTACAACAAGCAGTAGCAGAAATTGCTAACCAGAAGTCCCCTGGCCCTGATGGGCTACCCATGGAGACATACAAGTACTATGGAGAGATACTGATACCGGAATTGCTAAAAACATTGGAGGGGGCGAGGGAACTGGGAAACTTGCCCACCTCAATGTTAGAGACAACAATAATTGTGTTACACAAGGAGGGGAAGGACCCAATGGATGTGGCATATAGGCCGATCTCACTCTTATGCGCAGATGCAAAAATATTGGCAAAAGCACTGGCAACTAGGCTGAATGGGCTTATTCAGGGACTGGTCCATCCAGACCAGGCAGGATTTATACCCAACAGATCCACTAGCACAAATATCAGAAGGACCTTTCTAAATTTACAATCTCCAGTAAAAAATAAGGGGGCAAGAGCGATATTGTCACTGGATGTGACAAAAGCTTTTGAAAATTTGTTTAATAAAGATTAAAGATTAAAAAAAAAAAAAAAAAGATATAGGCTTGCTCTAGACTGGAATGCAGTGGATATATATATGTAGGAGACTATATATATATTTAATGCACTGCAGATCACGGAATCACCTGCCTGCCCAGCCATCCCATCTATACCCAGCCATACTCAGCTGTACCCATCCGTACTCAGCCGTACCCGGCCATACTCATTCATGCTCAGCCATCCTCACCCACGGCTCATCCATCCTCATTCATGCTCATCCATGCCACATCAGTTCTCATCCATGCCACATCCATGCCACAACAGTGCCTCACAAAAGTGTAGTAGGTAGTCAAATTAGATTTGAAACTTATGTCCCTAGAACACCTGATGGTGCTACCTGCATGTTGGGCCTCTCTATGTGGCCACACTGTGGAAAAGTCTCACACATGTGGTATCGGAGTACTCAGGAGGAGTAGGAGAATCTATTTTGGGGTGTCATTTTTGGTATATATATGCTATGTGTTAGAAACATTTTGTAAATTGACAACGTTGTGTAAAAAAAAAAAAAAAAATGTGTTTTCATTTTCTTTACACATTTTTCAAAAACTTGTAGAAAAAAATTACATGTTCATTGTCCTGGTTCTCCAGGGCCTTTAAAAGTGTAAGCCCCCGTATACACGGTCGGAAATTCCGACCACAAAATCCGTTTTTCGGATTTTGTCCGAAACTGGTGTTGCATACACACGGTCGGACAACGTTGTCAGAAAATCTGATTGTTCCGAACGTGGTGACGTTCGTTGTGTACGATGGAACTACGTAGAGGCTAGTAGCCAATAGCTTTGGTCTCGTAATTTGATCAGAGCATGCGTGGCACTTTGTCCGTCGGAATTCTCTACACACGATCGGAAAAAGTCAGATCGGATTTTGTTGTTTGAAAATTTAAGATCCTGCTCTCAAATTTTTTCCGAAAGGAAAAAGTCTGCTAGAGCCCACACACGATCGGATTTTCCGACAACATAATCCGATCGGACTTTTTGTACGGGGCATAGGAGGTAGTCAAGAAATGACATGTGTAATTTATGCTCCAAGGACGCCTGATGGCGCTCCCTGCATTTTGGGCCTCTCTATGTGGCCACACTGTGTAAAAGTCTCACACATGTGGTATCGCCATACATACAACTTTAAAGAAAGATTACATTTTTATTGTTTCACTTTAAGCATTATAAAAATCTCTGCCCCCAAAAAAATGGCAGTTTTTAAAACTTTTTTTTGCATTGATACATGTCCCCAAACACTTGTTATGGCAATAAATTGCATATAAGCCTTTAGAATGAGCACTTTTGGTTTTTCGGGTTAATGTCCCATAGACTTAAGCGGTGTTCTGTGGCTGTCGAATTTGCCACGAACACCGCATAATGTTCGCTGTTCGGCGAATAGGCGAACACCTGAACATCGGGCTCATCCCTACTGTTAAGTATGTTTCTATAATCTTGCAGATAAAAATGTGATGTGGGTTGGTGAGGAGTTGTACTATGAAATGTGTTGCCATATCAGCTATACACTGAAAGTAAAGCTGTGTCCACTCTAAGGTTTAGACAAATTTTAGATTGTAAGCTCTTATGAGCAGGGCCCTTAAAAACAAATTTCTTACTGTTTTGATAAAAGTAGCACCATATATCCTGTAGAATTTTTTTTTATGATAGTAAATGAACGTACATAATTTTGTTTCTGCTGGCAAAATAAAAGTTTTCTTTCTTCTTTTTAATTAGTTTTGGGGGTGGTGGTTTTGGGGAAGTGCAATATCTTACTTATACCCATAGAAAAAACTGAATCTCTTCAGCACATGTAAATGTAAATGATAAAGGTGTTTAGGTGGAGTCTTTGTATACAACAGCTGTGGAGAATTGCAGGTAATGAATTCAGCTGGTGGATAACCAGTGTTGTATTTGTCAGCCCTGGTTCACATGGGTGCAATTTGGCATGCGATTTAATATGTCAAATTGCATGCCAAATCTGCAGCAATTGCACAGTTTAAATTGGTGCAGTGCCGCAATTTCCAAAAGTAGTTTCTGTACTACTTTTGGCGACTTCGGGGTGCAATTTTTTAATTTTTTTATTGACATCTGTGCAGAAACTGCACAGATGTCTCTGAAATCCCCCCCCCCCCGCAGTTGGGACTGACATGCGGGAATGAAATTGTGTGCGTTCAGCTGAACTCACAATTTCATTCCCGCTGTCAGTGTGAACCAGGGCTGAACTGGGCCTTTGTCTTTGTAATTCACCTGTTGCGATCCCCAGGGACACCATTTCTTATCAAACTCTCTTAAGTTTGCTTTCAAATATCATTATTTGTAGAAATACAGATTTGCATATCTGCAAATAAACTAAAATTAAAAATTCTAATCGTGGTTGCGATCAAATATTCGCAGCTGTGATCAAAAGAGCGTGGTTTCACCTTCTGACCTGGAATTGTAATTACCGTATATACTTGAGTATAAGCCGAGATTTTCAGCCCTTTGTTTAGGGCTGAGAGTCCTCCCCTCGGCTTATACTCGAGTCAGTGCCGTCTGCCTACATGAACAGAGTGTCATGCAGACAGATGGCAGTGTTCAAAAGTCGCGCCTCCTCCTCCCGCCCGTCCGTGATAGGCGGACACTAATTTTCCCAGGAGCAAGTCAGTGTGCAGTGTTCCGCCTATCACTATCACGGACGTCCTGTCATTCTCATCTCATGTGATAGGCGGAACACTGCACACAGATCGGAGGGAGGCAGATCGGCGGGAGGCAGATCGGCACAGGTAGGCTGCAATGGGGACACAGGGGGGGGGGTTTGTACAGGACACAGGGGACATGCAGCTGCAGATGGGCATTTGCTGACCCTCTTTTCCACTTACAGTAGCTGCTGCATTTTTCACCCTCGGCTTATACACGGGTCAATAAGTTTTCCCAGTTTTTTTTGTGGTAAATTAGGGGCCTCGGCTTATATTCAGGTCAGCCTATACTCGAGTATATACGGTACAAAAAAAAGTCATTGTGATTACAATGACTCAATTGTATTGAGTCATTGTAATCCCCGAAGTTCCTGTACTGGTCAGGATCTCCATCTAGGTGGACTTTGGCAAGGTCCCTCTTTAGCAAAGAGGAGGTGCTGCCGATTTGCCGGGTAAGTGTAGCATATGTACTTGTGCTTACTCAATGTGGGGATGGACGTGGTAGTTAGATTTGGTGTGGTTCATTGATTTGGTATCACCACACATTTGATTCTGACCCATGTGCACACATCACTTCCTGCATTTGTTCCGCTGATGTAAATCAGTAAGGACTATGCAAATATAAATGAGAGCTCCTTTCTATTAAAATATATATGACTTGTTTCACACTTAGGCGACTTTTCCAGCAAATTTGAACCTCTGAGTTGCATGACAAGTTGTACCCCATGATTTTCAATGATAACCATTCATATCTGTGCTACTTTAAGTTGTAACAACTTCAAAGCAGTCTCTGTACTACTTTGGTGTGACTTTCATGTGACTTGAGGTACATAGGGTGCAATATTACAAAGGCATTCCCAGGCATTCCCAAAGGCATTCCCATAACATAACATTACAAAGGCATTCCCATAACATTTTCTGGACATTTGGAGACCTTTTTGAGCTCTCTAAACAACAACACCAGAGGCATTGAACTGAAGTACGAGGCTAGCCAGACGCTAATTCATTTTCTTGATTTAAATATTTCAGTCAGGGATGAAAAGTTTGTTACCTCGACCTATTTCAAGGCAACAGACAGGAACTCCTTCATTCCTACTGATAGTTGTCATTATGCCCCTTGGCTCAGATCAGTCCCCAAGAGCCAATACATGCGACTCAGGAGGAATTGTTCCGATATTAATGAGTTTCATGTACAAGCCGGCGTTCTAACTGAGCGCTTCCTAGAAAGGGGCTACCAGGAGGAGGAGTTAACACAAGTTTTCAATTCTGTGAAAGACCTTGATAGGTCTGAGCTGTTGGTTGAGGGCGGTCCACGGAGACATGAAAACTTCCGGGGTGGAGTTCCATTCATTACCACTTATTCGGTCCAACATAGGAGTATTAAAAAACTATTGAATACACATTGGCACATAGTAAGCAATGATGCCATCCTCAAGGATGTGCTACCGGAGAGACCCCAGGTGGTCTTTAAAGGTGCCCCTTCTTTGAGAAATCAGCTTGCTCCTAATGTTATAGATCCACCGAAATATACCAAAGGTTTTTTTGACCAGATGACAGGATACTATAAGTGTGGCAAGTGTAGAGTTTGCTCACTAAACTGCATCTCCCAGAGACGCACCACCACTTTTAGCTGTACCGCTACAGGGACCAGTCATACCATAAAGCCAATGATCTCTTGTGCCACCACAGGGGTAGTCTACATGTTGCAGTGCCCGTGTGGCCTGCAATATGTGGGCCGTACTAAGCGCCCGCTTTAAGTGCGCTTAAATGAGCACATTACCAACATACTGGCGGGCTTTCCGAAACATTCCGTTCCGAAGCATTACTTGACACACCACAGTAAGAATCCATCCAAGACTCTTTTTCTTGGGATTGACAAGTTCAGGCCCAACTGGCGGGGTAGTTCCCTAGTTAGGGAAATTTCAAAATTAGAAATGTCATGGATACATCGCCTAAAATGTTATTCACCATATGGATTGAATATAGAAACGGATGTCAATGCCTTTATCGACAATTCTTTATTGAGTTATTTGTATGTTTTCATTATTCACACTTAGTCTGATATGCGGGAGTTGGCTTTACTTTAGTCAGGGGAATTTTTTTCCTTTTTTCCACTTTTTTCACACACATTTTTCCACATTTTTCATATTTATATTTATATTTAATTTTATTATTTTATTTTTTATTTTTATTTTTATTTTTTTCATTTTTTTATTTTTTATATCTATATTTGGTTGTTTTTTTATTTTTTTTTATTATTTTTTATTATTTTTTTATTTTTTATTTTATTTTATTTATGTCATTTTCAAAAATTAGAATAAAAATATTGCACGGGTTAACTTCCCCTTACTTGAGGTGTGTTGTACCTCCTTATTGTTCCCACTTGACAATGGTTTAGTTGAAATAGTGTCACCACACAAACAATCTAATATTATGTTTATTCACTTTATAATTTATAGGATCGCTAAATTGGTCTCTAACTCTGTCTTATCACTATATATGTCACTATATATACACTAGACACATCATTATTTTCACGTTCCTCTGTAAAATAGGCATTGCTCCTTATACCCCTGGATTATTCATCACGAATGGCCATTATTACATGCATGTCTTTTTAGATTCAGGACTACATGGACTAAGGCTTTACAAACTTTGCTATATCTATATATTTAGATACTCAGATGTTAGTGGAATATTAGGAGGCTTATGCCATGTCCACTAAGGGTTGCCGGTTCCATTTTCTAATCTATTTGGGGGGATTTTATACTCACCCTAATTAGTTTAATGTATTGTTTTTCTATAATACCCTTAAGGGGAGATTCCCCATAGGGATTCATAGACAATTCAATGCTACTTTGGATTTGAAGGTCCGTTATTAGACCACTTTACAATAGGTACATCAGTTATGCCCCCAACCAAGATGGCAGTTTCGACTGCTCTATATTGACGTACTATGACTACGGGACTTCACTCATGCCCCTAGTTAAGATGGCGACTGTGTTCATAATATGATATACCACAGTGAGGCTGCGCGATATTGGCGGCTGACTCCGCCTATATTGCGTGACCTTGTGCGCATGCGCCACACAGCGAGGGTGAGATACTCATCATTCCCACAACTAAGATGGCAATAGTGACGAATCCTGAATGCGCCAGAGCGCGGCTGCGCAGTAGTGGCGGCTTACCCCGCCTATATTGTGCGACCGTGCACATATGACCTCTGAACACATCACGAATGGGCTTATTTAGGTACTATGTCATTAACAATGATTGCCAAGTCCCCTGCAAGCATTTTATTTATTACAGACATTTCACTATGATCATTATGTTTAAGAACGACTTGCACATTCAACATTCATTTTACAGTCAGTGAGGGAGGGTTGCCAACACTAAAGATGGCGAATACAGCCTCACTCCCGCATGCCAGAGTGAGGCTGAGACTATTTAATGGTAGCATGTCACAGCGTTGCCCGTTCCCCATTGAGAAAGACATATTTGTCGAAACTGGTCTGGGAGGGCACGCAGTGACGCCACCATACGACTAAGAGGAGGACGGGCTCCCGCATTTGCCGGCCGGCATCTTTTTTATTACGTGCATCTAAACATTTGGACGAATGTAAGTGCTTTTTAATTCTGTTTTAATAAAACGTTTGTTATCGGATTTACGCTATGGGCTGCCTTTTTTCCTCCACTCCCTATATGGATCCTATGTGAACAAGTGGTCCCCTAAATTTTCACCACTCAGAGTATCAATTGATACCACGGGAAATCAGGAGGAGCCGCAGCCAGTGGTCGTTTAGTGTCATAGCAGAGCCTTCATATCTCTGCTTTCTGGTAAGCAGCTAGTGTGTGAGGGTGTTGGGCACTGTGTTCACCATTGCCTTTAATTTCAAGTCACCAAGGTGCTTCATCTGTCTTACTTTTGGACGCCAGGATCATCTCCTTCACCACTATTTCTATTTTGATACACTTTCCACTCGGACATTGTTATGCCGCGTACACACGTACGGACTTTTGCCGGCGGACCTAAGTCCAGCGGACAATCCGCTTGACTTTGCAGCTGGGTCCGCTGGACTAAAAAGCGAACGGACTTGACCACACACGATCACGCAAAAAGTCCGACGGTTCACGCGATGACGTACAGCACGTACGACGGGACTAGAAAACGAAAAATACTAGAAAAATACTTGCTACTGAGCATGCGTCCTTTTTGGTCCGCCGGACCATACTACACACGGCCGGATTGTCCGCCGGACTGCCAAGTCCAGCGGATAATTTTAAAACAAAACTTAAAACTTTAGTCCGCCGTACTTTGGGCAAAAAAAGTCCGCCGGCGCCCACACACGAGGGGATTATCCGCTCGACTTCGGTCCAGCGGATAATCCCGCGGGATAGTCCCTTCGTGTGTACGCGGCATTAGACAGTTTGTTTTGTTATTACCATTGTTTCTTGGATATCGTGCTGACAGAGACTGTTATTCTTAGGTGCCATCAAGGCCCCTAGATGTGGTATAGGTCCCTACCACTGAGGACATTATATACAGTGGGGCACATTTAGTTTTTCAATCTATGTTAGTTTAAATTTTTTGGCGCAGCTTCCCCTCTCTACTAGATTAAGGCTTACCTGTAGGTCCAATAAATATCTCCTAAACCTACATGGTTTAGGAGATATTTAGCGATGAAAAGGCATCGCTGTCTACGGCGCATGCGCCTTAGACAGCGGCGCACAGGCGCACTGAGGGCGCACTGAAGATGCCGAGATCACGGCGATATGCCGATCTCGTGCGCAGGAGTGACGTCTCGCCGCTCCAGCGAATGATATCGCTGGATCGGCGAAACCCGGAAGTCACTCCGGCCCTGGATGGCGGCGAAGAAGATCGAGGATAAGGACGGCTTCGGGGGCTTCGTTTTCAGGTAAGTTTTTCATAATGAGCTAGTATGCTAGCAGGGTGTCTTTTTTTTTTTTTTTTTTTTTAAGAGGCTTTACTTCCTCTTTAACAATACATGCATATGTTAAGTTAAACATTGACTGATATAGTAAACATATTACAATAAAAGACAATAACGGTTACAGTGTATGGTAACGGAATTAAGTTAGTTTGGGCTAAGAACAATATGCGGTGGTAAGTAGCTAATAAATTGTATTGTCTACCCCCCTTAGACACCCCATTTGGGAGATAACTGTGTCACATGGGGGGGGAGACAATATGCCCAGAGTGTAATTTGCGTTAGTTGTGGTTTAATTGGTGCATCAGTTATGGAGGAGGGAACAAACATTGGATGGTGGTACAATAGTATTCAAAGGAACATTATCGACTCCAAGGTACAGTCTATTATTAGCAAGTGAACAATCAAGGAGATCTTATTTAGTTGTTTTCCATCTGCAACCCTGTAATTTTATATAGTTAACTTGTGTTGTTTAAGTAAGAAGCCAGGGTTTCCATGTGGTGATGCATTTCGTAACAGTGTTATGTTGTAGAGCAGAGCTAAATTTGAATTCTTTATTTAGAGTAAGTTGAAATTTGACATGTGTGATTGTTGGGATTAGAGAGCTTCTCCATTTGCGCATAATAAGCAGTCTAGCTGCAAATAGTGTGTGCTAGGGATGAGCCGAACACCCCCAGTTCGGTTTGGTTCGAAGTGCTAATTTTAAAGGCTTATATGCAAGTTATTGTCATAAAAAGTGTTTGGGGACCCGGGTCCTGCCCCAGGGACCATGTATTAATGCAAAAAAAAAAGTTTTAAAAACTGACTTTTTCCGGGAGCAGTGATTTTATTAATGCTTAAAGTGAAACAATAAAAGTGAAATATTCCTTTAAATTTCATACCTAAGGGGTGTGTATAGTATGCCTGTAAAGTAGCGCTTGTTTCCCATGCTTAGAACTGTCCCTGCACAAAGTGTCATTTCTAAAAGGAAAAAAAGTCATTTAAAAGCACCCGCGGCTATAATGAATTGTCGGCTCCTGGCAATACAGAGAACAGTCATTAAAAGTCATTGATAAAAAAAAAAAAAAAAAATGCATGGGGTTCCCCCCAAATTCAATTACCAGGCCCTTCAGGTCTGGTATGGATATTAAGGATATTAATATTGAGGAACTCAACCTCAAATTTAAAAAAAATGGCGTGGAGTTCCCCCAAAAATCCATACCAGACCCTTTATACGAGCACGCAACCTGGCAGGCCGCAGGAAAAGAGGGGGGACGAGAGAGCGCACCCCCCGGAACCGTACCGGGTCACATGCCCTCAACATGGGGAGGATGCTTTGGGGGTCTGTGACCCCTCAAGGCACCATATTCCCATGTTGATGGGGACAAGGGTCTCATCCCCACAACCCTTGCCCGGTGGTTGTAGGGGTCTGCGGGCGGGGGGCTTATCGGAATCTGGAAGACCCCTTTAACAAAGGGGACCCCCAGATCCCGCCCCCCTATGTGAATTGGTAAGGGGTACATTGTACCCCTACCATTTAACAAAGAAAGTGTAAAAAATTGTAAAAAAAACACACAGACACCGTTGGGATAAGTCCTTTATTAAAAATAAAATAAAGATTCCAGCGGTGGTAATCCACTCTCTGTATCCTGCGATGGGTGATCTCCTCTCCGGTGTCCAGCAAAAACCCGGGCTTCCCCAGTGACGTGCGGGTGACCCCGCCCCCTCTGATGTAACAGAAACCTGCGTTACATCAGAGGGGGGCGGGGTCACCCACATGTCACTGGGGAACCCCAGGTTTCCCCTTGCATCAGAGGGGGACGGGGTCACGTGACGGGTGGCCCCATCCTCAGCTAAGAGACCTGTCAAGCTGCCGGGATTCCCGCGGCGGAGACAGGATGCACTGCACTGGACATCATCATTGGACCCTGGACCTGGTGAGGGGAGATCACCCATTATTTTATTTTTTTATCAATGACTTTTCTCTGTCTTGCCATTATAGTCACAAGTGCTTTTAAATTACTTTTATTCCTTCAGAAATGACACTTTGTGCAGGGACAGTTCTAAGCATGGGAAACAAGGATGTGGAATTTGAGGGCTTCTATTGGAATGGGTATGATTTGTTTAACATCAGGTGATGAGGGGCTTGAGGATAAAGTCTTCCATGCTGCTACAGCATCTGAAATCGTGGGGTGTCTCATTTCCCTGGTTTTATTAGGGAAGGGCTGGGCTAGGAGGCGAGAACTCAGTTTGCCCTCAGCAACAAACGATTATTCGATGTGTTGCCATTGTTTATTGCAGAAGGATACAAACCAGTGTCTAATTTGCAAAAAAGGGGGGTTAATCCGCGCTTAGTAAAACTCTAGATGACACAAGCAGCTGAACACCATAACCCGGATACTGGGCACAAAAACTATAGGGAAAGAAAAAAGTGCAGTGCTCAAACTATATCAAACAATACATATTACAGTGATACAAAATCCGTGAAGATATATCTGAAAAAATGGTGAAAAAAATATATATTCAATGGAAAAATAATATATATATATATATATACTGAAAAATCAACAAACATAAAATTCAAATAATATATATATGCTGAAAAAATCAACAAACATAAAGTTCATAAATTCCAAATTCATGCGAGAATAAAGTGTCCATATAAATATAAAAAAATTAATAAAATAAAATAAATATATGATAAAATGTGACTTGATAATAATTGTGCAAATTTGACCAGAAATTTCATTACCACTTTCTCTAGCCAGCACTGGGCCATCAAAAGAATTATAAAAAAGCATTGGCCAGTGATCAGGAATGATCGAGTTTTGGGTCCTCTTTTGTCAGAGAGACCCAATGTTTTATTCAGAGGAGCTATGAATTTGAGAAATATGATAGCTCCAAACATCCCTGACCCCCCGAAGAAACCAACGTTTTTTTGGGACCTAAAAGGTTTTCACCCGTGTGGTAAATGTAGAGCCTGTAGGATAAATTTGCAACGTGGGAGGAGATTTACTGAGTTCACCTCAATCGGTACTGGGCTCACTTATCCTATTCGATCATTTATCACATGTTCAACAAAGTGCATTGTATATCTCCTCAGGTGCCCTTGCGGTTTGGAATATGTGGGGCGTACAGTACGCATGTTACATATACGCTTTTGATAAGCACAATGTTAGTAAACACTATGACCTTAAACATAAACGTGACCCAAGAGGTACTACTTTCTTAGCCACAGAGAGGTACGTTCCGCACCAGTAATGGGAAGCGTACCATCTCACGAGCTGAGACTAACTGGATATATAAGTTGAGCTCACATGTTCCTGAGGGCCTCAATGGGGAGTGGGACATCACCTGTTTTATCAATAACAGTTGATGTCCCCATCCTTGCCCATATGACAATACCTGACCCTTGAGTGCTGATGGGTAATTTTTGCTAGATGTAATGCTCAGAGTGTCAAGATGTTTTTGAAAAATGCTTTTTATTCTGTGAAGTAATTTTTTGTTTTTTGATGGACTATTTTAACTTTGTGCTTCCCTTCTATGTCAATGCAGTGTAATAATAGAATGTGGGTACTCTATTGGCAATGATGGGTAGCAAGCACATTTATGGACATTTAGGTACAATCTTAAAATATATTATTTATTTTAACCGGAGTTATGATTTATACCCACTAGATGGCGAAGCTTTGTTTTTAATAGGGCTTCTTTTTTAGCCTATGGCGGGGCTCCTTTCCTTGCCAAGAGACTATAAAATTAGAGAGCGCAAGGGTGTGGGTGTACCCCTGATGGTGTCAGACCTTTGACGAAACGATCGTTGGGTAGCTACGCCCACACCTCTTGCGCTTTTCAAAACTCTCACAGAGGAGTTTTTTTTCTGATAGGAATTTATTGTTTTTACATTGTTTGTTCATTGTCTATGGCTCGGTGGATCCTTATTTTATCTGCTTGATTCAAAAGCTTTAATAAATCCCCCAATTTTTAAACTATATCCCACGATTTGGAGCATTTTTCTTTCTTTTTGGGGATATATTTTGGAGATCTGCTGTCAGTGAGTATCCGAGGAATAGGAGACACCTGTGACACCTGGAAGCTTGCGGTAATCCTTGGCACCTGGACATCCTCAGCGGGATCCGTGATCCAATCTGCATTGTTTGACCCCCCTTTACAAGGTGGTCACCGGGGATCTGGTAAGCCTTCATCTTGTTTGGGTGAATAGAGGTGACAGGTTTCTACGTGGT
This sequence comes from Lithobates sylvaticus, assembly GCA_028564925.1. Lineage (NCBI taxonomy): Eukaryota > Metazoa > Chordata > Amphibia > Anura > Ranidae > Lithobates > Lithobates sylvaticus. The sequence continues at coordinate 244,619,340 of CM053027.1, forward strand.
CAAATTTGCACGATTATTATCATCAAGTCACATTTTATCATATGTAGAAAGAAAAAACTGCGCCAAGTGAAAAGAAGCTATTACTAAATTCTGATATAAAGATAACTACCTAATAGAATAGCATTCACAATGGGTATATTTTGGAAGGTCACAACCTACTCTGTACAACATAATAATGTAAAACAACTAATCAATAAACATTGGCACATCATTACTAATGACATCGTCCTTGGGGACATTTTGCCATCTAAGCCTAGGGTTATCTTTAGAGGTGTACAGTCACTGCAGGGCCAAGTAGCCCCGAATGTCCTCAACCCTCCAGTGAGGAGTGGAGGCTTTTTTGACCAGCTAAGTGGATACTACCAATGTAGACGGTGTAGAGTGTGTCGTCTCAATTCCAGTTCAGCAAGAAGGACCACCTTGGTTTTATCCACTTCCACCCAAAGAACATTCAAGATCAAACCTTGTATTACCTGTGCCACTACTGGGGTCGTTTATTTACTACAATGCCCGTGCGGCCTACAATATGTGGGCCGCACAAAACGCCCTTTACAAGTGTGCTTAAATGAACACATCACTAACATCATTTCAGAGTTTAAGAATCACTCCGTCTCTAAGCACTATCTTCAAGTACATAATAGGGACCCTTCCAATACCCTTTTCTTAGGTATTGATAAGTACAAGCCCAACTGGAGAGGGGACCTCTTGGTCAGAGAGATCTCCAAACTTGAGATGGCTTGGATTCATCGATTGAAAACATATGTCCCATATGGAATGAATATTGATACGGATGTGAATGCTTTCATTAATAATGCCTGATTTCAACTTAGACAAATTTTTTGTTGAGTAGATTCATATGCTAGATTTATATGCTAGCCTAAGCTCTGGGATCAGGATCTTGGATTTTTGCCCCTAGCCTTTACCACTATGGAGGAATATATTCATATTTATTTATATATTTTTATCCATTACTATTACTACTGGCTCTCATTCTATATGGGATTATTGCTTCAGGCCTTCCTCCCCCCCATCTTTTGGGTGGTGGTGGTATATATTGGTGGGCCTCAATACTATATTATATGTAAGTTCAAGCTCTTGGATCAGGATCTTTTGAACTATGGCTGTTTGGTTCTGACCATTATGGAGTAACAAATTCATGGATATATTTTTATTTAATATTATATTTCATTTTTTATGTAATATGGTTGTGGATCTTCCTCCTTCCTTGCATTAGGGCGGTTGTGGTATGCAGAGATGGGCCACAATACTATATGGAATACACTTCACTTTATTTGTGTTTTCACGCACATTAAATACATTTTCATTACAGCACTATGAGTATCTTTAATAATATTTTTTAGATAAACACTTGTTTTTGGTTATTTCACATAATTTTTTATATGTGTTTTTTGATTGTGTAAATATTTTGCTAATCACTCATAAGTGTACAAGCATTTCCCTGTGCGGACCGGGAATGTTATCACAAATAAACATATTCAGTATTATTAGTGAATAATAATGTTGGTAATCAACACTTTCACTTTTTATTTATTAAATATTAGTTTGATACGAATACCTACCTTTTCACGTTCTATACCACGTACATAAACACTTGCCCGTTTTGGGCTATGTATATATATATATATATATTTTTTGACACATTCATTTTGCTTTTTTTCTATCATGCACTTTGCACATTTGCTAGTAATAGTTAATGTGGTAACATTAGCTATATACACCATCGGAATGACTAAACGATAGAGCGCCCCTTATGTGTTCCTTCCTTGGGAAACAGACATGTGTGGGCAACCTTTCCCATAATCAAGATGGAGTTTTGGCCACTTCCGTGCCTCTTACAACGAGGCCTGGTGCTTTAAATGTTGGTGACTCACTGCACGGCCCTATCCCCATTGAAAACGTTACGACGAAACGCGTACAATCTCTTTTAAAATAAATAGTCCTAGTTATTATACAGTATCACACAATGGTCTGCCTTTTTTCTTTATGTCATCAATTTGGATGCACCGCCGAGTGCTGTGACCAGTATTACACTCAGCACGCTGTATCCTTCCGGGAGTCCTTTCGTTCTGAGTGGCAAATCCCTGGATATCATCTCTCTAGGTGTTGTTTTCCCCTTGATGTCAGGATTTCTACCAGTGCTCATTCTGAGTGTCAGTTTTCATTTACCATCTGGTAAAGAGCCTATATGTTGGTGGGGGCATCCTCTTTTGGTGTGGAGCACAGCGGTGTGGCATGAAGTAGTATGTGTATATGATCGCATCTCACTGGAATAAGGACTTACTGTATCAACTATATTTACTTTGTGGACTCCTCCAGTGTTATTTGTGTTTTGTATCAACCAAGCATTACCCAGAAACCACATCTATCCATTTATTGACTTATTTACTTACCTTTATATGTTGTTTAATTGGATATCTATGAGTATTATGAGTATTATCGGGTTAGAGTATCAAAACCTTCCAAAATATACCCATTGTGAATGCTATTCTATTAGGTAGTTATCTTTATATCAGAATTTAGCTTCTTTTCACTTGGCGCAGTTTTTCTTTCTTTACATTATCTATTGTGCTTATCCCACTATTCCGCAGCCTTGTTCAATTTTGATTTTATTTAATGAATTTATTGCTTTTGTCCCATTTACCTTTTCCCTGTCTTATTGGGTTAGCGCGTTTTTTTCGCCTACATTTTATCATATATTTATTTTATAAATGTTTTTGATATTTATATGGACACTTTATTCTCGCATGAATTTGGAATTTATGAACTTTATGTTTGTTGATTTTTTCAGCATATATATATTATTTGAATTTTATGTTTGTTGATTTTTGCAATATATATATATATATATATATATTATTTTTCCATTGTATATATATTTTTTTCACCATTTTTTTCAGATATATCTTTACGGATTTTGTATCACTGTAATATGTATTATTTGATATAGTTTGAACGCTGCACTTTTTTCTTTCCCAGTGTCTAATTTGATCTAGAATCACTGCAGTGTGGTAGTCATTCACATCAGGGAAACCCATTCCTCCTGCAGATTTGTGCTTAATGATGGAAGCATATGGACAACGGGTTTCCGATCTTGCCAAACAAAGGAGCATAATATTCTTTTGAGGGTGGCTAAGAATGTTGCGGGTGCAGCAATTGGTAAGGCTCTGTACAGATAAATTTGGGTTTTTTGTAGGGGAATCATTATAAAGGCAGCCGTTCTGCCCGCCCAAGAAAGATATTGTTTGCAAAACAACTGAAGGTCTTTCTTGCAAGCCTGCAGGAAGGGGATGTAATTTTATGTATACAAGTTGGAGGAAGGTGTGGTAAGCTGGATTCCCAAGTAGGGCATGGAGGTGGTCACCCATTTATAGGGGGCTATGGCTTTCTTTTAGGAGGGGTTTAGTAGTGTTAGGTATCTGTATGCTTAGGATGCTTGACTTAGTCTCATTTACTTTGTAGAATGAGCAAGAGTTAAATACAGTTAATATTTCTTGTACATGAACCAGGGAAGAAGCCGGGTCTGTTAGGGATAGAATTATGTCTTCTGCGAATAGGGTGATTTTGTATTCTTGGTCTTCGACTTGAGGTGAGAGGCAAATTTTTTGGGCTAAGGGTACCATCAGCAACGTAAAAATTAGTGGGGAAAGGGGGCATCCTTGCCTGGTACCGTTAGTAAGGAGGAATGGGTCGGAGAAGGTCCCATCTGAGAAGACGTTTTTTCTGCGTCTAGCATTATGAACAGAGATGGGATATGGTTGGTTTCAGTGTAATAGAGGAGATTTGTAATTTTGCGGATGGAATCAGGTGCCTGTCTAACCATAATGAAGCCGACCTGGTCCAAGTGTATGAGATGGGGCACGATTAGAGCTAGTCTTTGTGCTATAAATTTTGTGTATAGTTTGAGGTCTGTGTTTAATAGTGAGATGGGGCGGAAATTGGGTGGGGTAACCGGCTCCTTCCCTGGTTTAGGCAAGGTCACAATGCTAGCAGATAGCATTTCGTCAGAAAAGGCGCCTGGGGACACGGCAGCATTGAACAACTGACACATGTGTGGAGCTAGAGTGGTGTCAAGTGTCTCGATATGGCTTGTGTCATTTCTGTGGCTGTGAATGGACTATTTAGAGATGCAAGTTGTTCGGGGGATAATTTGGGGAGCATCAATTGATCAAGAAAAGTTTTAATGTTAGTTTCTGTGGGTTGTGTGGTAGTGGGGTCATCGTTTAGGTTGTACAATGTCTGATAGTATATTCGAAAGGCATTTGATATGTCTTTCTGATGGTATAGTTTGTCACCGCTAGTGGGGTCTGTGATGTAAGGAATCCTTTGTTTAGCTCTTCTTTGTTTGACTTGGTTAGCTAGAATTTTGCCGGATTTATTCCCGGCCGTGTAGAAGGTGGTACATAATTTCAGCATTAATTTAGCATGTTTGGCATTAAGGAAGGATCTAAGATCATTTCTGGCTTGAAAAATGTTATTACTGATGGATGGCGTGGGTTTTGTTTTGTTCATCAGTTCTAATTTGGTTATGTTGTCTAGCAGTTCTGTTAGCTGCTGTGTCCTTTGGCGCTTGGCTTGAGAGCTCAATTTAATGAGCGTACCGTGAATAAATGCCATCTGACCATACGGTAGATATGGTTTAAAACTGATGATTAGTTTAGCTCAAAATATTCTTTCAAGCAGCTTTGAATGAGAGCTGTATTGCTAGGGATTGCCATTAGGTGTGGGTCATTCCTCCAGTGGGTGAAAAATTAATTGTTAGGTTTGTCCCCAAGAGTCATTGAGACAGGAGCATGGTCTGACCATGTTATGGGTTGGATGTCCATTCCAGTAGCGTTGAGGAGAAGTTGTTTATCTCCTACAAATAGATCTATTCTGGAGTAGGTGAAATGGGGTTTCGAGAAGAATGTGAAGTCCCGTTCCATAGCATGTTGGCACCTCCAGATATCGAACAGGTAATTAGCCTGGAGAAATTTGGATCAGAGTCACTGGGCGCGGTTTCTTGGTGGACAGGCCTCTAACATCAGATGCCTCATATGGCGCTAGGTTAAAGTCTCCATATAGAAAGGTTTACCCTTGTTTGAGGCTTTGCACTTTTTTCCACAACTTACGGGGGAAACATAGTTGACCTGAATTTGGGGCATATATGTTTACCATTGTGTAGATCGTATTATTGATTTCGCCAATAAGGATGATATATCTTCCCTGAGGGTCAGAGGTAACCAAGATTAATTTGAATGCGACTTTATTTTTGATAGCTATGAGAACTCATTTTGTTTTGTTTTGGGCGTTAGCAAAAAACACGTATAGGAAGTCTTTGTGAGACATGGTGGGGGCTTTATCCTGACAGAAGTGGGTCTCTTGTAGGCAAAGAATGTCACATTGGAGTTTATGTGCTTCCGATCAGAGGAAGTATCGTTTCCCAGGGTGCCCTTAATGTTTAAAGATGTGATCTTGATCGGCATGATGGAAATTATTGTGTTGAAGTGGTAGCAGGACAGGCGGTGTTCTTATGAGGGTTTCTCTGTTGAGAGGGGGCTGAGTCGTATGTGACTCAGTGAGGTGTTGTTTGAGTGTTGGTGTGGTGTGGTAGTTAACTTACTCTTTGAAGAGATGAGTTGGTAGCTTCCGATGTAAGCAGGTTACGGCAGTTTCGACTTTAAATTTCACTGCTGGTGTGGAACAGAAGTAAGTTGTGGACTGTAAGAGAGTTGAGATCAAGTCAATATAAAGATAAACAGTAATATAACAGTAGGATAACAACAGTGTTACCATACACAATAATTAGAAACAGAACTAGAACTTTGTGTGAGCGGTATATACTGCAACTTATATTGGGGTTATAAGACTACTCAAAGAAATAGGGCTCCGAAGGGCGTTCCAGGATGTGTATGTAAGCCTGGAGTTGTAGAGGTGTATCAGGTGGTCATTTCATCAGATGGGTCAAAGTCACCCCAATTGCCAGTATTATGATTGCGATGTTGACGGTTAGGTTGGCGTTGTTCCAAAGGTTCCAAGATGTGCCAGTGGCACAGCAGTCGTCGCGGACTGAGGTCACGGACTGAGTAGGACCTATTGTCGTTGGTGATGATAAGTTTAACTAGGTGGCCACACTTGTATTTGGTGATTCCAGAGGGGCTTAGTGACAGTGGATAAATTCTTGCGCTGCATCATGGTATATTTGGATAAATCCGCAAAGAAAGCCAGAGCGGCGTACGGCTGAGGGTATTCATCTGGATTTCGCCTGGCTCGCAGCAGTTATTCCTTGACATGGAAAAAATTTATCCGGACAATAATGTCTCTTGGTATAGTGTTCGATAGATACAGCGGTTTTGGCAGGTGGTGTATGCGATCAATAATCAGTTCCCCTGGAGGGGTATCAGGGAGGAAAGCAGAGAGTAGTTGTAAGAAGTAATCACTTAGTTCAGATGGTTGGACGGATTCTGGTATGCCTCTTATCTTTAAATTGTTCCTTCTGGAACGATCTTCCAAATCTGCTATTTTGGCCTTCATCCACTGTATTCTGCCTCTTCCCCCTGCGCGTCCACTAAGCTGTTGAAGGATGATGTCACTTCTCCCATCTTAGCTTCTATGGTGGTTACTCTGTCCCCTAAGTATGATACTTCAGATGTGAAGTTGTACATCATTTTAGCATTGTCAGCATGGATAGAGTTTTGCAGTGTGAGAAGAATATCCTTCAGGGTAGTATCTAGGACAGGTTGGTTCAGTGTGGGATATGCAGCAATGGAGCTGGCATTTGCATGGCTCAGAGGGGATAGCTGATTGAAAGGGCTCACCTCAGATGGATCTGCATCCTGATTCATCTTCATTTTAGATTTTACAGGGGGTGGAAGCTGTGGAGAGGCTGCCTTTTTCTGCGAGTGCCTGTTGTCTCCCTCCTCTGGCATCCCTCCTGGGTCTGTGTGTGGTGGGCAGCCGCGAGTTATGCCTGCATGTCCACCGCCGCCATCTTGGAGATTCGTCCTGCTGGGTGGCGGGTAAAGCTCTGTGAGTTTTTTGCGGTGCCGAGCGGTATTTCTTCCACTTATACATGCCGTCGGGGGTCCCAGGATGTATATGAAGCTCTGGGTGTAGTGTGGAATGATCCTTATTTGTCGATATTGCCCTGGATAGCCACTGTGTCCTGGAACCAAGTGGGTCATGAAGATGAACCCATGCACTTGGGCTTCACGCGTCTCTCTGCGGATGAGAGAACCCTTAGGAAGAGGGAGAGATTGTGCCTTTATTGTGGCCAGGCAGGTCACTTTTTGAAGTCTTTTCCTACCTGTCCAGGGAACGCCTGAACCATGAGGTCCTGTCATGGACAGACCTTGGGTGGCGTTCGTCCCCAGTTATCCAGAAGGATAAGCCCCTGGTTTCAGTTACCCTTTCTTGAGCAGAGTGGTCCGTCAAGATACAGGCTCTAATCGACTCTGGAGCTGCAGGCCTGTTCATTGATGTTGCCTTTGTATCGAAGCACTCGATTCCGCTGCAGCTACGTGACACTTCACTTGCCATTGAGGCTCTTGATGGGAGACCTCTACAGCCTGCCCATGTGACTCATGAGATGGTTCCATTGTCCATGACCGTAGGGGCTCTTCACCATGAGATAATCCAATTCCAAGGTATTCCCTCACCTAATGCGATCACACGATCGGAATTTCCGTCTGAAAAATCGTGGATGTTTTTTCCGATGGAAAAATAGAGAACCTGCTCTCTATCTTTTGCTGGCAGAAATTCCGCCAGCAAAAGTCCGATGGAGCATACACATGGTCGGAATTTCTGACCAAAGGCTCACATCTGACTTTTGCTGGCGTAATTTCCGATCGTGTGTACGGGGCATAAGTTTCCGCTGGTTATTGGTTATCCTTTGGTTACAGAGGCACAATCCCTCTTTTGATTGGCTCCATGCTGAGGTTCTCTCCTGGTCACCACAATGCAGTAAGACTTTCTTCCAGAAGGTAGCCAAGGTCCTGTCTGCTTCTCTCTCCTCCCTGCCGGTGGAGTACCGCAAATTTAGGGAAGTCTTTACAAAGTCTTGACAAAGGTCAAGCCAGTAGTTTGCCTCCACACCAGTCGTATGATTGTGCAATTGACCTTCCACCTGGTGCCATACCCCCTCGTGGACGGGTTTACCCTTTGTTGGTCTTGGAGGATAAGGCCATGGAGGAGTATGTTGCAGATGCAATTTCTCGAGGTTTCATTTGCAAATCCTCATCTCCTGCTGGTGCTGATTTCTTCTTTGTGAAGAAGAAGAGTGGTGAACTGAGACCTTGTATTGATTATAATGTTCTCAATCGTTTCACGATTAAGAATACCTATCCGATGCTGTTGATTACAGAGTTATTTGACCGCCTCAAGGGAGTAATGGTTTTCACAAAGCTTGATTTGAGAGGGGCATACAATCTTGTGAGGATTAAGGAGGGCGATGAGTGGAAAACTGCATTTAATACCAGAACAGGCCATTATGACTACCTTGTAATGCCTTTTGGCCTTTGTAACTCCCCAGCAGTTTCCAGGAATCTATTAACGACGTCCTCTGAGATTTGTTGCCGTTATGTGTGGTGGCTTATCTCGACGATATCCTCATATTTTCCAAGTCCCTGAAGAGCCACCACACAGATGTCTGCCGTGTGCTTCAGAAACTAAGAGAGAACAATCTCTATAGTAAATTGGAGAAGTGTGAATTCCATCATGAACAGGTTAAATTCCTGGGTTATGTCATTTCCACTGCTGGTTTTTCGATGGACCCAAAGAAACTTTCAGCAGTCCTACAGTGGCCCCGACCTGTGGGTTTACATCCTCTGCAGCTTTTCCTTGGCTTTGCCAACTATTATCTGAAGTTTATTTGTAACTTCTCGTCTCTGGTCAAGCCAGAGTCTCAAGGCTGCCTTTGTTTCTGCTCCTGTGTTGACACATCCTGATCTTAAGTTACCTTTTATCCTTGAGATTGATGCCTCTGAGACTGGAGTTGGTGCCCTTCTGTCTCAACGTCCTACCTCTGAGAGCGTTCTGCTTCTTTGTGGCTACTTTTCCAAGAAATTGTCACCTGTGGAGTGCAATTACAAGATTGGTGACAGAGAGCTGTTAGCGATCATTTTAGCCCTGGAAGAATGGAGACATCTCCTCGAAGGTACCACTGTGCCAGTTCTCATTCTTACTGACCATAGGAATCTCACATTCTTGTCTGAGGCTAAACTCCTCTCTTCCAGAAGGGCACGATGGGCCCTTTTCTTGTCTAGTTTCAATTACATTGTCTCATTCTTACCCGGTACTAAGAATGTAAGGGCTGATGCTTTGCCATGACAATTTTCCTCCACTTCCAAGATGGAGTCAGTTCCCGTTATTCCTCCTGATCATACTCTGGCTTCGGTTCGCAGCAGTCTCACTTCTTCTTTGGGTGACAAAATTCTTGCTGCTCAGGTTCATGCTCCTCCTGAGAACCTTGTGACCACTGCTTTGTCCCAGAGAGTCTCCGTACTGCCGTGCTCCAGACTTGCCATTCTCCCAAGGATGCTGGCCACCCTGGGAAGAATCAACACTTTGGGCCATTACCCAACAATTCTGGTGGCCTAGTCTATGTGCTGATTTAACTGCCGTCATAGCTGCCTGTTCTGTGTGTGCTCAGAGTAAGACTCCACGATACCTTCCAGTGGGCCTCCCATACCCAATGGAGAGAGGCCTTGGACCCACCTGTCTATGGATTTCATTATGGAGTTGCCCTGGGACTTGGGTAAACCAGTTACCCTTATGGTGGTTGACCAGTTCTCGAAAATGTCTCATTGTATTCCACTTAAGAAGTTGCCCACTTCTAAGGAACTGGTTTTCATTTCTGCTGGAGATCTTTCGCTTACATGGGCTACCCAAAGTGATTGTCTCGAACAGGGGTAGTCAGTTTGTGTCCTGGCGAGCCTTTTGTTCACAGTTGGGAATTCAGCTTGCTTTCTCCTATAAAAAATATATTTTTGGGCAAGATTTGGTAGCATGGACATATCGTAAGATTCTATGCATATTCGATTGATAGACAGTTTTACAGATAAATTGGTTATGTGGGTGCGTATTATGTGGGAAATGAGGTCAAAGGTCAAGTTCACAGACTCCAAATTCAAAGCCTTCAAGGTAGGGTTTAAAATTAAAAGCCTCATTGAGCCCTGTGGGCAGGGTGGCATTAAGATGGAAAATCCATTGAAGTTCGCTTTGTAATAAAGCTTTGTTGTAGTCGCCACCTCGGGTAGGGGGTGGGATATGGTCTAGGGCTTTGAATGAGACCTTTGACCTCATTTCCCACATAATACGCACCCACATAACCAATTTATCTGTAAAACTGTCTATCAATCGAATATGCATAGAATCTTACGATATGTCCATGCTCATCCCCACTGTACTTGCCCCATATACGTATTATGTCTTTGACCATTATGTCACAGTATTGCAATTCCGCTGTGCCATCTTACATGTGTATCCATATGTATGCCAGTTCCTTGCCATATAGTTACACCTTTTATACACCTTGTGTACATCAATACCCTCCCTCTACATAAACTACTGGGCCTGCCCCACTTCAGGCTAGTTACCCGGCGCGGGTAAGACCTGGCACGCATGCGCCGTTTTTCTAGTGCGCATGCGCCATTTCCCCGCTTGTTCAGACTAATCCATCTGTCTGCTTCCTGTTTGCGCTCCACTGTGGAGCGCAGCACGTCGTAGCGGTGGTCCGTACCCGCGTCGGTGACGTCACGACGCCGGACGTGACCCCTCCTCCTGGTGTGCTCACGCCCGGCGCCGCCCCGTCAGAGGTCCTCTTGGGAAAATACAAAGCGCGCCATGGCGTTTTCCTCCCATAGACTGCCATCTAATCAGCTCTTAATGCAGCACATTGACATTTCCTGCTCAGCTGATTGTCATTATCTGACCAGATATAAACTCATACACCACCCTAAGCCAACACATGCTGCTGACCACTCGGAGCTGGTTGATCTCCCATATCAGGCATTTCAATACTCAGGTAAATTGACCCTAATCTCTAGTGTCCGTATACGAATCCTACTGTACTTTACTCCTTAATACTTATACTCCTTATACTTTATTTTTATTACAGTACCACACATTGCGTGGCCAGTCTTTTGCTACAGGATAAGAGCCCTAGCCCAAGTCCTGTATAGGACCTTGCAACTGCCTGAAGCTGTTCCAGCAAGCCCTTAACACTTGTGGTTACTTCCACTTTGTTTTTACTACTTCTACCCAATACATATTTTCTATACCACTTTGGTGGTTACAACTGTGGCAATTTTTTGAAACTGGCATTACATGTGAGTACCTGCTTACAATTTACATACTATATCGGCTGCTTTGGCAATGTTTTCAACTAGACTGTATTCATTGTTCACATACTATATGTACTAATTTTTGACTCTGACATAATTTAGATGTGAATCTAAAGGATATCTAGTTGCCTTGAAAAAGGACCAAAGTCCGAAACATGTTGGCACCATCCTGATCATATATGTATCAAGCAAGTTCTTTTTTTTGTCACAACATTTTTCTGTATGTTCATGCTGTTGACATGTAAAAAAACTGTATGTACCTTACCCATACCTTGTGTAACATACTGAACATTATTTTGCTATATATGCATTTTCCAAAGTTCCTTTTGAATAAATATTTACCTCTTTAAATGCATACACTCTTTCAGTGTCTATCCTTACCCTAAGCATCCCCCAGGGGTATTGGCCAGTGTTCATGCACACTCCAGCCTATCGAAAATTATTATTGCTTTCTCCTATGCGTATCACCCACAGTCTAATGGGGCCACAGAACGAGCCAATCAGTTCTTGGAGCAATTCCTACGTTGCTATATTTCTGACTATCATAACAACTGGTCAGACCTCTTACCGTGGGCAGAGTTTGCTCACAATATTGCCTTGAATTCTGCTTCCCGATTTTCCCCGTTTATGGCAAACTGTGGTTTCCAACCTTCCATGTTGCCTGACTCATTTGTTCTGCAGAGTATTCCTGCGTTAGAGGAGCATCTGGTCTTTGTTCCACTTGGGCACAAGTTCAGGAGGCTTTGCGACATGCTAATGATAGGTACAGATTCCATGCTGACCGCAGACGCCTGCCTGCGCCTTCCTACCAGGTTGGGGACAGGGTCTGGCTGTCATCTCGCAACCTCCGACTTTGTGTTCCCTTTCTGAAGTTCACACATCAGTTTATTGGGCCTTTCCGTATCCTTCGCAGGATTAACCCAATGGCTTAAGCATTAGACCATCCTTCTAATATGCGTATCTTAAATGTATTTCATGTCTCCTTATTAAAACCTTTGGTCTGCAACCACTTTACCACCTTGGTGCCTCGTCCTCACCCTGTACAATTTGAGAACCATGAGGATAATGAAGTACAGTCCATTGTTGACTCCCATGACGCTCTTCTGTGTTCCTGTTAAAGACTTGCTTGGCTGACATTCCTTCTGGCTCCAGATCCTGCTTGCTGTTTTACTACGCTCATCTCTGGCTCCCTGATGTTTTGGCATTCCTGAACACTGGCTATGTTTTGACTACGTTTACTCGGTTTACCTTTTACTATTATTATTATTATTATTAAACAAATGAGATTTAACTGTACTTCTCTCTCAGTCTGATTCATGGTTTCTGACAGGAACATACAATGACCTCCATGTAAGGCGGAATTTACACTGACAACCATTGACAAGGAGATTTGTACTGACTACCAATGTAAGGTGAAATTTCTACATCGACCACAAATGTAAAGGGGGATTTACACTGACCACCAGTGTAAGGGTAATTCTGCACTTCGCACCAATGTAAAGGAAAATGTACACTGTTCACCAATGTAATGAAGAATGTAACCTGACAACCAATGTAAAGGACGATTTTACATCAACAACCAATAAAGGGGGATTTCTACACTGGTCACCAATGCAAGGGGGGATTTACACTCACCACCAATTTAAAGGGGTCTTCTACATGGACCGAAAAAATGCAAGTGTTTTTCTTTTCTTTTACAGATCACCAATATAAAGAGGATTTTCTACACTGGCTTACACGTAATGGGGATTTACACTGACCGCTAGTGTAATAGGAGCATTCACAGAAACCACCAATGTAAGGAGAGATTTACACTGACCACCAATGTTAGGTGGGCCTTCACACTGTCCACTAGTGTGAATGAAAGGATTGTACACCAAGCCCCAATGTAATATGAAGATTTACACAGACCACCAATGTAGGCCTCCCACCGTATGCCCACTCTGCACTTTGACATTTCTTATATAGGCAAGGGGCAGGGCCACCTGGCTACATCACTATAGAAGTAAAACTAACAGGTCTATAGTTACTTGGTAAAGACTTTGACCTCTTTTTAAATATAAGCACCATGTTGGCCTTACACCAATCCAGTGGTACTATGCCAGTCATTAAAGCGTCCCTAAAAAATAGAAAATTTGAAATTTGAAATACATAGTACATAGTTAGCTAGGCCGAAAAAAGACACAAGTCCATCCAGTTCAACCATAAAAATAAAAGAAATGACAGAGCTCAATACTTTCAGGACCCATGGGTGTATGTCATCTGGTGCAGGTACTTTATTTACATTTATTCTGTCTAAATATTTTTGGACCATATCAATTTTGAGCCATTGTGCATCATCTGGACCATATCAATTTTGAGCCATTGTGCATCATTTGGGGCAATGTAAATGTCCACATTATGAACATGAGCTCCCCCATGCTACTTTGTATACACAGAGCTGAAGAAGGTGTTTAATAAATGTGCCTTCTCTTTGTCCCCGTCACCCACTCCCAGATTATTTTGTAAAGGGCCTACATGCTCAGACCTGACCTTTTTACTATTAGGGCTCGTTCACACCATACCTGCATGAAAACTGATGGGAACTGAAGGGAAACCTGCAGATTTCAATTGCACAAACATCAGTTTACATGCATGTTTCAGTCAGTTTGTATGCATGTTGACATCAGTTTTCCTTATTCAAATGTTTTTTTGATGAAAGAAGGATAAGTACAGTACAAAATTAACATGTCACTTACCCTCTCCCTACCACAGTACAAATCCCATTAGAGACTTTACATAATTTCATGCACTCAACCTCATTTTCGCCATGGATAGAGAAAGGCATTCAATTTCTATCAGACCTACTAGACAATGTGGAGATTAAACCATTCCCTACACTTCAAAGGAACTTTCAATTGCCAAACTCGGATATATTCCTTTATATCCGAACTAAGAATTGCATTACCAATCTCCCATCATGGACATATAATGTACCCCAATCGTCTTGGTCCTTACTTAAAATCCCCTTACATCATCAAAAAGGGATTTCCCTTTTCTATAATCTTCTTCAACAAAAAAGTGTGTTCATAAAGACCCCTCCTCTAATTAGATGGGAAGAAGATTTAGGATGCACCTATACGGTAGACCAATTGAAAGAGGCCACATGCTGTTGAACGCTATGGGAGACATCCATTAAACTGACTCAACGTTGGTATCTTACTCCTGACAAAATATCCAAATTTAACTGCTCATTAAACGATAAATGTTGGAGATTGTGCAGACAAAAAGGAGATATGATGCATACATTTTGGACATGTCCAAAACTTAAAAAGTATTGGGAACAAATTTTTCAGATCATGTCTGAGATTCACAATGCAATCTTACCTCCAGATCCCTCATTAGCTCTACTATCCCTTGATCTCACTGTCTATCCCACTCCAATCAAAAATGTGTTCACACATATTTTGTTATCTGCCAGAATTAGTATTACAAGAAAATGGAAAAACCCAGATCCTCCTTCCATAAAAGAAGTAGTAGAATCGACTCATACTCACTTTACTTATGAGTAAATATTAGTTCTTCGTCCTCATAATAAAGAACAATTACTTAAGTTGTGGCAGCCATGGTAAAATGGGCTAGTCCTCAAAACATTGCTCGAGTTTTATGTTCCTAAGTTACCTAACTAAAACATTTCTTATCTCGCTCCTCTCTGGTACCATTGTTTATTTTCTACCATAAAAAAAAAAAAAGTTCACATCATTATCCCGAACACAGTTTAGCACCCACAGGGGTGTTTGGAATCAGATTTACGTTATATTTATGCTACATTTACGCTCTTTACATCTGAATCACTTGAACCGGTAGTACGCATACAGGTATAAAGATAATATTTATACTTATCTGTTTTATTATAATTTTATTATTTAATTTGAATCTATAGATACCTCTTTCCTATGTATCTAATTGTTATAACTGATGTGTTATCTTGTCAAATTCACTGTTATTTGTTTTGATAAATTTCAATAAAAACTATTGATGAAAAAAAAATTAACATGTCACTTATAAACAGTGTCATGAGATGATGATATTGATTTGAGAATGGGTACAAACAAGATAATAATGCTATGTAATGAAATGAAAACAGACACAGATTATCATCTGGGCACAGGGAACCAGTGGCGCCCAAGTTAAAAGGCACTTATAGATAAAGACGAACAGAAACAAAAACCTGACACATTAGAGTCAAAATATACCAAAGTCTGGGGGTATGGTGGTAATCAGTTGGGAAGGCCTACGGTAGTATAGGAAATAGTGATCTTATGAGTATAGGCATGGTATACCGGAGAAGTTAAGGTTTCAGTAAACCATAAAGGTGCTAAAATAAACTTGTGGAAGATAGGTAGATATATAGGAAAAGAAGAGGTAGAGAAGAGAGTAATGGAGAGGTAAAGAGAGAGGGGTCATCTCAGGGATATATGAAGGATGCACTGTGCATAGGCATGTGGATAGTTACCGTAGTAACAATGAACTATCAAAGTTGGAGGGTAAGTAGTTCTCAACCCAAGGTTTCCCGAGCTTCTCATACAGAGGCACCTTATAATACGGCTACTATTTTAGCGTGGACCATAGCTTACATGACCCTATTTTGGACCACCAGTGCATTAAGAGATGGGGTTTTGACATAATTTTTCATGCGTGTCAGTTATGTGCCCTATTCACACCAATGTTGATGTCATGTCAGTTTTTTTCCCATGCACATAAAAAATCTGCATGTTGTGGTGTGAACCGGAGACATAGAGAGCCATCGTTATTTTGTGCCCTTGCAGAAGGCGTAGAGAAAAAATTATGTTTCTGTGCCATGGTGTGAACGAGGCCTCAGTATATTGGAAGAATTTATTTGGGTTTGTCTTTTGTAATCGATCGTTTGTTTTGTTTTGCCACCTTGATTTCCTTTTCACATATTCTGTTATATTCCTTGTAACATTTAAATGATGATAGTGTTTTTTCATTTTTATATTTTTAAAAGCACTTTTCTTATGATTTATAGCTTTTTTAACTTTGCCCGTGAGCCACATAGGCTTTTAGCCTTTTAGCCTTTTAAACATTTAGCCTTTTAAACTTGTTGCCCATGAGGATATATTTCGCAGTGTGTTCGCATACAGTTATTTTGTAGAATTCACATTTCTGTTAAGTGTTCATCAATGTCAATATTGCCTGTTCTTTTATGCTTTTTAGCCAATAGATTACAGTAACTAGTACACAGTTTAATTCATCTTTAAAACACTCCTAGTTGTCTTGTCTGTTGCATCCTGTTTGCTTCCATTGAGGGGCATGCAATAAGGATCTTAGCTTATTGAAGTTAGCTTTTTTAAATTTAGAGTTCTCATCATACCAACATGCTTCTCTTTTCTGTAACTTATGGCAAATTGATTACACTGCGATCACTATTACCCAAGTTGTGTCCAACTTGCTTACCTATAATAAGTTCCACGTTGTTTAAATATTTAAATAGATTATTATTATACACGATTTATATAGCGCCAACAGTTTACGCAGCTCTTTATTATGTATAGGGAGGACAGCACAATTACAGTACAGTTAAATACAAAAGGTACAGGAGGGCCCTGCTCGTAGAGCTTACATTCTAAAGGGAGGGGGTGGTGGTACAAAAGGTAATAGCTGCAGAGAATGATTTGATAGGGGTGGCTCCTTGATAGAGCTTCCACCATCTGTTCCATTAACACCTTCCCACCGCCTGTATACATATATGTGGCTTTACTGCAATAGGCCTTCTTCCATGAAGCGGCATATACAGTTGGATAAATGTGGCCACTCTTGCCTCTTCCTCTGGTCTGGCAGCTTTAGGACAGACCAGAGGAAGAGGCAAGAGTGGCCACATTTATCCATCCTGATTTTGGCTGGCTCAAATAACACACAGAGGATAGTGATCCCAGTGACGGCTTCTGATACATCATATCGGGGTAAGGCTCCTCCAAACAAGGGAAGGACTCCTAAGAGTAAAGGAGAACCGTATCCGTTTAGACTACATGCTGAATGAAAGAGTATATGAGGTGAGAGGCTAGATAGCCCGTTGTTGGATTGCATATACCATGTTTGCTGACAGTTGTCTTTTCCACACTGGGGATATCAATTAAGAGAACATCCAGCACAGAACTTTCTCTACATTCACTTTTTTCACTTTTATCTCTTTATATGGGATATCACCACTGTGACCCATCGATTGAACTGTTCATCCATTTGAACATTTGATTAGAGACTTTCTCCATAGTTATTAATAGAGACCATTCACGTCTTTTTATTCACTTGTTGTATTATTGTTTGTGCACTTTTGTATCGATTGATTTATTTATTTATTATATTACATTAGATGCACTTTATATCTATATGGATGCATTACCACTAGTGGTGGCACATTTTTAAGTTTACGCTTTTAGGATTGTGTTTATATTTATGCGCTAGATCACTTTATTTCATTCATTGAAAAAAAGAATTATTGCTCTACATAAAGATGGCAACAAAAGTGAATACACCCCTAAGTGAAAATGTCCAAATTGTGCTCAGTTAGCCTTTTTCACTTCCCGGTGTCATGTGACTCGTTAGTGTTACAAGGTTTCAGGTGTGAATGAGGAGCAAGTGTGTTAAATTTCGGTATTATCGCTCTCACTCCCTCATACTGGTCACTGGAAGTTCAACATGGCACCTCATGGCAAACAACTCTCTAAAGATCTGAAAAAAATAATTGTTGCTCTACATAAAGATGGCATAAGCTATAAGAAGCTTACCAAGACCCTGAAACTGAGCTGCAGCACAGTGGCTAAGACAATACAGAGGTTTAACAGGACAGGTTCCACTCAGAACAGGCCTCACTATTGTTGGCCAAAGAAATTAAGTGCATGTGCTCAGCATCATATACAGAGGTTTTCTTTGAGAAATAGATGTATGAGTGCTGCCAGCATTGCTGCAGAGGTTGAAGGGGTGGGGGGGACAGCCTATCAGTACTCAGTCAGGCAATGAGTGCCCCAGAACCCATTGCTGGCATCTGAGGTTATTGTGACCCATGTGTTGGGGACGATTGAATGGAAATTGCGCAGATTTTTCCCTTGAAGCCACCAAAGTAGAAATACTTTCATAGTTGAATTAAGGAATATGCGTTGGTTTTTGCTGGAGGAATTCCATTAATATAGGAACCCTTTTTGGAAGGGCCGTGTGTGCCATTGTGCCCACTTTACCATGAGAATAGTGGCTGTCATCGTGCCGATCACTTTCAAACATTGGAGAGCGGAGAGATGCAGCGAGGGTTGAGTGGATTCTGTTTCAAATGACTCCAATCTTCTCTTCTGGAAGGGAGATCATGCCTTCCACAGTATTAACCGCTTCCCGAACGGCTCATGTACATATACGTGAGCAGAATGGCACGGGCAGGCAAAATCCCGTACCTGTACGGGATCCTTTAAATGCCTGCCCGTGGGTCGTGTGCGCGCCGCCAGCGGCGCGCTCGCGACCCGGTCGGGAGCTCCGTGACCCCGGCCGTGGGACCAGCGGACAGCGAACGGGTCAGGGAGTTGGAGAACGGGGAGAGGTATGTGTAAACAAACCTCTCCCCGCGCTTCCTACTCTGCCTGTCATTGATTGGCTGTTCCCGGTCATCGGGAAAGCCGATCAATGACGTCAGACGTCAGCCCCGCC
This sequence comes from Lithobates sylvaticus, assembly GCA_028564925.1. Taxonomy (NCBI): domain Eukaryota; kingdom Metazoa; phylum Chordata; class Amphibia; order Anura; family Ranidae; genus Lithobates; species Lithobates sylvaticus. The sequence goes on from CM053027.1 coordinate 244,638,368, forward strand.
CCTAATGTAAAAAAACACACACACGTCACAGCCCATAACCCCTCCCCTCCCCCTAGTGGTTAACCCCTTCACTACAACTGTCATTTATACAGGAATCAATGCATTTAAATAGCATTGATTGCTGTATAAATGACAAGGGTCCCAAAAATGTGTCAAAAATGTCCGATGTGTCCGCCATAATGTCGCAGTCACAATAAAAATTGCTGATCGCCGCCATTACTAGTAAAAAAAAAAATATTAATAAAAATGCTATAAAACTATCCCCTATTTTGTAAACGCTATAACTTTTGCGCAAACCAATCAATAATCGCTAATTGCGATTTTTTTTACCAAAAATATGTAGAAGAATACGTATCGGCCAAAACTGAGGAAAAAAAATGTTTTTTTATATATTTTTTGGGATATTTATTATAGCAAAAAGCAAAAAATATAGCATTTTTTTCAAAATTGTCGCTATATTTTTGTTTATAGCGCAAAAAATAAAAACCGCAGGGGCGATCAAATACCACCAAAAGAAAGCTCTATTTGTGGGAAAAAAAGGACGCCAATTTTGTTTTGGAGCCACGTCGCACGACCGCGCAATTGTCAGTTAAAACAACGCAGTGCCGAATCGCAAAAAGGGGCCTGGTCCTTTGGCTGCCAATTGGTCCGGGGCTGAAGTGGTTAAAGTGAGCCCCTAGAAACACAAGTGATTGTGTTGGCTCTAGATGGCTCTTCTCCAGATTCAGGAGCCACACAAATTCTTGAAGGGTGGATATGACTAGTCTTCTGTGCTCTAAATTGTGTTCTTTTTCTTGAGCTAGGAGAAGCAGGTTGTCCAGATAATGGTGGAGGCGAACCCCTTTGACCCGAAGAAGAGCAACAACAGAAAGTAGAACCTTGGAAAAGACTTGAGATGACGATGTTACACCGAAGGGGAGACATGTGAATTGAAGATGCTGTTTGCCTACCGCAAAGCGGAGGAATTGCTGCAAGTCCACTGCCACTGGAACATGAAAGTAGGCGTCTTTCAGATCAACGGATACCAACCAATCTCCCGGATGCACTGACTGTTGGATTGTAAGTAAAGATTCCATTTTGAACTTTTATTTTTGAATAAAGAAATTGAGATGGGTCAAGTCTATCACTGGTCTCCATGTGCCATTTTGTTTCTGAATCATGAACAGAGGATAATACATGCCGCTGCTTCGCTCACCTTCTAGAACAGGGATGGCTGCGCCATCCAATAAACATCCAATAAAATGCTTATGTAAGTTAACAGGACCAGATTTTTCTCCTCTGAGTCTGGAAGAGTCTTGGGGATGAATCTGAGTCTTGGGGTACTGTTGAAGACCCAGGTGTGACCGAAAGAGACTGTTTTGACGGTCCAGAAATCCTGGATTGAGGCCGCCCAGACATGCTGGAAGTGAAGAAGACGAGCCCCCACCTGGCATGCCTGAGCGGGCCCAATCTCAAAAGGATTTAGTGGAATCCTGGTTGCCAGAGGAACCACCTTTTGTGGGTTTTTTGAAGGCGGACTGCCTGAATTTCCAAGCCTTGAAAACTCCCGACCAGGCCTGTAACTGCGCGATTACCTGGCATGATCAGAATTTTGTCTCCTTGGAAAAGAGCGCTTCTGGTTCTGTAAGCGCCGATCCTGAGGGAGGAAACCTCATTTACCACCCGCGGCCCCGGGTTATGGCACTATAAAGCTTATTGCCAAAAAGAGAACTTCCCTCAAAGGAAATTCGGCACCATGCTTGTTTGGAAGCCGGATCCGCCAACCATGGATGGAGCCATAAAGCATGATGTGCTGAAGCAGCTGTCAACATAACCCGGGACATCAGACGAATAAGATCAATAGAAGCCTCCCCAAGAAAGGCAGACGCCAGCCTGATCTCCTGGATAGGTGAACTCTTCGCCACTTCACTGGAGATACCTCTTAGTGTCAGACCAGATTTCCATGGCTTTGGATACTGCGGCTACAGCGAGTACTAGTTTGCAAGCCATTCCTGTTGTCAGGTAAATCCTTTTCAGATCAGAGTTGATCCGTCTCTCCAAGGGATCTTTAAAGGAAACTGTATCTTCCAAGGGAAGAGTTATATATCTCACTAATCTCAAGTGCTGCGTCCACCAACGGAGCCGATTGAAGGTGTTTAACATCCTGTTCCTTAAAAGGATACAACTTCAGAACTTTTGATTGCATGGAACTTTTCTTATCCATCTTGATCCACTCATCAGTGATGATGCCACCCAGTTCAGAGAGAAAGGGAAAATATTGACGCTCCTTATTGAGCTCTTTGAAGGAGAGAGGAGAAGTAACAGGGTCTTCCCAACTCAGAGCCTCTCTCACAGCTTTCACCAAAGAGGGAACCAAAGCATATTCAAAGCCCAAACTGGGATCTTTTAGATCTGATTCACTGTCTGAGAGAGGAGCAGAAGGACGACTTGGTTGGGACGAATCCCATGTCTCCTGGGCCAGATCTTCTCCTAATGTAGGGTGTAATGGCTCTGGTGGGGAATCATGAGGCTGATGAGCCTGCCTCTCCTGTAGAGATTCTCTGACAACCCGCCTTACCATAGATTTAAGGCGCTGGTCTGCACCATCCCTCTCATCTGCAGCTTTAGAAAAGCAGTGATCACAGAGAGCTTTGTGAGCCGGTACAGGAGCCCTACACCCCAGCATGATTTTTTTTGACCTCTTGCTAGAGCAAGATGAGGGGGGGGTGCGGAAGATCTCTACTATGCTGTTTGGATCTGGAAAGAGATCTATGATGACTGGACCTGGAGGAAAATTGCCGGTGGTGCCACTTTGAAGACCCACTCCCTTTTACAGGAACTACTTTGTGGATCAGACCTAGAAGGGCTGTGAGAAAGAAAGCAGAAAAGAGAAGACAGGAAGCAGCTGGTGCCCTAATACCCTACTCACTCCCCCCCTTGAACAGGCAGAAAGGTATAAACTACAAACTTACCTGTTACAAGAGGGCTGGCCACCAGGAGGCAGTGAGGCATTCATGGTATCAGCAGGAAATCGCTGCAGAGCCCACGATCATTCCCAGGGCTCTGTAGGCTACACCAAGATTTAAAGGTGGCACTGAGTGCCATCACCGGCTTGTCAGATGCGAGCGCTCATGGGCGAACCAAGCCCTGGTTTTGTTTTGAGTCCGCGCATGCGCCGAGCACACGCTTATACCCAGAAGAGAGAGGGCAGCAGCTGGAATGCAGGAAGAGTCAGCGCCATGCCCAGGAACACCATCAAAGGAAAAGACAAGAAAGCAAGGTACATACAACATACATACACTGCTGCTATGTAAATATAAATGATCGGGACCGAAACACACCGGACTTTATAGCAGATAATGGCCGCCTGATAACGATAGGCAAACAGGCCGTGCACACTCTGACAATCAAATATTCAAATCTTCAGTGCTACTCTGCAAAATCACTCCATACCCTGCTGAACAGTCAGGGCCTATCGGAGGAAATTAAACTGGTGCTCGGCCGATCCTGATCGCAGGGGAGTCATCTTGTAGAGAACCACAACATGGTCCTACGGAGGAGGACAAAAAAGGAACATGGATTGCAGCCTAAAGCAAAGATTTATGGGAGACTTGTCCTATAGGGTAAATTGATAAAGAGAAAAAAGTGTGGGACTTTATATGAAGCATACATCCCTGGAGATATCACGGTATGAATGGAAGTGGACAATACTTAGTATATTAGAACTATGGACATTACATGACAGCATTGTACAACAACAACAATTGGCAGTCGCTGATTTATTGATATATAAAATATAACTAATAGTATTCACATGATAAAATAATGACATAGTAAGTTCATAATGTACCCATTATAAAGAACCAGATACAGATATAGATATACAGATATAGGGCCTCCAGCAGTCCATCCCTGCACCCAGTCTCATTGGCATTCCTGTAAGTGGTTTTGGCAAATGGGCATATCTCCCCTCTCCTCTCCCTATACAACCTACTTATTATTATTTTTTGAACATTTCCTACAAACTAATCATGTGTTTCAATATTTAGACATCTACTCCATACTTGCTCCTGAAGAGTGGCAGTAGCCACGAAACGCGTCAAGCCAATAGATGCCCTCTTGTTCATATTTTATAACATTATTAATTGCCATATTTACTAATTGGACTGTACCAACAATCAGAGATACCCTCTTACCAGGGAGACACTCTTTAATGATAGTGGCTTTTTTTACCATGTGTACAATTCAAACTTAATATGTTACTAGTATATTATGTTATCAATATCATTGTTGTATACTTATTCCAATGTATTTGGTTCTTTATAATGGTTACATTATGAGTAGAGTTGAGCGGACACCTGGATGTTCGGGTTTAGCTGGTTCGGCCGAACTTCAGAAAAAAGTCCGGGTTCGGAACCGAACTTGACCCGAATTTGACCCCGAACTCCGAACCCCATTGAAGTCAATGGGGACCCAAACTTTTGAAGACTAAAATGACTGTAAAAAAGTAATGGAAAGGACTAGAGGGCTGCAAATGGCAACACAATGTTGTTAAGAGCTCTGCAAACAAATGTGGATAGGGAAATAACTTAAAATAACATAAAAAAATTAAAAATAAAAATAATATGCTGGAGGCCCCCTTCTCAGCAGAAGAGGTACAGGAAGTCATTACGAACCTCAGAAACTCAACGGCATGATGCCGCACATATGGTGGGAATGCCCCAGAATACGCCCTTTCTGAAAAAAATTATCCAATTTAATGGATAAGATAGTGGTAAAATAAAATACTTGGAAATTAAAAAAATAAAAAAATTATAATCTTGACCTAGGAGGACGAGGTCCATATGAAGTAGGAGGTTGAGGTGGCGGTCGATGTGGCGGTGTAGGTGGAAGCGGCAGTGGAGGAGGACGAGGTAGCCAATACTGGTTCAAAAATACAACAATGGCTGGGTAAGGCTGGTGGTGATGTGTCGAATTCTGTCCCCCGTCACATAGTGTCCACCCTGTACTGTGCTTGCTCAGTACGTAGGACAAGGGGATTTCTTAACTCTCCGAAGACGATGCGCAGTGAGTCCAGGTTCAAGCCACATCATCTGAGGTTGAAGCCTAGCCAAGCGAGCTCGTGAGGGGCCCTGTTACTATGTGCTACCGTATGTCCACTTGGATGGTGGGGCTTGAACCTGCACTCACTGCGCAGGCGCCGTTCATCTTCGGAGATTTCGTGAATCTCCTTGTCCTCCGTACTGCGCAAGCGCTTCGCCTGCGCAGTAAGTGGCCGTACACTATCCGATGGCCAGACAGTTTTTGTCAGAACACTGGTATACGTGTCTATTCTGCACAAGGTATGGACAAGTCCTGTGGGATCCATGCCTGGTTCATTTTAATGAACGTGATCTTGTCCACATTGGCTCTAGACAGGCGGCTGCGCTTGTCCGTGATAACGCCCCCTGCCGTGCTAAATACACGTTCAGATAATACACTGGCTGCAGGGCAGGCCAGCACCTCCAAGGTGTAAAGGGCAAGCTCAGGCCATGTGCCCAATTTGGAGACCCTGAAGTTGAAGGGGGCAGACCCGTCATTCCGTTTGTGTAGGACATACTGCTCCACCATGTTGGTGAAATGCTGCCTTCTGCTAAGACGTTCCATCTCAGCTGGTGGTGCTGGTTGTTGTGGCATGCTGACAAAGCTTTTCCACATTTCGGCCATGCTAACCCTGCCTTCCGAGGTGCTGGTGGTGCCCCGGCTGCGTTGGTGACCTCTTCCTCCTCCTCTGCCTTTGCCTTGTGCTTCCACCGTACCCCCGCTGTCAAGTGGGAATGCCACCAGCAGCGCATCTACCAGCGTGCGCTTGTAATCGCGCATCTTACGATCACGCTCCAGTGAGGTAATTAAGGATGGCATGTTGTCCTTGTAACAGGGATCCAGCAGGGTGGCCACCCAGTAATCAGAAACCAGTTAAAATGTGGGAAACTCGGCGGTCATTACGGAGACACTGCAGCATGTAATCGCTCATGTGTGCCAGGCTGCCCAGAGGCAACGAAAAGCTGTCCTCTGTGGGAGGTGTATCGTCTGTGCCCAGCCATGCACCAGTGATGGACATGAGCTGGTCTGGGTGCCACCCTGCTGTGAACATGGTTCCTCCTCCTCCATCTCCTCCTCATCCTCCACCTCGTCATCCTCCAGAACTGTGCCCTTGCTGCCGGACAATTGTGTACCTGGCGCTTGTTGGTGCAGGAACCCACCCTCGTAGCCACTTGTGAATGACTGACCTGAAAGCCTTGGAATTGATCCCTCTTCCTCCTCCTCCTGTGCCACATCCTCTTCCATCATCGCTTGAAGCTTTTTTTCCAAGGAGGCATAGAACTGGGATAGTAACGCTGAGAACGGCATCATCGGCACTGGCCATGTTGGTGGAGTACTTGAAACAGTGCAACAAGGCACACAGGTCTCGCATGGAGGCCCAGTTATTGGTGGTGAAGTGGTGCTGTTCCGCAGAGCGACTCACGCGTGCATGCTGCAGCTCAGACTCCACTATCGCCTGCTGCTGTCTGGCCAGCATGTGCAAGGTGGAGTTCCACCTTGTGGGCACATCACATATGAGACGGTGAGCGGGAAGGCCGAAGTTACGCTGCAGCGCTGACAGGCAAGCAGCAGCCGGGTGAGAACGCCGAAAGTGCGCACAGGCGGCCCGCACTTTAAGCAGCAGCTCTGGCATATCGGGGTTATTTTTAAGGAACCTCTGGACCACCAAGTTCAGCACATGCGCCAGGCAAGGGATGTGCGTCAAACCGGCTAGGCCCAGAGCTGCTACGAGATTTCGCCCATTATCGCCCATTATCGCACACCACCAGGCCGGGCTTGAGGCTCACTGCCACCAACCACTCATCGGTCTGTTGTTCCATTGTACAACTCCTGCGCGGTGTGGGGTTTTTCCCCAAAACAGGAAAGTTTTAAAACTGCCTGCTGTCGTTTACCCCTGGCTGTGCTGAAGTTGGTGGTGAAGGTGTTATGCTGACCAGATGAGCAGGTGGTAGAGGATGAGGAGGCGGAGTAGGAGGAGTTAGCAACAGGAGGCAAACTGAAGTGCCCTGCAATCCTCGGTGGTGGAAGGACATGAGCCAAACTGCTATCCGCCTCAGGCCCAGCCGCCCCTACATTTACCCAGTGTGCTGTTAGGGAGATATAATGTCCCTGACCGTGCTTACTGGTCCATGCATCCGTAGTTAGGTGGACCTTGCCACAGATGGCGTTGCGCAGTGCACACCTGATTTTGTCCCCCGCTTGGTTGTGCAGGGAAGGGATAGCTCGCCTGGAAAAGTAGTGGCGGCTGGGCACGACTTACTGTGGGAAAGCCAATGACATCAGCCTTTTAAAACTCTGCGTCTCCACCAGACGGAATGACAGAATTTCAAAGGCGAGGAATTTTGAACTGCTGGCATTCAGGGCCAGGGATCGTGGGTGGCTAGGGGGGTACTTCCTCTTCCGCTCCAGTGTTTGGGAGATAGAGAGCTGAACGCTTCCATGGGACATTGTGGAGATGGTTGGTGACCCAGGTGGTAGTGTTGCTGGCAGATCCTTTGTTTGCGGGTTGGCAGGTGCCACTGTCACTACAGAGGTGGATGAAGAGGCCGAGACTGCAGCAGAAGAGGAAGCAGGAGGAGCCAGAGACCTTTCTTGGTTTTTGAGGTGTCTACTCCACTGCATTTCGTGCTTTGCACTTAGATGCCTGGTCATGCAGGTTGTGCTCAGGTTGAGAACGTTTATGCCTCGCTTCAGGCTCTGATTGCACAGCGTGCAAACCACTCATGTCTTGTCATCAGCACATTGTCTGAAGAACTGCCACGCTAGGGAACTCCTTGGACCTGGCTTTGGTGTGCTCGGTCCCTTGCTGCATTGGGCAGTAGCAGACGTACTGTCTAGGGGACAGACGCTCCGCTTTTGCACCCTGCTCCCTCTTCTGCTGTGTTGATGGCTCTGTGCGACCACCGCCTCTTCCTCTGAACTACACTGGTCACCTGCATGATGTTGATTCCATGTGGGGTCAAGGACCTCATCGTCCTCCACATCATCTTCCACCCAGTCTTCACCCCTGCCCTCCTTGTCGGTCTGCACAATGTCGAAAGCAGCAGCAGTTGGCACCTGTGTTTCGTCATCATCCGAGGTGCGCTGCGATGGTCCTCCCATGCACTCATCATGAAACATAAGTGGTTGGGCATCCGTGCACCCAATCTCTTCCACTTCTGGGGCAGGGCTATGTGGATGGCCCTGGAAAACCCTGCTAACAGAGTCATCAAAAAGCAGAAGAGACTGCTGCATGATTTGGGGCTCATACTGCTTGGCTGATTTGCAAGGGGGTGAGGTGAAAGACTGATGGACATCAGCTGCAGGTGCCAACTCTGAACTTTCATCAGGAGACAGGATGGGAGACAATGTGAAGGAACCGGAGGCACTGTCAGCAGAAACCCAATCTACTATCGCCTGTACTTGTCCTGGCCTCAATATTCGTACAGCCTCATTAGGCACGCCGAAATACTGCTGCAGGCTCTGTCGCCTACTCGCACCTGAGGAAGGTGTTTCACTAGTGCGTGTAGTTGGCACAGATCGACCACGTCCTCTCCCTGCAACAGGAGTTCCACCAGCAGCACCAAGACCGGGACCACGTCCATTTTTTGACGATCTCCTCATATTTTCAAAATGTATGATCTTGCCCTAAATGGGTGTTTTTGCAATTGCAGAATACACCCACAGTATGTACAGCGTGTATCCCAAAAACTGCAAAACTGCAGAAAATGCTATGAAAAAAAATTTTTTCAAAACTTTTTTTTTTGAATAGCACAATAGAAGAAAAAGAGATCGATTGCATATGTCACACTCCTGCAAACATGCACAAAACACTGCAAAATTTATTTTTTTTGCAATGTTTTTGCAATAGCAGAATACACCCAGAGTATGTACAGCGTTTAGCTCAAAAACTGCAAAACTGCAGAAAATGCTATGAAAAAATTATTTTTTCACTCAGAATTTTTTTTTGGAATAGCACAATCGAAGAAAGATAGATTGATTTAATATGTCACACACTCCTGCAAGCATGCAGAAAACACTGCAAAATTTTATTTTTTTGCAATGTTTTTGCAATAGCAGAATACACCCAGAGTATGGTGTATCTCACAGTAACATATGCAGTGCTGGTGCAATGAGCTTGCAGATAAAAGTTATATTTTGTCTGGCACTGGGCTCATGGCAGTGTAAAAAGAATGTGCACCAGGTCTTAGAGTTGATTTCTGAATAATTCTCTCCCCCTCAAAACAGGAACCTTGAACTACACTCTCTATCTATGTAGATCGCTTACTAATTATAAGATATTTAAGGAATGTGAACTGACACCTAGCATGTAATTCTCTGACAGCAGCCATGCAAATTTCCCCACACTGTCTAAAGCAGAGTGATGCACTGTGCTGTGTGCCTGTAGCTTATATAGAGGCTGGGTCACATGCTGCACTGGCCAATCACAGCCATGCCATTAGTAGGCATGGCTGTGATGGCTTCTTAGGGCACACTAGTGAAACTAACGTGGATTGGCTGCCCTGCAGCTCTTAAAAAGGCGCCAATACATCTCCGAACACCGGACCCGAACCCTAACACACAGTCAATCGTTCGGGGTCGGGTCCGGGACCCGGACACCCAAAGTCGGGTACGGACCCGAACTTTACAGTTCGGTTTCGCTCAACCCTAATTATGAGCTTACTATGTCATTATTTTATCATGTGAATACTATTATTGTCATATTTTATATATCAATAAATCAGTGACTGCCAATTGTTGTTGTACAATGCTGTCATGTAATGTCCATAGTTATAATATACTATTAATACTATACTTTATAAGTATTTTCCACTTCCATTCTTATTGTGATATCTCCAGGGATGTATATAAAGTCCCACTCTCTTTTCTTTTATCAAATTATTAGGGATGGAGGCGCTAAGCGATACATGCCTTGCGCTCTCATATAAAGTCCCAACTAGTTGCTTTAGGTTTTTTATTTTTATTTGTGTCCTATAGGGTAGTTATGGAGGTGGGGCTAACCCACACGTTGCTGCTATGGAGTCTGTCAGGAAAAGCATTTTTTTTTTCAGTTAGTATCAGTGTCAGTGTGTTTTAGGTAAGACAAAAAAAGCAAAATATGCACTATTGTTTCTGGGCCATACTACGGGTACAAACAACAAATAACGTATACATATGTGGTATCACTGTGATCATCAGGAGAAGGAGAAATGATTTTGGGTTGTTCTGTCATCGTGGTATGTTATTGTAATAGCAAGAAATACAGCTAATTTTCTTATTTTTTTACTATTTTGGCTCAGTTTTCCTTTGATATTAAAAAAATAAATAAAAAATAAATAAAGATATCTATTATCATTTGCCACCAAAATAAAGCCCAATTTGTCCTGTAAAAAAACAAGGTATAATCAACCTGGATACACAAAATAGTTGCAATGATATGTAAAGTTTTACTAACACGTGTCATTGTTGCAAAATTGTGTTCAGGCATAAGGACTTTTTTTACCCTCATCACAAAGGGGTTAAATTGTTCCAGTATACATTTAAGAAATGGCAAACCTTTTTACCTGTACTGTTTCATTTGCCCAATCAATATAAGGATAATTAAAATCACCTATTATAACAATACCCTGCTTCCTAGCCATTTCTGTCTAGGAAATGAACTGAGACTTCTCATTCTTTGTTAGGGGAACTATAACTTGCTCCCACAAGTAATTTACTATTTGCTGTATGCTTATAGAACTCCAGCCATAATGACTCTGTATTATCACAGTTCTCCTTATATCATCTCTCAAACTCACTTTCAGATCACTCTGTGTTAAGTGATCTGAAAATCTTCCCTGTTTAAAGCTTTAGTAACATCCTCTAATGCTACATTTGTCCTTTTTTGTGCACCACTTTGTGTAAAAGTGTTTTTGCCCCTTCTACATTACCTTTGAAATGTAGTGTTCCCAGAGACCTGTTTTTATTGTCAGAAATACTACTTTTCTTTGGTGTTGAGTACCCTCTAATGTGAGTCCTTCTAGGTCTCCCATGTAATTAAACAGCATTCCACTCTTATGCCTTTCTAGAACTATAATGAGATCTATCTTGTTCTAGTTTACCTTATTTAGTGCTTAGAATTTCTTTACTGAGGTTCTCAAATGGCTGACAGATCTCATGTCCCTTTTCTCGTATAAACTAAATTGTTTAAATGCTAAAAACGAATGCTGAATGGTGAAATAGCACCCTAAACTAGGATCTTTGATATGTCATGGAGAAAACTAATTCACACATTAGTATCAAAACCTGCTGGGTGTAACTATTAGATGAGACACAATTATTTTTATCTTGTGTTGATGATGGATTCTTACTGTGCACGTTGATGAGATATATTAGTTCATGTTAAATTGGATTTGTCTCCTAAAGTAGCAATGAATAGTGGGTATTTACAGTACATTTGTGATTCAGGCTGGCTATATATAACAACCATAAAACTACGTCACTGGAAGTACACACATTGGATAAACCTAATGTATAATTATGTGGATGATTTAAAAGCACCCTAAATTGGGAGCACCTTGGAAAGGATGATACTACTGCATACATTAAGATAAAAAACCTGGTGGCTTTAACTACATTATGTGACTTAACTTCCTGTTTATTTGCTTGCTGATGATGAGCTATATTAGTTCTAGTTTTTAATACACTTGCGGACAGAGTTATTAGACACTTTGTGCACTATGGGAATTTATCAGACAAGATTGACCCCATGTATTTGCACTTTAATATAATGGTGTTTAGATATCAAATTGGTCCATGACTTCATCGATATGCATTAATCATGTGTGTTTTGTCATTATAATTTCAATATTTCATATGTATGGGAGACATCAGGGAGGACAGGATGTTTTTGGAGGGGAGGGCAGTGTGTGGTGTAATCCCTTCTGGATTTTTCACATCTGCACCTGCTCTCTGATTCTCTCTCCCCCTCCAAATACAGTGTGAAATGCGTTAGATATCCAGCACTTCCTCTGTACCATATGGACTGAATTTGGATTTTTAAAACTTTTTTCAATAAAGGTGTTGTATCAGTGTGTGGCCATCCAGGACTCCTCTTTGCTGCTTTAAATGAGAAGTATGGGATAGGTTAGATAACTAGCACATATTACCATCATCACAATTCATCTGTTCTTTCTTTCCTAGCTCATTTTGTTTTTTCAACATGTATACTTAATCTTTCCTGTAGCTCCCAATAACGGTCTATTTGGTGTTTGAAAGTTCAGAGGAGGTGTATGCAACCTCAGCAATCCACCTCCTGTCTCTGTCCCTCCTCCCCTGGGAGATGTGGCAGAGGTTCCTGCACAGACACACATCCAAGCATCAAGTTAGAGCAAGCATGTTCATCACATGGATCTGTTTCCATACTAATATGACCTCAAACAGGAAACAGACATGTCTGTATCTGGAAGGTGTTAGGGAGGGCTACCTCCTTCTTTCCCTCCCCAATTTCAATTGCATTCCCCCACCTTCCTTCTGTGGACACTGGAATATGCACTGTGTACACAGAGAAATAGCCTAGAGCTGCCTACTGTTTACACAGACAAAGCCTCAATATGCCCACTGCTCATACAAAGTGTCTGCATGTGCACACTGTGTTTTACAGTCAGCCTCAATCTCTAGACTGTATAGCTGCCTGCTATGCTTGCTGCAGCTCCTAGATCGGAACCAGATCAGAAAGTCTTGTACAGAATACAAGGAAGCTATACAATCGCTATACAGTCTATAGGATCAGTATGGCACATGGAAGGCAGGATGGATTGATCACTATGGCACACGGAAGGCAGGAAGGATGGATCACTATGGCACACAGAAGGCAGGAAGGATGGATCACTATGGAACATGGAAGGCAGGAAGGATTGAACACTATGACAAATGGAAGGCAGTAAGAAGGATCAATATGCCACATGGAAGGCAGGAAGGATGGATCACTATGGCACATGGAAAGTAGGAAGGAAGGATCACTATGGTACATGGAAGGCAGGAAGGATGGATCGCTATGGCAAATGGAAGGCAGTAAGAAGGATCACTAAGGCAAATGGAAGGTAGGAAGGATCACTATGGCACATGGAAGGCAGCAAGGATGGATCGCTATGGCACATGGAAAGATAGTCCGCAATGAACATATTCCAGAGGGTAGTATTGGGGGCATTAGTGGTAGGTTGACTAAAGCACATAAACCCAAGGTAAGTATAGTAACAAGTTCTATCTGCAATCTAAGAACACCCACTAAGAGGACAGGATCCACCCGGTCTAAACTACGTGGCATGTTCACCAATGCCAAGAGCCTGGCAGACAAGATGGGTGAACTAGAGATACTGTTGAATAAAGAGGATTTCGATTTTGTGGGAATTTCAGAGACCTGGTTCAACAGTTCTCATGATTGGCTGGCAACCATTCAAGGGTATTCCCTTTATCGCAGGGATAGAGAGGGTAAAAAAATGGGAGGGGTATGCCTATATATCAAGAATAATGTACAAGTTAATGTGAGAGATGACATCAATAGCGCTCCAAAGTGATGAAGCTAAGGAGAAAATAATACTTGGAGTATGCTATAGGCCCCCTAACCTGAGGAAGGAGGGGAGATGGACCTCCTATCACAATTTGGATTAGCAGCAAGGATGGGAAGTGTTATCATAATGAGGGATTTTAATTATCCAGACATAGACTGGGCTGAGGGAACCATGCATTCGTCTAAGCCTTGCCAGTTCCTAAATGTCTTGCAGGACAATTCATGGGTCAGATGGTAGATGCACCAACTAGAAACAGGGCGTTACTAGATCTACTGATTACCAACAATACAGACCTGATCACGCATGTGGAAATATGGGGCAATTTAGAAAACAGCGATCACAGGTCAATTGGCTTCAGTATAAATCACGCAAATGAGAAACACAAGGGGAACACAAAGACACTGAATTTCAAAAGAGCCAACTTCCTTAAACTACGAACCTTGCTAGAAGATATAAATTGGGATAAAATCTTACAAACAGGGATGGGCCCGGTGTTCGATTCGAACCCACGTTCGAATCGAGCACCGGGCATTCGCCCGCTCGGCGAGCCCAGAACTATTTGGGACGACGTTCGCATCACATTCGTGTGATGCGAGCGGCCCGCAATGCATTGCGCCAGGTGCAGTGCATTGCTGGCTGATGATTGGCCAAGCATGCACTGTGACCCCGCATGCTTGGCCAATCACAGCGCCGGCAGCGAGGAGAGCAATAATTGGCTACAGGCAGGACGCCTGTAGCCAATTATAGCTCAGGGGCTTTAGTACACGCCCCACTGTATAAAAGGCCGCCTCACCGTCGGCCTAGTGCACATGTGTTCCGGCTTTGATTCTGAATAGGCAGACTGCTTATGCTGATGCTGATGCTGATTCATTATCATTACTACTGAAGTGAATACTGATCATTAGAGAATATATATATTCATTCTGCTGATTGCACTGCTGCTGAGTGGTGACATTATCTGCTGCTGAGTCTAACTGCTTTGATTCTGGGGATTAGTCTGGTGTGTGCGTGCTGTTAGTACAGCATTGAAGTAGCACCCTCTGTCCTATGCTGTTAGTACAGCATTGCAGTATAACCTTCTGTCCTATTGTGATCTAAGGCAGGCAGGGATTTATAGGAGCTAGTGTGTGTGTCAGTACACATAAAACCACCTCAGTCACTATATCTGCTATAAGGCCCAGTTGTTGTCATTGAAGGCAGCCAGGCATCTCCAGGAGCTAGCTAGCTTGTGTGTGTGTGTGTGCTCTGTTAGTACATCACACATAAAACCACCTCAGCCTCTGTATCTGCTCTAAGGCCCAGTTGTTGTCATATAAGGCAGTCTCTATCTGCCGCAAGGCCCAGTTGTTGTCATCAAAGGCAGCCAGGCATCTCCAGGAGCTAGCTAGCTTGTGTGTGCTCTGTTAGTACATCACACATAAAACCACCTCAGCCTCTGTATCTGCTCTAAGGCCCAGATGTTGTCATATAAGGCAGTCTCTATCTGCCGTAAGGCCCAGTTGTTGTCATCAAAGGCAGCCAGGCATCTCCAGGAGCTAGCTAGCTTGTGTGTGTGTTCTGTTAGTACATCACACATAAAACCACCTCAGCCTCTGTATCTGCTCTAAGGCCCAGTTGTTGTCATATAAGGCATTCTCTATCTGCCGTAAGGCCCAGTTGTTGTCATATAAGGCAGTCTCTATCTGCCGTAAGGCCCAGTTGTTGTCATCTAAGGCAGCCTCTATCTGCCGTAAGGCCCTGTTGCTGTCATCTAAGGCAGCCATCTGCAGGAGTTAGTGTGTGTGCTGTGTGACTCCAGCACAATATACACTACCCACTACAATGCCTGTAAGACCGCCAAGAAGAGGCAGACCATCGCGAGGCAAGAACACAGGGCAAGCAGGCTCTGTTTCTAGAGACAACAGTGCTGGTCGTGGACGTGGACGTGGTCGTTCATCATCATCATCACGTGGCCATGGGACACGCTTGTCCTTGTTTTCGGCAGCTGGACATGTTGAGCCGCATCATGCCGAAGGCTTGGTAGAATGGATGACCAAGCCCTCCTCATCCTCCTTATCCTCTCTCACCCAGGCTCAGGGTACTGGCAGAGCAGCTGCCAACGCGTACTCAATGGCATCATCAGGCACCCCTTCCCTAGACCCACCATGTCCTCCTGAGGAGTCCCCCGAACTGTTTGAGCACAGTGTTGGGTACATGCTCCAGGAGGATGCCCAACGTTTTGAAGGCTCGGATGAGGATACCCAGCTAGAGAAAGGCAGTAGCGTGCGCGCAGAGAGAGGGGATGCTAAAGGACAGCAATCTGGCAGTCATGTTCCACCAGCTGCAGCTTACTGCCAGGTTTGCTCCAGTGGTGAAGAGGGAGGGGATGATGAGGTCACTGACTCCACGTGGGTGACTGAAGGGAGAGAGGAGGAGGAGGAGGAGGTAGAGGCGGCGGCACATGTCCAATGAGGCAGGATGCCCTCCGGAGGCCAGCTAGAGGTCTGCACACCAACTGAATCACACCGCAGAGCTCCGCCTGTGCAGGGCGCTGCCTCTGCACGTTATCACAAAAGTTCTTTGGTGTGGGCTGTTTTTGAGACGAGTGCATCAGATCGCACCACTGCTATTTGCAACATATGTGTCACGTACCTTAAGGCAGAGCCCGCATTGCAGGGAGCGGCCCCTCGTAAACCCCTGGTTCGAGAACCCCTGATAGGGAAGACAGGAGCACAGGGGAGCACAAGTGCCTGGCTGGTAAGCTGGGTAGAGGGCTGGAGATCTGTGCAGACGGGAACCAGGAGATATCCTGTAGTCCAGCGGCAGGAAGCAAACAGGTAATGTGCAGCAGACACAAGGAGGTGTCCTGTAGTCCAGCAGCAGGAAGCAAGCAGGTAATGTGCAGCAGACACAAGGAGGTGTCCTGTAGTCCAGCAGCAGGAAGCAAGCAGGTAATGTGCAGCAGACACAAGGAGGTGTCCTGTAGTCCAGCAGCAGGAAGCAAGCAGGCAATGTGCAGCAGACACAAGGAGGTGTCCTGTAGTCCAGCAGCAGGAAGCAAGCAGGTAATGTGCAGCAGACACAAGGAGGTGTCCTGTAGTCCAGCAGCAGGAAGCAAGCAGGTAATGTGCAGGCGGGTCTCAGGCAGGCAGGGTCGAACACAGACGGGCAGATCAGGTACAAGGGAGCATCCAAAGGGGTATTCAAAGTCCAGAACCGGGATCGGGGCAGGCAGAAGTCAGAAGAGTCAGAGACAAGCCAAGTTTCAGCAGGGATTAGGTGAATCAGGTTTTGCAGGTAAACAGAGCACATACAGGAAACGCTGTTGATCGGGCAGCAAGGCAACAGGGTCTGGGTTCAGCTTAAATAGCGCTCTTGGCGCCAAACAGCGTCAAGGCTGCCGCGTGCACGCTCCCGCGCGCGCCCGGCGCCGCGCGTGCACGTGCGTGTTCCCGTGCGCGCTCGTGCGCGCTCCTGCGCGTCCGTGCGCGCTGACAGTCGCGCCATTGCGCATGTGTGGGCGCAGCAGGCCCGTTCTGAGCTGGGGGATCCTTCTCCTCCTGGGGATGTTGGGACGCCCGCTAGAGGGGCTTTCCTGACATTGCCCCCCTCCAATGGGCAGCCTCCGGATGCCCAACTGGGCCCACTTACTTGGATTGGCTCTCTTGAAGGCCGAAATTAACCTCTGGGCATGGATGTTAGCCTCTGGCTCCCAAGAATTCTCTTCCGGCCTGTAGCCCTTCCACTTTACAAGGTATTGAACCTGGCCATATCTCTTCCTGCAGTCCACAATAGTTTCTACTTCAAATTCCTCCTCGCCATTGATAAACACAGGTTCAGGAGGGCCGGTGTTCCGGCTGGCAAAGGGATCCGGAGTTGAAGGTTTTAGGAGGGCAACGTGGAAAACTGGGTGGATTCTGAATGAGTCAGGCAGTTTTAACTCGTAGGCCACATTATTGATCTTTCTAGTTACAGGGAAAGGACCCACAACTTTGGCCCCAACTTCTTGGAAGGACACGCCAGTTTCAGGTTTTGAGTGGACAGCCAAACCAAGTCTCCCGGCTTTAGGTTGAGGTCCCCTCTCCTCCTCTTGTCAAATATCGCCTTGTTTCGTTCCTGAGTCTTCAGTATTGTCTCCTGAAGTAACTTGTTATTGTTGCTGAAAAAGTTCAGGGTTTCCTGGGCTGCTGGCACGGAGCACTCTGGGATGCTGTTGGACAAGAACAGGGGGTGAAACCCGTAATTTGAAAAAAATGGAGACTGGTTGGTTGCAGAATGAACAGAGTTATTGTATGCAAACTCGGCAAGAGGTAGGAGGGGGACCCAGTTATCTTGAGAAAAACATGAGTAGCATCGCAGGTACTGTTCCAGGGTCTGGTTGGTACGTTCGGTCTGACCGTTGGTCTGGGGATGGTAAGCGGAGGAGAATAGGAGGTTGATCTTCAGGGCCGCACATAATGCCCTCCAGAACCTGGATGTAAATTGCACCCCTCGGTCAGATACGATATTGGCGGGGATTCCGTGGAGCCTTACAATCTCCTTAATGAAGACTCTTGCGGTCTCAGGAGCTGAGGGAGTGCCTTTCATGGGTAAGAAGTGGGCCATCTTGGAGAACCTGTCTACCACCACAAAAATGGTCGTGAAGTCTTCAGAAGGGGGCAATTCGACAATGAAGTCCATGGAGATCATCCTCCATGGCTTCTCCGGGACTGGAAGGGGGTTCAACAAGCCCCAGGCTCTTGTCTTGCTGCCCTTATTCTCGTTACACGTGGTACATGACTCGACGTATGCCCTGCAGTCCTTCAGAAGGTTGGGCCACCAAAAGGTGCGCAGGAGAAGATCAGCGGTCTTGCGGGCACCAAAGTGGCCAGCCAATTTGTGGTCGTGGCAGGATTTCAGGGCGGCCACCCATGACTGTTGAGGAACGAAGATCTTCTCCTCATGCCACAGCAGACCGTCTCTAGGCTGCAAGGAACTGCCCGGCTGGTGAGGGATCAAAGCGGAGGCCTGTTTAATTTCAGATAGGAGATCCTCATGCAGGAGAAGGAAGTTACCTGGGGTAAGTATGGTGTCTGGAGGTGGCGGAACTGTGGACTCACTGAACATTCGTGATAGAGCATCAGGTTTGGTATTCTTGGATCCTGGCCTGAAGGTGATGTGAAATGAAAATCTTGTGAAGAAAAGTGCCCATCTAGCCTGGCGGGGTCTCAACCTCTTGGCTACTTTTAAGTATTCTAGATTCTTATGATCCGTGTAGACCAGGATAGGATGGGCGGCTCCTTCCAGGAGATAACGCCACTCCTCGAGCGCGGCCTTGATGGCCAATAGCTCTCTGTCCCCGACATCGTAATTTCTCTCTGCTTCGGACAGCTTACGGGAGAAAAAAGCCACCGGGTGGAGGAGCGCCTTAGGGCCTTGTCTTTGGGAGAGGACTGCCCCTACCGCCACTTCAGAGGCGTCGACCTCCAAGATGTAAGGGAGTGCGGGATCCGGTGTTTCAAGACAGAGGCCGACACGAACTGGTCCTTTAATGTTGAAAAGGCAGATTGAGCTTCAGGAGACCACTGGAACTTGGTACCTTGCTTGGTCAGTCTCGTGATGGGGGCAATGATGTTGGAAAACCCCTTAATAAATTTGCGATAGAAATTCGCGAAACCTACGAACCGCTGAATTCCCTTCTTGTCCGTGGGGGCAGGCCAATCCAAGATGGCAGACACCTTTTGCGGATCCATCTTAATCCCATCCACTGAAATGACCAAGCCTAAGAACTGGATACTTTGACGTTCGAACTCGCACTTTTCAGGCTTCGCATACAGGCCATGCTGGCGAAGACGGGTCAAGACCTTCCTGACGTGTTCCCTGTGAGTAGGCAGAGAGGGAGAGAAAATCAAGATGTCATCCAAGTAGACAATAACAAATAATTCAAGGTAATCTCTAAAAATGTCATTTACAAAATGTTGGAATGTAGCAGGGGCGTTGCAGAGCCCAAATGGCATCACCAGGTATTCGAAGTGTCCGAAGCGGGTGCGAAAGGCAGTCTTCCATTCGTCCCCGCTTCGGATACGGACCAGGTTATATGCCCCACGGAGATCTAATTTGGTAAACACCACAGCTGTACCAAGCCTCTGGAAAAGTTCCGGTACCAGGGGCAGAGGGTACCGGTTCTTAATTGTAATTTTGTTCAAGTCCCGGTAATCTACGCAGGGGCGTAGAGAGTGGTCCTTCTTCTCCACGAAGAAAATCCCTGCTCCGGCTGGGGAGGTAGAAGGTTGTATAAACCCCTTTCGCAGGTTATCATCGATGTATGCTTTGAGAGTCTCCAACTCCAGTCCCGTTAAGGGGAAGATTTCTGCACCTGGTAGAAGTTCAATTGGGCAGTCATAGGGCCTGTGTGGAGGGAGTGTCTCTGCCCATTTTTTGACTGAACATGTCCAAAAAGCTGTGGTATTCTTCCGGGACAGCCCTACGGGCCTCAACCTCAACCTCTAGACAGAGCAGCGAGGGTGAGACGTTGGTGGTCCCTTGCAGGCAGTGCTGACAGCAGTAGGGGGAGAGGAAGCTGATACTCCCAGTGGGCCAGTCGATTTGAGGATTATGGGCCTTGAGCCAGGGTATGCCCAGGATGACAGGGAACAGAGGGGACTCAATGATGTCCAGGCAGAGTAGTTCACTGTGGTTACCCGCAATGGTAGCGTGTAGAGGAACCGTCTCTTGGGTCACAGGTCCAGATCTGATAGCCGACCCATCGGCTAGATGTACCGACAGTCCTCTGGCTCTGGGACGTAAAGGAACTCGAAACTTGCTGGCAAATGTCTGGTCCATGAACCCACTACAGGCTCCAGAGTCAATTATGGCGGGGACCAGAGTATTCCCTCCTGGGAGCTGTAGGGAAAGGGAAACAGTCAGGTGAGAAGCATTATTAAGTACTGCAGGCAGAACAGCGGAAAACAGAGAGGAGTGCTTACAGAACTTTGCGGGACAGGCCCTCACGTAATGTCCGGGTTCCCCACAGTAGAGGCAAAGGTTCTGGATTCGCCTGCGTTGTCGCTTCTCTGTGGTCAGGGAAGGGCGAAGGACGCCCAGTTGCATAGGCTCAGAAGGTGCAGTTGCGGTGCGGCCAGACGGGTTGGGTACCCGGGGTAGCATCCACACCGGACGGGAAGGACCGGCCGTACACTCAGTCCTACGCTCCCTCAGACGCCTGTCTATCTGAGTGGACAGGTTGATCAGGTCTTCGAGAGTCTCAGGAATGCCCACTCTGGCCAACTCGTCCTTTAAAGACTCGGAGAGGCCCATACGGAATTGATGGCGCAGAGCTGCGTCACTCCAACTCGTATCGGCGCTCCAGCGCCTAAACTCGGATGCGTAGTCTTCTGCCGCCCTACGGCCCTGTTGTAGGGAAAATAATGCTGCTTCTGCAGTTGCTGCCTGTTGTGGGTCTTCATAGAGGGTGCCCATGGCCTGGAAAAAGGTGTTCAGATTGCTGAGGCATTCGTGCTTCTGTTCCACCAGGCGGTGGGCCCAGGCCTGGGGCTCCCCTTGTAGCAGGGAGACCACAAACCCCACCTTGGTGGACTCAAGGGAAAAGGTTCGGGGTTGGAGTACAAAAAAGAGTTCACAGGCGTTGCGGAATGCCCTATATCTGCTCCGGGCCCCGGAGAATCTATCCGGAGTGGGGACCTTGGGCTCAGGAGGCAGCGTAACCACCGAGGGTGCAGGTGATGCGTCGGGCGCTGTTGGGCCTGAGGTGGCTAGGGCCTGCACGCGTTCCTCTAAGCGGGAGTACCCCTCCTGTAGGGCGTTGACGGCCTGTGTCAATCCGGCCAGGTGACGGCATAAGTCCTCCATAGCCGTGGCTCCCTGCGTGGGCTCAGTCATGGCTGCCCGATACTATTACGTACCTTAAGGCAGAGCCCGTATTGCAGGGAGCGGCCCCTCGTAAACCCCTGGTTCGGGAACCCCTGATAGGGAAGACAGGAGCTCGGGAGCACAGGGGAGCACAAGTGCCTGGCTGGTAAGCTGGGTAGAGGGCTGGTGATCTGTGCAGACGGGAACCAGGAGGTATCCTGTAGTCCAGCGGCAGGAAGCAAACAGGTAATGTGCAGCAGACACAAGGAGGTGTCCTGTAGTCCAGCAGCAGGAAGCAAGCAGGTAATGTGCAGCAGACACAATGAGGTGTCCTGTAGTCCAGCAGCAGGAAGCAAGCAGGTAATGTGCAGCAGACACAAGGAGGTGTCCTGTAGTCCAGCAGCAGGAAGCAAGCAGGCAATGTGCAGCAGACACAAGGAGGTGTCCTGTAGTCCAGCAGCAGGAAGCAAGCAGGTAATGTGCAGCAGACACAAGGAGGTGTCCTGTAGTGCAGCAGCAGGAAGCAAGCAGGTAATGTGCAGGCGGGTCTCAGGCAGGCAGGGTCAAACACAGACGGGCAGATCAGGTACAAGGGAGCATCCAAAGGGGTAGTCAAAGTCCAGAACCGGGATCGGGGCAGGCAGAAGTCAGAAGAGTCAGAGACAAGCCAAGTTTCAGCAGGGATCAGGTGAATCAGGTTTTGCAGGTAAACAGAGCACATACAGGAAACGCTGTTGATC
This sequence comes from Lithobates sylvaticus, assembly GCA_028564925.1. Lineage (NCBI taxonomy): Eukaryota > Metazoa > Chordata > Amphibia > Anura > Ranidae > Lithobates > Lithobates sylvaticus. The sequence continues at coordinate 244,660,524 of CM053027.1, forward strand.
GGGCAGCAAGGCAACAGGGTCTGGGTTCAGCTTAAATAGCGCTCTTGGTGCCAAACAGCGTCAAGGCGGCCGCCCGCGTGCTCCCGCGCGCACCCGGCGCCGCGCGTGCACGTGCGTGTTCCCGTGCGCGCTCGTGCGCGTCCGTGCGCGCTGACAGTCGCGCCATTGCGCATGTGTGGGTGCAGCAGGCCCGTTCTGAGCCGGGGGATCCTTCTCCTCCTGGGGATGTTGGGACGCCCGCTGGAGGGGCTTTCCTGACAATATGTCTCAAGCGTATCTCGTGTGGCCAAAACATCAGCCGCTTGGGCACCACAAGCATGACCAGACATATGTCGACCTGCCATGCAGCTCGTTGGCAAGCGCACATTAAAGACCCACACCAAAGAACAAAGCAGACCTCTCCTTGCTCCTCATCATCTGGGATCTCCAACCCCACTATATCTTCAGTCCTCTCTGAAAGCTGCTCTGAGAGGAATGAAGGTGTAGAATTAGGTGTGTCACAGCCAAGTACTTGCAGTACACCGACGTCCAATTCTACCAGGCAAATTTCCCTGCCCCAGCTGCTGGACCGTCGAAAGAAGTTTACTCCCAGCCATCCACATGCCCAGCGGTTGAATGCTAGCTTGGCTAAATTGCTAGCACTTCAACTGCTGCCTTTTCAGTTGGTAGACTCGGCCCCCTTGCGTGAGTTTGTTCAATGTGCGGTTCCTCAGTGGCAGGTTCCCAAACGCCACTTTTTCTCACCGAAGGCGATTCCAGCTCTCTACCGGCATGTGGAAGGCAATGTCCATGCCTCGCTGGACAGGGCGGTTAGCGGTAAGGTGCATATTACCACTGACTCATGGTCCAGCAGGCATGGACAGGGACGTTACCTGTCTTTCACGGCCCATTGGGTCACTCTATTGGCAGCTGGGAGGGATGCAGGACAAGGTGCAGTAGTGTTAGAGGTCCAAAATGCTACTACTGGTTGTGACACACCTCTCTCCTCCACCCCCTCCTCTTCTTCTTCCTCCATGGCCTCTTCGAGTGCTCTGTCCTCGGAACCAGCGGTGCTCCGTAGGCGTACAAGGGGCTACGCGAGTACGCAGGCAAAAAGATGCCATGCCGTGCTTGCGCTGGTGTGTTTGGGGGACAGGAGCCACACTGGGGCAGAGGTTCTGGCAGCTCTGCAGGGGCAGGCCGAGAGGTGGTTGACGCCACGCCAGCTTAAGCCAGGAATGGTGGTTTCTGACAATGGCACCAACCTCCTCTCCGCCCTGCGACAGGGGCAGCTCACCCATGTGCCCTGTATGGCTCACGTCCTCAACCTGGTGGTGCAGCGGTTCTTGGGCAGGTACCCAGGCTTACAGGATGTCCTGAGGCAGGTCAGGAAAGTCTGTGTGCATTTCCGCCAATCGTATAATGCCAGTGCTCGGCTAGCTGAGCTGCAAAAGGAGTTGAACCTGCCCAAGAACCGCCTTATATGTGACATTCCCACCAGGTGGAACTCAACGTTGGCCATGCTGCAGCGACTGCACACACAACAGAGGGCCATCAATGAGTACCTGTGCGACTACGGCACCAGGACAGGGTCAGGGGAGCTTGGATTTTTTTCCCCACGCCAGTGGAGCATGATCAGGGATGCATGCACTGTCCTGTCACCATTTGAGGAGGCCACGAGGATGGTGAGCAGTGACAGTGCATGCATCAGTGACACTGTACCTCTTGTCCACCTGTTGGAGCATACATTGCGTGGGATAATGGGCATGGCACTTGAGGCAGAACAGAGGCAGGAAGAGGAGGACTTCCTTGCCTCTCAAGGCCCCCTTTATCCAGACAGTGTTCCTTCTCTCCCACCCATCACACAGGAAGAGGATGAGGAGGAGGAGGATTGTGTGAGCATGGAGGTGGAGCCTGGCACTCAGCATCAGCAGTCTTTTAGGGATGATGTACAGTCCCAACAAACCAGTGGACTTGTACGTTGCTGGGAGGAGGTGGCTGGCAATCATGTCATCCTCAGTGACCCAGAAGACTCCGGACCGAATGCCTCAGCTAACCTACGTTGCATGGCCTCCCTGATCCTGCAAAGCCTGCGGAAGGATCCTCGTATTCTTCGGATCAAGGAGAGGGACCATTACTGGCTGGCCACTCTCCTTGATCCACGGTACAAGGGTAAGGTTGCGGACCTTATCTTGCCGTCGCAGAGGGAGCAGAGGATGAGACATTTCAGGGAGGCCTTGCAGAAAGGTCTGTGCAACGCGTTCCCAGAGACTGGAAGGTTACAAACTCCTGGTCCTGGACGACGAGTTGCTGAGGCTTCGGTCAGTAGCAGAAGGAGTGGTGGGGAAGGTGGACGTCTGACCGATGCGTTCAGACAATTTTTTAGTTCGCAGCCCCAAGGTATGATCGGTTCCAGCAACCATCGCCAGCGTCTGATATACATGGTGCAGGAATACCTAGGGGCAAGGTCAGACTTGGACACCTTTTCCACCGAAAATCCTCTGGCTTACTGGGTCTTGAGGATGGATCACTGGCCAGAGCTTGCACAGTATGCAATTGAGCTACTGGCCTGTCCTGTCCTGCATCCAGCGTTCTTTCCGAACGCACATTCAGTGCTGCTGGAGCATTTGTCACCGATCACAGGGTGCGCCTGTCCACCGACTCGGTTGATCGACTGACCTTCATAAAGATGAATCAGTCTTGGATCACCACCAGCTACCAGGCACCTGAAGCGGATATAACTGAATAATTTATAATGTCACATCCCTTCAAGACTGCCTATGCTGATGCTGAGTGACTGTCCTGTTATGTTCACTGACTATCCTCTTCCTCCTCCTCAATGATCCATTCCTTGATAGCTTGGAAGAACATTTCTGTTTCTGGGTGCCACCACATCAGTGGCTAAGGCCCAATTTTTCAGCCCCTGTTTAACAGGGGCGTGTAATTAAAAATTTTTATGCAATGCTTTGCAACAGGTCTCATTGCTGTGCTCCAAGTACAGTATCTGTGAGGGGTTGCAGTGTTGTGGCACCAGCACCAGTGCCTAAGGCACAATTTTTCAGCCCCTGTTTAACAGGGGCGTGTAATTACAAATCTTGATCCAATAGTTCACAGCAGGGCCCATTCCTGCGCCCACCAAGAGTAACTGTGAGGGCTTACAGTCTTGTGGCAACACCGTCCACCACCACCACCACCAAAGGCCCAATTTTTCTGCCCTGTTCAACAGGTGCATGCAATTACAAATCTTGATCTAATAATTCACAGCAGGGCCCATTCCTGCGCCCACCAAGAGTAACTGTGAGGGCTTACAGTCTTGTGGCAACACCGTCCACCACCAAAGGCCCAATTTTTCTGCCCTGTTCAACAGGTGCATGCAATTACAAATCTTGATCTAATAATTCACAGCAGGGCCCATTCCTGCGCCCACCAAGAGTAACTGTGAGGGCTTACAGTCTTGTGGCAACACCGTCCACCACCACCACCAAAGGCCCAATTTTTCTGCCCTGTTCAACAGGTGCATGCAATTACAAATCTTGATCTAATAATTAACAGCAGGGCAAATTCCTGTGCCCACCAAGAGTAACTGTGAGGGCTTACAGTGTTGTGGCTACACCAACATCTAATGGGGCAAATTTCTGCAGAGTATATACGGCAGGCCCCTACTTTCAAACATCCAACTTACAAACGACTCCTACTTGCAAACGGAAGGAGAAAACTGGAAAGTGAGAGGAAATCTACCCCTAGGAAGGGAAATTCTATCTTGTTAGATTTAATTTGGGAAAAGGGTATCTCCTCTCTACTGATGCTTTATCACCAATCCTTGTTTCAATAAAAACCCCACCTTTCCAAAAACATTTCTCATTGGGACGGAAAGTGAGGTGAAATGTTCTGAACAGGTGCACAGACAGCAAAACAAATGTTACAGGGGTGATAACCCCTCCCTATGTTCTCCAAAAAGCTTAAAAATAGATTTTTTTTGGATGGAGCTACACTTAAAAATGTACCTGTTCAGATTCTACTTAAGAACAAACCTACAGTCCCTGTCTTGTTTGCACCGCCTGTATACTGCTGTTCAGAGTATGTAGGGTTGTAGGTATAGGGTTTTATTTTGGGTGCGGGGTTTCCCTTAATATCCATACAAGACCCAAAGGGGCTGGGGGGGGGGGGGGGTTGATGGGGTAGCCATGCCATTTTTCTCAAGGATTTTCAGCCATATTGACAGGACAAGACATGACATTAAAGCCGCGAGCGGTTTTAAATGGCTTATTTTTTTCCTTTACAAATGTCATTTTGTGCAGGGACAGTTCTAAACACGGGAAACACATGCCACTTCACAGGCATACTTTAGACACCCCCCAGGTACCACATTTAAAGGAATATTTCACTTTTTTTTTTTCACTTTATGCATCATTAAAATGACTGCTCCCAAAAAATCTTTAGTTTTTAAAACTTCTTTTTGCATTGATATATGTCCCCTGGGTCCCCAAACCTGTTTTATGACATTAACATGCATATTGGGCATTATAATTAGCACTTTTGATTTCGAACGTTCGCGTCCATTGTAACGAATAGGGCTTCGAAAATTTGCACAAACCTTCGGTCCGTTCGAAGGTTCTGGTGCGAACCGAACTCGGGGGTGTTCGGCTCATCCCTACTTACAAACAAAGAACACGGAGGAGAGATGGGTTTGCTTTAAGAGCATATTAAATGAGGGCATTAGCCAGTGCATCCCATTGGGAAATAAGTTTAAAAGAGTGAACAAAAGTTCTGGATGGCTTAACTCTATTGAAAAATGCATATAAAGGCAAAGGAGAAGGCCTTATAAAAATGCAAGGCTGAGGGATCGTCATCAGCATTCAGACTTTACAAAAAATTTAACAATATACAGTGGTGTGAAAAAGTGTTTGCCCCTTCCTCATTTCCTGTTCCTTTGCATGTTTGTCACACTTAAGTGTTTCGGAACATCAAACCAATTTAAACAATAGTCAAGGACAACACAAGTAAACACAAAATGCAATTTGTAAATGAAGGTGTTTATTATTAAAGGTGAAAAAAAATCCAAACCATCATGGCCCTGTGTGAAAAAGTGATTGCCCCTAAACCTAATAACTGGTTGGGCCACCCTTAGCAGCAACAACTGCAACCAAGCGTTTGCGATAACGTGCAATGAGGCTTTTACAGCGTCCTGGAGGAATTTTGGCCCACTCATCTTTGCAGAATTGTCCTAATTCAGCTACATTAGAGGGTTTTCGAGCATGAACAGCCTTTTTAAGGTCATACCACAACATCTCAATAGGATTCAGGTCAGGACTTTGGCTAGGCCACTCCAAAGTCTTCATTTTGTTTTTCTTCAGCCATTCGGTGGTGGACTTGCTGGTGTGTTTAGGATCATTGTCCTGCTGCAGAACCCAAGTTCGTTTCAGCTTGAGTACACGAACAGATGGTCGGACATTCTCCTTCAGGATCTCTTGGTAGACAGCAGAATTCATAGTTCCTTTTATCACGGCAAGTCTTCCAGGTCCTGAAGCAGCAAAACAGCCCCAGACCATCACACTACCACCACCATATTTTATTGTTGGTATAATGTTCTTTTTCTGAAATGCAGTGTTCCTTCTACGCCAGATATACTTGGACACACACATTCCAAAGAGTTCCACTTTTGTCTCATCGGTCCACAGAATGTTGTCCCAAAAGTCTTTGGGATCATCAAGATGTGTTGTGGAGAAATTGAGACGAGCTTTGATGTTCTTTTTGCTCAGCAGTGGTTCTCTCCTTGGAACTCTGCCATGCAGGCCATTTTTGCCCAGTCTTTTCCTGATGGTGGAGGCATGAACGCTGACCTTAACTGAGGCAAGTGAGGCCTGCAGTTCCTTGGACGTTGTTGTGGGGTCTTTTGTGACCTCTTGGATGAGTCGTCGCTGCGCTCTTGGGGTAATTTTGGGCGGCCGGCCACTCCTGGGAAGGTTCACCACTGTTCCATGTCTTCGCCATTTGTGGATAATGGCTCTCACTGTGGTTCGCTGGATTCCCAAAGCTTTGGAAATGGCTTTATAACCCTTTCCAGACTGATAGATCTCAATTACTTTCTTTCTCAATTGTTCCTGAATTTCTTTGGGTCTCGGCATGATGTGTAGCTTTTAAGGATCTTCTGGTGGACCTTACTGTGTCAAGCAGCTCCTATTTAAGTGATGCCTTGATTGTGAACAGGTGTGGCAATAATCAGGCCTGGGTGTGGCTAGAGAAATTGAACTCAGGTGTGGACAACCACAGTTATAGTATGTTTTAACAAGGGGGGCAATCACTTTTTCACACAGGGCCATGATGGTTTGGATTTTTTTTCACCTTTAATAATAAACACCTTCATTTACAAATTGCATTTTGTGTTTACTTGTGTTGTCCTTGACTATTGTTTAAATTGGTTTGATGTTCCGAAACACTTAAGTGTGACAAACATGCAAAGGAACAGGAAATGAGGAAGGGGGCAAACACTTTTTCACACCACTGTATGTAAGGGTACAATTAGGGCAGCTAGAACACAAAAGACACATAGCGGAGGAGAGCAAAAAAATTCCCAACTAATTCTTTAAGTATATAAACAGTAAAAAAGGGAGGACAGACCATATTGGTCCCATAAAGAATAAGGAAGGACATCTGGTTACAAAGGATGGGGAGATGACGAAGGTATTGAATTTATTCTTATCCTCAGTCTTCATGAGGGAATCGGGGGGCTTCAGTAACCAAAACTGCAGTGTTTGTCCTCATGACACATCACAGGTAGCACCCTCATGGCTAACAGAGGACAGAATTAAAAATAAACTTGGGAAACTTAACATTAATAAATCACCAGGACTAGATGGGTTGCACCCGAGATTACTCAGTCAAGTAATTGCCAGACCATTGTTCCTAATTATTACTGACAGTCTACTGACTGGAATGGTACCAGCTGATTGGAGAAAAGCCAATGTAGCACCAATATTTAAAAAAGGGCCAAAATACATCCCTGGGAATTACAGACCAGTTAGCCTAACATCAATAGTATGCAAGCTCTTGGAGGGGATGATATGGGACTATATACAAGATTTTAGTAATGAAAACGGTATAATTAGCAGTAATCAGCATGGATTCATGAAGAATAGTTCTCGCCAAACCAATTTATTAGCCTTTTCTGAGGAGGTGAGCTGCCATCTAGATAAAGGAAGGTTCGTAGACGTGGTATCTGTATTTTGCAAAAGCATTTGACACAGTTTCCCATAAACGTTTACTGTACAAAGTAAGGTCCGTTGGCATGGACCATAGGTTGAGCACATGTTTTAAAAACTGGCTACAAGGGCGAGTTCAGTGGTTGGTAATAAATGGGGAATACTCAGAATGGTCAGGGGTGGGAAGTGGGGTCCCCCAGGGTTCTGTGCTGGGACCATCCAGTTTAATTTTTCATTAACAACTTGGAGGATGGGGTAAACAGTTCAATCTCTGTATTTGCAGATGACACTAAGATAAGCAGGGCAATAACTTCTTCACAGGATGAGGAAACCATGCAAGAAGATGTTAACAAATTAATGGGGTGGGCAACTATATGCCAAATTAGGCTTAATGTAGAAAAATTGAAAATAATGCATTTTGGTGGCAAAAATATGAATGCAATCTACTCCCTAGGGGGTGAACCTCTGAGGGAATCTAAGATGGAAAAGGACCTGGGGGTCCTAGTAGATGATAGGCTCAGCAATGGCATGCAATGCCAAGCTGCTGCTAACAAAGCAGAATATTGGCTTGCATTAAAAAGGGATAAATTCCAGGGATAAAACTATAATTCTCGAAAAAAAGAAAAAGATTTTATATATTATTATCGATATAGTTACCGGTATGAGTGTAGTGTGTGAGATAGTCTTCTGCATGGGTATTTGTAAGAGAGTCCCGTCGTTGTTCCTGGTGGCTACCAATTCCAACTCCTATTGGTGAATCAGGGCGCAATGGGTCATCCGAGCCGTATGTGGCTTACGAGGAGTCACACATTCTGACTGGCCTACCAGAGGAGACCCCTAAATGGGCCCCCGGGGGCACGGAGGGCAGGGGGGGGGTTGGGGTCCAAATAAGGCGGGGAGAGACCGAACAGTCGGACACCCACGGTAGCAGACTCCTGGAATGTACCAAAAATTCATTAAGGAGCACATCTATATACAGTACAGGCAAAAGGGAGGAAGAAAGAGCTCTTTATGAGAGAGAGTCCCTCAGGCAGAGTTGGGAGTAGCACCTTTCCATGCTTCAGGAGGTGTGACCAAAATCATTGGCCTCAACCTCCTCAAGGTCACAGTTCACCTCGCATGTAGAGTGTGTCTCGTTTAGTAGGAAATTTGAGACCTCTTTGTTTGATCTCCTCAAAGCAGGTCTGTGGCCTATGTGACCAAACACTATATTGAAGGTAATTACAATCACCATCATATAGTATATGTCTTCCTTTCCCCAGTCACTTTCCCAAACTTTCTTCCCCCCCCCCCTTTCCCCCCCCTCCCCCCTTCTTCGTTTTCCTCTACCCATATCTATCTAATTGTCATTTTTGATGTTGTCCCCACCCCCCCCCTCTTCCCGTGCCCAACACCACCCCCCCCCTTCCTTTCCTTTCACCCTCTCCTCCGCTTCTTCCTCCCTCACTTGCCCCCATTTCCCCCTTCCCCTAGGTCAACACAATCCAAGCATACATGCCCCACTCCCCACACTAGCACAGTCACAATTTACTACATGCCAACCTTACCCTTTATTTTCCTTTGCCCCTGTTTGGTCCTCGTCTTTTCCTCCCCCCCTTATCCCTTCCCCCTTTATCCCTTTCCTTTCCCTCACCATCACCCCACACACCTGCGTCCGTCTCCCTCCCCCTGCCTTTTTGTGTCTGTTTCCCCTCTCCCATTCCCCAACTCTCCCCCCCGTTTTCTTCCCTTCCCCTTCTTCACCACGTGTCGAACTACTCTTTTTTGTTCACTGTTTTCCTTATCACATACCACATCCCCCACTTCCATACAACGGCTCACACCCCCTATTTCATGCACGGCCAGCTTATCATCCCACTTTTCCTTTCCCCCACTTTCCCTTCTACTTTCACAGTTTCTCTTTACCTATTCCGCTGTGTGTATGAAGCGCACCATACATATATGCCCTTCCCAGTCACCCTGTTTTCTTCCCTTCTCTTTCTTTCCCTTTCTTCCCTTCCACCTTCCCTCTCCTCCATCCCCCCCTTCCAAACCCCTTCATCTGTCTCTTTATTATCAGACATATTCTTATTTCATTACCCATTTCCTCTCTCATTACAATCTAAATATCTATAAATATCCAATTTCCTACTAAACGAGACACACTCTACATGCGAGGTGAACTGTGACCTTGAGGAGGTTGAGGCCAATGATTTTGGTCACACCTCCTGAAGCATGGAAAGGTGCTACTCCCAACTCTGCCTGAGGGACTCTCTCTCATAAAGAGCTCTTTCTTCCTCCCTTTTGCCTGTACTGTATATAGATGTGCTCCTTAATGAATTTTTGGTACATTCCAGGAGTCTGCTACCGTGGGTGTCCGACTGTTCGGTCTCTCCCCGCCTTATTTGGACCCCAACCCCCCCCCCCTGCCCTCCGTGCCCCCGGGGGCCCATTTAGGGGTCTCCTCTGGTAGGCCAGTCAGAATGTGTGACTCCTCGTAAGCCACATACGGCTCGGATGACCCATTGCGCCCTGATTCACCAATAGGAGTTGGAATTGGTAGCCACCAGGAACAACGACGGGACTCTCTTACAAATACCCATGCAGAAGACTATCTCACACACTACACTCATACCGGTAACTATATCGATAATAATATATAAAAAATGTATATGGACATGAGTATAAATATACAGAAACACATAACTGAAAAGTTGTTGTTACAATGTCTTTTTACTTCCAGCTGACAAAAATGCTCTGAGGAAGACCGATACAGACAACAGGTCGAAACGTGTCAGTTTTTTGTCACACCCTACAATCACTGCCTCTGACCATATCAGTAGTGGTATTAGGGGATATTCGTTGGTTTTATTCTGTGTACTGTGTTTGTATTTTTTATTCTGTATGGGCTTGTGTTTTTACACTCCTTTTTATGTGTCATCATATTTTTTTAAATTTTGAATAAACATTGCAAATTGATTTGGATGGATTTTGGTCTATCATTCCATATAGCCGCCTGACTATTGCTACCAGACGGCTATTGCTGCCTAAAAACCCCACCACCAAGGGAGAATCTTTTTCTTTTTTTCTATCCAACCTGGGGTGAGCAGCCATCTGCAGCTCTTGATTGTGTCAAACCCCTTCTTTTCCATATACAACCGGGTGGTTAAACACCCCTTCTCCCGTTTTTGACACTCTCGAGCTAAAAACACAAGCCCAATTATATGTTTTTGACTGTATGAATTGATGTACTCTTGGTTTGTTCGAAACAATTGTGACACCCACATTAATTGAAGTGTTCAATATGAGTAATTTCCAGGGTAATGAATGGATCAACCTCATGACAAGCTATGAAAGCGACTTTGAGAAAAAAGATCAAATCGAAACCCAAATCTCTTCCCTAATGGATAAACTTAACAAAACCCTAGAGAAGAAATCTGCCCTTTTCTGGCATGTAAAGTCCTTCAACCGTTATAGTAAGGAGAAAATAAACCCATTGGGTTTGCGTGTACAAATTTTTCCAAATTCAGATTTAATCAGTAGTGAATGTAAGAAAGAATGGGAAGACAATCTAAATCACTGTTCACAACAAATGATGACCATATTAACAAATGAATATAATAGACAGATTTCCTTATTAGACATTGAAATTAACACATTAGAAAACTTACTTAAGCCTTTCGCACAGCATACCCTATATGTGGAATCTCTGGCCAAACTCCGTGAGGACCTGAGTACCTACAATAGGGGTATCCTGCATAAAAAGGAAACCAAATTCTGGAGGAACAAAATGTCCTTTTCTGAGGGACGGGCTTATAAGTGGAATACCAACCCCCAAAATAAAAGATACTCAGTCCCTAAGCCACAGATGCAAAACAATTCCAACACGATAAAGACTAAAAACATCTCCAATCTGGGTCCAAATACTAACATCCCCCTAAAGGGGAGGGGCAAATATAAAAGGAATAGGAATAATAAAGGGTCCCCAGAACAGGAAAAGAAAAAACGAACCATTGATATAGAAACAAAAAGAAGTCAGGACGCCATAAATCTAGATAATATACATACGGTAAGCACTAAGGACGAGTCCTCAAGCATAGATGCAGATAACTCTGATTCTGCATCTTCCAACAGCTCTAGCAACACTAAACAAATAACCCCTACCTTGGAACGTTTGAAGCAGGCTTCCGGAGCTACTTTAAACCTGACACGGGGACTACTCTCTCCCCAGTCAAACAAGGGAGTGGGAAACCTAGACGCGTACATCATCCGGACACAATCAAGTCCCTTAGCGTAATCAACCTCTCTTCCCATCCTTTGTCTATAGCTGAGAGAAAGATCCTTTCACGAGGTCTAACTTTCTGCCCTGAACAAAGTTGCGACATATTCGGTGTTATCGTTGACCTGCAGCTCTTCGCACGCAGGCTCCTTCTCAAGAGCCTGCATGCGAAGACCACCAGTGTCGACGACACCGACTGGTCAACATTTAGCATGAAAGAATTCAAGGCCCTACGGGACCTGACCCTCCTATACCAGGAAAACAACACTGTAGACCTTATTGACCAAATTGACCTAGAAGCACTCTTAGAAGATGCTGAGAGATCACAAAAAACTCAAACTATAAGTTTTAAAAAACCATCTTCTAAATTTCCACCTCTAAATTTGAATCCCAACATCGAGACATTTGTGAATCAGGTACTTCGGGGTCTGAATAAAATTATCTTAAAAAGGGCCCCTCCAAAAAATCTGGGACGAGATGAAACTGATGCGTTCAGAGAACTCTGTATGAATACAGATATCACAATTAAGCCTTCGGACAAAGGCGGCAACGTGGTCCTAATGGACAACCAGGACTACGTAGATATGTGCCAATCCATTCTTAACAACGGCGAGTGGTACAAGAAAGTACCTATGGCCTTAATACATGCCTCCCATGACCACTTCTATGATATGATACATAGTTCCTTTCTGAGAGGAACCATATCTAAAGATCAATACGAATACATTAGAGTGAAGTACCCTCGTATAGCTACGTTTTATAGTCTACCGAAAATACACAAAGAAAAAACCAAACCACCCGGCCGACCAATAGTTTCCGGCAACGGCAATATTTCTGAAAACCTTAGCAAATTCATTGACTCATTTTTACAACCCTTGGTGACCTGTCTACCCTCCTTTCTCAAAGACACTATCCATCTACTTGAGATGGTTTCCAACATGCCACTTTCTGCAGAATCCCGCCTAGTGGCTATTGATGTGGAGGCCCTGTACAGTTCGATCCCCCATACCAAGGGGATAGAGACTGTACAGCATGTCTTAACACAAAGCCAAAGATACAACCATGATTTGAATGCATTTATTATTGAAGGTTTGGAGTACATCCTCACTCAGAATTACTTTGTGTTCAACAACTCCCACTACCTCCAGGTACAAGGCGTAGCCATGGGCACCTGTTGCGCTCCGGCTTACGCCAACTTGTACCTGGGGGAGTGGGAGAAAACCCTCCTAGATGACGAGGACCTCCTCGTGTATACCAGCCACATCAAATTGTGGCTGCGTTACATCGATGACGTCCTCGTCGTCTGGGAGGGACCTGAGGCACTATTACAGGAGTTCTTTACTCGCATCAATGTGAACTCTCTCAATTTGAAATTCACTATGACCCACGACCCAGACACTATCACTTTCCTCGATGTGCAGCTGTTACGCAATTCTAAAAATGAAATTTCTACCACATTATTCAGGAAAAATACAGCAGGCAACACGATTCTCCATGCCTCAAGCTTTCACCCTGACATCCTAAAAAATTCCATACCATACGGACAGTACCTGCGGCTACGTCGCAATTGCTCCGAGGATTCCTCTTTTAAAATTGAGGCAGGGCACTTACAGGAGAGACTACTGGCACGGGGCTACAGCCGTTCATGTTTACGGAAGGCCTATAATAGAACCAGTCTAGAAACACGACCTAATCTACTGTCCAAAAATTCTAAAAAGACGAGTGAAGCAAAGAATGTCAAAAACGATCACATTCGAATGATACTTCGCTTTTCTCAACAGCACAAGCACATTCGGAACATTATAAAGAAACATTGGAGCATCCTTTTGGATGACCCCAAAGTAAACACCTTCCTGTCCGACCAACCAGCAATTACCTTCAAAAGGGCTACTTCCCTTAGGGATAAACTTGTGCAAAGCGAGTATAAAAACGAACAAAACCGTCGAAAACATTGTACCACCCTCGGGTCTTTCCCGTGTGGGCATTGCTCTTTCTGCCAATACATCAGACGGGACAAGACCTTTATTTTACCCAATGGGACCACTTTCAAACCCTTACATTACGCCAATTGCCAAACTAGAGGTATTGTCTATATGATGTCGTGTGAATGTGGGGCTTTCTATGTGGGGAAGACGAGGCAGGAGTTCTACCGCAGGATGTCCAAGCATATATATTCCATGCAAATTGGTAATCACTACCTAGCCCTAGGCAGGCATGTTGTTGCACAACACAACTACAAAATGCCCTGCATTTCTTTCACCGCTCTCGACCGGGTACACATTCCCGGTCGAGGCGGTGACTGGAACAAGACACTCTTGCAGCACGAACAAAGATGGATTCATAGGCTGCAGGCAAATGTGCCTCCAGGACTTAATGAATCCATCTCATATGCTCCCTTCCTTAAGGGCTTCGTGTCGGGCAAGACCCAATAGAGTCATCAACACATTCCTGCTTTCACCCCTGCTTCGTCTTCCCCCCCCCCCCTCCTCCCCCCCCCCTCTATCGACATTATAAGGGACCAGGATCCAATAAAAAACCCCTCCCCTTTCACCATCTACCCTGCCAAGAGTATAGCCTAACATGCGGTTCATTCCTATGTATATTTGGTGCTTATGTGCCTTCTTTATTGTTACTATTTGTTTTCTGTTTATTTCTACTTTTAAAAAAATATCAGAAAATAAGGCACTTTCAAATATAAGTGCTTTCACTGTATCACCTGTACAATATGGACATCCCACCATAATTGAGTCTGATTGTTCCAAATAATATAGACCAAATTTCTAACTATATCTCTTTCTCTGTTTAAACATGTATTCTTTCAACTCTTTTGTTTTTGTATTTGACCACCATTTCCCTGTTCCTCCTCTAGGTGGCACCATCCACTCCGTTTGGCTGCATCAGGACCTCTGGACATCCAGGTCCGTTGTGTCTTCCCAGCAAAGGTGAGGGAGTGGACTTTTAATTTTGTCCCTCCCTCTATCCTCCCCCTACAGACGTCGAGGCTGGTCCTGGGCGTCTCCGGGGGGTTGGTCCTTTGCTGGCGGCATCCTCTGACATTTCCGGACGTTGTGCGCATGTGCGGGGCCCCGTACATGCGCGCATGTTGATGACGTCACGCACTTGCGACGGAAATGATGCAGGTGCAGGGCCCAAGCCTTCAGAGAACGCCGGGGGAATACACACAAGGCGGACATGATTGTCCGCCATCACTGGCCCTGGAGGCCCTATCGGGACGCCGGTTGGTCGCGGTGATCGGGGGGGGAGGGAGGGGGGGGGAGGGCAGGACCCGCTCGGCCACCCACTATCATTCTGAACCAATCAGTACTAGGAACACACAGTTATAAGCCAGGTATGTTTGAGAGCGGCACCTCACTTCCGCAGGAGGCCCAGTACATTCCAGATGCACTTGAGTCCTCAGTGAGTATTACCTCACCCTCTAAGGGAACTTTCTCCTGTTTTTTATACGATCTTAAAAAGGACTTCAAATGAAACCTTCCCCCTCCTCCATTCCCCCCTTCTCGTTTTTATTTATAGATTCTATTTGAGACCTCTTTGTTTGATCTCCTCAAAGCAGGTGCACTTTGGTGGAGAATCAGGTGCACTATCAGTCTGTGGCCTATGTGACCAAACACTATATTGAAGGTAATTACAATCACCATCATATAGTATATGTCTTCCTTTCCCCAGTCACTTTCCCAAACTTTCTTCCCCCCCCCCTTTCCCCCCCCTCCCCCCTTCTTCGTTTTCCTCTACCCATATCTATCTAATTGTCATTTTTGATGTTGTCCCCACCCCCCCCCTCTTCCCGTGCCCAACACCACCCCCCCCTTCCTTTCCTTTCACCCTCTCCTCCGCTTCTTCCTCCCTCACTTGCCCCCATTTCCCCCTTCCCCTAGGTCAACACAATCCAAGCATACATGCCCCACTCCCCACACTAGCACAGTCACAATTTACTACATGCCAACCTTACCCTTTATTTTCCTTTGCCCCTGTTTGGTCCTCGTCTTTTCCTCCCCCCCTTATCCCTTCCCCCTTTATCCCTTTCCTTTCCCTCACCATCACCCCACACACCTGCGTCCGTCTCCCTCCCCCTGCCTTTTTGTGTCTGTTTCCCCTCTCCCATTCCCCAACTCTCCCCCCCGTTTTCTTCCCTTCCCCTTCTTCACCACGTGTCGAACTACTCTTTTTTGTTCACTGTTTTCCTTATCACATACCACATCCCCCACTTCCATACAACGGCTCACACCCCCTATTTCATGCACGGCCAGCTTATCATCCCACTTTTCCTTTCCCCCACTTTCCCTTCTACTTTCACAGTTTCTCTTTACCTATTCCGCTGTGTGTATGAAGCGCGCCATACATATATGCCCTTCCCAGTCACCCTGTTTTCTTCCCTTCTCTTTCTTTCCCTTTCTTCCCTTCCACCTTCCCTCTCCTCCATCCCCCCCTTCCAAACCCCTTCATCTGTCTCTTTATTATCAGACATATTCTTATTTCATTACCCATTTCCTCTCTCATTACAATCTAAATATCTATAAATATCCAATTTCCTACTAAACGAGACACACTCTACATGCGAGGTGAACTGTGACCTTGAGGAGGTTGAGGCCAATGATTTTGGTCACACCTCCTGAAGCATGGAAAGGTGCTACTCCCAACTCTGCCTGAGGGACTCTCTCTCATAAAGAGCTCTTTCTTCCTCCCTTTTGCCTGTACTGTATATAGATGTGCTCCTTAATGACTTTTTGGTACATTCCAGGAGTCTGCTACCGTGGGTGTCCGACTGTTCGGTCTCTCCCCGCCTTATTTGGACCCCAACCCCCCCCCTGCCCTCCGTGCCCCCGGGGGCCCATTTAGGGGTCTCCTCTGGTAGGCCAGTCAGAATGTGTGACTCCTCGTAAGCCACATACGGCTCGGATGACCCATTGCGCCCTGATTCACCAATAGGAGTTGGAATTGGTAGCCACCAGGAACAACGACGGGACTCTCTTACAAATACCCATGCAGAAGACTATCTCACACACTACACTCATACCGGTAACTATATCGATAATAATATATAAAAAATGTATATGGACATGAGTATAAATATACAGAAACACATAACTGAAAAGTTGTTGTTACAATGTCTTTTTACTTCCAGCTGACAAAAATGCTCTGAGGAAGACCGATACAGACAACAGGTCGAAACGCGTCAGTTTTTTGTCACACCCTACAATCACTGCCTCTGACCATATCAGTAGTGGTATTAGGGGATATTCGTTGGTTTTATTCTGTGTACTGTGTTTGTATTTTTTATTCTGTATGGGCTTGTGTTTTTACACTCCTTTTTATGTGTCATCATATTTTTTTAAATTTTGAATAAACATTGCAAATTGATTTGGATGGATTTTGGTCTATCATTCCATATAGCCGCCTGACTATTGCTACCAGACGGCTATTGCTGCCTAAAAACCCCACCACCAAGGGAGAATCTTTTTCTTTTTTTCTATCCAACCTGGGGTGAGCAGCCATAGTTTCATAGTTTCATAGTTTCATAGTTAGTAAGGTTGAATAAAGACATCAGTCCATCCAGTTCAACCTGAGCGAGTGTCTACAATTGTCCCTATCCCTGTACATTGCACATCAGTCCCCATCCTCAAGGAGCCCACAATCTAAGGTCCCCATTTATATACTAGGCCAATTTTTTGGACAGAAGCCAATTAACCTACCTGCATGTCTTTGGATTGTGGGAGGAAACCGGAGTACCCGGAGGAAACCCACGCAGGCACAGGGAGAACATGCAAACTCCAGGCAGGAAGTGTCGTGGTTGGGATTCAAACCAGCGACCCTTCTTACTGCTAGGTGAGAGTGCTGACCACTACACCACTGATTGTGTCAACCCCCTTCTTTTCCAAAACTATAATTCTCAAGCTCTACAAGACTCTGGTCCGGCTGCACCTAGAGTATGCTGTCCAGTTCTGGGCACCAGTCCTCAGGAAGGATATACTGGAAATGGAACAAGTACAAAGAAGAGCAACACAGATAATAAAGTATCTGGAGGATATTAGTTATGATTAAAGGTTGCAAGCACTAAACTTATTCTCTTTGGAGAAGAGACGCTTGAGAGGGGATACGATTTAAATTTACAAATACCATACTGGTGACCCCAAAATAGGGATGAAACTTTTTCACGAAAGGGAGTTTAATAAGACATGTAGCCACTCACTAAAATTAGAAGAAAAGAGGTTTAACCTTAAACTGCGTAGATTGTTCTTTACTGTAAGAGTAGCAAGGATGTGGAATTCCCTTCCACAGGTGGTGGTTTCAGTGGGGGGGCATCGATAGTTTCAAAAAAAAACTATTAGATAAGCACCTGAAGGACCGCAACATACAGGGATATACAATGCAATACTGACATATAATCACACACATAGGTTGGACCTGATGGACTTGTGTCTTTTTTCAACCTCACTTACTGTAACTTTGTAACTATGTAGCTATATTGTCTGTTACCTCCACTGTTCAATTAAGGCCTATCACTGTGACAAAAAATAAATAAATCTGTTGTCTTTGCAAAAAACTAATACAGTCCAAGGTATTTAATAAGAGGCATGGTGAGTTTTTTGAAGAAATAAAAAAAAAAAAAAAAGTAACTACTACTTTGTGGAGGTGATCAGGATTTTTTTTTATGATTGCTTATAACATTGTATTTCACTGTTATATGCAACCATTTTTTCTGAATGAAAACTATTCTTTCAGTGTTTACTATTGTGATTAGCTGTGATTGGCCACAGCTAATCACATGGTACAGATAGACTGTGATTGGTCCTGTCTGTAGCATGCGATTACTGTGACCAATCACAGAGATCAACACAATAGTGCACAATGCGGCGCATGAGGTGCATTCTGGGGAGGATGTCATATGATGTCTACCTGGGTCGAGAGAGCTCCCCTCCAGCCATCATGTGACTATAGGCCAGGCAGGAAGCTGCTTGCTGCAGCTTGGCATTGTATACTATTGTTGAGCCTGTGATTTTCTAGGACCCCCAGATCTTTTTCCATCCTGGATTCCCCCAAAGGTTCTCACTTGCATTCCCCTAAGTGCAGTACTTTACATATTTCAACATTAAACCTCATTTGCCATGTAGTTGCACATCCTTTTATTTTATTGGGGTCTTCTTGTTTCTATATCCTGCTGTGAAGTTATTGCCCTGTTTAGCTTTGTATCATTGGCAAATGCTGCACCTGAACTATTTATAGCAATCACTATATCATTTATGAATAAATTACACAGAATTAGTCTGTGACAGAGCCTTGGGGTACCCTGCTCACGTCTCCAGACCATTCTGAATACACAGTTTTTATAACCACCCTTTGGACTCTCCCCTGTAAGCAGTTTTCTGGTTCGGTATCACTTCCTCATAGAACAGATTAATCTGGCAAGAATGATCTTTCAAATAATTCATGCTTTCATGTTTTCATAAGCAAATTCTTGGACAAAGTCCTTTAACGCTAACATTCCCAGTAGTTTACATACTATTGATGTTAGATTGACTGGCCTATAGTTTTTAGGTATACAGTATATCTTGGCCCTTTTATAAATATTGGTACTATGTTTGCGTTTCACTAATCAGCTGGTACAATTTCAGCTGTTAAGAAATGAGAGAAATACTGAAAAATACGGACTCTTTTCTCAGGCGAGGATATGGAATTTTCCAACTTTCCTGATCTGCAGACTTGTTCTGTGTCACTGACGAGTAGATATGCTAATGGATCAGTACCGCAGCCAGGCAATCATCATTTTTAAAGAATGTCAGGAGTGAAAGATTCCATATTTAACTCATGACATTCTTACTTTAAAACTTTGATATGAGAGGTCTTCAACTGCCCTGGGGGTTTTCTGGCACTCCACATGTAAAGTCTGTAGACATGTTTGGTGACAAATAGTCTATTACTGGCCAGGATTAGTTCTTTTTAAAGTTAAAGCACTTAAAGAGGAAGTAAAGCCTCTTAAAAAAAAAAAAAAAGACACCCTGCAAGGCAAAGGCATAATGAGCTAGTATGCATAGCATACTAGCTCATTATGAAAAAACTTACCTGAAAACGAAGCCCCCGAAGCCGTCCTTATCCTCGATCTTCTTTGCCGCCATCCAGGGCCGGAGTGACTTCCGGGTCTTGCCGCTCCAGCGCTATCATTCGCTGGAGCGGCGAGACGTCACTCCCGTGCATGCGCACGAGATCGGCATATCGCCGTGATCTCGGCATATTCAGTGCTCCCTCAGTGCGCCTGCGCGCCGCTGTCTACGGCGCATGCGCCGTAGACAGCGATGCCTTTTCATCGCTAAATATCTCCTAAACCATGTAGGTTTAGGAGATATTTATTGGACCTACAGGTAAGCCCTAATCTAGGCTTACCTGTAGGCCAAAGTCATATGGAAGGGTTTACTTCCACTTTAAGGGGTAACTCCACTTTTATGGGAAAAAAAAAGGAAATAAAAAAAAACATTATAACATATCCACTTGCTATACAAGCCATATTATAGTTGAATGTTATTAAAAACGAAATTTCCTTTTCGATCTGCATCACTGTAAAGTAATTTTCTATAAAAGTCAATGCAATGCGGCAACCTGGAGGCCTTCTGTATACAGTTGGTGTACAGAACATTGTCAGAAATGTAATGTCCTACTTGTGTGATTGGCTCACTGATTTTCCCATCAGTCTGCTTTAACCACTTCAATACCGGGCATTTTTACCCCCTTCCTGCCCAGGCCAATTTCCAGCTTTCATCGCTGTCGCTCTTTGAATGATAATTTTGTGTATCATGCAACACTGTACCCATATCACAGTTTTATAATTTTTTTTAAACGCAAATATAACTTTCTTTCGGTGGTATTTAACCACTTCAGCCCTGGAAGATTTTACCCCCTACCTGACCAGAGCACAAATGAAATGTGCATCCTTTTTTTTCCCCACAAATAGAGCTTTCTTTTGGTGGTATTTGATCACTTCTGCGTTTTTTTTTTTCTCGCTATAAACAAAAAAAGAGTGACAATTTTGAAAAAAAAAAAACAATATTTTTTTTACTTTTTGCTTCAATAAAAATCCCCCCCCCCCCAAAAAAAAAAAAAAAATCTTCATCGGTTAGGCCAATATATATTTTTCTACATAATTTAAAAAAATAATAAGCATATATTGATTGGTTTGCGCAAAAGTTATAGCGTCTACAAACTGTGGGAAATATTTATGGCATTTTAATAATTTTTTTTTACTACTAATGGCACTTTTGACACATTTTTGGGACCATTGACTTTTATACAGCGATCAGTGCTATAAATATGCACTGACTACTGTGTAAATGTCACTGGTAGTGAAGGGGTTAACACTAGGGGGCAATCAAGGGGTTAAATGTGTGTTCCCTAGATGTGTTCTAACTGTTTACACAAACAAATCCCCATGCTGGCTCTCATGCACACGATCACGCCTGCCGGGCACGCGCATCGTGTCCCCTGCCGTGCAGCGAGAGCACCCCCGGCGTCGCGGGTAGGACAATTTCTGTAGGACGCGTAGGACAATTTCTGCTAAATCAGAACACATTGAAGGTAAGTAATATCCCTTTAGCTGATTTTTCTTTATTTTCTTTTTTATGTAAACTTAGGCTTTAAAAATGTACACAAAGTTACTATTTCTGTTCTAATTTTGAAGAATTCTGTACTTTGATTACATAAAAATATTTTTAAACCATCTCTTGTTAGACATCAAAATTGCATTGATAGAAAAAAATATTATTATTAATTTTAATATTATTATACATCGTAAATATACCTGTTTGATCTGGACCTATCTATGTAATCAAAGCATGCAAAGATTATACTTTCATTGCAGTAAATATATGATAATAGGGGATAAATAAGTGATTCTATGGAAAAGATATGTAATAGCTGCACTCATGTGTAAGGATTTCGATAAAGATTAAAAAGACAATACTTTTGTCAAACCTAACTTGCATATATTCTTTCAAATTGACATTTCTCTTCTAGGCCGGAAAGATGTACATTCTCTGTCCCTCTAACAATCATCTCACAGCAACCTTGGTTCTAATAAAGATAAATTACTTTTTCTCCTCATATGATGAAGGCCTGGTAAACAAGGTTTAGCACTTAATTTATTCCCTGGAGCTCTGACACTGGGAAATTCTACCTCTTATTTTTTAATATTCTTTGTTATTAGGATTCAATATGCCAGCCTCTGCTCTTAGTACTTTATTTCCCTGGACAGACAAAAAATGCAATAAGTCTTTCTCTTAGGTTGCTAATACTGTAATTTGGAACTTTTGTCAGGATGAAAAATCTTCACAAGAATTCTCCGGAGAACCAATGTCATGCATTGTGTTGCTTGGCTGAGGTAATAAGGCCTTGTTTATTTAACAGAGATATTTTATCTGGTCTGAACCAACGCATTTAGGTTTGTAAAAAGGTTTGAATTGTTAAGGTTAAACTGTGTTTACTATGAATAGCTTATCATGTGCAAGTGAAATAAAAAAAATTGTATTTTTGCTTAAAATCAGCAAAGAAGTGAAGAAGACTAATGCCACTTATACATGATCAGACTTTTCGGCCGGACTATCCGGCGGACTTAATCCAGCGGACCATCCGCCGGACTTTCCAGAAGAACAGAAGAGCGGGACAAGACCCCCCGAAGTCAGAAAAAGACCCCCAGACAGCGGTGGCGAAGAAGGACAAAGCCGGGCTCCTCCGCTAGTAAAAGAGCTAGCAGAAGATAGCGGAGGAGTCCTGCGAGAAGACCCCCAAATACGGAAGAAGAGAAGACCCCCGGAGCTGTCTAATAAAGTATTTTAAAAACCTGCGTTGTGTTTTTTTAGGTACACGTTTTTTTCCCCAGGTGAATGGGTAGGGGTACATGGTACCCCATACTCATTCACATAGGTTGGGGGGCCGGGATCTGGGGGCCCCCTTATTGAAGGGGGCTCCCGGATTCTGATAAGCCCCCGTCCGCAGACCCCGACAACCAACAGCAAGGGTTGTCGGGAAGAGACCCTTGTCCTCATCAACATGGGGACAAGGTGCTTTGGGGTGGGGGGCCGCAGGGCCCCTCTTCCCCCAAGGCACCCCCCCATGTTGAGGGCAAGCGGTCTGGTACGGCTCAGGAGGGGGGGCGCTCGCTCGTCCCCACCCCCTTTCCTGACCGGCAGTGCTGCGTGCTCGGATAAGGGTCTGATATGGATCTGGGGGGGACCCCTACGCCGTTTTTTCGGTGTAGGGATTCCCCTTTAAATCCATACCAGGTGACTGGGCTATCAAGGTGTCAATCACACCGATCGAGGCAGCGACATTGACTTCCTTCGCTAGTCCCGTCTACCTGGAGTCACGTTATAAATGAATGGACTTTACTCCGTGTCGGCAAGTCTGTTCATTTCAAAAGTCCCGCGGATTAGCAATTTTGAGTCAAAACTTCTTTCTAAGTCCTCCGGCCTTTTGAGAAGAAAAAGTCCGCCAGAGCCCCCACACGGTCGGATTGTCCGGCGGACTCATCCGCTGGATAGTCCGATCATGTGTACGTAGCATTACCCTTAGTTAAGGGGTGTCAATGTGGATTTTTGCTTGCATATATTTGGATGAATGAGGTGAAATAGTTCCTCCTTATTCACTACTCTAAGTGGTCTTATCAACCCTTATTTGAGTTGATAAGCATGAGCAAAAAAGGATTTTAAGAGAGGGGATTGTGACCATAAGTGAGAGTATCTCACATAATACATGGTTTGGCCCCTTGTGAGCCATGGCCAAGGTTGACAGTCTACTAGTGACTGGGGTGAATATGTTGGCAAGCTAGGAAATGCCTGTCAGCTACTGTGAGTTATAAATTTTATGAACAGCACTGTGTTGTGAATCTATAAGCAACCATTAGCAACTTTAGAGAGAGATAAGGTCTGTATCATTGGGCTTTGGACTTGTGCCAATGGCATTTGTTGAGCATCAGTTTGAGATGCATCTGAGAATTTAGAATTTAGAATGCAACTGACCTCTTTCTGACCAGCATTTTGCATTCCCATAGACTTGTTTGATTCAAGCTAATTTTTTTATTGCTATCCAAAAGCCAACAGTGGTGGTCGTGGACATGGTGCATCATCTGCAGGTGGCTGTGGGGCACACTTGTCCTTTGTGTTCTGCTGCTGGCTGTGTTATTGAGCCACAACATGCAGAAGTGTTGGTGGAGTGGATAACGGAGCTGTCCTCATCCTCTTCATCCTCTGTCACCCAGGCTCATAGTAGTTTGCCTTCCAACGCAGCTGCCAAAGTGGCCTGTTCCCCCGGGTCATTTTCCACAGTTACTCCTTCAGTAGCCCCACCATCATGCACGAAAGGGGTCCCCAGAATTATTCAACCACAGTGTCAGTTAGATGCTGCTGGAGGATGTGCAGCAATTTGAAGGCTTCGATGTTGGTTCCCAGGTTGATGAAGGGACTAATGTGAGCCTAGAGAGAGGGGGTGCCACAGAAGGACAAGAAACTGGCAGTCATGTTCCCCAAGCTGCAAAGTTTGCTCCAGTGACGAGGAGGGAGGGGATGATGAGGTCACTGACTGTACTTGGGGGCCTGAGAGAAGAGAGGAGGAAAGTGAGGAGGAGGCACAACTCCAATGAGGCAGGGTGTTCTTCAGGGGGCAGCTTAAGGGCAGCCACCTTATTGCATCACACCACAGAGCTCCGCA
This sequence comes from Lithobates sylvaticus, assembly GCA_028564925.1. Taxonomy (NCBI): domain Eukaryota; kingdom Metazoa; phylum Chordata; class Amphibia; order Anura; family Ranidae; genus Lithobates; species Lithobates sylvaticus. The sequence goes on from CM053027.1 coordinate 244,684,668, forward strand.
GGTGCAGGGCGCTGCTGACTCCCTGCTGACTTTTAAAAGTTCCTTAGTGTGGGCCTTTTTCGACACGTGTGCAGCAGATTGCACCTTTGCTGTTTGTAACCTATGTCTGAAGCGGATCAAGCATGACCAGAACAGCAGCCACTTGGGCACCACATGCTTGAACAGACATATGACGACCTGCCATGCAGTCCGTTGGAAGCAGCACCAGAAAGACCCACATGATAGAAAAAGGCGGACTTCTCCATGCTCCTCATCTGGGATCTCCAATCCTACTATACCTCAAGTATTAAGGTATAGCAATAGGTGTCACAAGTACTTGCAGCCAATCTGCTAGCAGTACACCACCAGTTGAATTCAGCAGGCAAATTTCCAGACACCAGTTGCTTAACCGTAAAAAGAAATTCAGTCCCAGCCATCCACATGCTCAGTGACTAAATGCTAGCTTGGCCAAATTGCTAGCACTGCAACTGCTGCCTTTTCAGCTGCTAGACTCAGCCCCCTTTCGTGAATTTGTGGAATGTGCTGTACCACAGTGGCAGGTTTCTTTTCACGTAAGGTCATTCTAGCTCTCTACCGCCATGTGGAAGGCAATGTTTTGGCCTTGTTAAACAGGGCAGACAGCAGTAAGGTTCATATTACCGCTGACTCATGGTCCAGCAGGCCCAGGGATGTTGCCTTTCCTTCACGGCGCACTGGGTAACTTTGCTGGCAGCTGGGAAGGATGCAGGACAGGGTTCGGAGCTTGTTCTGCCACCATGCCTCCAAAAAGCTAGTCTGCCACAACATCTGTATGCTCCCCTCCCTCTTCTTCTTCATCTTCTTCTTCTTCCTCTATGGCCTCTTCTGCAGAATTGTCCTCTGAAATAGCAGTGCTCTCTAAGCGCTCAAGGGGCTACACAAGCAGTCAGGCAAAAAGATGATATGTGGGGCAGAGATTCTGTCAGCTCTGCAGGGGGCTTCTTTTCGCCACGTCAGTGGCTACTGCTTAAGGATGCATGTACTGTCCTGTCACGATTTGAGGAGGCCACACGGATGGTGAGCAGCGACAATGCATGCATCAATGACACTGCCCCTCTAGTCTTCCTGCTGGAGCACACGCGCTTCGTGGTATCGTGGATAGAGCACTTGAGGCAGAATAGCGGGAGAAAGAGGAGGACTTTCTTTCCTCTCAAGGCTCCCTTTATCCAGATAGCATTCCTGCTGGTCTGCCAAACACACAGGAAGAAGAAGAGGAGGAGGAGAATTGTGTCAGGATGGTTGTCGAGGATAACATGCAGCAGTCTTCAAGGGATGGTTTTCAGTACCCAGAAACCAAAGGAGTTGTACGTGGCTGGGAGGAAGTAGTTACCAATAATGTGATCCTTAGTGACCCAGAGGACTCCGAATCGAATGCCACTGCAAACTCACGCTGCATGGCCTCCCTGATTCTGCAAAGCCTGCGAAAGGACCCTAGGATTTGTGGTATCAAGGAGAGGGATTATTACTGGCTGGCAACCCTTCTTGAGCAACGTTACAAGGGTAATGTTGCAGAACTCATCCTGCCTTCACAGAGGGAGCAGAGTATAAAACATCTTCAGGAGGCCTTGAAGAAAAGTTTGTAACGCATTTCCAGACCCCGGGAGGTTACCATTTCATTTCATTTATTTTATATTTATATATTTATATATATATATATATATATTTTTTTTTTCTATTATGACACTTCTTACCTGTCCAGTGGGCTGCCAATAGTGTAAGTAAGGAGGACCTGTCCAAAGAAACACACATTATTTATGCATTCAGCTCTCAATAAAGTGGAAAGGGTTACCCCCCCCTAAAATATTTCCAAGAGAGCATCAGAGGGGGGAGGAATCTGATAAGTGGACCTTACATTTTTGCCTTTAACCACTTAAGCCCTGGACCAATTTGCAGCTAAAGGACCAGGTCCCTTTTTGCGATTCGGCACTGCGTCGCTTTAACTGACAATTGCGCGGTCGCGCGACGTGGCTCCCAAACAAAATTGGCGTCCTTTTTTTTCCCACAAATAGAGCTTTTATTTGGTGATATGTGATCACCTCTGCGGTTTTTATTTTTTGCGCTATAAACAAAAATAGAGCAATAATTTTGGAAAAAATGCAACTAAACCATATCATTTTATGTTGCTGCATCCTGCACAATTAAAAAAAAGACATAATGCAAGTTATGTTGCCTCCGTTGGACCTGAGGCCGGACTTTCAGAAATTCCAATGATGGCCCTTGATGCCGGTCGTCCTGGGTTGCCACCCCAAAGCGCTCTTGAAATGCGAGGAAAATATCTAGAATATTCTACGGGTAGGGGGGGCATTGCTTTGCCAGCAAATTTTGAATACATTTTCTCTTTTATCAGAAAAAATCTTGATTTTCATTTACTGCTTGGGTTTATTTTTGCTGCCTCCTAGTGCACTTGTAGTGCCAAGTGTTTTTTCCATTATTTAATAACACCCATTGTCACTGTAAACACCAACTTAACGCAAAAAATGGTATTGATCATTGAAAGAAGAAGCCACACATTGTTGAGTATAAAAACTTTTATTCCATACACATGTGCATTGTAAAACATATTTTTTTTAAAAACCCAAAATCTTGGTTTCATAATTTTTTAAGGGTACATAAACAGGCATAAATTCTGGAACTTACAAAGTTCAACAAAGTCACCCCTGTAAAAGCCAAATTTTGAAGATGCAAACAAATTGTGAGTCAAACTGGGGATTTCCCTCCTGATCCCTTGCTTAATGTCAACATGTGATATCTCCCATCATGGGGGATCAATGGACGTGTTTTGGTGGTGCAACCAATTCCTCTCACCTACTTGAGTTATGAGGGAGGGGTTGCAGGCACAAAACGCGTACATTGATATCCCCTGAAGGCAGATAGCACATGTTGGCATCTTAAAAATTTGTCTTTTAAAATGTGTCAAAAATGTGTGCGCAAAAATAAAAAATGGTGGAATTTTTGGAGTATTTAGATTCTTCCTATTACATCAATCATGTTCTTCAGTTTTTGTTCAATCATTTGTTTTTTGTTTAACACATTCTAAATCCCGACTACAAAACATTATATCCTGGATTAGCCTTTGGGCACTGTGAGATGTGGAATGATGGGATTGTTCTTCCACAACTTGTACATCACCTAAAAAATAAAATACACACCATGTTTTATAAATATGCAGGCATACATCTATTACCTGAATCTGGGGTGTCAGACACTCACCTGTTGTGGTGTCAATTTTAACCACCTCTCCTTCCTCCACTTTCTCATCTTGTGGTGTCCTCTGTTCCCCTTCTTCAGGAGGTGGGGGGTTCCTGGTGTCCTCATATTCCCGATTCTTTGCTCCCCTATGAGAATGAAAACAAAAGGTATATTTAGCACACTGATATTTGAGGCCAGAAATATGAATGTGAAACATTTGCATGGAAGTGGGGTACAATTGTCTGTTTGGGCAGAGTTCCAGGCTGAAGACATGATTTATTCCCTTACCAAAGCTGGAATACATACCTTTTTTGGACAAGTTTCACACAAGTAGACACCCCAAGTATCCACTAGAGTACCTGTGTGGGACACCCTAAAAAGTTTGTTCTTGTGTCCCACGCTGAGTAGGGTTGAGCGAACCCGAACTGTAAAGTTCAGGTCCGTACCGGACTTTTGGGTGTCCGGGTCCTGGACCCGACCCCGAACAATTGACTGTGTGTCCGGGTTCGGGTCCGGTGTTCGGCGATATATTGGCGCCTTTTTAAAATCTGCAGGGCAGCCAATTCACGTTAGTTTCACTAGTGTGCCCTTAGAAGCCATCACAGCCATGCCTACTAATGGCATGGCTGTGATTGGCCAGTGCAGCATGTGACCCAGCCTGCCTCTATATAAGCTAGAGGCACACAGCACGTCACTCTGCTTTAGACAGGTTCCTGGCTGCTGTTGCAGTGAGGGAGAGAATTACATGATAGCAGTCAGTCCACATTCATGAAATATCTTCTAATTAGTCAGCGATCTATATAGCTATAGAGTGTAGGGCAAGGTTCCTGTGTCTGCTTTGAGGGAGAGAGAATTATCCAGATTTAGAAATCAATTCTAAGACCTTTTAAAACTTAAGAAACTTTTATCTGCAAGCTCAGTGCACCAGCACTGCATATGTTACTGTGAGATACACCATACTCTGGGTGTATTCTGCTATTGCAAAAACATGGCAAAAAAATAAAATTTTGCAGTGTTTTCTGCATGTTTGCAGGAGTGTGTGACATATTCAATCAATCTATTTTTCTTCGATTGTGCTATTCCAAAAAAAAATTTGAGTGAAATTTTTTATTTTTTTCATAGCATTTTCTGCAGTTTTTGAGATACACGCTGTACATACTCTGGGTGTATTCTGCTATTGCAAAAACATTGCAAAAAAATAAAATTTTGCAGTGTTTTCTACATGTTTGCAGGAGTGTGTGACATATTCAATCGATCTATTTTTCTTCGATTGTGCTATTCCAAAAAAGAAATCTGAGTGAAAAAAAAAATTTTCATAGCATTTTATGCAGTTTTGCCGTTTTTGAGATACACGCTGTACATACTCTGGGTGTATTCTGCTATTGCAAAACAATACAATTTTGCAGTGTTTTCTGCATGTTTGCAGGAGTCTGAGTTAAATGAACGTGTATTTAGCATGGCAGGGGGCGTTATCACAGACAATCGCAGCCACCGGTCCAGAGCTAATGTGGACAAGTACACGTTCATTAAAATGAACCAGGCATGGATCCAACAGGACTTTTCCATACCTTGTGCAGAATAGACATGTATACCGGTGTTTTGACAAAAAACTGTCTGCCCAGCGGATAGTGTCCGGCCACTTACTGCGCAGGTGCAGCGCTTGCGCAGTACGGAGGACAAGGAGACTCACAAAATTTTCGAAGATGAACGGCGCCTGCACCGCAGGTTCAAGCCCCACCATCCAAGTGGACATACGGTAGCACATAGTAACAGCTTCGGGCACGCTTCGGGCACGGCCTCGCTTGGCTCGGCTTCAACCTCGGATGATGTGGCTTGAACCTGGACTCACTGCGCATCATATTCGGAGAGTTTCGAAATCCCCTTGTCCTACGTACTGAGCAAGCACAGTACAGGGCGGACACTATTGCGATGTGGGACAGAATTCGACACATCACCACCAGCCTTACCCAGCCATTGTTGTATTTTTGAACCAGTGTTGGCTACCTCGTCCTCCTCCACCGCCGCTTCCATCTACACCGCCACATTCACCGCCCCGTCAACCTCCTACTCCATATGGACCTCGTCCTCCTAGGTCAAGATTATAATTTTTTTTTTTTTTTTTATTTCCAAGTATTTTATTTTCCCACTATCTTATCCATTAAATTAAATAATTTTTTTCCAGAAAGGGCGTATTCTGGGGCATTCCCACCAAATGTGCGGCATCGTGCCATTGAGTTTCTGAGGTTCTTAATGACTTCCTGTACCTCTTCTGCTGAGAAGGGGGCCTCCAGCATATTATTTTTATTTTTATTTTTTTTATGTTATTTTAAGTTATTTCCCTATCCACATTTGTTTGCAGAGCACTTGCCATGATCTTAACTACATTTTGTTGCCATTTGCAGCCCTCTAGCCCTTTCCATTACTTTTTTACAGCCATTTTAGTCTTCAAAAGTTTGGGTCCCCATTGACTTCAATGGGGTTTGGAGTTCGGGGTCAAGTTCGGGTCAAGTTCGGTCCCGAACCCGGACTTTTTTCCGAAGTTCGGCCGTGCCCGAACATCCAGGTGTCTGCTCAACTCTACTCCTGAGTCCAGATGTGTAAACTTCTGAGTGTCCTCTCCTTACATTACACTGAATAAAGTTTGCAATTCATTCTAGTTTCAAACACATCTAGACAACAATGTCCTAAACTTCTTTTAATACAAATTATTATGACCAAATGTAGTTAACCCTGTATCTGGCAAAAACATCGTATTTAGTTGGCAAACAAACAATGTTTACTATGATCGATTACTGTGCCCACAAACATGAATGTAGCCATTTTAAAATGTCCAACAGTAAAGAAAAGCACATGGAGCACGAAATGACTAACTTTTTCGAAGAACTTTCTTGATCCTTCTGTACTGATCCTGCTCCCTTAATTTGAGGTCTGACCAGCGTTTCCTCAATTGCTCCTTGGATCATCATACCCCAAAATTCCTGTGCAGACTCTATACAACTTTAGTCATGATCTTGGCCTTTCTCATATTTGGGTTTGGGTACGGTCCATAATTCCTCCTTAAGATGTCCACCATCTCCAACATCTCTTTAAAGGATATATTTGAGGCCTTAAATCTCCTCCTGGATCGGGACGTTTCTGGCTCCGGGCTTTTCTCCTCGTCGTTACTGCTATTATGCACCTGCTGTGTCTCCGCCATGTTCCTCTCCCCCACTACAATGAAAGAGACGGGGCAGGGAATATTCTAGAAAGAATGTCAGGGGTGGGCGACGCGGGTGGAGTTTCACGCATTCACAGCATATATAAAGCTAACACGCGTGTGTCCTAACTACGTTCTGTGTGCGGAGGAAGGAGAAACGGAAGAAACGAACGTAATAACAAAGGTAAGATTTTAACTTGGGACATGAGTGGCCTATACTAATTCTAGATTTAGGCCTATATTGGGAGAAGATTAGGAGAGTTTAACCTAATATTTAGTGTTTTTGTCTTGTGTTTGATCTTTCATAAAAAAATGAAACAATTTATAGACCCTGAATTTATGGGCCAATTCATATAAATCGATACAGGGATATGCAGAATTTGTGGGATGTGAAAAACCTCTTATATCGCAACAAACCAGCAAGAAAGGCATCGCTGGAGAAACTGCTGGAATTCGTGAAGACGCAGGTCCCTAAAGCAGACATCGAGTTTGTGGATAAGAAAATTGGTAGCTTGAGAAGCACATATAGGAAGGAGCATCAGAAGGTCCAGAAGTCCCTGAGATCAGGAGCTGCAGCAGAAGACGTGTATGTACCCAGTCTCTGGTACTGCAACAAGATGTGTTTTCTGGAAGACCAGATGGAAGCCAGGGAATTACTTTTGACTCTTCCGGTCCCCCATCTATCCACCCTTTCCTCAACCCCAGTTGAGGCTTCCAAGGACCAACCTGGGCCTTCCATCCTGGAAGAAATCGAGGAGCACAGTTGGAGCCAGGTATAGTATTTTTAAACATATTTTTTTGTGGGAAAATTATTGTTGTTAACTAGATGTTATTATTTCTAACAAATGAATCAGTTAAACAAAAGTGTTTTACATATCAATAGACAGTAGGGGCAAAAAATGTTTGTGACAAGAATGAAAAATGATGGGCTCAGAATGATAGTCTTTTCTATTTATTAACATTCAATTTGCAACAGTCATGAGCTGAAAATTATGTGTGTTTGATGAACCAAAAACTAAAACTATGTCCTTTTTTCATACACAGGATGACCTCAGCCAGGACGAGGCTCTGGAATGTGGCACACAGGAGGAGGCAGGGGTAAGTGTCAGCCAGGAGGTGGCCGGGCCCAGTCTCACCCAATCCCAGGTGCCTCCCCTCCGCCTTCCACCCAAAAGGCCCAGGAAGGGGAGTAACACGGAGGAGGCAGCACTGGCCCTCATTAAGTAGGCTAATGTGGCCCTGAAAGCCCCTCTAGATGCTGTAGAGGCCTATGGCATCTATATAGCCTCAAATTTGCAGCAAATGGAGGAGGGCCAATGGCGCAAATGTGAAAAAATTATTTTTGAGGCCATCCATAAGGGGTTGAGTGGCCAAATGACAGATGACTTCCACTTATGTACGCTCACCCATCCTCCTGCCACAAGTCCAAATCCAGAGCCACAGCCTCCAGGGAAGGCTGCAGGGAAGGCTGCACGGAAAACAAGAAAGTGATTGCCTGGCTCCAGTCTGGTCCGACAGAATAGGCAGCCTGTTGTAGTACCACAGCCTGGGGACATGTACGTCATCTTCTGCTGTTCCTGATGTCTTGGAGTTCTGGACCAGATTATTCTCCCTTTTATATGGACTTCTTAAGCTACCAATTTTTTTATACACAGAGTTGATGTCTGCCCTGGGGGCCAAAGGCTTCGCAAATTCCAGCTGTTTCTCCAGCGTTGCCTTCCTCTTTGTTTTGTTATTATGAGCCAGAATAAATGGATTTTTAATTTATGAAAATACTTATGCCTATGTGTTTTTCTTTAAATAGGACAGTTTTTTTGTGAGTAGGCAGGTACATTTCAAAAATACAAGGTCAAATTAACAAGGGACACCAACACCAAGCCAGCTCCTTGAGGTTTACAAATACAAGATAATAATGGTGTTGTGGAAATGTCACATACAAAATAAAAAACTAAAAATGTAGATCACTATAAAATAATTACCAAAAAAAAACAACAGGAAAACTAGATAAAAAAAATGACTATAAAACAAAATTCTAAACATTATTATGGAGATCTGGCTTTAAAAACAAAAAAGATTATTTAGGAGATCACGAGAAATAATAAAGAAATACGTTTGTGAGAACTCTGTGTGAATATGAGCAGCAAAACAAATTCATTCTTCTAGCATTAAAAAGAAGAAGAGAATGTGCTGCATTGAAAGATTTAAAAATTTGCAGTGTGACAAATGTGCCATCTTCATTACCAACAGTCGTTTTACCAAACTGAGCGGCTCTGTCTCGTACTTGATTCTGAGCATGCCTGTTTTTTTGCATGTCGGAATTGCATACACACAAACAAAATTTCCACAAAATTTTCCCCTTCCCCCCCCCTTTTTTCCAATTTTTATTGGCTTATATATTTAGGTGCACGAATATTGGCAATTTGGTCTAAAGCCATTTGATAATTATAATACTGCCAACTGGACGAGATGCTATAGGACCACTACTACTCGTCTTTACATACTAAGGAGCCGAGATTTTATTTACTTGTCTGCCCTTTAATTTTACTTTGGTGTTAATACCATGGGGTTATCCTATGGAGTTCCTATGGTATCTTACTATTATGGGGTGTCCTTTCCGTTTCTGGAATGGCCGGTCCTTACTATGTATAAATACATCTGTTCTCCTTTTATGGCCGCAATATGCTGGCCTTCATTGGTAAGGCACCTGAGAAGGGCTCCGTATGGATCCCCTATGCTGCCTCCTCTTGCTATCTGCTCTTCCCGTCTCCGGGACTGCTTACTCTCACTGCACATGCGCACGTTTATCTTCTACTTTTGGCCGCGACGGGCAGACTTCTATTGTGCGGACGTCCTTGATGCCGTCCTATTTGGCGCATGCGCGGTGGCGCCTGAGTGGCTGCGCCTGCGCCGCTCATTGTCTGGTCTGGCCTCTCTTCCAGCTGAAGAGAGGAAACATTGATTGGCTCCAGAGGGCGGTTTTTCCTCTAAGTTTGGCGCCAAAAATCACTATATAACCAGCACTCCAGCAGACACACACTGCAGATGGAGTGCTGGGGAGCTGATAGTAGCATGTCTTTCTAATCCAAGGTAACTTACACAATAGCCTCTAATTCTTAGTCTGTCATTCCTGTTGTACTTGTTGCCAATGTGATTAGTATTTTTCTGGCACATATTAAATTGGAATGCAGTCTCTTTACTAGATATACTTTCTTTTCTATCTGTATAGAACATATGTTTGACGGCTTGTTCTACTGGCACTATTGCTACGGACCATTGGCGGCTCATCCCAGATGGGGGTATTCATTCACACATTTTGCCAGGTATTTTCTGGTCTTGTGCTAGGCTGCACTATTGTGAGCCTATATACAGTGCCTTGCGAAAGTATTCGGCCCCCTTGAACTTTTCAACCTTTTGCCACATTTCAGGCTTCAAACATAAAGATATAAACTTTTAATTTTTTATGAAGAATCACCAACAAGTGGGACACAATTTTGAAGTGGAACGAAATCTATTGGATTTTTGAAACTTTTTTAACTAATAAAAAAATGAAAAGTGGGGCGTGCAAAATTATTCGGCCCCCTTGCGTTAATACTTTGTAGAGCCACCTTTTGCTGCGATTACAGCTGCAAGTCGCTTGGGGTATGTCTCTATCAGTTTTGCACATCGAGAGACTGAAATTCTTGCCCATTCTTCCTTGCAAAACAGCTCGAGCTCAGTGAGGTTGGATGGAGAGCGTTTGTGAACAGCAGTTTTCCGCTCTTTCCACAGATTCTCGATTGGATTCTGGTCTGGACTTTGACTTGGCCATTCTATCACCTGGATACGTTTATTTGTGAACCATTCCTTTGTAGATTTTGCTGTATGTTTGGGATCATTGTCTTGTTGGAAGATAAATCTCCGTCCCAGTTTCAGGTCTTTTGCAGACTCCAACAGGTTTTCATCCAGAATGGTCCTGTATTTGGCTGCATCCATCTTCCCCTCAATTTTAACCATCTTCCCTGTCCCTGCTGAAGAAAAGCAGGCCCAAACCATGATGCTGCCACCACCATGTTTGACAGTGGGGATGGTGTGTTGAGGGTGATGAGCTGTGTTGCTTTTACGCCAAACATATCGTTTTGCATTGTGGCCAAAAAGTTCGATTTTGGTTTCATCGGACCAGAGCACCTTCTTCCACATGTTTGGTGTGTCTCTGAAGTACACGATATAATACTTATATCTATGTATTAATTTGTCTAGTCCCTATAATGTTATTAGTCTGTTAAACCTATGAGCGCATGCTACTGTTAATATCACAATAATACGAGGTTAGCTATGAAGCCAAACACACGGCTAGGAATAATCAAATATTATTTATTTCCCAATAATCAGGAACGCTAACATAAAGTATTAAAAGACATTACAATATCACAAAGCTTACAATCAAATCATATAATATAAGAATATCAAAGATACTTATCACAGGGCCCTCCATGAAAACCTTAAAATGGCTGCCAAGCCATGCGGCTTGAATGGAATCACCATCAGCTGTGTTCATAAGAGAAAAGGCAGAAAGACACCTTCTCATGTCAGGGATTCCCAGCAAACAGAGACTGACTTCTTGTGTGTCTGTCCCTTCCATTCAGACATCCACGCCCACTCATTCAAATCTCCCCCCCTTGCTTCGCACCCAATGAACACCAGCAAAAGGTGATCCAGGAAGTAACCTGCACTCTCCACTCAGGGGCTGTGCCTCTAGCCTGGAGCCGTCTTCACCGCAGGTGGGCCCAGCCATTGCTTCTGAATACAAAGCTTTTGGTGTGTTTTCCAACCTGGCTACATTCCAATCCGGGGGAATGCCTTCTGTCCTCAAAGATATTGGGAATGAACCGATGTGATATTACATGAGTTCATATTGAATCCAACATATGCCGCTTTGCGACTGAAAGTCGCATAAAAACCCTTCTTCAGACACGGCTCCTATTGAACAGTCCATAACTGTTTTGTCCCTGACATGCGTTTCCAAACCAGTATCCATAGAACAGTCCTTTAAACGTCTTAACGTGTTGTATTTTTACAACGTGTCCCTGACATGCGTTTCCAAACCAGTATCCATAGAACAGTCCTTTAAACGTCTTAACGTGTTGTATTTTTGCAACGTGTGCAGAAACAGCTCCTATGGAACAGTCCGTTGTGGTCTTACCGTGTTATGCTTCCCGACATGTGCCGCTTTGCCACTGAGTGACACATCTTTCTTCAGCGACAGCTTCCATGTCGCCATTATGTATCTTTGGTAGCTTCCGGACGGATGCAATACAGGCAAGGGGTATCCATTCATTCACCATTCACCAGTACACATTCAGAGCAACATATGAAACAGCTCTCAAATACTGATCTATTATTTAGATAAGTCTCGAGGAGGGCCTTATTCACCCATATTAATAACCTACAATACTCATAGGTCACACTATACCATAATATAAATCAACTTATTACCATACTATATACATATATATGTGTCCAGTCCATTTACGCACCCCGCTCCCAACCCTATAACCCTTTACTGTACATATGGGTCGGGATTAGGCAGGCTTGCTCACAGCGGTATTGCAGGGCTCTGACTTGGCAGCAAGGTCTCTAATTTGTACACAGAGACTCTACTGTCAATTCGTCCCTCAACTTGCATAGCCAAATGGGAGACCCTTCTATATAAATATTAAGTTTAATCACACATATAAATTTGCAAAAATTACAAAACCACACAATTCCATCCCTGTGCCTGGATTTCAGAGACCATGCCCAGGGTATACCATGCACCTCTACCTATGGTTAGGTTCAAGGAACCTTCCAGTTTTATGACTAACATTACATCGGCATTCTTTAGGACAAAGAAACAAACTTGTCTATGTCCCAAATGACACCCAGGTGCTTCCTCCCCAGCAATGATCCCTGAAATAACTTCCCAACATTTTTATGTTCACCACCATGGTGTATTGACCTGGCATACAAAGGACATCATGGTCATACTTCCGACCGAAGGAAGTATCAACCTGCTTCCATCTCCTCTGATCACATATGGGTGATTTAGCCTCACATGCGACAAGATAGAATCCCCAATCAGTAAGCCCATTGATGCCACCAAACATACAGACCAAGTCCGCACTCCTGTATATGGGATCATACAGCCTAACACCTTTCACCATCCAAACTGGTACAGCCCATCCAGGCATTCGACCACCATTTTGGATTAGTGTAGGCGACGTGTTTTGGCAGAGTCTTACTGAGCGGTGATGCTAACTCATCAGGCCACTTCCCTTTATACAGAGATTGCACAATCAGCTTGATGCTGGTTGACACTTCCGTCCGCCACTGCGTGTACGCCAGAGCCCATGACCGATTTCCATCCTGTACCCTCACACCCTCCACCAACCTCTCAATATGGTTCACCAAATCTGGAGCTAATTTACCCTGGGTATTTTGTGAATGTTTTTAAGGATGCCACCAATCTCTCTGAGTAACAAAGTCCCGCTCAAGCTATGGCTTAGAGTTTGTTCCTCAGGATACCGATGTCTACTCCATTACCAACACCCATCCCAGCTCCTATTCCCCCAATATAGTGCTGAATACATGCCTCCTCTTGTGGTTACTCCTCAGAGATAAGCATCCTGCATGCACCTTATTCTGTGTCCGCACATCTCTGGGAGTAAGTCACTGGTACGATGACAGCACTTGATTCAGCGTATACTCAGCAAATATAGGGTAATAGGTTTTATCAACCACTGTGAGATGTTGCAGCGCCATGTGGTGAAGGCATACTGTACTCTGGTAGTCAGCGTTTGCTCCCTTTATCTATCGGAGCATGCTCCTGTGTGTATTCACTGGCATTCCCTGTGCAGGGTTTCAACTTCTCAGGTGAGACCTCAACCAGGCGCATCTCCCCCATACAAGGAAATGTTCACCCCATTGATGTGTCACCTGACACCCTCTAGTCCGGCCAACAGACACCTTATTATGTATAAGTGCTCGCCTCCTGGGTACCTGCACCATATAAACTCCGTTACGTCAATACATGTCATACATTACACAACTTTTCTTATTTCAACTCCTCCCTCCAACAAAAACATATATATTTTACATTTTCATGTTCGGATGGATTGGATGTGTTATATTCCTTCCCCCAACCTCCAACCCATTGTACGTATATTAATAACACGTTTGCATTCATCAGGAGAGAGTCCAGCAAAAAAAATGTTTCAAGTCTTATTGATAGGCACAGTCTTTCAGATTCAGCACCAGATCGTCCATAGGAAAAGAAAAAGTGTTAAAGTGAATCTTTTTGTTTGTCCCATCTCTCCTGATATTTAGTAGAATAAATTTGGGGCGTGGCATGGCACAGACAAACTGCCAACCAGATGATCATCCGTCATCCATTTTCCAGAACCTTTCCAATCTCGCTCCACCAGGATTCTGGAATTGAAAAACAAGAGCAGAATCAAATTCTTATCCATAATATCTGCTTGCTTACTATATTTACTCCTATTTCCCTCCTTGGAACGCAGGAACTTAGTATTCCTGGCTTCTGCAACTTTGACCAAACTATCGAACACAACCATGACCTCTTTAGGCAAAACCCACTCTAAAATGGATCCGCATGGTATGATCAAAAATTAAAAAAAACGAACGTCACTGTTGTTTCTCAAAAATTCTCAATCTAAAAACGCAAAAAGAGAAACAACCAATGCATTTATCTTTATCTTACGATCTATGCACTAATTCCCCTTTCAGGTGGACAAAGGCTAAACCTTCTAGTAAAAGAAAAACCTTCCGTGGCTAAACTGGTTTTCTACCAACTTTGTCTTCAACAAAGAGTATCCAGCTGCTACCTGAGGGCATCGCCCATTACCCCCCTTTCAGGTGGGCTAAACATAGTGATGTCCCACCTGAACAAAAAAAAACTAAATTAACACTAAAATAGATGACTAAACCAATACCCCAAAAAAATTTTTTTTTTTAAATCTGGCCATTATCACCCAAGAACCACATGACAAGACAACCACCATACAACAAGCGCCATCATGAATATCTTTGTTATCATTGTTGTATATGAATTATTAAACAACTTATCTATCCACCTACTGCTGTGTTGCAAACTATGAGCTTCATTTAAAGTCCCAAAACCCCTTCTCTGTTGCCCGCTGGCTTCTGCCGACGTGCTCAGTTGCATATCAATTTGATAGGGATGGAAATACACGACCCTACCTGGCCGTAATTTCGCTCAAAGTCCCATTCCCTTCCCCCCTTTATTTCATATTAAACAGGGATGGAAGCCCATAGTTTGCTTTACTAGTTTATTCACAATCATTTCGATATTGTTCCTGCCCCTTTTCTGATCAATGGTTAGCCTTGCCTGTTTTGTTATTATTTTATGTTTCTCCAACAGTCAATTATGACACGCTATGTTTCTGGTCAATATGATCTTATTTTAATGTTTTATCTTAATAATTATCCCCTTAGGTCTGGTCTACTTTTGGGCTCATCCGGCCCTTGCATTTCCGGGAGCTGCGATGTGCACTGGCGGGCTCCTTCTCCCCCCCTCCTCTGTGTTGAACGAGGAGTTGGGGGGGCGGGGCTCCGCTACTGCGCATCGACGTCACGATACCCGCGGCGGACGTACTGCGCCTTGTCTGGCGCGGTTGCGCCCGCTGCATTTGCTGTTTCCACGCTCGCGGGCATGGCGGGGTGGCCCAGGCCGACGCTGGCGTGATGCCGGTTACTGGCTTAGGGCTCCTCCCCCGCTCCCGCCCTTAGCGCTCGTGACGTGGGCGGGCTTACCTGCGGCGGCGCCTATTTACGGGCGTTCCTGTTTTGCTGGGGAGATGCGGCACACGGGACACTCTATTGTGGGAGATGGATCGCTCCACTGCTCCACATTCTCTGTGACGCCACATCAGGTAGTTTTGCACTACACCACCCACCTTCACTCTCACTTTAGTTTTTTACACTTGCCTGGTTTATGGTGGATTTTCACACGTATGCTTTATTCCAATTATTTTTTCACTCACCACCCCTTTACTTAATAGTCATCTTACTCTGGTCACTTCTACACCCAATTTGGACTATGGCCCAATCCCTTCTTCCTTTCCCAATCTTTCCTTCACACCTTGTCACTTCCTCTCATGACATTCTATTTTTACATATATCCGCCATTTCATCTCTCCTGAGTGCCTCGTGTTCCTGTTGTTTCCCCAGTTCACGCCTGTGTTTGGTCGCCGCGGTGGGTTGCCCGCCCCAGCTCCCGGTCTGCAATGTTCCATGATGGCCTATCTTCACCAGCCCCTACTGCCAATTATATACCTAGTGAGTACCAAGACTGTTATGGGGATTTAACTGTCCCCGTTACACCTACCCTTATTATGTTGACTTATACATATATATCCATTCAATTTTAGAAATATGGCGTGTCTGCTCCTGATGAGTGGTCTTGAACCACGAAACGCGTCGAGCTACTTGAATGACCCCCCAACCACATACCTCAACTTTATACATGGATTATCCCTTATTTCAGGAACTTTTAGGCCAGAGATCATGCAGGCATTACTGTGCAATACTTGTCTACTCATTTCAGCAAGTGGTGGTCCCCTGTATTTTATCCAGCAAATACTGTTTGTATCAATGTTATTACCTTTTTACTTGTCTTGTCACATGACACTGGTATTAAGTATGTTGATTACTGTACCCAGTGTCACTACTTGGCCCATGTGTCTTGTCAAGCGCTATCATGAATATCTTTGTTATCATTGTTGTATATGAATTATTAAACAACTTATCTATCCACCTACTGCTGTGTTGCAAACTATGAGCTTCATTTAAAGTCCCAAAACCCCTTCTCTGTTGCCCGCTGGCTTCTGCCGACGTGCTCAGTTGCATATCAATTTGATAGGGATGGAAATACACGACCCTACCTGGCCGTAATTTCGCTCAAAGTCCCATTCCCTTCCCCCCTTTATTTCATATTAAACAGGGATGGAAGCCCATAGTTTGCTTTACTAGTTTATTCACAATCATTTCGATATTGTTCCTGCCCCTTTTCTGATCAATGGTTAGCCTTGCCTGTTTTGTTATTATTTTATGTTTCTCCAACAGTCAATTATGACACGCTATGTTTCTGGTCAATATGATCTTATTTTAATGTTTTATCTTAATAATTATCCCCTTAGGTCTGGTCTACTTTTGGGCTCATCCGGCCCTTGCATTTCCGGGAGCTGCGATGTGCACTGGCGGGCTCCTTCTCCCCCCCCTCCTCTGTGTTGAACGAGGAGTTGGGGGGGCAGGGCTCCGCTACTGCGCATCGACGTCACGATACCCGCGGCGGACGTACTGCGCCTTGTCTGGCGCGGTTGCGCCCGCTGCGTTTGCTGTTTCCACGCTCGCGGGCATGGCGGGGTGGCCCAGGCCGACGCTGGCGCGATGCCGGTTACTGGCTTAGGGCTCCTCCCCCGCTCCCGCCCTTAGTGCTCGTGACGTGGGCGGGCTTACCCGCGGCGGCGCCTATTTACGGGCGTTCCTGTTTTGCTGGGGAGATGCGGCACACGGGACACTCTATTGTGGGAGATGGATCGCTCCACTGCTCCACATTCTCTGTGACGCCACATCAGGTAGTTTTGCACTACACCACCCACCTTCACTCTCACTTTAGTTTTTTACACTTGCCTGGTTTATGGTGGATTTTCACACGTATGCTTTATTCCAATTATTTTTTCACTCACCACCCCTTTACTTAATAGTCATCTTACTCTGGTCACTTCTACACCCAATTTGGACTATGGCCCAATCCCTTCTTCCTTTCCCAATCTTTCCTTCACACCTTGTCACTTCCTCTCATGACATTCTATTTTTACATATATCCGCCATTTCATCTCTCCTGAGTGCCTCGTGTTCCTGTTGTTTCCCCAGTTCACGCCTGTGTTTGGTCGCCGCGGTGGGTTGCCCGCCCCAGCTCCCGGTCTGCAATGTTCCATGATGGCCTATCTTCACCAGCCCCTACTGCCAATTATATACCTAGTGAGTACCAAGACTGTTATGGGGATTTAACTGTCCCCGTTACACCTACCCTTATTATGTTGACTTATACATATATATCCATTCAATTTTAGAAATATGGCGTGTCTGCTCCTGATGAGTGGTCTTGAACCACGAAACGCGTCGAGCTACTTGAATGACCCCCCAACCACATACCTCAACTTTATACATGGATTATCCCTTATTTCAGGAACTTTTAGGCCAGAGATCATGCAGGCATTACTGTGCAATACTTGTCTACTCATTTCAGCAAGTGGTGGTCCCCTGTATTTTATCCAGCAAATACTGTTTGTATCAATGTTATTACCTTTTTACTTGTCTTGTCACATGACACTGGTATTAAGTATGTTGATTACTGTACCCAGTGTCACTACTTGGCCCATGTGTCTTGTCAAGCGCTATCATGAATATCTTTGTTATCATTGTTGTATATGAATTATTAAACAACTTATCTATCCACCTACTGCTGTGTTGCAAACTATGAGCTTCATTTAAAGTCCCAAAACCCCTTCTCTGTTGCCCGCTGGCTTCTGCCGACGTGCTCAGTTGCATATCAATTTGATAGGGATGGAAATACACGACCCTACCTGGCCGTAATTTCGCTCAAAGTCCCATTCCCTTCCCCCCTTTATTTCATATTAAACAGGGATGGAAGCCCATAGTTTGCTTTACTAGTTTATTCACAATCATTTCGATATTGTTCCTGCCCCTTTTCTGATCAATGGTTAGCCTTGCCTGTTTTGTTATTATTTTATGTTTCTCCAACAGTCAATTATGACACGCTATGTTTCTGGTCAATATGATCTTATTTTAATGTTTTATCTTAATAATTATCCCCTTAGGTCTGGTCTACTTTTGGGCTCATCCGGCCCTTGCATTTCCGGGAGCTGCGATGTGCACTGGCGGGCTCCTTCTCCCCCCCTCCTCTGTGTTGAACGAGGAGTTGGGGGGGCGGGGCTCCGCTACTGCGCATCGACGTCACGATACCCGCGGCGGACGTACTGCGCCTTGTCTGGCGCGGTTGCGCCCGCTGCGTTTGCTGTTTCCACGCTCGCGGGCATGGCGGGGTGGCCCAGGCCGACGCTGGCGCGATGCCGGTTACTGGCTTAGGGCTCCTCCCCCGCTCCCGCCCTTAGCGCTCGTGACGTGGGCGGGCTTACCCGCGGCGGCGCCTATTTACGGGCGTTCCTGTTTTGCTGGGGAGATGCGGCACACGGGACACTCTATTGTGGGAGATGGATCGCTCCACTGCTCCACATTCTCTGTGACGCCACATCAGGTAGTTTTGCACTACACCACCCACCTTCACTCTCACTTTAGTTTTTTACACTTGCCTGGTTTATGGTGGATTTTCACACGTATGCTTTATTCCAATTATTTTTTCACTCACCACCCCTTTACTTAATAGTCATCTTACTCTGGTCACTTCTACACCCAATTTGGACTATGGCCCAATCCCTTCTTCCTTTCCCAATCTTTCCTTCACACCTTGTCACTTCCTCTCATGACATTCTATTTTTACATATATCCGCCATTTCATCTCTCCTGAGTGCCTCGTGTTCCTGTTGTTTCCCCAGTTCACGCCTGTGTTTGGTCGCCGCGGTGGGTTGCCCGCCCCAGCTCCCGGTCTGCAATGTTCCATGATGGCCTATCTTCACCAGCCCCTACTGCCAATTATATACCTAGTGAGTACCAAGACTGTTATGGGGATTTAACTGTCCCCGTTACACCTACCCTTATTATGTTGACTTATACATATATATCCATTCAATTTTAGAAATATGGCGTGTCTGCTCCTGATGAGTGGTCTTGAACCACGAAACGCGTCGAGCTACTTGAATGACCCCCCAACCACATACCTCAACTTTATACATGGATTATCCCTTATTTCAGGAACTTTTAGGCCAGAGATCATGCAGGCATTACTGTGCAATACTTGTCTACTCATTTCAGCAAGTGGTGGTCCCCTGTATTTTATCCAGCAAATACTGTTTGTATCAATGTTATTACCTTTTTACTTGTCTTGTCACATGACACTGGTATTAAGTATGTTGATTACTGTACCCAGTGTCACTACTTGGCCCATGTGTCTTGTCAAGCGCTATCATGAATATCTTTGTTATCATTGTTGTATATGAATTATTAAACAACTTATCTATCCACCTACTGCTGTGTTGCAAACTATGAGCTTCATTTAAAGTCCCAAAACCCCTTCTCTGTTGCCCGCTGGCTTCTGCCGACGTGCTCAGTTGCATATCAATTTGATAGGGATGGAAATACACGACCCTACCTGGCCGTAATTTCGCTCAAAGTCCCATTCCCTTCCCCCCTTTATTTCATATTAAACAGGGATGGAAGCCCATAGTTTGCTTTACTAGTTTATTCACAATCATTTCGATATTGTTCCTGCCCCTTTTCTGATCAATGGTTAGCCTTGCCTGTTTTGTTATTATTTTATGTTTCTCCAACAGTCAATTATGACACGCTATGTTTCTGGTCAATATGATCTTATTTTAATGTTTTATCTTAATAATTATCCCCTTAGGTCTGGTCTACTTTTGGGCTCATCCGGCCCTTGCATTTCCGGGAGCTGCGATGTGCACTGGCGGGCTCCTTCTCCCCCCCTCCTCTGTGTTGAACGAGGAGTTGGGGGGGCGGGGCTCCGCTACTGCGCATCGACGTCACGATACCCGCGGCGGACGTACTGCGCCTTGTCTGGCGCGGTTGCGCCCGCTGCGTTTGCTGTTTCCACGCTCGCGGGCATGGCGGGGTGGCCCAGGCCGACGCTGGCGCGATGCCGGTTACTGGCTTAGGGCTCCTCCCCCGCTCCCGCCCTTAGCGCTCGTGACGTGGGCGGGCTTACCCGCGGCGGCGCCTATTTACGGGCGTTCCTGTTTTGCTGGGGAGATGCGGCACACGGGACACTCTATTGTGGGAGATGGATCGCTCCACTGCTCCACATTCTCTGTGACGCCACATCAGGTAGTTTTGCACTACACCACCCACCTTCACTCTCACTTTAGTTTTTTACACTTGCCTGGTTTATGGTGGATTTTCACACGTATGCTTTATTCCAATTATTTTTTCACTCACCACCCCTTTACTTAATAGTCATCTTACTCTGGTCACTTCTACACCCAATTTGGACTATGGCCCAATCCCTTCTTCCTTTCCCAATCTTTCCTTCACACCTTGTCACTTCCTCTCATGACATTCTATTTTTACATATATCCGCCATTTCATCTCTCCTGAGTGCCTCGTGTTCCTGTTGTTTCCCCAGTTCACGCCTGTGTTTGGTCGCCGCGGTGGGTTGCCCGCCCCAGCTCCCGGTCTGCAATGTTCCATGATGGCCTATCTTCACCAGCCCCTACTGCCAATTATATACCTAGTGAGTACCAAGACTGTTATGGGGATTTAACTGTCCCCGTTACACCTACCCTTATTATGTTGACTTATACATATATATCCATTCAATTTTAGAAATATGGCGTGTCTGCTCCTGATGAGTGGTCTTGAACCACGAAACGCGTCGAGCTACTTGAATGACCCCCCAACCACATACCTCAACTTTATACATGGATTATCCCTTATTTCAGGAACTTTTAGGCCAGAGATCATGCAGGCATTACTGTGCAATACTTGTCTACTCATTTCAGCAAGTGGTGGTCCCCTGTATTTTATCCAGCAAATACTGTTTGTATCAATGTTATTACCTTTTTACTTGTCTTGTCACATGACACTGGTATTAAGTATGTTGATTACTGTACCCAGTGTCACTACTTGGCCCATGTGTCTTGTCAAGCGCTATCATGAACATCTTTGTTATCATTGTTGTATATGAATTATTAAACAACTTATCAATCCACCTACTGCTGTGTTGCAAACTATGAGCTTCATTTAAAGTCCCAAAACCCCTTCTCTGTTGCCCGCTGGCTTCTGCCGACGTGCTCAGTTGCATATCAATTTGATAGGGATGGAAATACACGACCATACCTGGCCGTAATTTCGCTCAAAGTCCCATTCCCTTCCCCCCTTTATTTCACCATACAACAATGACAAACACTCAACTTTTAACTAAAGACATCCATGGATTTTCTCCTGAGAAGAGTACATGTTTCTTTTTTTTTATCTGAAAGACAATAAGTTAATGGGAAAAACAACACAAACAAAACATTTGTAACTTCATCACAACATTTGCTACCTCATTTGTAACTCTTTAGTTTTGTCAGATTATTGTTTAAATGTTTTCATTGTTTGCAAACAATTACTAATTAATGAGCTCATGGTACCATATGATAATCGATTATGCATTTACAATAACCTAACCCCCGTGTTGGTCTCACTTTGACGGACCTGCAATCAAAACACAAATGTTTAGTATCCAAACCTGTTCACTCCCTGATTTCTGGAAAAGGAACACAAAGACAATGATTAAACACGATTATCATGACAATTGACTTTAAGTGCCCCAAGTCTCTTTTCATTAATTGTACTGCTAGGGGAACACCGAGTTGTAGTATAAACAACTAAACTAAAAAAATAAAAATTACAAACATTAAAACTAAAACAAAATTAATAAAATAAAAAAAATTGAAAAGTGAAAAAAAAAAAATAAATAAAAAATTTAATAATAAAAAAAACAAAATATGAAAAAAAATAATTCATAACAAAAAAAATGAAAACATTAAAAATGAAAATTAAAAAAAAATTAATGAAAAAAAAAAAAAAAAAAAATTAATAATAAAGAAAATTAAAAAAAAACTAATAAAAAATTCATAAAAATTAATAAAACATTAAACCTTATATAAAAAAAATTACAAAAATACTTAAAACCTTATTCATAGGAAGGAAACTTTGATCAGAGTATTTTTAACATACTTGCAGCTGACTAAGTGCTGCCAGCATTGCTTCCCCCAGTGCTATGTTTGAATAACCATTCGGCTACTTCCATTTTGATTTTATGCAACTGTCCTACATATTGCTTTTCAGTTTGTAGACTCCGTAATTGGGTCTTAACGGGGAATTGGGTTTGCTTACTATGGGCTCCATGCTTTGGATTGCTACCCCACCTGGCCGAATAACATTCATAATGCCTTGGGGTAGTTTTCAGGTATGATCTTTTTTTGATATCGTTATTCGCCCAACAATACTTTGCGATGTGACCTCCCCTTTTACACAAACAACATTTTAGCTCTGGCTTCCCTGCATAGGCCCTTTTTTTAACATCTTGTGCTGGAAATTCACATTGCTGGATAATATTACTGTGATTGGAATTAACAGACTTTACACTTTCATCGTCTGAGGAGTCATCAGAAGTTTCTATTTCAATTCCTGAATCAATTTCAAGCACAGTTATCACGCTTGCATTTACGTCTCCAACATCGATTCCCACCATCCGCCTTCCTGTATTTCTGCTTAATACGGATACACTGGCCTTTGACCCATATTCGCTATCACTGGACTCTTGACAAAAATCTCGCAGGATATTGACAAAATTTTGGTAGGACCTAGCATTCCTCAGAGCCATTCTAGTGGGATAGCTTACATAACACTTATTGGCCATCGAGTACATGAAACTTGCATCATCCTCCAATAAGTCAGGACAGTTGAAGACTCTCGTATACAATGCAAGATACTCACTGCAGAACAATATTGGGTCAACTCCTCTCCTAAATTTCATTCGTTGCAAATCACTCATACCATTATCACGACTGTCCACAAGACGCTGCAATTCTTTCCTCCGCCCCTCTGCATCTGCTAAATTATCCTTAACCTGTGCCGATAACTGGCCTATCAAAGGTCCTGGTAGCCATGCTTTTAGAAGAGAGCATGCATCGTCATTACTCAACTGGAATTTACGGATTAGAGCCTCAAACTTATTGGACAGCGTCACTGGCGACTCCAGGGCATTAAATTCCCCCAGAATCTGGCATAACGTGAGTCTCTCTTGGATTGTAATCAAACTGTCATTCTGCTTTGACGCTATAGGCGCAATAGTAGACTGTGTTTCCTCACGGCTCCTTTCCTCACTGACTGTGCAGATATCGGCCAATTGGCATGTTGCTTTGTGCTCATTGAGCGATATTATACACTGTTCTTTAATAAGAAGTTGGGAGTGTGCGTTTGCTACTTTCCTTTCTAAAGACATAACCAATTCTTCCATCTCTGATAACTTTATTTGCAATGACTCTACAAGTTTATTCTTCATGACGCAGTCCATGCTGCACCTCTGAAGCTGTTCTCGTAGGTCACCATTTTTTTCTGACAACTCGCCGGCTTTTGCCTGCAATTTGTCAATCTCACTACTGGAGGCTGTTGCCATTTTTAGAAGGTTTTCCCTGACTTCATCTATATCTTCCCCGAGAAGTCTCCTTTCTGCTTCCCACTTCTCCCCCATTTGCTCAGATATAACTTTAATTCTGAGCAACACTGCAATCTCATTAGCCAATTTTTCCTTCTTCGCTTTTTTTTTTTAGCTGTTTACCCAGTAATCTGCTATTCTGTTGCTGACACTGAGACACTAATACATTACACTGGCTTTTAAGAGGTTCATCTGCACATGAATGATAACTGGCAGAGGCGTACTTCTTAACATATGTATACACAAGTTCCATTCTCACAAGCACACAATCCACACTTCTATTTGTACTAACGTTCCAACACTGCACTTAGTACTAAACCAAACCCAATTATCGTTAGCTCTTACAACTCACGGGAAAAAAAAAATAATAATTGCTCACATAGCATTCAAGATTCTTCATTCATTATCACTTTTACTTGATATCATTCTAAACAATACAACTTTTGCCTATCCATTGAAAAGACTAACCACACTTATTGTGGCATTATCAGCTGATGTTTGTTAATGAAACTTTCAAAGACTTCCATTGATATGCTAATTAGCCTACCCACATTGAAGTTGCTCAACCAGTTGCTTACCCAATGCAACACAGATAATAAACCAACAACAAAAAAAACTGATGCAAAACACACACACAGAGGCACAGTTAAAGCTATTTAAACTACTTTTCACCTGTAGTCCCACAACCAACTACAAAAAAAAAAAACAGATGCACATCCGTTTAAACACAAATTTGTTACTTGTAGTTTTACAACAAGACACAAGGCACATTCTAAGACACAAGGCAGACTCTTAATCAATGCCTTCCTGTTAGGGTAAAAATCCTGTTAGGCCTTCCTGTCACGTGGGTAAAAAATCAAAAAAATATATAAAAAACTTAAAAAAACTTGAAAATAACCATCTATTTCTCCCACTTTTCGTCAAAGATGTATGGTAATTCCTGTCAATCTTTAACCAAGGGTGATCAGCCCTTACTCACCAGGGCACTTGACCAGCTACACTGGATTATAACAACTTGAATTAGCCATATAATAAGCATTTAACATATATACATATATCAGCCAAAAAATCTCACCAGGTTTCCGCGCCTCCGTTAACTGATGCAATATTTCATAGAACATTCAGGACCATTCCAGCAGGATTTGTGACTTCACGACCAGCGCAAATCTTTATCCACGGTACAGACGGCCTTCAGTTCTAGTTACAGGGACTTGGGAAAAAAATACATTTAGGTTTTGTGGATTCTGTGTAAAAAATACATTCTACACGCCTTTGGGGTGCCATCTGAAGTACACGATATAATACTTATATCTATGTATTAATTTGTCTAGTCCCTATAATGTTATTAGTCTGTTAAACCTATGAGCGCATGCTACTGTTAATATCACAATAATACGAGGTTAGCTATGAAGCCAAACACACGGCTAGGAATAATCAAATATTATTTATTTCCCAATAATCAGGAACGCTAACATAAAGTATTAAAAGACATTACAATATCACAAAGCTTACAATCAAATCATATAATATAAGAATATCAAAGATACTTATCACAGGGCCCTCCATGAAAACCTTAAAATGGCTGCCAAGCCATGCGGCTTGAATGGAATCACCATCAGCTGTGTTCATAAGAGAAAAGGCAGAAAGACACCTTCTCATGTCAGGGATTCCCAGCAAACAGAGACTGACTTCTTGTGTGTCTGTCCCTTCCATTCAGACATCCACGCCCACTCATTCAAATCTCCCCCCCTTGCTTCGCACCCAATGAACACCAGCAAAAGGTGATCCAGGAAGTAACCTGCACTCTCCACTCAGGGGCTGTGCCTCTAGCCTGGAGCCGTCTTCACCGCAGGTGGGCCCAGCCATTGCTTCTGAATACAAAGCTTTTGGTGTGTTTTCCAACCTGGCTACATTCCAATCCGGGGGAATGCCTTCTGTCCTCAAAGATATTGGGAATGAACCGATGTGATATTACATGAGTTCATATTGAATCCAACAGTCTCCCAGGTGGCTTGTGGCAAACTTTAGACAAGACTTTTTATGGATATCTTTGAGAAATGGCTTTCTTCTTGCCACTCTTCCATAAAGGCCAGATTTGTGCAGTGTACGATTGTTGTCCTATGGACAGACTCTCCCATCTCAGCTGTAGTTCTCTGCAGTTCATCCAGAGTGATCATGGGCCTCTTGGCTGCATCTCTGATCAGTCTTCTCCTTGTCTGAGCTGAAAGTTTAGAGGGACAGCCAGGTCTTGGTAGATTTGCAGTGGTCTGATACTCCTTCCATTTCAAAATGATCGCTTGCACAGTGCTCCTTGGGATGTTTAAAGCTTGGGAAATCTTTTTGTATCCAAATCCAGCTTTAAACTTCTCCACAACAGTATTACGGACCTGCCTGGTGTGTTCCTTGGTCTTCATGATGCTCTCTGCGCTTTCAACAGAACCCTGAGACTATCACAGAGCAGGTGCAATTATACAGAGACTTGATTACACACAGGTGGATTCTATTTATCACCATCAGTCATTTAGGACAACATTGGATCATTCAGAGATCCTCGCTGAACTTCTGGAGTGAGTTTGCTGCACTGAAAGTAAAGGGGCCGAATAATTTTGCACGCACCACTTTTCAGTTCTTTTTTTGCTAAAAAAGTTTTAAATATCCAATAGATTTCGTTCCACTTCACAATTGTGTCCCACTTGTTGGTGATTCTTCACAAAAAAATAAAATTTTATATCTTTATGTTTGAAGCCTGAAATGTGGCAAAAGGTTGAAAAGTTCAAGGGGGCCGAATACTTTCGCAAGGCACAGTATATATGAGAATACTTTGGAACACATTAAATATTATATTTACCTTTTCCTTCATAGAATATTTGTCTGATGTTCCCGTTCTGTTGGTGATTTTGCCACGGATTTGAGGCCACCGATCCCTTAGTGGGGAAAATTTTTGTATGCTCTATCAGGTACTTATCGTTTTTTTAAGAATTAATACAAATTTAAGTGCATCCGGACTTGCTTGTGATGTTGGTACTACTAATTATAGGGATAAAGTCACTCCTCCAGCTTTGCCCTTCTACATTACCACCTGAGAGGCTAGTCTTGGTGACTCCATCTTTCAGCTGCGTTCATCTTTCTGATGTAAGTATATCTTACATATACACTTATAGGACTCAATATTCTCCTATTGGACTAGTCACTAGAATTTGACTATATTAAAAACTAATAGTAGGTCTTTCTCTTTTTTTTTTCCAAGTTTATGCCTTTTTTGTTGGATTCAGATCCCAAATAGGTGAGTCTTGCTAATCTCAAAAGATTCCACTCTAGTTAATTGATGATGCTTGGTCTACACCTACAACCACCTTGTGGGTGGACCTCTGCAAAGAAATGTAAATTTAAAGGTAGGCACAAGTAAACAAAGGACAAACATAATTGCTTTCCTTTTGAACTATTGTTGCATGGCAAATGAAACAAATTTGATGGTTTACTTATAAACAACTCTCATGTCTCTCTATGATGTACTACAGATATCAAAATTGCTGTTTTCTGGTTCTGAAGAAGCTACAAGTGAAACGCATCAACCAGTATTGATCAGCAAGTTTGGTCCAACAATCTGACTTTTTGCATCTGTATGCATATGTTCATGAACCCCATGAATTAGTCCAGGAAGTGATGAAACATGTCGGGGCGTGGCTTAGCGGCATTCGATTCTAACATCTGCATGAATTACTTATCCCTACTAGCTGCGTTGGAATATTGAGGCGTACCAATACTGGTAGAGGGTGAGAACCACAGTGTGGCTTTGCAGGCACCTCAGGTCCGCCATGACCTAGTATATACAGTTTGAAGTGATATTGCAGTGCTTTGAATATTGAAGTGGAACCTGCTGTGGCGTTTTTTTGATCCAATTCTGCTTATTTTATTCTTTTAAAATGTGAGTTTAATGTTTGAAGCTTGAAGTGTGGGCTAATTTTTAATAAATTTGCAATAATACACTATTGGAGCACATTTGTTTATTTGCATGTGGAACACTGCATTTTCACTGAATTGACAATACTGGAGGAAATATTGGAGGAACGCTGACCGATGGTGGGAGAGTGTTTATGCTAGTTAGCCCTACACGTGAGTGTGGGCAACAACATTCGGTGAGTGAGTTTCCTATGGGAGTGGACACCTTTGAGCACAACGGTGTGGTGGAAGATTGATTGATTATATATTTTTGTGAAGATACACGGCTTTGTCATAGGAGCACCAATTATTTGTTTTTTCACTTTGAGTTTTTTCTCGTTTCAAATCTTTATGAACACTTATGAACACTGTAGCACCTTTTGGTTTATTTTTTTGTGCACAATTTATTTTTTGAAGGTCATCTTCAAACCTTTAGTGCATAAAATATTTTTTCCCGTTTAGGACACTTTAAACTATTCACCACGTGGGATTATTTGTATAGTTATATTTGTTTAGGATATTTTTATGTTTTATATGTTTTTATTTTTATTTATCATATATTTTTTGATGTGATTTACTTCAGCGCTACTTATCAGGCTACTATCCTATTCGGACCACAGTTTGATCCCCTCTTGTCATATATACTCATACAAGTAGCAGCTTTTAGTTTTAGTGTTATTACCCTAAGCGCACGGGCTGGAATTTGGTTTGCTGCTCGTTTATTTCTAAATTCCTTTTTACATTTTCACAAGTATTTTTTATAAATGTTATTATAATTTTACACTTGAATATGTGTGTTCCTATTTTGTGCCAGTAAAGTCTAATGATTTTTTCTTTAGTTTTGGTTTTGTGTTCTTAAAACTACAGGACTTTTCCCATCTATGGTTTGTACAAGAGGACATGAAGAGTTCCCAGGTGTCCTGTCCTTTTTCTGTTGTCCTGATACAGTAGGGTGAGTAAGTGTTATTGGTGTTATACCAATGAGACTGGGTTTTTCCTTGTTTACATATATGCGGCATCATCTTCTCTCAGTCAAAAACTTGCTTTGCTTTATTGTGAACCAACTCTGAGTCCCTGGTGCTTATTTGTGATTACATTGACGGCTTGTATTCTACACTTGGCTAGATTACTAGCTACCCCAATTAGACCTACTTCAATCCACTTTGTCCTCTAATATTGCTGATATAGCTTTTTATAAAAATGTTTTTCCCCTCTTTTACTGATCATTCAGTTTTTGATTCCTTTTTATATTTTTTATATTTTTTATACTATATCCTCTACGAGGTATGTTCAATGATCAAGTGGGTTGACAAACTTATTACTTAATTATAATTCAGGTATTGTAATTCAAGTTTGATGCTTTGGCTAGTAATGATATTAAAGGCCTTCCCATTGATATTTATGTTTTAAAGAATTTTGTTCTTTAAAAAAAAAAAAAAAAAAAATTTGAGATATGATAATGGTAACACTCGCTTTCACCGGGACTTTAATTGGTCTCTGGCTGTATGGCAGTACCTGACTCTGCCCCTGTGCTGCTTGGCTGTTTGTGGAGAATCAGCCGAGTTGCGCTGGCGCAGTGAATTCAGAGTGCTGTCTGACTCTCTTGTGAGTTGCGGTGTTTTTTCCCTTATATATCTTGTAAAGCTAACCGTTTTTTAATTTACCGCTGCCTTTGAGCTAGCAAACTTTTTAAGTCAGGGCAATTTGCCCTTCACCAAAAATGGTGGACACACATCGGGTCCTCAGTGGCTCAGAGCTGGGCGTTCCCTCTATGTGTATGAGTATTTATAGGTGGTGAGTCAGCACGCCGCCCGTGCCCCTGGAAGACGTCATCTGTGACGAAACGGCGTAGGGAGGAGCGGCGTGCTGACGTCACCACACAACCACGCAGATCCCGGAAGTGAACGGGCAGCGAAATCGAGTCGGCCGGCTAGTACACGTTTTTATCCTATTGTTACATTGTAAGTGCATTATTTCCCTTTCTTTTATAATAAATTCTACACAGAGATACACTATGGAGTTTTTCTCTCATTCCATATCCCTCGCCTGACTGCCTCTGAGCCCGTATCTTGCTTATCTCGAGTAACCAGTCATTGCCCGTTGGAACCCTTGGCCGGGATTAAGCCACAAGCTAGTGTGACCTCTGTAACAGGGGGTCGCACAATCTGGTAAGGGTCAGTGTGTTTTGACGGTGGAGGTGCCTCTCTTTCTCTTACCAGATCACTCCTTCTAGTTGGTGTTTGCTGAATAAGATCACTGCAGAACTTTGGAGTCCCTGTTATATTTTCTATTGCCGAATCACACAGGCTTCATAAAGAAAGACTATCACCTAAGATTGTTTTGGTTTGTAACTTTTTTGTCACCATGGACTTTATTACTGAATCATTTATTACTTATACGTCCTAGGAGGTGTACATTCATTACACCTATCCTAGCTGTATTTTGAATTCACATTCACTTGTTACACTTTTGCGATATAGTTAACATTTATATGATTGTTTTGCAGCGCAGTTGTTTGTTTTTTATTTAGTGTTGTCAGTGTGGGTATCTCACATTTATAACTGCAGCAGCTACTTTTATTTTGCTTTTTACATTTATTTTGTGTTTATGGTACACCATTCACATTGGGTCACCTTAATTTTAGGACAGCGCAGTAATCCATACATTTTCTACTTGCATATATTGATACAAATTTATTGCAGCAGTCCGTGATTCTTTATTTCAATCCTTTTGATTCACTTTTTTATGCATTTGGTTTAGTGAAGTGTTTTTATTAAATTAATCACTTCACTACAGACACATTTAAGGAAAAGCTTTTCAGGCTATTATTTCCAAATTCACCACTTTCCTTTCCGTGCAATATTGACTTGTATATAGTGGGATTTCCACAGTCTCTTATCTTCTCACTTTGAGAGGCTTGTGATTTCTCAATATGGACATCTTTGAATATAGAGCCTCCAAGTCAGTAAACACAGAGGGAGTGTTTGAGACATTCAAACAGAATGAGGGTGACCTCAGCGGCCTGTTTGTCAGACTAAAAAATGTAACCATCTCAGAGATTCATACCCAGTGGGATGTTGCATATCTGGAAACCTATGTTAAACTCAAAATGGTACCCAGAAGTCTGAGATGGGAGGTCTGTCCTCAGAGAGGCGAACAGGAGTTGGAGGACTGGTTTCTTTATTTTAATGAGGCAGGTCTCCAATTTCTCCAATTTTTAATCACTAGGAAAAATACCAAACTTTCCAAACTTGATAATGAAATACAGTCTCTTAAAGTGAGCCTGCTTCCATTCAAAGAAAGTGAGGAATATAGGGAAAGAACCACCAATTTATTGAAAATTTTAGATAAGGAAGAAAAGGAACAAAAAATGAAAAAGAGGAAGAAATATAATAGGGATTTTGGGGACTACCAGGCAAATAGTGTTTTTGCATGGCAAAAAAAACTTGCAGCGGAACAACTAACCTCCACAGATTTGGGAATGGAGGCGATTTCCCAAGGGGAAGCTCCTATACTAGCAACACCCGGGGTAGGCCAACATCCATCTTCAGGTAGTCAGCCAAATAGAACCTCCAAACCAGTTCAAATCACTACGAAAGGAGGGAGAAAGGGTAGACGCCCCTCGCATAAATCACCGCAGAGGAGCTTGGGACCCAACAAAGGAGGGCAATATTACAACCCTACTTGGAACCAACCTCCCCCATACTGGCAGTCTGCCAATTATGATCGTAACTATGGCCCTAGTTACAATCAGGGACCCCATTATCAGTATAATAGGGACCCCTCACAACACGTGAGGAATCCCGAAAGGTCCCCACAGAAATTTCATGGAACACAGTTCCATTATGACCCTTATAACAGCAATCACCAATACCGTGATGGCGAACCACCATACCGCCAATTCGAATTTGGTGTGGATACACAAAATCGTTTTTTTCCCCTGAGAGATCGTGATGGCCCAGGTTTTGGTAGTTCCTTGGCCCCCAGTCATCTAAGAGGACCTAACGGGACGCCAAGGCCTGTACCATCGGGTAGTCATTTTGACAACAATCCCGATGGAAATCAGGCACAACATTGGGGTTTTCCCAGACCCAATCAAGGTGTAAAACGCCAAGTAGAAAACAAAGAGGAAGCAGAGGGGGGAGGAGGTCACACTCTAAAAAAAACAAGGAGCTGAATGATGATGGCATCTTCAATTTAAGTTCCCAGACCCTTAGTGATTCCGAGAAGGCCCTTTTGAGTAAGGGTCTCAAATTTGCACCTCCTAATAAATTAAACAAATTCCAAACGTATATGGACATACACAAGTATGTCCGTAGAATTAACATTAAACGGCATTTTGCTAACCGTCCCTCCTTACAGAATGTAGCAAATCAATTTGGCTTTCAACATTCGGGACTAGCTAATTCATCCACTTTCAACCCCCCTGTAGTACTAGCACCTTCCCTGAAAGTCTTCAGGGATGTGGTCCTTAGAGATCTGGATTCAATTAAAATTTCGAACCAGAGAATGGACAAAACATCAGAAGAAGGCCTTGATAGGTTGTGTAACAACAAGGACCTCGTGATCCGCCCCGTGGACAAGGGTGGGGGGGATCGTTATATTAGATCGTGCCCAGTACATCCAGGAGATGTATAATATAGTCAATGATGAGGCCACTTATGAAAGACTCACTGGTAACCCTATCTTCAAATACAAAAAGACCTTGCAACTACTGGTGGAAAAGGGCTTTCAACTCAGTATTTTGAACGAGAAAGAGAAATTATTCTTGGTCCCTAAAGCCCCACGAACACCGGTACTATACATTTTGCCGAAAATTCACAAGAGTCTTACTTCCCCCCCGGGACGTCCGATTGTGAGTGGTATAGATTCCATCACGTCCCGGGTGGGGAAGTATATTGACTATTTTTTGCAACCTCTGGTAAAAGACATACCCTCATATATTAGGGATACCAAGCATGTGATCAATATGCTATCCGATTTGAAACCCAATACTCAGACCTTATTGGTGACCGCAGATGTGACGTCACTATATACAGTCATACCACATCACTTGGGGATTGCTGCTGTCAAATATTATCTGAATGCCTTTTCTACCCTCCCCGCACAACAACAATCCATCATGGAGCTGCTGGAATATGCAGCGAATCATAATTATTTTTGGTTTGACCATAGCTATTTCCGGCAGCTCCGGGGGGTGGCTATGGGAGCAAAATATGCCCCTAGCCTGGCCAATTTGTTTATGGCCAAGTGGGAGGAGGACGTCATCTATCGGGACCGTAACCCATCACTCCGGTTCTGGGCAAGGTACATTGATGACGTCCTCCTCCTATGGGATGGGTCAGTCTCTGAGCTCAACAACTTTATCTCGAATCTTAATGATAACTCAAGAGGGATTAAGTTTGTACATGAAGTTAATAATGTCCAGATGTTTTCTGGACATTACTATTAAGAAGGAGGGCGATGGTTTCACCACCACCTCCTTCTTTAAAAAGACTGACCGTAACGCTTATATCCCCCAGGGGAGTTGTCACCTCGACTCTTGGCTCAGCTCAATCCCCAAGAGCCAATTCTTGAGGATGAGGCGAAACTGCACTAGTATGGAGGATTACAAAGTTCAAGCAGGTGTACTTAAGAATAGACTCCTTGACAAAGGGTACGATCAGGTGTTACTTGACAAAACATTAGAGGAAGTGGCAGTATTGGACAGATCACAGTTGTTGGTTGATGGCCCTAAAAAGGCCCGTAAGAGACCTTCTTTACCTCTTATCACGACGTTCTCAACCCAACATTATGTCCTCAAAAAGATCTTGCGTAAACACTGGCATCTCTTGGGGAATGATAATATCATTAAGACATTTCTACCCCCCCCAACCAGA
The DNA here is from genome assembly GCA_028564925.1 of Lithobates sylvaticus. Taxonomy (NCBI): domain Eukaryota; kingdom Metazoa; phylum Chordata; class Amphibia; order Anura; family Ranidae; genus Lithobates; species Lithobates sylvaticus. The sequence goes on from CM053027.1 coordinate 244,718,305, forward strand.
ATTAATATTTAAGGGAGCACCCTGCCTTCGTGATAAGATTGCTCCCAATGCAATCAACCCTCCTGTTAAGAAGGTTTCCTTTTTTCAGAACATCACCGGCTACCATCAATGCCGTAAGTGCCAGCTCTGTACACTCAATAAAAGTAAATTAAGGAAAACTGAGACCTTTGTCTCTACCAGTACATCTATGGTTCACAAAATCAAACCTTTTGTCACTTGTAGTTCAACTGGCGTAGTATACTTGCTTCAGTGCCCTTGTGGATATCAATATATTGGAAGAACAAAACGCTCTATGCAAGTGCGGATAGGAGAACATATCACTAACATCAAGAATGGTTTCAGATTCCATTCGGTCTCCAAGCACTATGCTATCCATCATGATCGAAATCCAGCCAATACTTTGTTTTTGGGCATAGACAAATACAGTGCCCATTGGAGGGGTAGTTCTCTAGTAAGGGAACTATCCAAGCTAGAGATGTCCTGGATCCATAGGGTCCGTTGCTACGCCCCTCATGGTTTAAACATAGACACGGATGTCAACTGTTTTATAGACAATAGTTAATAAATTGTCATACCTCAACTCTAGATCAGTATTAGAATAGGACAGATTTTTGTCATCTTTGAGAGCTGCAACCCTAATTCTGATCTATGCATAATCTTTAGAGATAAGAGCTATCAATTTCTCACATCTCAATTTTACATCATAAAGGAGAACCAATTCTTGGCTATTCCCTAACTAGATCCAATTATAAGTTTCTGCTTTACTTTATAGTTCATTCAAGGCATCATCTACAATTCCCTATGTTTTATCCAACTGATCATGCCAATGAACTACAGTATATAGGCCATGACTGATCGCATCATAATGGACCATATAGGCCTATTTATGTATTCTTTCTGTGCTCAGGAGTGTTATACCAATGAGACTGGGTTTTTCCTTGTTTACATATATGCGGTATCATCTTCTCTCAGTCAAAAACTTGCTTTGCTTTATTGTGAACCAACTCTGAGTCCCTGGTGCTTATTTGTGATTACATTGACGGCTTGTATTCTACACTTGGCTAGATTACTAGCTACCCCAATTAGACCTACTTCAATCCACTTTGTCCTCTAATATTGCTGATATAGCTTTTTATAAAAATGTTTTTCCCCTCTTTTACTGATCATTCAGTTTTTGATTCCTTTTTATATTTTTTATACTATATCCTCTACGAGGTATGTTCAATGATCAAGTGGGTTGACAAACTTATTACTTAATTATAATTCAGGTATTGTAATTCAAGTTTGATGCTTTGGCTAGTAATGATATTAAAGGCCTTCCCATTGATATTTATGTTTTAAAGAATTTTGTTCTTTAAAAAAAAAAACGATAATGGTAACACTCGCTTTCACCGGGACTTTAATTGGTCTCTGGCTGTATGGCAGTACCTGACTCTGCCCCTGTGCTGCTTGGCTGTTTGTGGAGAATCAGCCGAGTTGCGCTGGCGCGGTGAATTCAGAGTGCTGTCTGACTCTCTTGTGAGTTGCAGTGTTTTTTCCCTTATATATCTTGTAAAGCTAACCGTTTTTTAATTTACCGCTGCCTTTGAGCTAGCAAACTTTTTATGTCAGGGCAATTTGCCCTTCACCAAAATGGTGGAGACACATCGGGTCCTCAGTGGCTCAGAGCTGGGCGTTCCCTCTATGTGTATGAGTATTTATAGGTGGTGAGTCAGCACGCCGCCCATGCCCCTGGAAGACGTCATCTGTGACAAAACGGCGTAGGGAGGAGCGGCGTGCTGACGTCACCACACAACCACGCAGATCCCGGAAGTGAACGGGCAGCGAAATCGAGCCGGCCGGCTAGTACACGTTTTTATCCTATTGTTACATTGTAAGTGCATTATTTCCCTTTCTTTTATAATAAATTCTACACAGAGATACACTATGGAGTTTTTCTCTCATTCCATGTCCCTCGCCTGACTGCCTCTGAGCCCGTATCTTGCTTATCTCGAGTAACCAGTCATTGCCCGTTGGAACCCTTGGCCGGGATTAAGCCACAAGCTAGTGTGACCTCTGTAACAGGGGGTCGCACAATCTGGTAAGGGTCAGTGTGTTTTGACGGTGGAGGTGCCTCTCTTTCTCTTACCAGATCACTCCTTCTAGTTGGTGTTGCTGAATAAGATCACTGCGGAACTTTGGAGTCCCTGTTATATTTTCTATTGCCGAATCACACAGGCTTCATAAAGAAAGACTATCACCTAAGATTGTTTTGGTTTATAACTTTTTTGTCACCATGGACTTTATTACTGAATCATTTATTACTTATACGTCCTAGGAGGTGTACATTCATTACACCTATCCTAGCTGTATTTTGAATTCACATTCACTTGTTACACTTTTGCGATATAGTTAACATTTATATGATTGTTTTGCAGCGCAGTTGTTTGTTTTTTATTTAGTAGGGTGAGTAAGCATTGCCATTTTAGGACTAGAAGTGTGTTAATGGCAGAATCACCAGTTGAAAACAAATAGAAAAAAAGAAACGCATCCACCTCATCTAATTACCAATAGGCTGCAATATATTACATTTATGTTTTAATGTTTACATATGTATAACATTTAACAAAAAAGGAGCGAAAGGAACAAAGGAAGTCAAACGGACTAGACTTAACTAAGTGGGATTATTAAAGTAGATGCTGGCAATGTGAGGAGAAACATCATAAATTTGGTAACAGGAAATGTAGGAATTAAAATCTAACATTAAACCTGAACAGGTACAGTGTGGCACTGCCGATCAGTATATAGTGGAGCCAAGATGGTTCGCTACTTTGCTTCCTGATTGCTGACTAGATATGGGCTGAACAATGAATCCCCCAGAGCCCCCCCCCCCCCCGGTTTGGTTGGCATCAGAACTCCTGAACAGGAAAAAAGTTTGGCCCTGAACCATGAACTCTATTAAAGTCTATGAGAGCCAAACATGAGAGATCAAAAGTCCCCATTTTGAAGGCTTATATGCAAGTAATTGGCCATAAAAAAAGAGTATGGGGGCCCAGGTACTGCCCCGAGGAACACGTCTCAATACAGAAATTGAAAAAATATGTGTATACCTTCTCTTGGAACAAGCAATAAGCTGCATTAAAAAAAATAGAAATAAAAATAGTAGAGATAGTGTCAATATCTTTTTCGAATAGCTTGCTAAGATGTTTCTAATTAAAAAGGAAAAAAAAAATCTAATTTAAAGTGAGTTAATGGGCTGGGTTCTGGTAGAAAGCCATTAAACACCAAACATCTATCTGATGTTTGTGTGCTGAAGCTGATTAAAGCTCAATTACTTGAGTTATAATTCAGCAACAGAAAAACATGTTCAATTTTTAGAATGTTCAGAACACAACTTATATGCAATTAATATTTAAAGGATATAAATACAATATGTTGGACATCACATTTAAAGTGCAAACTTTAGATAGATAGATAGACATTTTGTTACTAATCTGTTTTATGATTTTGTAATTTACCTTTGCATTTAATTTGTACACAGTGGATTTACAACATTATTAGTATGCAGCTGGTTAATATGGGTTAATTTGTGCTGATTATAGTTTATTTTGAAAATAACTAACATTTTAATTTAGAATGTTGATTTGTTATTGCTTCTATAACTCAAGCTGGCCATGAACAGCAAGCTAGGGATGATGGGTACAGTCTGTAATCACACATAGACATGGAAATCATTTATTTAGCCTCATTTCACAACCCTGTGAAGATTTGGAAACATATATAGTGCCTAAAACACAAATTGTCACATCAAAGTAAGGTTGCGAACAGGATTTTTTTATAAAGGTATGGAAAGACAGATTTTGCATGATAGAGGTGGTAGAAAGCAGGAGTTTTCAAGGGATTTAGATGATGAAATTGATTATAGGATAAGTAAAATCAGGTGGTGATTAAAACCATTTATGCTGCTCCAAAAAATATAATGTCACATTAAAAATATTACATTAGTATTCCCAAAGTCAAGATGTCCTACAAATAGGCTAAAGTTTGGTTTGATGTGTTTTACAAACCCAGGAAAAAGATCTATTAAATCCAAACATATTGCCAAATCGCAGTGAAGTCTCTTTATTCAACCTTACTAACTAAGTCTAAAAGTCAACTCTTGTTTTTTTCTGCCTTTTTTCAAGTCCAGCTTGCAGTCTTTTGTTAAAATACACAAATCCATTAAATAACTTTCTTTGGGTAAGTATAAAAGCCTGCACGTGAAGTTGCAGAACAATGAACACCTTTTTTTTTTAATGTATTCTCCGCTTATTGGAAATTAGTATACAGGTGACAACAAAAGAACCTGTAACACACTAATAGACAGACACAGCATACATGCTAAAAGGGAAAAAGGCAGAGTCTGGGATCTCTGATCATTCAGTATCTTTAAATGTACATCTTTAAATGTACAATTTACTAAAGGAGCAAGTCTATATAAAAATCATATAAAAGTAGCAATATTTTTTACAAAAATGCAGAAAGTGTTTTTAACTCTTAGTAGTGCATCTAATAATTTCATAAAACAAATTAAAATGCTCTCCAAAAATAAAATTTTGAGTGTGTCTTTAAAAATATAAATTGTTTTTTTAAAATAGAGAGCACTATATATTCCCCTTTTTTCTATTGAGCCAACTCTCTGGGTGTATCCTTATACTATTACATCAATATAAGAAGTGAACGTGTTTATCCATTGTATCTAATCTCAGCTATGTTAAAGGGACCCTGTTTTATAGACTTTTATATTATTAATGCTTAAGGTGAGACTATGTCCATTGTGTACATGGTGGTGGTGTTATGGAACATTATCTCATACCCTTTGAACTTTATTAGAAGATTTATGCATTATGATCAGGACAATTTTCAGCTTTCAGTGCTCTCACATTTTGAGTGGCAATTACTCAGTCATGCAACACTGTACCCATATGACATTTTTGTCCTTTTTTTAACACAAATAGAGCTTTCTTTTGGTGGTATTTAATCACCACTGTTTTTTTTTTTTTTTGGCGCTATAAATGAAAAATGCATTTTTTTTTTTGTTCCTGTTATAAAATTGTGCACATACTGACATTTCTTGAGACACTAACAAGCCAGGAGAGTACACATACCCACCAAATTACCATTTTTTGGAAAGTAGACATTTCAATGTATATTATAAGAGGCACAGTGATTTTTTTTGAAGTTGTCATTTTTCCCCACAATTGTCATATTAACAGGTTATTTCTATTCTATAGTCTATTCATACTCCTCCTGAGTATGGCGATACAACATGTGTGAGACTTTTTCACTGCCTGGCCACATAAAGAGGCCCGACATTCGGGGAGCACCGTCAGGTGTTCTAGGGACATAAATTACACATTTAATTTCTTGACTACCTATTACACTTTTGAAAGCCCTGGAGCACCAGGACAATGGAAATGCCCCAAAAAATGACCCCGGTTCTGGGGGTCCCCTTGTTAAAGGGGGCTTCCAGATTCCGATAAGCCCCCCACCCGCAGACCCCCACAACCAATGGCCAGGGTTGTGGGGAAGAGGCCCTTGTCCTCATCAACATGGGGACAAGGTGCTTTGAGGGGTCACAGACCCCCAAAGCACCCTCCCAATGTTGAGGGCATGTGGCCTGGTACGGTTCAGGAGGGAGGGGGGCCGCTCTCATCCCCCCTCTTTTCCTGCGGCCTGCCAGGTTGCGTGCTCGGATAAGGGTCTGGTATGGATTTTGAGGGGGACCCCACGCCTTTTTTTTTTTTGGCCAGGGTTCCCCTTAAAATCCATCCCAGCCCTCAAGGGTCTGGAATGGATTTTGAGGGGGACCCCACGCCGTTTTTTTTTTTTTTTTTTGGCCGGGGTTCCCCTTAATATCCATAGCAGACCTAAAGGGCCTGGTAATTGAATTTGGGGGGACCCCCACGCTTTATTTTTATTTATTTTTTATCAATGACTTTTTTTTTATCAATGGCTTTCAATGAATGGAAGGTAAAAAATTGCGCTATCCCTCAAACGAAAGCTGCTGCTCAAAATGTTATACTACATCAAATGTGAAAGAAAGGGGAAGGGAGCTGCGCTAAAGACTGAAAAGACAACACTAAATGTGAATGAATACAATGTGTCTAATTTAAATATTGTCGTGAGTTATATTCTCATATATCGTAACATATATGAAAAAATGGTTGATGTTGGATCAACCACTGAGTGATACAATATGACACACGAAATTAATAAAAAATAAAAAAATGTAAGCGCCTGTAGTACACAGTACGTGGTGAACACCTGGCCGAGTCTGTGAAACCACTCTCGTGGCTCTGGGGGGCAGGACTCGGAAATGTGGGTCCAATGTTTTTTGTGTTGGTAGAAAGCAAATATCACAAGGCTAACATTGAAATACCCCAAAAATTATAAAACTCTATAATAAATGCCAGGCTGGGCTTGTAACCCCAATTGAAAAAGTGGTCACAGGATAGTCACAGAAGAGCACGAAGGAGAAGCTGCTGTCATTGCTGGATGATGTGGAGGTTCTGTCCAGAGAATTGATCGAACTTTTGGCACTGTCACGGAACAAGAAGCTAAATCAACCTGGGGAAGAAAATCAAGATTTTATACTATGCGAGTATTTTCATCCTTTCCGGTACTGGCTTGCTGTATACCATTCTGATTGATATCGAGTTGACTCCACATTGGAGATCGGTAGCCATAGGAGAATATTGCCACAAAAAGTTCCAGGATTCCGCTTGTATCCCTGGCTGGGGTTAAGAGCCATCTGCCCATACTGGTCCCCTATAATAAGGGACCACGTATTTCTGGTAAGCGGACAAGTGTGCATTCTGGTGGAAGTCTCTCTCACTCCTGTCTTTATTATTAGATGATTCTTTGAATATTCAAGTCCTTGCTGTTTGCTGAGATTATTGGACATTACACACTTTTTATTTGGACTTTATTTCACATATTAATTTGAGTGCCAAACAGTGATTATATTGTGACAATTTTTTTCCATTTTGGGTTACGAGCTCAGCCTGGTTTTTATTATTGATTGTGCACCTTCAGGGTATCTCAATATCAATATTGTGATATTTGCTTTTCACATATATAGATTTAGATTCATCTTTCTGAATTCTGCCCCACAGAACCAATAAGGTGGTTGTGCAGACTCAGCTAGGTGGTTACTAATCATTGTGCACTATAGGTGTTTATTTTGCATTTTCAATTCATTATGTGTTTCACTTTTTCCTATATATGCACCAATTTAAATGTCAAACTGTGACTATCCTGTGACCACTTTTTCAATTGGGGTTACAAGCTCAGCCTGGCATGTATTATTTGGGTATTTCAATGTTAGCCTTGTGATATTTGCTTTCTACCAACACAAAAAACATTGGACCCACCTTTCCGAGTTCTGCCCCCCCAGAGCCACGAGAGTGGTTTCACAGACTCGGCCAGGTGTTCACCACGTACTGTGTATTATGGGCGCTTACATTTTTTTATTTTTTATTCATTTCGTGTGTCACATTGTATCACTCAGTGGTTGATCCAACATCAACCATTTTTTTATATACGTTACGATATATGAGAATATAACTCACGACAATATTTACATTAGACACATTGTATTCATTCACATTTATGGCCCGTACACACGCTCTGAGTTTCCGATGACCAGTTCCGTCGGAATTTGTCCGATGCTGGTGTTGCGTACACACAGTCGGACAACGATATCGGAATTTCCGGTCTTCAAGAACGTTGTGACGTAAGTCGTCTTCCACGAGACTAGAAAAAGGAAGTTCAGCACCACGTCCCGCACCCGTTGGGCTCCTTCTGCTGATTCCGTGTTTATCGCGAGTTAGTTGAAGTTTGGGGACTTACGATTCGCGCTTCTCAGTTTTGTGACTCAGATCGTTACTGCTCTTCAGTTTGTGCTTGTCGTGCGTATCTGTTTATTAGTGCTTGTAGTCAGTTCGCATTTGTTGGTCATTGTGGCCTATATCTTGATATAGGACGCTTTGATTTTCACTGCTTATTGTCTGCTCGTTTCTGGTATTCATTTTGTTCTTTCAGGCCTTGCTGTTTATCGGTGCTTTCTGTTTGTCCGTTCTGACCAGCCGACCGTTTGTGAGCGATGTTTCCCATACGTACTCGTCGCCGAGTTTGTGCTGTACGCGGAATTGGTGTCGGGCTTTTAGCTTTGAGCCAAGACCCGTCCATGAACAGAGTGATAAGGAGTATGTGGACCAAGAATTGGTTGCTTCAGCTACAGCCTGCCCTATATATACTCTGCAGAAAATTGGGCCTTAGGTGTTGGTGGTACCAAAACACTGTAAGCCCTCACAGTTACTCTTGTTGGGCGCAGGGACGGGCCCTGCTCTGAAATATTATATCAAAAATTGTAATTACATGCCCCTGTTAAACAGGGGCAGACAAATTGGTCCTTGGTGGTGGTGGTGCCCTAAACCAAAAATATTGTTGGACGCTAGCATCATCAAGATTGAGGAGGAATAGGATAGTCAGCATAGGCAGTCTTCAAGGGTTCCCACATCCATAGCAAATTCAATCAGTTACATCAGCATCAAGTGCTTGATAGCTGCTGATCCAAGACTGATTAATTTTTCTGAATGTGAGCCTATCAACAGAGTCTGTGGACAGGCGCACTCTTTGATCCGTTACAAACCCTCCAGCAGCACTGAATGTGCGTTCAGAAAGCACGCTGGATGCAGGACAGGCCAGTAGCTCAATTGCATATTGAGCAAGTTCTGGCCAGTGGTCCATCCTCAAGACCCAGTAACCCAGTGGATGCTCTGTTGGAAAGGTCTCCAAGTCTGCCCTTGCCCCTAGATATTCCTGCACCATGTAATGCAGATGGTGGCAATGGTTGCTTGAACCAATCAGACCTTGGCTCTGAGGACTGACAAATTATTTAAAGTCATCGGTCAGCCTTTCACCTTCTCCACCGCTCTTCCTCTGACTGAACGAAGCCTCAGCAACACTTTGTCCAGCACCATAAAATTGTAGCCTCCTAGGGTCTGGAAATGCATTGCACAAACCTTTCTTCATGGACTCCTGAAGAGGTCTTATCCTCTGCTCCCTCTATGAAGGCAAGTAGAGGTGAGTTTTGCAACCTTACCCTTGTGACATGGGGACTTAAAACCATCCCTTGAAGACTGCTGCTGAGTGTTATCCTCTATATCCATGATGACACAATCCTCCTCCTCCTCCTCCTCTTCTTCCTGTGTGTTTGTTGGGCCTGCAGGAATTATATGTGGACAAAGGGGGCCTTGAGAGGTAAAGACGTCCTCCTCTTCCTCCTGCTGTTCTGCCTCAAGTGCCCTGTCCATGATTCCACAAAGCATGTGCTCCAGCAGGAAGACTAGAGGGACAGTGTCACTGATGCATGCATTGTCGCTGCTCTCCATCCGTGTGGCCTCCTCAAATGGTGACAGGACAGTGCATGCATCCTTGTTCAGTAGCCACTGGCTTGGCGAAAAGAAGCCAAACTCTTCTGACCTTGTCCGGATGCCATACTCGCACAGGTACTCATGGCCCTCTGCTGTGTGTGCAGCCGCTGCAGCATTGCCGACATTGAGTTCCACCTGATGGGCATGTCACAAATGAGGCGGTTGGTGGGCAGGTTGCATTCCCTTTGAATGTCAGCCAGCCAAGCACTGGCTGTGTATGACCAGTGGAAATGACCACATACCTTTCTGGCCTGCCTCAGGAGATCCTGTAAGCCTGGGTACCTGTTCAAGGACTGCTGCACCACCAAATTTAGGACGTGTGCCAAACATGGAACATGGGTCAAGTGTCCCTGTCGGAGGGCGGAGAGAAGGTTGGTGCCATTGTCGCATGGCTGAAGCTGGCATGGCGTCAACCACCTCTGAGCCTGCTCCTGCAGATCTGACAGAATCTCTCCCCCAGTGTGGCTCCTGTCCCCTAGGCAGACCAACTCATGGCATCTTTTAGCCTGACTGCTTGTGTAGCCCCTTGAATGCTTTTGGAGCACTGATAATTCAGAGGACACATCTGCAGAAGAGACCATAGAGGAAGAAGAAGAGGAGGGGGTTAAGGAGAGAGCTGTCGATAAATTGCTTAAAAGCTAGTAACTTGGGGAGGGGGGGCTCACTCTGACTGTAAAGTGGTGAAAAAATTGCCTGCCCCCCCCCCTATACATACAAGCCCATTTGGGTCTGTTAAGGCATAAAATGAGAACCCACATGAAAAATACCACCTCAAACAAAAAAATATTTTGCCCCTCCCACACACTAACAAACCCCTAGCCAAACACACAGCAAGCCAGCCCATGAAAGGGGGGTGAATGCTTTGGGGCAGGAGGGGCTCGGGCATCCCAAAAGTCAACCACCTTGTTCCCCTATTCAGGGGGACAAGAGCCTTTTCCACACAACCCTAGGCTGGGGCTATGGGGGCTGGAGACATGGGGCTTTACGGAATGTGGAAAGCCCCTTTAAACTAGTGGGTACAAGGTGCTTTGTGGTTGGTATTAACATGCCCCAAAGGCAGCCAGCTATGTTGAGTGCATGTGGCCTTGTATGGTTCAGGAGGGGGTTGGGCGATCGCTCTTCTCCCCCCTCTCTAGCTGGCCATGTTGTATGCTCTGAAAAGGGATGTGATTTTGATTGGTGAAGGCAGCTCACAGTTTTTTGAGAGTGGAGTGTGGTGTTCCCCTTTAAAAGCGAAAGCTAGCCCATGAAAATCCAAGGGATTAGAGTGGGGGGGGGGGACAAGAGCATTGGAGAATGGAGTGTGGAGTTCCCCTTTAAAAGCAAAAGCTAGCCGAAGGAAATCATATGCATTATAGGGGGAAGGTTAAATGCCCTTTTAGGAGAAGCTAGAGGAGTGAGAGTCTTTTTACATAATTTTAACAAGGTGCATGTCACATGTAGGCAACGTAACATGCTAACATGACCTGTGTGCAAATCTCCTTAAAAAAATACATAAAGGTGAACCAGCGTAAAATTATCAAGATTAGAGGTGCGCCTGTTCGACCCATGCAATTGCATGTATGTTGCTTAACATTTACTAAGATTTTGGCTGCGCAGTGAACAAACTCTTGGCCATGCAGTGAACGAGCGCAAGAGCTGCATGTGCATGCGCACTGCTTACATCGATCTCATTCAGTTCTAAACGTACTTGCAGGCACAGCAGGCTTGCTCTGAAAAAGTTACTTTCTCATTCTATTTTGGGCATATTTTTTATTTGTGCATATGTTACTAAACTTCCTCACATTACCCCATAATATTGGCACCTCCATCTTCTGTCAATATTGAATTGGAGAATCCGTGGACCATGTCCATAGTGGCACACAGAATGCATTCTCCCACGCGGGTAAAGGGGATGGACTGGCCAAGCATGTCTCTAGACCTAAACCCTATTGAGCATCTGTGGGGCATCCTGAACCGGTAGGTGGAGGAGCGCAAGGTCTCTAACCTCCACCAGCTATGTGATGTCGTCATGGAGGAGTGGAAGAAAACTCCAGTGGCAACCTGAGAGGCTCTGGTTAACTCCCTTCCTCAGTGCTGGAAAATAATGGTGGCCACACAAAATATTGACTTTGGACCCAATTTGGACATTTTCACTTAGGGGTGTACTCACTTTTGTTGCCAATGGTTTAGACAATAATGACTGTGTGTTGAGATATTTTGAAGGGGCAGCAAATTGACACTGTTATACAAGCTGTACACACACTGCTTTACATTGTTACAACGTGTCATTTCTATAGTGTTGTCACATGAAAAGGTATAATAAAATATTTACAAAAATGTGAGGGGTGCATTCCCTTTTGTGAGATACTGCATATATATATATATGTTCGGTCTGTGGCGTACATGACAAAAGGGGTGTCTGACCATTCTGGATTAACCTTTGAGCTAAAAATAGGCCCAAAAAGAATAAGACCGGGGTATAGGATACAGGCTCAATGGTTAACCCAGATAGGATTAAATGATAGAATTCCAGAGCAAATAGGAATGTTCCTAGAAGCACATGGCAATAGGAAAATAGATGGAGTACTCTGGGATACATTTAAGGCATACTTGAGGGGGATAACAAGATCAACAATATCATACATTAAACGTACTAATAGGCAGGAAGAGGAGGAAATGGAACAATTATGCACACAGGCAGAAAATAGGTTCATAGAGGACCCCTCAAACATAAACCAAATAAGATGGGCAGCCTCATCACGGCAATATAAGAACCAACTAATAACTAATGCTAAGCGTAAGAAACTCCAATATGCACAAAAAAATTTTGAACAAGGACAACAATATAATAAGATGCTGAACTTTATGATAAAAAGACAAACACCATCACTAGCAATATCAGAGGTGAAAAACGAAAAAAGAGAGGTGGTAAACACATTAGATGAGATACTTGAGACATTCCAAAAATACTATATTGACATGTATACATCAACACTGACCTGTACTGGAGAAGATATAGAGGAATACCTGAAGGATCTGAACTTCCTTAAATTAACAGAGGAACAAAAAGAGGAGTTAGAGAGGGATATAGAGGAAGAGGAAGTACGAGAAGCTATCTTCTCTCTGGGAAAGGGTAAGTCCCCAGGACCAGATGGCATACCATTGGAAATGTACCAGCGATATGCAGAGATTATGGTACCAGTCATGACCAAAATGTATGGAGAGGCGTTCCAAAGGGGAGAAATGTCTGCCTCCATGTATGATGCCACAGTCATATTGATACCAAAACCAGATAAAGACAGAACTGAGTGTGGGTCGTATAGGCCAATATCATTATTAAATATAGATTATAAAGTATTGGCAAAAGTGCTTGCTAAAAGGCTCAATCAGGTAATTTTGTCTATAATAGCGGAGGACCAAACTGGATTCATGCCAGGGAAATCTACATCAATTAATATTAGAAGGACGCAATATATGACACAAATCAGAGAGTTTATTCCGGAAACAAGTGCCTTGGCATCATTGGATACAGCCAAGGCATTTGATTCTATAGAATGGGAATTTCTGCAGACAGTCCTGGAAAGGAATGGATTTGGGGAAAAATTTAGGAAATGGGTGAGAATAATCTATAAACAACCATGCTCCAATTTGCTAATAAACGGTATATTATCTCCTACAATAAAACTATACAGAGGAACAAGACAGGGCTGCCCAATGTCACCGCAGTTGTTTGCTCTGGCAATTGAGGCATTGGCCAATAGATTCAGACAATCAGATAAATATAAAGGGATTAGAGTAGGAGAAAAAATTGAACACATAGGCTTATATGCGGACGATATTATATTATATATGGGAGATGCGCAAGCATCTCTGACGGAAGCAATGAGAATAATAGAAATATACGGGAGGTTCTCAGGGTTAAAAATAAACTGGCAAAAATCCGCACTGATGCCCCTGGGAACAGGTAATATAAGAAGAGCTCAGACCCCACTAAAAATAGTTGAAGTATTTAAATATTTAGGAGTAAATATTACGTTAAAACACGAAGATGAAATGGAAGCTAATATACTCCCACTAGTAGAACATGTGAAGAAAAAATTGGAAATATGGATAAAGCTACCAATATCAATGGCAGGCAGAATTCACCTGATAAAATCTATTATATTACCCAAGTGTCTATATGTATTTGCACACTCCCCAGTAAAAATACCAAAACAGATATTTAAAAAATTAAATTCGCAGATGACTCATTTGGGCATATGGAAGATGTAAATTAAAATTTAATAAATTACAAAGACCAAAGACAGAAGCTGGACTGGCCCTCCCGGACTTATATTTATATTATTTGGCAGGGCAATTGAAACACCTAAGATCATGGGTAGGACAGGAAAAAATAACAAGGATAGAGGAATATCTCCTTAGTAAAATGCAAATAGAGGACTTAATGACGGGATTAGAATTAAAAGACTTGAGGAGAGTGGGAGTAAAAATTCCCCTTTTGAAAGTGGCAAGGACAGTATGGAGAGAGGCTAAGAAACTGACGGGATTTGTTGGAATCCCAACAGAAACTGCGCTTTGGAACAACCCAAAATTTGAACAATTGGAAGCCTTTGAGGACAGTAAATTTTGGAAGCAGAATAAGATAACAACTTTTGGTCAGCTATATGACAAAAATGTGATACTAAGCTATGAAAACCTATGTAAACAATATAATTTATTGAGTAAACAGTTCTACAGATACCTTCAGCTGAGGCAGGTGCTACAGACACAGTTTAGAAGAGAGGAATTAAAGATATCTAAATACCCCCTTATAGGTATCCTGAAATCACAGGGACCTAAGGGATTGATAGCAAAGATTTACACATACCTGTTACAGAAGAAAATAGAAGGCGAACCACTGAAAATAAGGGATAAGTGGCAGGAGGCTATCCCAGACATGAGCGATCATGAATGGGATGAAGCCTGCAATTCCCATTGGAAGGTATCCCCTGCAATGAATAACAGGATAATACAGATGAATATAATACATCAGACATACTTGGCTCCAAATAGATTGTACAAAATGGGGAGGATGACTGAACCAAGATGTACTAGATGTGGGCAGGGGGGAGCAGACTTCCTTCATGTAATGTGGTACTGTGGTAAAATAGGAAAATATTGGCAACAAGTAGCTAGGAAAATAGGAAAAGTCCTGAATAAACCTTTTATAGCTACGATGGAAATATGTTTGTTGGGGATATTGAGGGAAGAGAGAGATAATAGAGATAATAATACCTTCTTAAGGGAGGTACTGTTCCTGGCAAGAAAACAAATAATAGAAAAATGGATTCAGCCATATCCCCCGACAGTAACCCAATGGGTGAGAGCAGTAAACCAGGTCCTACCCTATGAAAAAATAATGTATGAACAAAGGGGAAATGGGCGAAGGTATGAAAAAATATGGGCAAAATGGAATAGAACATGGTTAACAGTGGATAGAGGAATATCTGAAAACATAGTATTAAGTGACCACAGAGGGTGAGAGAGGAAGGAATGAAAGGAAGAGTAAATGTAATTATAATTTGTATTATATAAAGAAATGTAAAAGTATATAAAAATGTATAATGTAAATTATTATGTAATGAAAAATTTGGAATAAAGAGTTTTGAAAAAAAATAATATATATACGGTATATATTGTGAGGGGTTAGCTCGGCAGTGGGTGTGTGTGACCCCCTGGATGGGGTCACAACACAAAATCAGGCACAGCAGACAGCGTTGTAGGTGGAAAAAACAAAGGTGCGGTTTATTTATGCTACATGCAGTGAAAAATATAACAGCCAAACAAAAAAAAACATGAAAAGAAATCCTGGTCAGCTTGACCGCTTATTACAACAGGTAGATTCCCTGTCTAACAACTGAGTGCAGCCTTGTGCTGCACCAGTCCCTATCTATGTTGTAGAGGTTTGCCACACAGGCGTTAACTCACAGCACAGAACAGGTGTCACACTCCCCAGTCTATACAAACACAAAACTGGTTCCAGGATGGAGCATCTCCCTAAGCATGCTGGGGTTTTTTGTAGAGGTCTTAATGAGCCCCTCTTACTTCAGCTGGGCTCATTAACTCTTCCCCTATAGGACTCCCTGGACTCCCCTATAGTGGTATGTTGCAAGTCCGCATAAAGCCTGAATCTAGGCCATACATATTTTTCATCCTCGATACAACCAGGTGATTTTACCTGCCTGCTGCCACATACCCCCCCCCCCCCTCTTGTTTCAACCTTGGGGTTGTAACACAAGCAGTCAGACACGCATGTATCCGAGACAAAGCATCCACATTCCCCATTTTAACACCAGGGCGATGCTTAACTGTAAAGTTGAATTCCTGTAGGGCCAGGAACCACCTATTTACCCTTCTATTGGTCTTCTTGTTTTGAGCCATCCACTTTAAAGGAGCGTGATCAGTTACCAGGTCAAAGTGCCTACCTAGCAAATAGTACTGAAGGGAATCTAGAGCCCACTTCACTGCTAAACATTCCTTCTCAATCGTGGAGTAATTTACCTCATGGGACTTCAACTTCCTGCTGAGGTAAATGACTGGGTGCTCTTCCCCGTTCCAGACCTGGGATAACACTGCTCCTAACCCAACGTCTGATGCATCAGTTTGTACAACAAAGTCCTTAGAGAAGTCTGGTGAGTACAACACTGGCTGGCTACATAAGGCTGTTTTTAAGGACTGAAATGCTTCTTCAGCCTCTGGGGACCATTTAACCATGACAGACTCTTTCCCTTTTGTCAGGTTGGTGAGGGGCACAGCCTGAGAAGCAAAATAGGGAATGAATCGCCGATAATAGCCAGCGATTCCCAGAAAGGCTCGTACCTGGTTCTTGCTGTTGGGACATGGCCAACTCTGTATGGCCTCGACTTTATTGACTTGGGGTTTTATCACTCCCCTCCCAATAGTGTACCCAAGATATTTGGCCTCCTCCTGTCCAATGGTACACTTCTTTGGATTGGCCGTAAACCCAGCTTCCCGGATAGAGTCTAGGACTGCTTGCACTTTTGGCAAATGTGAGACCCAGTCTGTGCTATGGATAATCACATCATCCAGGTAAGCTGCAGCATATTTCTGATGGGGCCTCAGAATCGTATCCATTTTCCGCTGGAATGTTGCCAGTGCATTCTGTAACCCAAATGGCATTCTCTTATATTGAAATGCCCTATCTGGGGTTACAAACGCAGTTTTCTCCTTGGCCGACTCGGCCAGGGGAATTTGCCAATACCCTTTGGTGAGATCAAGAGTTGTCATGTATCGGGCTGTTCCCAGCCAGTCAATCAACTCATCTATACGCGGCATGGGGTAGGTGTCAAATTTTGTAACTTTATTCAATTGTCAAAAATCGTTACAAAACCGCCAGCTCCCATCAGGTTTGGGCACTAGTACGATAGGACTGGACCAGTCACTCTGGGACTCTTCTATCACACCCAATTCCAGCATCCTTTGAACCTCCCCACGTATTGCCTCCCGTCCGGCCTCTGGTATTCTATAAGGTTTTAGTTTTACCCTTTCTCCTGGTGGGGTGATAATGTCATGCTCTACGCCAGATGTTTGTCCCGACAGCTCAGAGAAAATCTCTTTTTTGCGAAGTACAAACTCTTTAACCTCCTGTTGTTGTGGTTTCGATAAGGTGACTGCTATTCCAACCTTAGGAACTAAGCAATAAGACTGGGCTTGTGACAAAGTCTCTGCGACTAGAGATTCCCTATCCCTCCAGGCTTTCAGCAGATTGACGTGATAGATCTGTTTCGGCTTTCGCCTTCCTGGCTGTCTGACCCTGTAGTTCACCTCACTAATTTTTTCAATTATTTCGTATGGACCTTGCCATTTGGCCAGAAATTTGCTTTCAACCATAGGGACTAGCACCAAGACCCTATCCCCCGGGGAAAAAGTACGGGTCTTGGCCCCACGGTTGTACACTCTCTGCTGTGCTAACTGCGCTTGGGCCAAATGTTCCTTTACGATTGGCATTACCTGTGCAATTCTATCTTGCATCAGGGCGACATGCTCAATCACACTCCTGTAGGGAGAACTCTAATTTTCCCAAGTTTCCTTGGCGATATCCAGCAGCTCTCTTGGGTGTCTCCCATAGAGCAACTCGAAGGGTGAGAAACCCATAGAGGATTGGGGTACCTCCCTAATGGCAAACATCAGATAGGGTATTAGACAGTCCCAATTCTTTCCATCTCTATCCACCACCTTCTTTAACATTTGTTTTAGGGTTTTGTTGAATCTTTCAACCAACCCATCTGTTTGGGGGTGATACACAGATGTACGCAATTGTGTCACTTTGAACAACTTGCATAGTTCTTTCATAACCCGGGACATAAAGGGTGTACCTTGGTCCGTAAGCAGTTCCTTACAAAGAAAAAGAAATAGATAGTATAAAATCTCAACTTGAAATATTAGGAAGAAATCGTATACTAAAACAGCGCTATAATACGGCAAAAGGACTATTAAAAAACAGCTCAAATAAAAACATGCTTAAAGAATACGTCCTCAAATAGAATTTAGGTGAACAAATAAATAAATGTTCCT
The DNA here is from genome assembly GCA_028564925.1 of Lithobates sylvaticus. NCBI lineage: Eukaryota > Metazoa > Chordata > Amphibia > Anura > Ranidae > Lithobates > Lithobates sylvaticus. Next base: position 244,736,319 of record CM053027.1, read on the forward strand.
TGGGTGCAGGAGAAGTGGTAGGTGAGCAGTTCATATAACAGATCAAAGTGACTTCCTCTGTGATTTATTCAGACACCGTATCATCCCGTGTAAATTTCACCATGTGAGGCACGCTCCCCTTAGGGGTTCAAACTCACCAGAAAATCTGATAAAATACGCCTGTCAGAATATGTCACCCAGGTATTGGGCCTGCTTCCACTTATCCTCTGCTAGGGCCGGGTAAACCAGTATGGTAACCTTCTTACTGCAATCAGCATCACCAAGGAGACAACCGCATCAAGGGTCCAGGGGGAGTATATCACCAAACAAACTCGCCATGAAAACAAATTAAAATGTTGCACATAGCGTAATTCTGTTTATTTAATACAAGCATATATCACATTCCCATAGTCCCCTTAAGGATTAGCAGCGTACATTTAAATAACTTTGAATAGGCATTCAGAGTAACTTGCGTGTTTGAGATGGTATAGAACAGTCTCCAGCATCAGCCCCTGCACTTCCTTTCAGTGTATTGTGTGCCTATGGAGGCACACGTTGGACTTCCGGGTAGCGGTATGGAGCTGGTGGAACGCAAGCGTCACTTCCGGTCAGCGTCGTGTAGGCCACGCCCTTACGCGTTTCGTCACTTCCGACTTCAACAGAGGGCGTGGCTACACGACGCTAAGCAGGGTCTTAAGTATCCGGCCTCTCGACCAACAGCCAATCACAGCGCTAGCGTCTCAGCGCTAGTTACTATGGTGATGTAGGACGATCAGCTCAATGCCCTGGTTCCAATGCAGGAAGTAAAATATACACAAGCGTCCAACCGGACATCATGTGTAAGAGCAAAACCTGAGCAAATAGTCAGTTCATGTGTGGTAGTGGGGACATATGCACACCGGAACATAGTGGAGTATAAACAAGGTTCAAACACAGATACCCAGTCAGCGATGTTTACAAAATAGAATGTCAATTAACAGTACATCATATGGTAAACATTTGAAACATTAGCTTCAATTAGAATACAAATATAAAAGACAGCCAGAGGCGATTTAATAGTCTACATAAGAGGCGATTAATACATGTATAAATGTATATACAATAAGCAGCAGCGCATGTTGCTAATAGAGTGCGGTGCACTACAGTGTAATGTCATTCAGTGGATAGAGGCATAGTGCATTATGTATCTACATATATATATTTGGGACCACGTAGGATTGTTTGTATCAGGTGCAGCGGTTCTATTATAGAACATATATTAAACATATTTCATATTTAAAATCATTGCATGAAATAAATGAAATAATAATTTAACCATCACTGCAAAATGCATGATTAAAAAGATGCTAAACAATATGCACAGAGAGAGTGTGGCTAGGGGAGTGCATACGGGGCTATCCTAAAACTAGAAATTATTAGAATAAAATTCCATATAGTTTACACCCAGCACTCTCCAGCAGCATATAGTAATGGTCCTGGTCAGTATTGAAACATTGATGAACATTCCAAAAATAATCAGAGTATATACCACATTATGACAAATGTGAGAATCTCAGACAAAGGAGGAATGGAAGGAGGATTCATAGTAAGAATTATTAATGAGAGAAGAATGCGATAACCCCACATAGAGATGTGGGCTAATAGTCATATCGTTTAGTGGTGTATATAACGTGGGGTTTAAAGGGACATACAGTAAACACTGTTCCTGAGAGATAAAACTCATTAAAACAATGTAAAATTGAAAACCAAAAGTCCCATTTAAAAGTCGCATAAAAAATCACATAAAAAAGACGCATAAAATAATCTAACATATGGTTCCTGAAAGGAAATCGCATATGTAAATAAAACTATCAAAGAATTATTAAAATCATTATATATGAGAATAAAAACATATATATAATAATAGTATAGATATAGTAATGTGTTTGCGTGTAAAAACATATATATAAATAAATGATAAAAAATAAGTATATATATGCCTAAAAAATTGGACGTATAGTACTAAAAGAGGATAAAAGATGCAATAAAAGTATATAAATAGTGGTAAGATCAATAATCACTAATAAAACAATTAATGTCCAGGTCTACGTTCAGGCCTTTCGGCGAGAGAGTGTCTGCCAAATAAATCCATTCTGTTTCCCTTTTAGACAACTCTCGTACCTGGTTTGAACCTCTCCAATTTGGCTTGAGGTGGTCAATTCCCCAAAATTTTAAGCCCGATGGGTCTTGACTGTGGTGATTTTTAAAATGGAGGGATACATTGTGATCTTTAAAACCAAGTTTAATATTTGCTATATGTTCTGCAATTCGGATCCGTAATAGCCTCTTAGTGCGACCTATATACATTAATTCGCATGGGCATTGAATTGCGTAAACGACATAAGCAGTATTGCATGTGATAAATTCCTTTATTTTAAATTCTCTGTTATTAGAAGTTGAGGTGAACATTTCCAAAGCTCTTAAAGGTTGGTTCACCTCTCTACACGCTTTGCATTTTCTGCATGAATAAAATCCGTCTTTGTCCCAGAAAGAGGGATGTTTTGACGGTGGATCCAGAATCTTTTTTTACGATTTTGTCAGCATAGCTTGTTGCTCTTCTATAAATGAAGCCTGTTTTTTCTGGGAGAGATGGTTTTAATACTTTGTCCATCAGTAATACATGCCAATGTGTTGTGAATATATTCTCCACTTCCTTATATTGAGCATGGAAACCAGTGATAAAACTCCATTCTTGTTTATTATTATTTTCTACAATGGGTTTATCTTCCAGAAGAGTATGTCTTGGTACCAGGGCCACTTCTTCGATCACTCGATCCAGGTGTTTTCCTTCGTAGCCTTTTTCTTCAATTTTTTTTTCTTTATAGTCAAGGCTTGTAAGTTAAAATCGCTTTCTTTGGTGCAGTTGCGTCTAATTCTTGTAATTTGACCTTTGGGTATGTTTTTTAACCACATAGGATGGTGGCCACTCTGTGTTGGAAGATAGCTGTTGGAGTCTGTGGCTTTAAAATACACTTTTGTCTGTAATTTATTTGCCTCTCTGAAAATAGTAACGTCAAGGAAATTGATACTTTGTGCGTTTATTTCGCTAGTCAGCACTATGTTGCTAGTATTGCAGTTTAGTTCAAGTATGAACTGTTGCACAGATTCCAAAGATCCTGACCAAATAAAAAACAGATCATCTATGTATCTTTTGTATAAAACCAGATTGTCTTTTTTAAAAGCAAAAATATTCTTATCTTCCCACTCCCCCATAAAAAGATTCGCAATGCTCGGGGCGAATTTGGCTCCCATGGCCACGCCTTTTTTCTGGGAATAAAAATTACCGTTGTACCAGAAATAATTGTGGCTTAGGCAGAAGTCTAGTGCGTATCCTATACATTTTTTCTGGTTATGGGTGAGGTCTTCTCTCTGGCTAAGAGCCCAATTAAGGGCGAGTAGTGCATCGTCGTGTTGAATTATCGTATATAATGAAGAGGCGTCCAATTTTTTAGGCATATATATACCTATTTTTTATCATTTATTTATATATATGTTTTTACACGCAAACACATTACTATATCTATACTATTATTATATATATATGTTTTTATTCTCATATATAATGATTTTAATAATTCTTTGATAGTTTTATTTACATATGCGATTTCCTTTCAGGAACCATATGTTAGATTATTTTATGCGTCTTTTTTATGTGATTTTTTATGCGACTTTTAAATGGGACTTTTGGTTTTCAATTTTACATTGTTTTAATGAGTTTTATCTCTCAGGAACAGTGTTTACTGTATGTCCCTTTAAACCCCACGTTATATACACCACTAAACGATATGACTATTAGCCCACATCTCTATGTGGGGTTATCGCATTTTTCTCTCATTAATAATTCTTACTATGAATCCTCCTTCCATTCCTCCCTTGTCTGAGATTCTCACATTTGTCATAATGTGGTATATACTCTGATTATTTTTGGAATGTTCATCAATGTTTCAATACTGACCAGGACCATTACTATATGCTGCTGGAGAGTGCTGGGTGTAAACTATATGGAATTTTATTCTAATCATTTCTAGTTTTAGGATAGCCCCGTATGCACTCCCCTAGCCACACTCTCTCTGTGCATATTGTTCAGCATCTTTTTAATCATGCATTTTGCAGTGATGGTTACATTATTATTTCATTTATTTCATGCAATGATTTTAAATATGAAATATGTTTAATATATGTTCTATAATAGAACCGCTGCACCTGATACAAACAATCCTACGTTGTCCCAAATATATATATGTAGATACATAATGCACTATGCCTCTATCCACTGAATGAGATAACACTGTAGTGCACCGCACTCTATTAGCAACATGCGCTGCTGCTTATTGTATATACATTTATACATGTATTAATCGCCTCTTATGTAGACTATTAAATCGCCTCTGGCTGTCTTTTATATTTGTATTCTAATTGAAGCTAATGTTTCAAATGTTTACCATATGATGTACTGTTAATTGACATTCTATTTTGTAAACATCGCTGACTGGGTATCTGTGTTTGAACCTTGTTTATACTCCACTATGTTCCGGTGTGCATATTTCCCCACTACCACACATGAACTGACTATTTGCTCAGGTTTTGCTCTTACACATGATGTCCGGTTGGACGCTTGTGTATATTTTACTTCCTGCATTGTAACCAGGGCATTGAGCTGATCGTCCTACATCACCATAGTAACTAGCGCTGAGACGCTGGCGCTGTAATTGGCTGTTGGTTGAGAGGCCGGATACTTAAGACCCTGCTTAGCGTCTATAGCCACGCCCTCTGTTGAAGTCGGAAGTGACGAAACGCGTAAGGGCGTGGCCTACACGACGCTGACCGGACGTGACGCTTGCGTTCCACCAGCTCCATACCGCTACCCGGAAGTCCAACGTGTGCCTCCATAGGCACACAATACACTGAAAGGAAGTGCAGGGGCTGATGCTGGAGACTGTTCTATACCATCTCAAACACGCAAGTTACTCTGAATGCCTATTCAAAGTTATTTAAATGTACGCTGCTAATCCTTAAGGGGACTATGGGAATGTGATATATGCTTGTATTAAATAAACAGAATTACGCTATGTGCAACATTTTAATTTGTTTTCATGGCGAGTTTGTTTGGTGATATACTCCCCCTGGACCCTTGATGCGGTTGTCTCCTTGGTGATGCTGATTGCAGTAAGAAGGTTACCATACTGGTTTACCCGGCCCTAGCAGAGGATAAGTGGAAGCAGGCCCAATACCTGGGTGACATATTCTGACAGGCGTATTTTATCTGATTTTCTGGTGAGTTTGAACCCCTAAGGGGAGCGTGCCTCACATTGTGAAATTTACACGGGATGATACGGTGTCTGAATAAATCACAGAAGAAGTCACTTTGATCTGTTATATGAACTGCTCACCTACCACTTCTCCTGCACCCAAGGAACATTTATTTATTTGTTCACCTAAATTCTATTTGAGGACGTATTCTTTAAGCATGTTTTTATTTGAGCTGTTTTTTAATAGTCCTTTTGCCGTATTATAGCGCTGTTTTAGTATACGATTTCTTCCTAATATTTCAAGTTGAGATTTTATACTATCTATTTCTTTTTATCTTTATATTTTAAAACGGCTGCTTTTATACTTATATATATTTTTTAATTAATTTATATATATCATTCTGTTGACCCAATCTCTGTCTAGTTGGTTGAAAGACTGCATATGTGACATCAGGCGCTGAGTAGTGTACATTAGGCCCCTTAGATACACTCTTTTTTCCAGTTCCTTACAAATACCCACGCGGCTAAAAACAAGAGATAGCTTTTTGGCTATGGTTTTGGCCGAAGTATTTCGAAGAGGAATTGCTTCCGGATAACGGGTGGCATAGTCCAATATAACCAAAATGTACTGATGCCCCCTAGCAGACTTCATTATCGGACCTACCAAATCCATTGTGATCCTCTCAAAGGGGACCTCAATGATAGGAAGAGGTACCAGCGGGTTACGGAAATGTGGCATAGGTGCCGACTTCTGGCACACAGGGTAGGTGGAACAATAATTTTCTGTTTCCTTCATGACCCCAGGCCAATAGAATCTCTGCAATACCCTCTCTCTGGTTTTCTCGGTCCCCAGATGACCTCCCAGAATGTGCCTATGGGCCAATTCTAACACCAACTTCCTGTAAGGTTTGGGCATCACAAGTTGCTCAATGGTTTCTTCTGCCCTTTGAGACACTCGATACAGCAGGTCCCTTTCCATAGTGAAGTACGGGTAAGTGCAAGTTTTATCTGGGTTCACTAACTTGCCATCTATTTCACCACATTTTCCCGTGCCTTTATTAGGGTGGGGTCTTTTAACTGTTCTGTGGCAAAATTTTCCCTGTGAACCTCAAGATCCGAAAACTCCACAGATGGCATGTTTTCCTCTGAGGATGTTGGCTCCTCCCCAGTTTCTCGAGTTTCCCCCGCCAATACCGACAAGGGAAATTCGGGAGAGTCCTCACCACTCTCAGAGGAATTCTGGTCATCATCTTCCTGGTCTATAGGGGCACCAGTGGGGGGCTCAGGACAATCCCAGAGTTCCCAGAACTTTGGAAAATCCCTTCCCACAATGGCATCATGTGGTAAGTGAGACACTAACCCCACCTGATGAGAGAGGTTACCTTTGGGGGTCTCAAAAAACACTGAAGTTACCGGATACTCTCGGGTGTCCCCATGCACACAAATAACAGCCACCTTGTTATTCCCAGAGACCTCTGTAGTAACTAATTCAGCTTTTATCAATGTTACCAGGCTACCTGAATCCAGCAACACATCAACATTTCTACCATTAATACACATTTTACATAAATGTTTCTCAGGTCCCCGAATGGCAGTGCATGCAACTGTCGCAAACAGCGACTGACGTCTTTCACTTATATCACATCGCATCACATTGCATAGGCTCATCCACAACTGGGCAATTGGCTGCAATATGTCCCTCTTGCCGGCAGCGGTAGCAAATAATCTTTTTTGCTGCCTCTTGCAGCCTGGGCTTCCCGGGCTGCTCCCGCCAGACCTTAGGTAGAACTCCCACCCTCTCACTCTCTCCACCCTCACCCCTTGGAGTCATCTTACCCACCACTGGGGATGATCTGGTCTTAGGGTGGAAAGTCCGTGAGTCCCTGGAAAAGGTGGTCAGGTTCTCTGTAGCCAAGTACCTCTCAACCAGATCCACAAGCTTATCTGCATTTTCTGGGTCTCCATGGCTTACCCACTTTTGGATGGCAGTAGGAAGAGCTCTCAGGAAACGATCCATAACAACACGTTCTACAATGTTTGGTGCGGTCAAAGTCTCTGGCTGCAGCCACTTCCTGCTCAGGTGAATGAGATCATACATTTGAGACCTGGGGGGTTTTGCAACCTGAAAAGTCCAATTATGCACACACTGAGCCCGGGCGGCCAGGGTGAAACCCAGCCATGCCAATATTTCTGTTTTTACCACCACATAGTCTTTTGCTTGGTCAGGCTCTAGGTCATAATAAGCTTTTTACGATTCCCCAGTTAACAGAGGGGCCACCAGTCCAGCCCACTGTTCCTTAGGCCACTTTTCCCTTTCAGCAGTCCTTTCAAATGTGGTCAAAAACACCTCTGGATCATCCTATCCAGTCATTTTTGTCATTAAACGGCTCACACCAAAGGATGCGGTATTAGTGTAACCGCTTGCCTCACTGGTCTGCGGATGTTGCTGTATTAATGTCTCTATTTGTTGTTGAAAACTCTGCTCTTGCTTCTGCAACAGGTCTATGAAGCGGGCCTCAGATTGCTGCTGGGCTTGTTGCTGAGCTTCCAGACTCTGCAGGTGAGCTTTCTGCTGAGCTTCCAGACTCTGCTGGTGAGCTTTCTGCTGAGCTTACAGACTCTGCTGCAAAGTTGCATTTGTCTGCTGCTGGGCTGCAAGGCTCCTTTGTAAACCCGCATTTGTCTGCTGCTGATTTGCATTTGCTAGAGCAAGCTGTCTCAGTATCTCCTCCATGCTGGCCTTAAAAAAAAACTGCCCCTGCTTCTCCACCAACTGTGAGGGATTAGCTCGGCATCGGGTGTGTGTGACCCCCCTGGACACAAAATCAGGCACAGCAGACAGCGTTGTAGGTGGAAAAAACAAAGGTGCGCTTTATTTATGCTACATGCAGTAAAAAATATAACAGCCAAACAAAAAAAAACATGAAAAGAAATCCTGGTCAGCTTGACCACTTACTACACATGTAGATTCCCTGTCTAACAACTGAGTGCAGCCTTGTACACAGGCGTTAACGCACCGCACAGAACAGGTGTCACACTCCCCAGTCTATACAAACACAAAACTGGTTCCAGGATGGAGCATCTCCCTAAGCATGCTGGGGTTTTTTGTAGAGGTCTTAATGAGCCCACTTACTTCAGCTGTGCTCATTAACTCTTCCCCTATAGGACTCCCAGCACTCCCCTCTAGTGGTATAAGTCTGCATAAAGCCTGAATCTAGGGCATACATATTTTCCATCCTGGATACAACCAGGTGATTTTACCTGCCTGCTGCCACAATATATATATATATATATAAATATCAAATACACTGCCACTAACTGAATAACCTGCCTGCTTAATCTAACTCAAGCTATCTCTCTGACCATGCCAACAACACTACACACGGCTGTGTAAGCAGCCTTATATAGTGTGGGGAGTGGACTTAGTCCCCCTGAGCCATGATTGGCCAAAGGAACCCTACCTTTGGCCAATTATTGCTCTCTTAGCAGAGCGCTGTGATTGGTCAAAGCATGCAGGTCAGGTGCATGCTTTGGCCAATCATCATACAGCAATGCACTGCAAACTCGCAGTGCATTATGGGGTGTTCTGCTGCACTAAAATTTTCCGCAAATGCCCCATAATGTTCGCTGTTCGGCGAACGGACGAACACCCGATGTTTCAGTTGAACTTATGTTCGACCCGAACATCAAGCTCATCCCTAATGAGCACTGATGTGGCATGGATAAGCATTGATGTGGCATGGATGAACACTGATGTGGCATGGATGTGGCACAGATGAGCACTGGTGTGGCATGGATGTGGCACAGACGTGTTCCAGGGACATAAATTACACATCTAATTTCCTCACTACCTATTAAACTTTTGTGAGGCTCTGATGGCACTGATGAGCACTGTAGTGGCACGGATGAGAACTGATGTGGCACATATGAGGCACAGATGGGCACTGATGTGGCAAGGATGAGCACTGATGTGGCACAGATGAGGCATAGGTGAGCACTGATGTGGCATGGATGAGAACTGATGTGACATGGATGTGACACAGATGAGTACTGATGTGGCATTGATGAGTACTGATGTGGCATGGATGAGAACTGATGTGGCATGGATGTGGCATGGATGAGTACTGATGTGGCATGGAAGAGCACTGATGTGGCATGAATGAGTACTGATGTGGCATGGATGAGAACTGATGTGGCATGGATGTGGCACGGGTCTGGCATTGATGAGTACTGATGTGGCATGGATGTGCACTGATGTGGCACTGTTGAGCACTGATGTGACATGGAAGAGCACTGATGTGGCATGGATGAGCACTGATATGGCATGGATGAGCACTGATGTTGCATGGATGAGCACTGATGTGACATGGAAAAGCACTGATGTGGCATAGATTTGGCACAGATAAACACTGTTGTAGCATGGATGTGGCATGGATGAGCACTGATGTGGCATGGATGAGGCACTGATGAGCATGGATGTGGCATGGATGAGCACTGATGTTGCATGGATGAGCACTGATGTGGCATGGATGTGACACGGATGAGCACTAATGTGGCATGGCTGTGGCACAGATGAGCACTGATGTGGCATGTATGTGGCACAGGTGAGCACTGATGTGGCATGGATGTGGCACGGATGAGCACTAATTTGGCATTGATGTGGCACGGATGAGTACTGATGTGGCATGGATGTGGCATGGATGAACACTGATGTGGCATGGATGAGCACTTTTGTGGCACAGATGAACACTGATGTGGCATTGATGTACCACGGATGAGTACTGATGTGGCATGGATGTGGCATGGATTAGCACGGATGTGGCATGGATGTGGCACGGATGAGCGCTGATGTGGCATGGATGAGCACTGATTTGGCATGGATAAGTACTGATGTGGCATGGCTGTGGCATGGATGTGGCACAAATTAGCATTGATGTGGCACAGATGAACATTGATGTGGCATGGATGAGTACTGATGTGGCATGGATGTGGCACAGATGAGTACTAATTAGGGATGAGCCCGATGTTCGCCAAACAGCAAACAATATGCAATGTTTGCTGCAAATTCTAAAGCCGCTGGAACACTGTTAAAGTCTACGGGACACTAAAATGAGCACTTTTGATTTTTCATGTTAAAGGTTTATATGCACGTTATTGTCATAAAAAGTGTTGGGGACCTGTCCCAGGGGACATGTATCAATGCAAATGTTTTTTTTTTAAAACTGCAGTTTTTTTGGGAGCAGTGATTTTTTTTTTTAATTCAATAGATTTTTATTGAGTTTTTCAATTGTAGCTCTGGAATTTTTGCCATGTAATGCTAAATAATAGACAAGGTGGAGTGCGCATGCGCGGGACTTCCGGGAAGACGCACTGAACGGGAGCTCCGCACCGCTCCGGCCTCATTCAGCCCCCTAAGCGCTCAGTTCGAGCAAGACCCGTCCGGTCTTCAGCCCACAGCCTCCTGAGGGTGCCAGGCACCCACCGATATGCCCGAGGGGACGCATAAAAGCGAAGTTAGCCGGCAACTCACCTACAGCCAGGCGACCTCGGTCCCAGCCAAGATGGCGGCCGCAACACGAGGCAGCATGGATGATCCGGACTCCATTGCAGATCCACCAGCCCTCCAGCAGCACTTGCAGCAACACAACAGCCTCCTGACGACCCCCGTGAGTACCTGCATCCCCCAGGGGATCTCCCCGGCCTCCACAGCATCCCTGCTGGGCAGAACATTCGGAAGCCTCCCCCCCACTCCACTCCAGGGATCTCCCTTGGGCCTAGAGAGCCCCCACCACCTTCACCCCCTACAACAGACCCACTCCGCTGACATGCAGCTCATGCTGCAACACTTCTCAGAGATGCTAGCCCAAAATGCCATGCAAATCACTGCCACCATTAAGGCAGATCTACAGGGCCTGGGGGCACGCATGGATGTCATAGAGCAAGCTGTAGACAACACAGCTGCACGCACCAACCAAAATACCGCTTGCATCCAAACTCTGCAAGACCAACTAGAAACAGCTCTCTCCAAAATTGACGATTTGGAGAACAGAAGCAGAAGGTACAACTTCCGCATAAGAGGAATCCCCGAGTCCACCACGGACATCCCTAGCACGATCAAATCGTTCATCAAAGAACTTTTGCCTGATATCCAAGAGCACAGACTGGAACTAGACAGGGCGCACAGAGCCCTCCAACCCCCCAGACAAGATGGTCTCCCAAGGGACATCGTGGTCAAACCGCACTACTACAGTGTCAAAGAAGACATCATGAGACACACACGCAACCGAGATACCCTAACCTTCCAGGGCAACAAGGTCCAAGTTTTTGCGGACATTTCACCCGCCACTGTGCAGAAACGCAGGTCCCTTAAGCCCCTCCTAGAGGTCCTCATGCAAAACTCCATCAAATACCGCTGGTCCTTCCCGTTCCGGCTCCAATTCCATTTCAAAGACAAATCATATGGATTCTCCTCATTCCACGATGGCGAACACCTTCTGCTCCAGCTTGGACTCATCTCCCAAGACCTAGTCCCCCATCAGGCTCCAAGCAAGTCGGTCTCCTCCAAGCGTCCACCACCAGGCAGCCCCCTGACCCCGCTGTGGAACAAGCAACAAACGAAGAGACACCGCGAATCACATCCCCCGAGATGAAGACCTTTATTTGCCTCTCCTCACTGAGAGGCTTTGTCCTTACTATTTTTCAGGATTCCATCTTCCCCTGAACCTGGTTTCCCCCTCCCCTTCATGTGCCACTCGTTTTGCTGCTCTGGCCATTTCATTTTGACATTTATGTTATCCCTCCTAGGGCCATTTAAATGATCGCCTCAGCTCCTCTCCAGGTTCAGGGGAAGACGCACCCTCTAAGCCCTGACCATTTTTAGTCAGGCCTGGGTACATTTTGACCTGGGCAGGGCCCCCTTAGTCCTACCCGTGACGACAGGGGCTTCCCTCCCTCACTCGCAACTCCAGCCGGGGGTATGGTGGGTACCTGTGCTACTCGACAAGTATCCAGAAGGGATTTAACCCTACCCTCAGATCCCCCACAACATCAGTCCCCACAGCCTCCCCCGTCCTATTCCCATTATGGACAATTTTTTTTTTTTTTTTTTTTTTTTTTTTTTTTTTTCTCTTCCCCTCCCCTACAGGTACTCCTAACTAAGCTAGCCTTGTTCTACCCTGTGGGACATTGCAGGACTCATTCTAGGATTGACCTATGTTTAGGTTGCTAGTGGTTTCTTTATTATCTAATTTTTTGTTTTTTATTTGTGTTTTTTGCCTTTTTGGCCGACTGGTCACACTGTTACCCCGATTTGGGGGCCTCCTCGGCCGGAGCGGCGCTGCTTGCCACTCCATCTGCTGTGACGCGGAGGGTACCCACTCCCTCCGGTGACACCAGACAGACAACCCTTTTGAGGTTGCACCCTCTCCAAATGCTCCCCTCGGGGAGCCTTTGGACCTGGACCCGGTTCGCCGGTCCTTGTTGCACTTTGACAGATACATTACGATTGTGTATACTTTGTTATATATACTGGTTTACTAATCATCATGTTTTTCTCGCTGCTCTCCTTTCCTCTCTTTCTCCTCTCTCCCCCCCCCCCCCCCTTCCTGCTCCCCTCCCCCACTCCCTTTCTCCCTCACACTCAGGACCCCTCGCGGAGAGGCACCGCCTCAGTCTTCCTAGGACATCTACAAGAGCCCAACTCCCAGGCCACCTCCAGCAGACTTCTGCACCTAAAGGTAAGCTCCCACCGTTCATTTTCGCACCCACACTCAGACGCCCATGGCTGACACGGTAAATCACAAACAGTCACTTAGAGTGGCTTCTCACAACACTCAGGGGCTGAACTCCCCTTCTAAGCGCCGAAAAGCCTTTCAGAGTTACCATGCCAGAAGCCTTGATATTGTTCTTCTCCAAGAAACTCACTTCCCAGCAAATTACACCCCTTCCTTCCTCCATCGCAACTACCCCACTTTCTACCTAGCCAATGCACAAACCAAGCAGAGAGGAGTTGCAGTACTATTATCCAAACGAATTCCCTTTGTACACAAGCACACGATACTAGACGAAAATGGTAGATTCCTCCTGGTCAAGGGACTTATTGGAGGGGAACTATTCTCATTAGTCTCCTACTATGCCCCCAACCAAGGTAAAGCGAGATTCTTCACCGCCATGCTTTCCACTCTCTCCCCCCATCTAGAGGGGAGAATCATAATGGGAGGAGACTCCAACACCACATTCGACCACGCCTTAGACAAGTCTTCACCAGACAAACCCCGTCTCACAAAACCCCCCAAGCAGAGCCTCAGAATAGCCCGCCTCTTTCACGAGTTGGGTCTGATAGACACTTGGAGGGAATTAAACCCCCTCACCAAGGACTATACACACTACTCCGCCCCTCACAAGACTTTCAGCAGGATAGACCACATCTTTATCCCCAACTCTGACATCCACTCAGCGACCCAGGCCTCCATACACGAAACCCCCTGGTCTGATCATTCCATAGTCACTCTCAAGATCCGCAGCTCGCTCTCACCCACTGGCCCTCCTCAGTGGCGCCTTAGTAAAACCCTCCTCTCCAATCCCGTCCACTGTAACATACTCGCACGAGAAATCAAAGATTTCTTCCGCCTGAACGACACGGGGGACACGTCCCCCAGCAATCTATGGGGCGCACACAAGGCAGTAATGAGAGGGAAAATAATCCAATTATCTTCTAAATTGAAGAGAGAACACAAGGTTACTGTGGAGAAGTTGGAAAAAGACTTTGAGCTTCTTAGCAAAGCCCATAAAGCCAATCCCTCCCCAGCCAGCCTTGCCCAGCTGGAAACCTCCCGGCTTGCCCTAAATTTAGCCCTCACCACTAGTGCTGACAAACACCTACACTGGCTAGGTGGCAGATACTACTTACAAGCCGATAAAATGGGCCCCAGGCTAGCGACAAAACTCACCCCCAAGATGAAAAATTTCTCACTTCCCAAGATCAAAACATCCTCGGGAGCCCTCTCCCAGAATCCCCAGAAGATTCTCGAGACCTTTCATGCGTTCTACTCAAATCTTTATTCCCCCCCCCCCCTCTGACGACCCAGGCCCCCTAGAATCCTTCCTGGAAAATATTATTCTCCCGAAGCTTTCGGACTCCCACAGATCCATATTGGAAGCCCCTTTTACAACAGAAGAGGTTCAAGAGGTTATCAAAAACCTCAAGACAGACTCTGCCCCAGGCCCTGACGGGTTCTCTGCCAAATACTACAAAACCTTTTCCGAGATCCTCTCTCCTCGTCTGGTCCGGCTCTTCAACTCACTGCGTGATGGCTCCCCCCTAGAACCTGCAGCTAATTTAGCTTTCATTTCTGTGATTCCTAAACAAGGAAAAGACACTAGCGAGGTGAGCAACTACAGGCCAATATCACTAATTAACAACGACCTGAAAATCATGACAAAAATCCTGGCCAACAGAATGGCCTCCTTTATAGCGTCTTACATACATAAGGACCAGGTGGGCTTCATACCTGGGAGACAGGGGCCGGACCAGATTAGGAGAGCAATAGACTTAATATCCCTTCTACAATCTGCTTGGGATGGCAATCCTTCCCAATCAGGCTACATCCTGTCGATTGACCTACAGAAGGCCTTCGACACAGTCACCTGGCCTTATCTCTTCACCATACTTGAACGTTGGGGCTTCGGCCCTAATTTCATGCAAACACTCTCCGCCCTATATTCTTCCCCGAAAGCCCAGATTAAATTACAGGGTCACCTATCCGAACAAATCCCAATCCTTAAAGGTACCAGACAGGGCTGCCCGCTTTCTCCTTTACTCTTCGCTATAGCGATTGAGACTCTAGCTTCAGCAATAAGACAAGACCCCGATATTAGCGGAGTAGTATGCGGCAATCAGACCCACAAATGTGCCCTCTTTGCGGACGACGTCCTCCTCTTCCTCACTTCCCCCCTTACTTCGACCCCTAAGGTTCTCCACCTGCTTAACTCCTTTGGATCGGTATCAGGCCTTAAGGTCAATATGTCAAAGTCCCTGGCCCTCAATATCACAACCCCCCAACACATGGTAGACAGACTCAAAGACGAATTCCCCTTTGCCTGGAGCTCCATCTCCCTACCCTACTTAGGGGTCTTCCTGACCCCCAAAATAGATCTCCTATACCAACTCAACTATACCCCCATGTTAAAAAAACTCTCAGACGACCTAACACAATGGTCCCTATACAAGCTGTCCTGGCTGGGCAGAGTCAATTCTGTGAAAATGACCCTCCTCCCCAGACTACTATACCTTTTCAGGTCATTACCAATCCCCGTTAGAAAACGGGATCTGGACAGATTCCAGTCCACTCTCATTAAGTTTATCTGGGGAGGCAAGGGCCATCGTCTTCCCAATAAAGTTCTGTTCAGGGCAAAGAAAAAAGGGGGGCTAGGCCTCCCAAACCTCTGGAAGTATTACCAAGCTGCGCAACTCTGCCAGTTCTCTGCAATCTACTCTAAGACCCCGAAACCTGACTGGGTGGAAATCGAACGGCAAGCTACTCCCAATCACACTCTGGACTACCTAGCCTGGAGATCCCGTAAGGATCGCCCGGCGATCCTCTCTCCCACCCTATCGCACTCAATGTCCCTAAGTGACTCCCTACAAAAACACACCTCTTTGATATCCCCCTGGCACCCCCTCGCTCACATCTTTAACAACCCCCACTTCCAACCGGGGCTGAACATCAAGGCCTTTGCATGGTGGCTCGATAAGGGTCTTTACAGGATTGGGCAATACTTTAATAACGACGGCCCCATATCACTCAAATATTGCATATCCAAGTTAGAATTGCCCCCCTCGGAAACGTACCGGTACTACCAGTTACGACATTTCTTACACAAGATCTGGGGCAGCTCAGACAGCCCGCTCTCGGTCACCCAGTATGAGTGTTGGTGCTCCTCAGCCATGGGCGTCAGGGGGGACATTTCCCTGATCTACTCAGCGCTTGCTGAACCTCAGGGCAAAGCGAATTATATGTTAAAGTGGGAGCAAGACCTTCAGTTTGAATGGGACCTAGACACCTGGCACACAAATTTCTCCCGCTCATTTAAAGGCATCCTAAATACTTCCCTTATGGAAGCGGACATCAAGGTGCTTTCTAGATGGTATCTGGTACCCACCCGCCTTGCTAAATTTTACCCGCAGTCCTCTCCTCTCTGCTTCAGGGGTTGCGGCATCTTAGGCTCTCTTCTACACACACTCTGGGAATGCCCTAAAATCAGGGGCTTTTGGAACAAAATCTTTAATCTCATCCGTAAGGTAACAGGCTACAAAGTGCCCCAGGACCCAACCATAGCGCTCCTCAACGATGATATCCCACTGGTCCCTAAATTAACCCGCTCGCTCATCCACTTCATCCTCCTGGGCGCCAAAACTACTATAGCCCATGCATGGAAAACGCCCTCGGTCTCACTTAGCCGCGCACTTAGCCGCGCGAAACAAAAAATCTCTTGGATAATGTCGCAAGAAAAAATAGCCCACTCCATACTGGATTCCACTGACAAGTTTCACCTCATTTGGGAACCTTGGGCTCTTTACACAGGGGTATCGCTAATCCTACTATGAGTCGGTCTTGACATTTTCTCGACTATGGTAGCACACACTCCCCTCCCCCTCTCCGCGAGGGTCCCCTCCTGATACTACCCCCCCCCCCTCCCCCCCCCCCCCTCCTGCTATCGCCCCTTCTTCTTTCCCACTTCTCTCAATCTTCCTCTTTCTCTTCCTTCACTCCTTCAACTATTTCTTGAAGGGTCTCGGTTCGTTTATAGACCCATGTAGTTATTTTTGGTTAATATGTTTGGAAGCTCGATAGTACGGAAGGGCAGCCCACCTGGTAGTAATTGCAGGTCATAGCACTCTAGGCAGCCTCTTTCCACCCCCCTGTTAATTGGGGGACCGGGTTCAAGACCGCTGCGGCATGTTATCCCAAGCCTAAAGTAAGCACCCCACCCTAGGGTGCAGTATCACCTATCACGCTCTCTGGCACCCCCAGAGATGCTGGTCCTCGACCCTCCCGCGCACAGCAGGATCCCGATAGGGGTGCGCGGGGAGTAGGGGAACAGACCCCGATCCTGAGCCCTTTTATACTTCCCTAGGGGCCTCCACCCTCGGCCCAGTGGACAGAAGCCTAAAATATTAGCCTGGTACCTTTGTCACCCCTTCCGTGACTCACCCGTTGCTCATACCCCTACCAGGGAATTACCAATTAATTCTTTCTGTAATCTGCCTTTTGTACGCACCTCTTAGGGGGTTTCTTGATTATTTTGCTCACTGTTTATAACTTTGTAATGTTCATTTCTACAATAAAGGTTTTTGAAAACTCAAAAAAAAAAAAAAAAAATAAATAAATAATAGACAAGGTTGCTAGATTGGTATGTGGCTCCCTCTACTGGTATGCAATGAAAAAGACTTGTTTAGCTTTCACATAACAGCTAAGCAGGAAGTGACTTAATTGTTTTACTTTGTGAATGAACTCACCTACCCACAATGCCCACTCACCTACCCATGAACACCGAGTGGCTGAACTGCATACTGGGTAGGTAAGAAAAGGCCTGGCATTGCCATTTTCTGTCTCTGTTGCTGGGACGCGTGGCCTGCCTACAGGGATCTGTGGGTGTGCGTTTGAAGAGCCGCGGCCTGCATCGTGCGGTGCGGAACAGCAACCACTGAGAAGTCTTACCACAGTGTGCCTGAACAGAGGTGTGATCTGACCGCAGGATCCAGAATACCTGACGGAGCCAGGCGAAGGTCCCGGTCATCTTGCGGAGCGGTGCAGCGTGATGAGCTGGCTGGCAGCAGGACAGAGACCACCGGAGCAGAGGCATCCAACTTTCCAGGCCTGGTGTGGTGAGAGGGCTGTTGCCCAGAAGTTATATACTGCACTTCACACACTTAGACTAATCTCACAGTAATGCTGGGACCTGTAGTCCCACTTAACAATTCCTTTCAATTGAACTGTACTCAGATAGGCCTCAAAGCCTAACTTCACTAACAATTGACTGACGTTGGGAGTACATTCCCAGTAAAGGAGTTCATAAGCGTATTGCACGATTGAAGTCACTGTTGTTTACTACTTTCCACTACATTACTATCTGAAAACCCTATGGAATACAAATACTGCAGTATAATGGATAGCTGAAGACAGAAGACAAGAGACTATATAATTTACTGTAAGGCCTTATAGTGTTGTCGCTACTTACAGAGAACTGCATTTCTCCACAGGGGGAGCTCTTGAGTAATTATATTGTGTTACATTGGTTTTGTTAGCACGGTATAAGGTATTGCAGGTTTTAAAGTGTCTGAACGGCGGTTGCTGGAAGTGGGAAGGTGCCCAGTGCCAAGATCTTATCTCCTGAGCATTAGTCCCACTGGGAGACGCACCTGCAGAGGTTGTTTAGGTAACCCTTGTGTGATAGCCATCCACAAATACTCACCTCAGTATTGTGACAGATTCGTATGCCACTACATTTCTTGTGATTATTGTTTGAACCTGTTGCATTAAACTTATATCCTGCTTTAATACAATTTTTTGTGAGGCTGGTTCATTCTCCTAAGGGGTGGAGCAGTGTATACTCAGGTAACAACAAAGGTAAAGTGTATGTAGCCTGTGATTATTGAGTTGTTCCTTCTTATTGGGGTGGAAAGAGCAGAGTACAGGCCCAATCAATTACCAGCAGCTCCTTCGGGGGTAAGTGCTACACAATACAAAAACTGTAAGGAAACAATTCAGTTATTACAAAAACAGAGGGTCCTCCTGGCTCATGTGAGTCTAGTTCAACCTGGTCAGACAACAGATATGATTATGTTTGTTAACATATGTAATGGTACATTTGCTTTAATTTTTAATATTCAGTTAACGAAGCAGACAGGGAGAAAATGGTAGATAGGAGGGGTAGGATGGGGGGGGGGTAGGGGAGAGAGAAAAGGGGGGGCTGGGGAATGGGGGAGGAGAAGGGGAGGAGTAAGGGGGGGAGGATCACCAGCACATCAGTGAGGAGTTTTCAGAACAGCATAGGACATACGCTATAAAACAGTCTATTTGTTAGTATTTCACATGTGTACTTAACATTTTGGATGTGTCAGCCATTGGGATCACTGTACAGAGAATTAATTTATTTGCATATTTTTCCCAGCTATTATCTTTTCCAATTCACATTGTTGGTTGAGCTCTGCAATTGTATTAGCTATGGAGGGTGTTTCTGCGGTTTTCCATAACCTAGTGATATTTAGCTTAGCTGCTAGCAGAAGGTGTGTTATGACAGTTCTTGTGTTTGAGGGGTATTTTTATAGCCCCACATGGAGCAGTGCTAATGCAGGGGTAGGAGTAGAAAGTGGGCCAGAGATAGTAGAGATTAATGTGAATATTTGCCTCCAGAACAGGGTAAGGGATTTACAGTACCATAGTATGTGGGCTAAGGAGCCTATGCTGCCACAATTCCTCCAACAGTATGGTGGGCTTCCTGGGTATATTTTCAATAACTGGTAGGGTGTTAGATACCACCTGTGTAGGGTTTTTTGGTATGTCTCCCAGTGGTGGGAACAGTGAGATGCAGTGGAGGTGAACCTAAAGGCACATTGCCACATATCAGGGGTAATGTGGACTCTCAGTTCCTCGGTCCATTTGGTTAAGGTGGGAATTTGCGAGTAGGGGCGATCATCGTTTAGTATATTGTAGAACCAGGTTATTCCTTTCTTGGGGTATGGGGAACATGTGTAGAATTTGTATATTGGTTCCGGTAGCGTGGTTGTATATGGGAGTTTTGAGGATTTGAGAAAGTGGGAGATTCTCAAATAGGTGTAAAGTTCTGAGTGCGGGAGGGTAAATGCCTGTCGGAGGTTCTCAAATGATTTTAACGACTTGTGGTCGAAGATGTTTGTGATGCCTTGTTTGTGCCATGCTGAGAGATTAAAGTGGATGAAAAACCCAAATGTTTTATTTATTTTTGATGAAAAATAAGATTTCCTATCATTTGAGCCCAGTCTTACCACACAGAGTTACTCCAGCTCTGAGCAATCCTCTTTTATTGTTCAGTGAGATAAATCTTGACAAACAAACAAAAACTTTGTCAAAACCTCCCCCTTGCTGTGAGTGACAGGTGATTTAAATATCTCATGCACTAGACTGAGACAGGCACATCCTGTGTAAAAAGTTCACAATTCACATCCCCTCCCGTCCTCTCCCCTCCAGCTCTCCCAGGCTGCCTTTACTGTGTTTTGACTGAATGTTTCTCATCATGGGATGTGATCCTCCTGTATGCTGCAGTGAACAGCCAGCAGAATATACACAGACAAGTGATTTAGGGGACATGTATCTAGTCAGAGATGGGCAGAGTAGAACATCCAGTGATCTGATGATTGTTATAGTGCAGTGTGTGTGTGTGTGTCTGAGTCACCTGATCACAATTGCAATATTCCTTTCCATCACCAGGATTTGTTATGTGGGGGAGGGGTGGATTTGTCACTTTTTATAATTACACCCAGTAAGGCTGAATAAGCTTAGAGACAGTTCACACCAGTGTGCTGTGTGAGATTGCATGTGATTTTTCAGTCATACAGATAATATGGTTGATATCGCACCGCATTCGGACCAAACTCGCACAGGACCCTTTTTTTGGTCCGCACCAGAATTGCATGGGTGTTCACACCTATGCGATCCGATTCATGTCCTAACTGTCAGTTCGCAGTGCGATATGCGAGCTGAAATGGGGGTGTCGTTAACATTGTATGACACTCCCCAGCAGTTCGCATATGGCAGTGTGAACCGACGTGCGAGTCGGATGCCATGTGGGAACCCGCAGTGGATTCGCAGGGTTCCCGCATCGCACCAGTGTGAACCGAGCCTCAAAGCATACAGCCTACAAATGTCACCTGACTGCTCCCACTAAGGCTCAGTTCACACTGGTGCGATTCGGGAACCCTGCAAATCCACTGTGGGTTCCCACATCACATCTGACTCGCACGTCGGTTCACACTGCCATATGCAAACTGCTGGGGAGTGTCATACAATGTTAATGACACCCCCATTTCAGCTTGCATATCGCACTGCAAACTGACAGTTTGGACATGAATCAGATTGCATAGGTGTGAACACCCAATGCGATCCGATTCTGATGCGGACCAAAAAAAAGGGTCCTGTGCGTGTTTGGTCCGAATGTGATGCGATTTCAGCAATACAGTTTGTATGGTTGAAATCGCATCACACAGACATCGCATGTGATCTGAACAGCAATGCGGTGCGAATCACAGGAATGCGGAGTGTACAGTGGTGGGTAGTACGTGCAGGATGGTGTCAGGATAGTGGACAGTGTCAGATTATTTTTTTATTTTACAATTAAATTATTTTTTTTCCAAAAGGTTTTTTATTTTTTTTACAAATTTTTTGTACTATTTTAACAATGATGGGAGGTTTATTTTTTAAATATATTTTTTCACAGTGCTTTTGGGAAAGGGGGTGGTTGGTGTCAGTGGGTCAGTGTCAGTGGTCGGTGTCAGTGGTTCAGTGTAAGTGGGTCAGTGGTCGGTGTCAGTGGGTCAGTGGTCGTGTCAGTGGGTCAGTGGTCGGTGTCAGTGGGGCAGTGGTGGTGTCAGTGGGGCAGTGTCAGTGGGTCAGTGGTCGGTGTCAGTGGGGCAGTGTCAGTGGGGCAGTGGTCGGTGTCAGTGGGTCAGTGGTGGTGTCAGTGGGGCCGTGGATGGTGTCAGTGGGGCCGTGGATGGTGTCAGTGGGGCCGTGGATGGTGTCAGTGGGGCCGTGGATGGTGTCAGTGGTCGGTGTCAGTGGGGCAGTCATCGGTGTCAGTGGGGCAGTGGATGGTGTCAGTGGGGCAGTGGACGGTGTCAGTGGGGCAGTGGACGGTGTCAGTGGGGCAGTGGACGGTGTCAGTGGGGCAGTGGACGGTGTCAGTGGGGCAGTGGACAATGTCAGTGGTCAGTGTCAATAGGGCAGTAGTCAGTGTCAGTGGGGCAGTGGACGGTGTCAGTGGGGCAGTGGTCGATGTCAGTGGGGCAGTGGACGATGTCAGTGGGGCAGTGGATGGTTCTTTTTTTATTTTACAATTAATTTTTTTTGTCAGTGGGTCAGTGGTCGGTGTCAGTGGGGCCGTGGACGGTGTCAGTGGGGCCGTGGACGGTGTCAGTGGGGCCGTGGACGGTGTCAGTGGTCGGTGTCAATAGGGCAGTGGTCAGTGTCAGTGGGGCAGTGGTCGGTGTCAGTGGGGCAGTGGACGATGTCAGTGGGGCAGTGGACGATGTCAGTGGGGCAGTGGATGGTGTCAGTGTCAGTGGGGCAGTGAATGATGTCAGTGGGGCAGTGAACGGTGTCAGTGTCAGTGGGTCATTGGTCGGTGATGGGAGGGTGTTTTTTTTAAATATATTTGTTCACAGTGCTTTTGGGAAACGGGGTGGTTGGTGTCAGTGGGTCAGTGGTCGGTGTCAGTGGGGCAGTGGTCGGTGTCAGTGGGGCAGTGGTCGGTGTCAGTGGGGCAGTGGATGGTGTCAGTGGGGCAGTGGTCGGTGTCAGTGGGGCAGTGGTCGGTGTTAATGGGGCAGTGGTCAGTGTCAGTGGGGTAGTGGTCGGTGTCAGTCGGGCAGTGGTCGGTGTCAGTGGGGCAGTGGTCGTGGTCAGTGGGGCAGTGGAAGTGTCAGTGGGGCAGTGGAAGGTGTCGGGGGCAGTGGACGGTGTCAGTGGACGGTGTCAGTGGAGCAGTGGAAGGTGTCAGTAGTCGGTGTCAGTAGGGCAGTGAATGATGTCAGTGGGGCAGTGGGGCAGGGGTCGTTGTCAGTGGGGCAGGGGTCGGTGTCAGTGGTCGGTGTCAGTAGTCGGTGTCAGTAGGGCAGTGTCAGTGGGGCAGTGGATGGTGTCAGTGGGGCAGGGGTCGGTGTCAGTGGGGCAGTGGGTCGGTGTCAGTGGGGTAGTGGTCGGTGTCAGTGGGGCAGGGGACAATGTCAGTGGGGCAGTGGAAGGTGTCAGTGGGGGTAGTGGACGGTGTCAGTGGGGCAGTGAATGGTGTCAGTGTCAGTGGGGCAGTGGACGGTGTCAGTGGGGCAGGGTCAGTGGGGCAGTGGACGGTGTCAGTGTCAGTGGGGCAGTGGACGGTGTCAGTGTGGCATTGAACGGTGTCAGTGTCAGTGGGTCATTGGTCGTGTCAGATATAAATATATTTGTTCACAGTGCTTTTGGGAAACGGGGTGGTTGGTGTCAGTGGGGCAGTGGTCAGTGTCAGTGGGGCAGTGGGGTGTCAGTGGGGCAGTGGATGTGTCAGTGTGGCAGTGGATGGTGTCAGTGTGGCAGTGGTCGGTGTCAGTGGGGCAGTGGATGGTTATTTTTTTATTTTACAATTTAATTTTTTTTTTCCCAAAAGGTTTTTAATTTTTTTTTACAATTTTTTTTGTACTATTTTAACAATGAAGGGAGGATGGGGTTTTATTTTTTAAATATATTTTTTCACAGTGCTTTTGGGAAAGGGGGTGGTTGGTGACAGTGGGTCAGTGGTCCGTGTCAGTGGGTCAGTGGTCAGTGTCAGTGGTCAGTGTCAGTGGGTCAGTGGTCAGTGTCAGTGGGTCAGTGGTCAGTGTCAGTGGGTCAGTGGTCAGTGTCAGTGGGTCAGTGTCAGTGGGTCAGTGGTCAGTGTCAGTGGGTCAGTGTCAGTGGGTCAGTGGTCTGTGTCAGTGGGTCAGTGGTCGGTGGGGCAGTGGATGGTGTCAGTGGGGCCGTGGATGGTGTCAGTGGGGCCGTGGATGGTGTCAGTGGGGCCGTGGATGGTGTCAGTGAGTCAGTGGTCGGTGTCAGTGGGGCCGTGGATGGTGTCAGTGGGTCAGTGGATGGTGTAAGTGGGGCCGTGGATGGTGTCAGTGGGGCCGTGGATGGTGTCAGTGGGGCCGTGGATGGTGTCAGTGGGGCCGCGGATGGTGTCAGTGGGGCCGTGGATGGTGTCAGTGGGTCAGTGTCAGTGGGGCAGTCGTCGGTGTCAGTGGGGCCGTGGTCGGTGTCAGTGGGTCAGTGGTCGGTGTCAGAGGGGCAGTGGATGGTGTCAGTGGGTCAGTGGACAGTGTCAGTGGGGCAGTGGACGGTGTCAGTGGGGCAGTGGACGGTGTCAGTGGGGCAGTGGACGATGTCAGTGGTCGATGTCAATAGGGCAGTGGTCAGTGTCAGTGGGGCAGTGGACGGTGTCAGTGGGGCAGTGGACGATGTCAGTGGGGCAGTGGTCAGTGTCAGTGGGGCAGTGGACGTGTCAGTGGGGCAGTGGTCGGTGTCAGTGGGGCAGTGGACGATGTCAGTGGGGCAGTGGACGATATCAGTGGGGCAGTGGATGGTTATTTTTTTATTTTACAATTTAATTTTTTTGTCAGTGGGTCAGTGGTGGCCGCTGCAAATTCATTAGTAACCCTTCCTGCCTAATTTGTTTTGCTAATTTTGTGCTGACCAAGCTTTTTGGCTGATTGTGCGGCTGCTTATAAAACCTGGTAGCTCAGTCTACACTTCCTGGTTGTCCAGCAGTCTGTACCTGTGTTTTGTGTGTTTCTTTGCAAGATGCGTGCTGCTCTGCCAATGATCATGCCAACTGTTGTTGCTGCCACAGCAGCAATCTTGCTGGAAGAAGAAAATCGTAGAAGGATGCGAAGAAGAAGATACTGGATTCATCCCATCATTGCAAATCGAGAAGAAAGAGGCCAGTTCATGATATTGTATGAGCACCTCCGTGGGCATGAAGGGAAATTTTTCAATTTCACCCGCATGTCAATTACTGTTTCTGCCAAACCATACTTAATTTGTAGCCATAGATGTATAGTGTGTTTTTATATTTGCAAGACACAAGTCCACCCAGTCTAACCTATGTGTGATTATGTTATTTTAAGATTATTGTAACTAATAAGCCTTGTCCCCCCCCCCCCCCAAAATACCAACTGTACATTATTTCACCATGCAACCTTAAGGGCACCAAGTTATCCTCACCTTGCACCCCCCTCCTGGTGTAAGCCAGGTCATATTTCCCTTTTTTTTTTTATGTTTTACCCCCCCCCAAATACCTTGGCCCAAAATTGCTAGTCACAAGTTGCTTTGTGGGTGTTGGTGTTGCCACGCAGCTTTGTTTAGCATTTTTGGGTCAGACAATTGTTACTGTTAATTTAAAAGGCCAGTGACTTCTTCTTTGTTGAAATGAGGACCCATATGCCTTTTTTTTGTTCCTGTCACTTATTTAGCCATAATTAGGGTAACAAGGCAGGCATCCTTAGTTCCAATCTAAATAATGTCCTTAACCACTTACCTTACTTTTATTTTACAGTATGCCCCAATGTTTTTCCCACATGTATTTATGATGTGTTTTTTTTTACTCAGTTTTGACAAATTGCTGGGCTTAATCTCCCCTTGCTTGGAGCGTCAGAACATGAGCTTCAGACCAAGTATCCAGCCTGCTGAAAGATTATTGATCACATTAAGGTAATTATCATCACTCATGTCATTTGTCATGCGTTATATTGACCATGTTTTTGTTATTTTTTATGTTTTTTAACCTGGGTATTTATTGTTCCCCGTTGTGTCCTGGGAACTGTGTGTTTCCCAAGACACCATGGGCATCCTCGGATATGGGCGGGCATCCTCTGATAGGGGCAGGGCAGCTAGTCCCGGAAGTGGGTGCAGATACCTGTATTATACAGGTATCTGCACCCCCCTCCCCCCTGAAAGGTGCCAATTGTGGGGAGGGGGGGAGAAATCCGATAAGCGGAAGTTCCACTTTAGGAGCGCCGCTTTAAAGTGAACCGATAAAAATGAAACATTCCTTTAAATATTGTGGGGGTTGTCTATAGTATGCCTGTAAAGTGGCACATTTTTCCCATGTTTAGTACAGTACCACAGCAAAATTACATTTCTAAAGGAAAAATTGTCATTTAAAACTGATCACGGCTGTAATGAATTGTCGGGTCTCAGCAATATAGATAAAACTCATTAAAAAAACAGCATGGGGTCCCCCCCCCCCAGTCCATTATCAGGCCCTTTGGGTTTGGTATGGATATTAAAGGGGTTTCCCAACCCAAATTAAAAAAAAAAAATGTGTGGGGGTCCCCCTAAAATCTATACCAGGCCCTTCAGGTCTGATATAGAAAATTGAGGGGAACCCTGCACCAAATAAAAAAAAATGGCGTATGGGTCCCCCCGAAAATCAGATTTGTATTCACATAATTGTTTTGTGCACACAGTATCAATATTTTTTTGGTGTGTGTTATATTTGTTTCATGCATTTTGAGAAAGCTGCTTGACGCTTTGATTACTGCAGCTGTTTTTTAGTGGTGGGAAGAGCACAAGAGTATTTTCAGCATCTAATAATTGGGCTGTCCCTGTTAGGTGCAAAAAGCTGGTACAGGACAGCCAAAGGGTTAACATGTATTCTGGAATAGTGCAGCTTTGGAATAAAAAAGAAATATCACTTTTGAAGCAAGGATTAATAATGCACAAAACAGCTAGAACATGCTGATGTTTTTTATTCCATCACAGTAATAAAGTAATTGAACTCATTAGATTAATCATCATTTTTAGTAAGTGATTTATTTTGATTGGTTTGATTGGTTTGCATGCAGTATATATGTATCTATCAATACTGTGTTTTTTTTTTTTTTTTATCTAACACATCCATCTTGCTGCTTGTTATCTTCTTGCCACAAGCCAATGTCATTTGTCTTAATTTTTTATCTCCTCTTCCTTCATGTCCCCTGCATCTCATTTATCTTGTCAGGATGAACTAATTCATTTAGATAAATTTGTTTTGGGGACAGAGTTTATATAAATGTTATATATAAAGTTAACTCTTTGTATGTTTTGTATGAGTATGGTTGAGCGTAAATGCTGGTACAGATGTACATTAAGATAATATTCCTTCACAACTGTAGTTTAACCACTAATCAATAAAATCCAATTCAGATGGTGGCTGTAAAATTAATTAATTTCAAAGATAGATTAGAAACTAGTAAATGTTGTACCAAAAATGCATAATGATTAATTTAAGCCATGGAAAACTGAAGAGCTAATTAAAACCTAAACTCCAGGCTGCTAATTTTATATATACATACATATATATATATATATATATATATATATATATATATATATATATATATATATATAATATATATATATATATATATATATATATATATATATATATATATAGAGCTTTTTTTTTTTTTTCTTAGAGAATAGGTGCAGGAACTCCACCTTTTTCGAGTCACTCCTTGTCTCCGCCCCCTACTCACCTCCAAGCACCGTTCCTTGGTTCCACCCCCTCCCCACCTCCCAGTACCACCCCTTTTAGAGATCCAAGTATTATTTTGTGGTGCTAAGTAATTTCTATGGAATTTGTTAATGACAACAGGAAAGACAGTAAGATAGATTCCCCAAAGCTAACAACAATGGACCTCACCCCAGCAACAATAGATTCACTTGAGCAACATTAAACTCTCAACAGCCAGCAAAAATAGACCCCTCCCTCAACAGTAGATCCCCCAGCAATGATTGACCCCCCCCCCCCCCCCCCAGGAACATAAGACCCACGCCAGCAATAATAGATCCTCCACCAGCAACAACAGGCCTCCCCAGCAACAATAGACTACCCCGCAAAAATAGATCCCCTCCAGCAACAATTGATTTCCTAGCCGCCAGCAACAATAGAACTTCCAGCACACCCTCAGCACCCCTTGACATTACATACATTCAGTGCTGGAGGTGCCGGAACTGCATTTCTCCACGTTCCCACCAGTGGAGGCTGGTGCTCAAAATTTTTTGGGAGGACGCAAACTGAAACATTTTGAAAAATACCGAAAAAAAAACCCATCAATTGCAGCCACTGTGTCCATCAATTGCAGCCACTGTGCTCATCAATTGCAGCCACTGTGCTCATCAATTGCAGCGCCACTGTGCCCATCAATTGCAGCGCCACTGTGCCCATCAATTGCAGCCACTGTGCACATCAAATACAGCCACTGTGGCCATCAATTGTAGCCTCACTGTGTCAATCGATTGCAGCCATGGTGCCCATCAATTGCAGCAACTGTGCCCATCAATTGCAGCCATTGTTCAAATCAATTTTAGTGCCACTGTGCCAACAATTGTAGCCTCACTGTGCCCATCAATTGCAGCCACTGTGCCCATCAATTGTAGCCTCACTGTGCCCATCAATTGTAGTCTCACTGTGCCATAATATACAGCCTCACTGTGCCAATAATATGCAGTCTCACTGTGCCCGTAATATGCAGCCTCATTGTGCCGTAATATGCAGAATCACTGTGTCCATAATATGCAGCTTCACCGTGCCAATCATATGCAGCCTCACTGTGTCCATAATATGCAGCAGCCTGTACAGTATGGAGGGACAGATTATGTATACCTGCAGTCAGTGATAATGGAGGAAGGTCTCTATATACAGGTGTTCTAGTCCCTCTCCACTGGATCCAAACTTAAAAAAAAACATTTTCATACTTACCGTAATTTTCTTTTCCTGGTGCCTATCCATGGCAGCATACCTGTGACAAGCTCCGCCTTGGCTCCTCCCTATGGACCAGTGAATATTATAACAGAAAATAATTAGTGCACTCCCAGCGTTCTACGTAATATAGCATACTGAGGGTGGGATTGTATGCTGCCATGGATAGGCACCAGGAAAGAAAATTACGGTAAGTATGAAACAAATTTCTGTTTTCCTGGTGCCTCCATGACAGCATACCTGTGACAAATAACTAGCTAAAATGGGTGGGATGGTACATAGTAACAAATGTTGGGATGACCATGATGCCACCCTTTAAATTGTTTTGATGGATACGTCTGCTCTGGCTGTCCAAGAAGCAGAAAACAACCGGGTGGCATACAGCCCAAATGAAAAGGGGGTTCTAGTCCCCTATCCCTGTACACCTTCTTAACCAACTTGATTATCCATGAAACTATTGTACTAGAGCAGGGATCTGCAAACTATGGCTTCCCAGCTGCCGCAAAACCACGTGTCCTATGAGGTATTGTAAATCTCTGATATTCACAGACAGGACTAGGCATGATGCATACTGCAGTTTTGGAATGGCCGGAGGGCCCTAAATGATGCTTCTTTGCCCCTGTCTTTTTTTTTTTTTGAGTATTACAAATAGGTTAGGTGAAAGTCTAAAGGGAGTTGTGGCTTGAAGATAGTGTCTTAGTACCAAAGTAATATTTGTGAAGAAGGTCAAAATTGAATCTGAAAAGATTGGCAGGGCCCAAGGCTCGGAGATAGAGAAAGAGTAGAACTTAGGGATGAATCCATGTACCGTTCTAAGTTCCACTCTATCCAAGTACAAAAAATATCAATTGTCTTCTGATCCCAGAGCCTGAAGTTCTGATACTCCCCAGGCTAATGCCATCGCCACAAAGAAAAAGAGTTTCCAAGTGACATTCCACAAGGATGCTGAATCAGGTGGGGAAAAAGGCTGTTTGGATAAGGGCTCCAGAGTGATAGAGAGATCCCAAGTGGGAAAGATTTGTTTTAATGGGTGGGCTTATCTTCTTGATTGTCTTGAAGTATTCGATTATTAAGAGATCTTCGGCCCATCTCTTGTCACAGCAGAGATTGCCACCAGCCATACCTTTAAATTGCTTAATCCTAATCCTAAATCAAGGTCTGCTTGCAGGAAGTCAAGGAGTTGGGAGGAAGAGGGTACATCAGGATTGAGGTTTTGCCATTTGCAAAAGATCTAAACGATTCCAAACCTTGTCACACGTCTTGTTCATTGAAGGCTTTTATACTTTGAGCAGAAATGAAACAACTCTGGAGGAACATCCTAATGATTAAAGCCTCTGTTTTAACATTGTAATGTGAAGGTTCAATCTGTGAGGATTCTGATGGGTGTGATGCCTCAAGCCAGAAGAAAGGCTATCAGAGGAATATTTACCAGAGGCTGGACACTAAGAAATATTGCCCTAGAATCATGAGTCTACACCTGCGGACAAAGTTGTCGGAAATCCGATGATTCAGAACGTGGTGACGTTTGTTGCTACGACGGGACTACAAGGGTAAGGTAGATGTGAAATAAACCTCCGCCACTTGGTATTGCTTGCTGTAGCAAAAGGATGCAGTTCAGGAAAGGTCCACTGGCCCACAATCCAACTAAATAACTTTGGTTGTAGGGACCATTTGTTGGGATCCAGGAATCCTGGGGATAGGTGATCAGCATCTATGTTTAAGTGGGCTGGAAGATAGACTACTCTTAGGTCCTTCAGATTCCCCTCTGCCCAAATGAAGATGGGTTCTACTTCCCTTAGTAAGGAACTGTTGTTGGTTCTGCCTTTTTGATGTATGTATGATATTGCAGCTCTATTTTGTATCCAAATCAGAACTGATTTGTCCTTGATCTGAGAGAGCAAATGCTGTCGATGCGAGATAACCCGCCTGGATTTCCAGGATAGTTGCGATGATGTCTGTCACCAGGGGCGTAACTAGAAATCACAGGGCCCCATAGCAAAATGTTGTATGGGGCCCCCCCTGTAAACAGTCCCCCCCCCACAAAAAAAATGAACTGTGCAAAGCAGATGACAGTCTGTCACCCACTCCCTTCCTACCTCTTGTCTAGACTTCAGAGCCTCCTCATGTGCCAAAAACTATGTCCCTTCACAGGCGCGCTTGAGCGTTCTGCCCTGCCCACTCTGCTCTGTGCTCCTGCTGTATGCAGCTGCGTGTGTCGGGACACGGCCGGACTCGAGGGGCCCGGGAGGCTTAACAGTAAACTTACATTCCTCATCCTCACCTGGACAATTTTTTGTCGGTGGGCGGAGTCTTATTAAAATTAGGGGTGGACATTTGTTTGTAGGTGTGGCCTAGTGGGGAAAGAAAAATGTGTCACGCAGAGCGCGCCACGGCAAGGTATGGGCTTGGTTTAACCGTACTATTGGGTGTGGCTTAAAGGGGCGTGAATCAAAGGGATGTGGTTAGAGTCTGAGATGAACGAGGGATGGAGGGAGAAACAAAGAAAGAAAGAGAGAGGAAGGAAAAAAGAGGAATGAAGGGACAGCAGGCCCAGATCCTACACCACAATAGAAATATGTGTATTCTAGAAAGTTTAGCAATCAGCAGATAAAGATATTCCAAACACCTGGTGTTGGCGCTTCAATCATCCCGGCACCATGGTTGTTATGGTGTCAGGGTGATTGAAGCACATTATTTCTATTATTACATTGTAATATAAAATGAAATACTTCAACTCACCATAATGCAGAATCAGAATCAGTGGGAGCCCTGAGTGTGTCACTTGCCACGTCGCCTGCCACCAGATGCCATCAGGTGTCCCCAGCGGAGTGCTTCCTTGCATCTCAGGTGTCACTGTCCCCAGCCAGCGGAGTGCCTCCTTACATCTCAGGTGTCACTTCCCCAGCCAGCGGAGCGCCTCCTTACATCTCAGGTGTCACTGTCCCCAGCCAGCGGAGTGCTTCCTTACATCTCAGGTGTCACTGTCCCCAGCCAGTGGAGTGCCTCCTTACATCTCAGGTGTCACTGTCCCCAGCCAGCGGAGTGCCTCCTTACATCTCAGGTGTCACTTCCCCAGCCAGCGGAGTGCCTCCTTACATCTAAGGTGTCACTGTCCCCAGCCAGCGGAGTGCCTCCTTACATCTCAGGTGTCACTGTCCCCAGCCAGCGGAGTGCCTCCTTACATCTCAGGTGTCACTGTCCCCAGCCAGCGGAGTGCCTCCTTACATCTCAGGTGTCACTTCCCCAGCCAGCGGAGTGCTTCCTTACATCTCAGGTGTCACTGTCCCCAGCCAGCGGAGTGCTTCCTTACATCTCAGGTGTCACTGTCCCCAGCCAGCGGAGTGCTTCCTTACATCTCAGGTGTCACTGTCCCCAGCCAGCGGAGTGCCTCCTGACATCTTAGGTTCCCCCCCTTCCAATTGGAGCCCTCATATATATATATATATACACACACACACACATCTATATATATATATATATATATATACATCTATAACAGCAGTGTCTATGCTGCCATTACTGAAGGCCAAGGGGGGAACAAAATAGAGGCGGAGCCGGCCGGCAATTTAGCTGCAGCACCGCCCACCCCCACTCCTTTCCACACCAGGTTACAGATGACAGACAGACCGGGG
This sequence comes from Lithobates sylvaticus, assembly GCA_028564925.1. NCBI lineage: Eukaryota > Metazoa > Chordata > Amphibia > Anura > Ranidae > Lithobates > Lithobates sylvaticus. The sequence continues at coordinate 244,768,726 of CM053027.1, forward strand.
CGGGGTGTGGGCGGGGCCACAGCTCTATCTCTATTGTAGCCACTCGGCAGGCTCCCCCAACTCTGGTCTTCTGGAAAATGGCGGCCGGCGGAGACAATATCTCCGCCGGCCGCGGACCTCTAGGCTGTTATGTAGGGCAATGTCCTCACTCTCCTTAATTTCTGAATGATCGCCCACACTTTCTGAGATGGCAGGGACACCGTCCCTTTTGTGGTGTTGAATAAGGCACCTAAACTGGAGAAAAGATGACTCGTTTGATTTACCATCCAACCGTATCTTGATTGTGTAAGCCACAGCATCCACCATTCCACTAGCTGGGCTGGATCTTTTGATAAAAGGAGGAGATCGTCTGGTTAATGATAAGAACTGAGACCCAGTTCTCATAAAGAAGCTTGGATAGTGATCGTGAGTAGGGGTCAGCAAACTTTTGGGTGTTCGGGACCCGGACCCAAACTATTGGCTGTAAGTTCGGGTTCGGGTCCGGTGTTCGGCGCTGTGTTGGCGCCTTTTTAACAGCTGCAGGCAGCCAATCGACGATCGTTTCACTAGTGTGCCCTTAGAAGCCATCACAACCATGCCTACTAATGGCATGGCTGTGATTGGCCAGTGCAGCATGTGACCCAGCCTCTATATATAGTACACACACACAGCACACAGCGTCATTCTGCTATAGACAGGTTCCTGTGCTGCTGAGAGGATTTTAGGAGTTAGTGTGATTCAGTCAGCATTCCTTGAATTTTCTTCTAATTAGTTAAATTAGTAAATAGTAGGGGTTCCGCCAAGCAAAAGTTCAACCTGAACATCGCCTGTTCACCTGTTTGTCAAACACCCAATTTGGCGGGACACTTGGCAGGATGTTCGCCCGCTGAGCACCCCACAATGCACTGTGCACTGCTTTAAATGTCAGTCGCAGTTCTGTTGTTCCCCTTTCTTTTTTTTTCAGTTTTTACATTTATGTCAGTCAGCCCTCAATTTAAAATGCACCAAACACCACTTTTCATTCAATAAAGTGCATCCAATCACACATCTCCCAGTTTCTAAATTTGGGTAATAAGTAGGGTTGAGCGAACCCGAACTGTAAAGTTTCTGGTCCGTACCGGACTTTTGGGTGTTCGGGACCCGGACCTGAACCCGAACTATTGGCTGTAAGTTCGGGTTCGGGTCCGGTGTTCGGCGCTGTATTGGCGCCTTTTTAACAGCTGCAGGGCAGACAATCGACGATCGTTTCACTAGTGTGCCCTTAGAAGCCATCACAGCCATGCCTACTAATGGCATGGCTGTGATTGGGCAGTGCAGCATGGGACCCAGCCTCTATATATAGTACACACACACAGCACACAGCGTCATTCTGCTATAGACAGGTTCCTGTGCTGCTGAGAGGATTTTAGGAGTTAGTGTGATTCAGTCAGCATTCCTTGAATTTTCTTCTAATTAGTTAAATTAGTAAATAGTAGGGGTTCCGCCAAGCAAAAGTTCAACCTGAACATCGCCTGTTCACCTGTTTGTCAAACACCCAATTTGGCGGGACACTTGGCAGGATGTTCGCCCGCTGAGCACCCCACAATGCACTGTGCACTGCTTTAAATGTCAGTCGCAGTTCTGTTGTTCCCCTTTCTTTTTTTTTCAGTTTTTACATTTATGTCAGTCAGCCCTCAATTTAAAATGCACCAAACACCACTTTTCATTCAATAAAGTGCATCCAATCACACATCTCCCAGTTTCTAAATTTGGGTAATAAGTAGGGTTGAGCGAACCCGAACTGTAAAGTTTCTGGTCCGTACCGGACTTTTGGGTGTTCGGGACCCGGACCTGAACCCGAACTATTGGCTGTAAGTTCGGGTTCGGGTCCGGTGTTCGGCGCTGTATTGGCGCCTTTTTAACAGCTGCAGGGCAGACAATCGACGATCGTTTCACTAGTGTGCCCTTAGAAGCCATCACAGCCATGCCTACTAATGGCATGGCTGTGATTGGGCAGTGCAGCATGGGACCCAGCCTCTATATATAGTCCAGACACACAGCACACAGCGTCATTCAGCTATAGACAGGTTCCTGTGCTGCTGAGAGGATTTTAGGAGTTAGTGTGATTCAGTCAGCATTCCTTGAATTTTCTTCTAATTAGTTAGATCAGTGAGCGATCTAGATAGCTCGAGTAGGGAGTTTCTTTATTATTAAGCAAAAGAAAGAGGCAGAGAGAATTATTGAAGAGATTCCTAAATCAATTGTACCCTGGCTGGGGTGCAGTGCACAGTCTTTTAACAGTGTCATGAGGCCAGTGCCAGACAAAATATAAAAGTTTTACCTGCAAGCTCAGTGCACCATTAGGACCAACACTGCATATAGTAAGAGATACACCATAGTCTGTGTGTATTCTGCTATTGGAAAAACATTGCATAAAAATTAAATTTTGCTTTTTTTTTTTTTTTCCCAATAGCATTTTCTGCGTGTTCATACATACACGCTGTAGACACTATCTGTGTATTCTGATATTGCAAAATTTTTTTATTTTGCAGTGTTTTTTTTTCCCCAATAGCATTTTCTGCGTGTTCATACATACACGATGTAGATACTGTCCGTGTATTCTGATATTGGAAAAACATTGCAAAAAAATTTAATTTTGCTGTGTTTTTTTTTTTTTCCCAATAGCATTTTCTGCGTTTTCATAAACGCTTTAGACACTATCCGTTTATTCTGATATTGGAAAAACATTGCAAAAAATTTTAATTTTGCGGTGTTTTTTTTCTTCCCAATAGCATTTTCTGCGTTTTCATAAACGCTTTATACACTATCCGTTTATTCTGATATTGGAAAAACATTGCAAAAAATTTTAATTTTGCAGTGTTTTTTTTTCCCAATAGCATTTTCTGCGTGTTCATAAACGCTTTAGACACTGTACGTGTATTCTGCTATATACAAAAACACCCATTTAGGGCGAGATCATAAATTTAGAAAATATGAGGAGATCATCAAAAAGGGACGTGGCCCGGGTCGTGGTGCTGCTGGTGGCGCTCCTGTTGCAGGGAGAGGACGTGGTAGATCTGTGCCAGCTACACGCACTAGTGAAACACCTTCCTCAGGTGCGAGTAGGCGACAGAGCCTGCAGCAGTATTTTGGCGCGCCTAATGAGGCTGTACGAATGTTGAGGCCAGGACAAGTACAGGCGATAGTAAATTGGGTTGTTGCTGACAGTGCCTCCGTTTCCTTCACATTGTCTCTCACCCAGTCTCCTGATGAAAGTTCAGAGTTGGCACCTGCAGCCGATGTCCATCAGTCTTTCACCTCACCCCCTTGCAAATCAGCCAATCAGTCTGAGCCCCAAATCATGCAGCAGTCTCTTCTGCTTTTTGATGACTCTGTTAGCAGGGTTTCCCAGGGCCATCCACCTAGCCCTGCCCCAGAAGTGGAAGAGATTATGTGCACTGATGCCCAACCACTTATGTTTCATGATGAGTACATGGGAGGACCATCGCAGCACGTCTCGGATGATGACGAAACACAGGTGCCAACTGCTGCTGCTTTCGCCATTGTGCAGACCGACAAGGAGGGCAGGGGTGAAGACTGGGTGGAAGATGATGTGGAGGACGATGAGGTCCTTGACCCCACATGGAATCAACGTCATGCAGGTGACCAGTGTAGTTCAGAGGAAGAGGTGGTGGTCGCACAGAGCCACCAGCACAGCAGAAGAGGGAGCAGGGTGCAAAAGCGGAGCGTCCGTCCCCTAGACAGTACGTCTGCTACTGCCCAACGCAGCAAGGGACTGAGCACACCAAAGCCAGGTGCAAGGAGTTCCCTAGCTTGGCAGTTCTTCAGACAATGTCCTGATGACAAGACACGAGTGGTTTGCACGCTGTGCAATCAGAGCTTGAAGCGAGGCATAAACGTTCTCAACCTGAGCACAACCTGCATGACCAGGCATCTAAGTGCAAAGCACGAGATGCAGTGGAGTAGACAGTTCAAAAACCAAGAAAGGTCTCTGGCTCCTCCTGCTTCCTCTTCTGCTGCAGTCTCGGCCTCTTCATCCACCTCTGTAGTGACAGTGACACCTGCCAACTCGCAAACAGAGGATCTGCCAGCAACACTACCACCTGGGTCACCAACCATCTCCACAATGTCCCATGGAAGCGTTCAGCTCTCTATTTCCCAAACACTGGAGCGGAAGAGGAAGTACCCCCCTAGCCACCCGCGATCCCTGGCCCTGAATGCCAGCAGTTCAAAATTCCTCGCCTTTGAAATGCTGTCATTCCGTCTGGTGGAGACGCAGAGTTTTAAATGGCTGATGTCATTGGCTGTCCCACAGTACGTCGTGCCCAGCCGGCACTACTTTTCTAGACGAGCTATCCCTTCCCGGCACAACCAAGTGGGGGACAAAATCAGGCGTGAACTGCGCAACGCCATCTGTGGCAAGGTCCACCTAACTACGGATGCGTGGACCAGTAAGCACGGTCAGGGACGTTATATCTCCCTAACAGCACACTGGGTAAATGTAGTGGCAGCTGGGCCTGAGGCGGATAGCACTTTGGCGCATGTCCTTCCACCACCGAGGATTGCAGGGCACTTCAGTTTGCCTCCTGTTGCTAACTCCTCCTACTCCGCCTCCTCATCCTCTACCGCCTCCTCATCCGGTCAGCGTAACACCTTCACCACCAACTTCAGCACAGCCAGGGCTAAACGACAGCAGGCAGTTTTAAAACTTTCCTGTTTGGGTCACCACCTACACCTTAGACTTTAATGCTGCTCAGTATCTCCTCCATCACACAAGTCTACCTAAACAATCCTACAACAAATCACTGGCCATGCATATGGTTAATGCTGCTAGACTATGCATTCCTGCTCATTGGCGATCAACCGATACCCCAACCATCAGAGAATGGTTGTCGAGAATTGCTAAGATGGAGGAGATGGAAGAGCTGATATATACCTCACAAGACCGTTTACAGAAGTTTTCCTACACATGGGCCTGCTGGACACACTTTAAATCTACAGAAAGATATAAATCCCACTTCCCTCAGTGATATTTTTATCCTCGAACCGCTCGTGAAAGACCCTGTCATAATGGGTGCAGTGGCGTGGGGCCGGGGGAGAGAGAAGAGGTCCCTTACCCCCTCACCTCCCTTTCTCTTTTCCACCTCCTCCACTCTCTCGTAGGGCCCCCCAACCTCTCTTTCCCCCTAATCCCCCCCTCTCTTCTGCCCACTCCTCCCTCTTTCTTCTTCTTCCCCACTTCCCACATTAATTTCCCCTAATTTATAGCACACTATCCAACAAACATACCTCATCCCCCCAGTAGAGGCATTTACGTACTATTATACCCTACCTACCAGGTTCATGTGCCCGTCGAGACGGTGGTTGGACCTGTTGAAAGTGGTCCCCATGGTCAACTACTAATATCGATTAAACCTGTTTTCAAGTATATTGTCTCTTCTTAATGACATACGATTGTTGATAGTTCATGCAATGTTAGTTTATCCTCACTAAGGGTTACTTTTGTTCAGCTAACCCTGCGATCCCTCTCTCCATGACTGGTAGTATAGCAATATCTCTGTTCTTTATATGTACCTCCAATGTTTGTTACCGTCATGGATGCTCCTTTCCTGTATCTGTTCATTATGCTGCATGTACACCTGTTTTATCCTTCAATAAAAACTTTTTTGTGGACAAAAAAAAAAACTCTCCTGTTTTAGGGGGAAAACCCCACACCACGCAGGAGTTGTGGAGGGACATGGAACAACAGACCGATGAGTGGTTGGTGGCAGTGAGCCTCAAGCCCGGCCTGGTGGTGTGCGATAATGGGCAAAATCTCGTAGCAGCTCTGGGCCTTGCCGGTTTGACGCACATCCCTTGCCTGGCACATGTGCTGAACTTGGTGGTCCAGAGGTTCCTTAAGAATTACCCCGATATGCCAGAGCTGCTGCAGAAAGTGCGGGCCGTCTGTGCGCACTTTCGGCGTTCTCACCCTGCTGCTGCTCGCCTGTCAGCGCTGCAGCGTAACTTCGGCCTTCCCGCTCACCGTCTCATATGTGACGTGCCCACAAGGTGGAACTCCACCTTGCACATGCTTGCCAGACTGTGCGAGCAGCAGCAGGCGATAGTGGAGTTTCAGCTGCAGCACGCACGCGTGAGTCGCTCTGCGGAACAGCACCACTTCACCACCAATAACTGGGCCTCCATGCGAGACCTGTGTGCCTTGTTGCGCTGTTGCAAGTACTCCACCAACATGGCCAGTGCCGATGACGCCGTTCTCAGCGTTACTATCCCAGTTCTATGCCTCCTTGAAAAAACTCTTCAGGCGATGATTGAAGAGGATGTGGCACAGGATGAGGAGGAGGAGGAGGAGGAGGAGGAGGAGGAGGAAGAGGGTTAATTTCCAAGGCTTTCAGGGCAGTCATTTACAAGTGGCTACGAGGGTGGGTTCCTGCACCAACAAGCGCCAGGTACACAATTGTCTGGCAGCAAGGGCACAGTTCTGGAGGATGACGAGGTGGAGGATGAGGAGGAGATAGAGGAGGAGGAACCATGTTCACAGCAACACAGCAGTGTGGCACCCAGACCAGCTCATGTCCATCACTGGTGCATGGCTGGGGGGATACAGAGGACACAGACGATACACCTCCCACAGAGGACAGATTTTCCTTGCCTCTGGGCAGCCTGGCACACATGAGCGATTACATGCTGCAGTCAGTGTCTCCGCAATGACCGCCGAGTTGCCCACATTTTAACTGGTGCTGATTATTGGGTGGCCACCCTGCTGGATCCCCGTTACAAGGACAACGTGCCGTCCTTAATTACCTCACTGGAGCGTGATCGTAAGACGTGGTAGACGCGCTGCTGGTGGCATTCCCACTTGGAAGCGGGGGTAAGGTGGAAGCACAAGGCCAAGGCAGAGGAGGAGGAAGAGGTCGCCAACGCAGCCGGGGCACCGCCAGCACCTCGGAAGATAGGGTTAGCATAGATGGAATGTGGAAAAGCTTTGTCAGCACGCCACAACAACCAGCACCACCAGCTGAGATGGAACGTCTTAGCAGGAGGCAGCATTTCACCAACATGGTGGAGCAGTATGTGTGCACACGCCTACACGTACTGCATGACGGGTCTACCCCCTTCAACTTCTGGGTCTCCAAATTGGGCACATGGCCTGAGCTTGCCCATTACGCCTTGGAGGTGCTGGCCTGCCCTGCCACCAGTGTATTATCTGAATGTGTATTTAGCACGGCAGGGGGCGTTATCACAGACAAGCGCAGCCGCCTGTCCAGAGCCAATGTGGACAAGCTCACGTTCATTAAAATGAACCAGGCATGGATCCCACAGGACTTGGCCGTACCTTGTGCAGAATAGACACATATACCGGTGTTCTGACGAAAACTGTCTTGCTATCGGATAGTGTCCGGCCACTTACTGCGCAGGTGCAGTGCTTGCGCAGTACGGAGGACAAGGAGATTCACAAAATCTCCAAAGATGAACGTCGCCTGCGCAGTGAGTGCAGGTTCAAGCCCCACCATCCAAGTGGACATACGGTAGCACATAGTAACAGGCCCCCTCACGGGCTCGCTTGGCTAGGCTTCAACCTCGGATGATGTGGCTTGAACCTGGAGTCACCGCGCATCGTCTTCGGAGAGTTTCAAAATCCCCTTGTCCTACGTACTGAGCAAGCGCAGTACAGGGCGGACACTATGCGACGGGGGACAGAATCCAACACATCATTAACCACTAGACTTACCCAGCCATTGTTGTATTTTTGAACCAGTGTTGGCTACCTCGTCCTCCTCCACCGCCGCTTCCACCTACACCGCCACATCCACCGCCACCTCAACCTCCTACTCCATTTGAATTTCGTCCTCCTAGGTCAAGATTATAATTTTTTCATTTTTTTTAATTTCAAAGTATTTTATTTTCCCACTATCTTATCCATTAAATTGAATCATTTTTTCCAGAAAATGCGTATTCTGGGGTATTCCCACCATACGTGCCGTTGAGTTTCTGAGGTTTTTACTTCCTGTACCTCTTCTGCTGAGAAGGGGGCCTCCAGCATTTTTTTTTATTTGAAATTTTTTTAATGTTATTTTAAGTTATTTCCCTATCCACATTTGTTTGCAGATCACTTGCCATGCTCTTAACAACATTTTGTTGCCATTTGCAGCCCTCTAGCCCTTTCCATGACCTTTTTACAGCCATTTTAGTGTTCAAAAGTCCAGGTCCCATTGACTTCAATGGGGTTCGGAGTTCGGGGTCAAGTTCGGGTCAAGTTCGGTCCCGAACCCGGACTTTTTTCCGAAGTTCGGCCGAACCCGAACATTCAGGTGTCCGCTCAACTCTAATCGTGAGGGCTCTGAGGGAAGAGCAGGGTCCAAAGGGGAGACTCTGGAATTGTAGATGGGCCTGGTCAACCGAAAATCTCAGATACTTCACTAACAGTTGTAGTATGGGTGCGTGCAAGTAAGCATCCCTGAATCCCTGAGTACTTCTAATTCTGCTGTTCTGGGGAATCATATTTGTTGGCCAGCATTGTTGCCCAATAGTAAGGGATTAGAAATTTGTGTGCCACATCCGATAATGAAGGAAAAAGGGAAGGATCCCCTCTGTGGTGAACTTTTAAGGCACACCGCTTTTTACCCAAGAGTACATTTTAAATAAAGTATTGTAGTAAATATGTAACAAAATATATTGAAAAAGCAACAACATGAAGATAAATGCATTAAAAGTAGAGTGCCATTTGGCCGTTAAATGACGGGGAGTGGACGGAGGGAATGGACGTGCTGACGACATAACGATCAGCATGGAGGGAGGGGCCTGAGCACGTCAGCTGGCGAGGACGGGACGGGAGCGAGGCTGAGGAGAACGCCGGCTTCCCGCTGGTCGTGTGGGATCCCGCGGACAGCACGACTTACCCCCGGAGAAACACAGCGGCCCCACCTGAAAGGGAATGGGGGTCCTACAACGTGACTGCCGACGAGTCTCTATCTCCGGGTAGCGGCGGGCTGCTCCCGCGATCACCGCCCGGCCGCCCTCTCCCCCCTACCCGCCCCCCCTGCCGCCCGCTCTGCCGCTCATCTCCTTACACCCTCGGGCCTTCAGTCCCTTATACGGGAACCGGCAGTGAAGAAAACGACACCTGACAGAAGGGAGCGCAAGGGTCCATGAGTATATTAACTAAATCAGGCCTGGGATCTAGGAAAGAAGGAAGAGACGGTAAGACGACATCTGTACCTGAATGGCTCAATGGATTTAAAACCCTCTGAACTTGTTGCATAAAAGTGGTTATTGTGCTTGATGTACTCCAGGAAGGGGGTAGAATCCCTCTCAAAGCAGGGACTAGTTAAAAACCCGGGCTCCTATCTTAACAGCGGGATGTAATGTTGAGTGATACACAAAAAAAAAAAAGACTATGCAGACAGAAAGTGCATTGCGATCAACGGTATGCATAGCGGTGTGCTAGTACAGCTTTCCAGGAGAATCGTAAATCCTAAATAGAAGCGACGAATACCTGGGGTCTGTATCCCTAATTGTAAAAACTACACACACGGACATCCCCATCTGACTGGTCTGGAAGGCAGAATTAGAGGGACAATAAAATCAGCCCCAGAGACATAGGGTGAGCACGGTTGCATGGATGACACAGGGGCCTGGGGTACCCAGGGGGCAACACATTAATTTCCGTCAGTGGTGGGGGTGGGCCCCTGGGTGTTTTTACTGGACACAGCTATATGGGCAGGGCAAGAACAACAGCTAGGGAGACTCTGGGTAAAGAACGCTCACGCAACTACTCCAGCAGCTAGGGAGCTGGACCCTTGGGGAGAAGCTCAACAGAGGGGGCGCCCACGAGTACCCCACTGAGGAACGGGGTCATAGATTGATCACTTCCAACCAGCAGACAGGTTAAAATCTGCGCTTGGGCGAGTCCTAGCCCACTCTTGGGATATTGTCACAGGGGTGTAGCACCGATTGAGGCCGGACCCTCATACGACGGCCATACTACGTCAGAGACCTTAATACTCCAGCTATATCCCAGTTCTTACAGAAACATAAGAAGACAGCAATCTCAGGACCCCTCCTGAACCATATAGTACTGCATGGTCGGGGGCTGGGGAACTTAGCGACAAGGGGAAGCACCCCTTATTTTATCTCCGTTAGAGGCTGAGGGGCTCCTAACGTAGGGGCCGACGGCCCACTAGCCCTAGGTTTTCACTCGGAGGGACACACCCGAATGCAGAGGGCACCTTAAGAAGCCCTGCTTCCCCGGCAGGTATTACCCAGGGCTGGCTTAAAAATAAATTCTATACAAAGCAAGGAGTAAGTAAGGACCTCTCCAGGCCCCCCCTCCCACTCCGTCGCGAGGTGCCGTAAGGAGGACGCCTCACCTGACATTCCCAGTTTGGGATAATTAGGCATAGAGCGGGGAACTTGCTGCCTGATTGAACTATCTAGATCGGGGGGGGGGGGGAGGTGAAAGGGGGCACCAAGGTGGAACTAGACTGCTACGCTTCCAAACTGGGGAAAAGAATAAGAGGAACGAAAAGAAACATCATGAGTAAAGATTCTAATAAAGTGCCTAAGAAAGGGGCCCCAAAAGCTCAGAAAAACGACTCAAGCTCGATAAAACACTATCTTAGACAAGGTGGGAGCCCGATAATATCAGTGCCAGATCATTCCCCAAAGGTCACCAAGGTAAAGGACAAAGTCCATAAACCAGACTTAGTGCACGACCAATCAAGGGTCGATCAAACAATGGAAAGTGAGGGAGACGCGAGCAGGATGGACGAGCAGCCAACAGGAGCCCAACCCCTCTCCAAGATGGAAATGGAGGAGATGATGCTGAGGCTGGAATCTGTGATTAAGGTGGAAGTCAATAAACTAAGAGATGATATGAGCCATCTATTAACCAGGGTGGAGGGGATGGAGAAGAGGGCCGACAACTTGGAGCAAGAAATGTTGGATTTAAGGATACAATTAAAGAAGACCCAAACGCACCAGAGAGACATTCTTTATAAAATCAAAGACCAGGAAAATAGAGACAGAAGGCAAAATCTATGAATTCGAGCAATCCCCGAACACAGAGGGGAAGATCTTGAAAAAATCATTAGAACAATTTTTGCCCCTTTCACTGGAACCAGAGAAGATCAGTTTCCCAGAATAGAGAGAACTCACCAGATAGGCAGGCTAGATCTTTCTGAGTCAAGTAGAACCCGAGACGTTATAATCCGATTTAGCCATTTCAAAGACAAAGAAGAAATATGGCATAAGACCCGAGGGAAGACACCCCTTGAGTATGAAGGGGCTGAGGTCCAGATATATGCCGACCTATCAGCTCGGACCCTAGAGAGGAGACGACTGCAGAGACCCCTATTAGAGATTCTACGCAACAATAATATTAAATCTAATTGGGGATTCCCTGCATGCCTGATAGGCTCAAAAGAGGGTAGACCTGCCAGGTTGAGATACCCAGAGGAGCTGTCCGAGTTCTGCGGGAAATTAGACATTTCGATCCCTGATCTCCCGGGGTGGGCGGAGATGGGCTAAAAATTGAAGTACAGATGTCAGAGATGGGCGGGGGGTTGGGGGGGGGGAGGTTTGGAATGGGGGGTGACCCTGATTGGGCCGGTCCTGTCCTCGCTGGTGGGCCCCCGCACTCTCCCGGCTACAACCGGGAGAGTGGGGGGGTACACAGGGGCGGGTGCAGAATCCTGCCTCTCCAAAGATCTCGAGTTTAGGGGAGGCCAAGTGAGAGGATGGCACCCTTCAACTCAGAGACCCAGGAATGGGTAAGAGGGGGTATAGAGGGGGCGGTTAGAGAGGGGAGGGGGAGGGATGGGGCGGGAGGGGGAGGGAGGGTGGGCGAGAGATGGTTGGGTGAGGGAGGGAGGGGGAGTGGGGGTACAGGGGAGGGAGGAAGGCATCAGGGAGGGAGACTCAGCCGCTGGGGGTCGCACTGGGGAAGATGAGGTCAAGTCAATACATTTGGATGTCAGAAATTAAATGTCTCACATACAACGTGAGAGGGCTAAACGCTCCAGGTAAACGGCACAGAGTTTTGGAAGAGGTTAAGAGATATGGGGCTAGCCTGGTTTTTCTACAGGAGACTCATCTCTCTCTTGTGTCGAACATTAAACTCTTCTCAAAAGCCTTCCCCACTTGGTACTACAGTGACACAGTCTCAAGTAGAACCAGAGGGGTGGCCATAGGGATGGCAAAAGATTTGCAGTTTAATTTAGAAGAAAGGAAGGTGGACCCGGAGGGAAGGTTCCTGTTTTTGAGGGGGTACCCTCTTCGGGACTACATATACCCTAGCAAACATTTATGCACCCAACACTAGGTCACTTGACTACATGATTTCGACTCTCTCCAGGCTGAGAACCTTCAGAAGAGGATACCTGATACTGATGGGAGATTTAAACCTTACCCTGGACCCGGACTTGGATAGTTCGTCCTGTGCACAGGGGACAGGAAATGCTCAGTTAAAACTATTAAAGAAAAAGATGAGTATGGAACAACTGGTTGATGTTTGGAGAATGTAGCATCCACTCATCAAAGATTATACATTTTTCTCCCCTGTGCACAAGACGTACTCCAGACTAGACTATATCTGGGTTGACCATGGACTTCTAGATAGAGTAACGGACACAAGAATCGAGATAGCATCATTATCAGATCACGCCCCGGTGAGCATGAGCCTGAATATCCCAGAATTTAAACAACCTAGCTGTGGGTGGAAATTAAACAACGAGTTATTGAAAGACGATGAACTTAGGGAAAGTGTGAGAAAAGAACTTGAGTGTTTTTTTAAAACAAATGATAATGGGGAAGTGAAGGGGTCAAGCCTTTGGGATGCCCACAAGGCTTTCATTAGGGGGGTGTTTATCTCGAAGGCCACTTGGAAAAAAAGAGAAAGATCTAGAAGAGTCCAGGAGCTGACGGATGACATAAAAGCCTTGGAGCATAAGCACAAGGACGACCCTATACAGAACCAGGCAATACTCCAAGGAATAATCCTCAAGAGGGAAGAGTTAAGAGAATTAGCTGAGCAGGAAATAAAACAAGTATTTAACAGAATAGCCAAAGAGCGTTATACCTACGGCAACAAATCAGGTAAATACCTAGCGAGATTGCTTCAAAACAACAAGTCCAAAAATTTTATAGAAAAAATAGTTAATAAAAAGGGAGAGGTGAGGTTTATCTCAAAAGATATAGCGTCGACGTTTAGGGATTTTTATGAGGAGCTTTACTCAGTTAGTCAAAAGAGCAGGGATAAAAGAGGAGGGAGTAGGGACAAAGCCAACGATTTTTTGAGAGGGGCAAAACGACAGTCCTTGGGACTAGAGGAGAAGGAGAGACTAGATAGACCCATCTCGGAGGAAGAAATTACGAGAGCCTTAAACAACTCGCCGATGGGTAAGAGCCCGGGGCCGGACGGGTTTACGGCCCTATATTATAGGACCTACAGGGAGATTTTGACACCCAGACTTCTTAGATACATGAATGGCCTGGGCTCGGAGTATGGCATGAGTGAGGCCTCACTGTCGGATACAATCACGGTGTTACGTAAGGAGGGGAAGGATGGCTCGACGTGTGCAGGGTATAGACCAATATCTTTACTAAATTTTGAAACGAAACTCTACGCCAAGATCTTGGCCGAGCATAAAGGGATCCCTGGGAACGCTGATACACCCAGACCAAGTGGGATTTACGCCGGGCAGAGAAGGCAGAGACAATAGCGTGCAAACTCTGTTGGCGATCCAAAGGATGAGAGATACACGAACCCCCAGTCTACTACTGTCTATCGATGCGGAAAAGGCTTTTGACCGGGTAGACTGGGGGTTCCTGTTCAAGACCCTAGACATCATGGGATTTGGGCCAAAAATCATCCAAAAAATAAGAGTCCTCTATAGTCATCCAAAAACTAAAATCAAGGTGAACGGCATCCTGTTCTCTCCCTTCGAAATGCATAATGGGACTAGGCAGGGCTGCCCCCTCTCCCCGCTCCTCTTCATCCTCTCTCTGGAACCCCTCTTGGCAACAATAAGAGGAAACAAGGACATAGAGGGATGCGAGGCGGGGGGGGGGGAACATAAGCTGGCGGCATTCGCCGACGACGTTCTATTTTATGTAAGTTCACCTCATAAATCACTTCCCAACATCTTGAAGAACATTGCGGCATATGGTGAGGTCTCCAACTTTAAGATCAACTTGGCAAAATCCTCAATTCTGAGTATTAACATGAATAGGGCTGAAAAACAAGACCTGATGAGGGGGTATAACCTCATGTGGAAGAAACAAATAAAATACCTAGGCGTCGAGCTGACTAACTCCATAGGGAAAATGTATAGGGCCAATTATATTCCTTTATTAGATGAAGTTAAAAAGAAATGTCAGGAGTTTAAAACCAGACCAATTTCATGGTTTGGTCGCATTAATGCAGTCAAAATGATGATACTCCCGCTGATCACCTATAAATTTCAGATGATTCCAATATCTCTACCAGAACAGTACCTTAGGAAACTAAAAACCATCATCATGAATTTTATTTGGCAACAGAAGTTACATAGAATCTCATTTCAAACTTTAAAATTAGATAAAAGCAAGGGGGGCTTGGCGTTGCCCGACATTGTCAATTATTATTATGCAACAGTTTTACTAAGAATCACAGAATGGGGGAGGGCACATAGCGTAAAGAGGTGGGCAAGTTTAGAGGAAGCACTAAGTGAAACACAGTTGGGGAAAATTATTTGGAATCCTCCCAAGTTTAGAAGACTGGGTGAAAAAACACACGCAATTACAAAAAAACACTTTAAAAGTTTGGGATAAAATGCACAAAAACTTTAAATTAAAATTTAATTCACCATTAATTGCACTAAAAGAAAATTATCTGTTCCCACCAAGGAGAAGGGACCAGGGAGGGGAATGGATAAAAAATTACAATGCACGGTTAGGAGATATAATTAGCAAGGGAAAAATATTGTCTATTCAGGAGTTACAGAAGAAGAATGATTTGTTCACAATTGACGGATGGCGGTACCTCCAGTTATGTCATTTCGTGGGTTCGATCCCTTCCCCCAAGAGGGGACGGGGGACCTCACGGAGATGGAACGTGTCTTCACGGTGGAGAATACCAAAAAAATTATTACAAAAATTTATAAATTCCTGCTGTCAGGGGACGGACTGGGGGAGCCGCCTTTCGTCAAAAAATGGGGAAGGGAATTGGGCACGCACCACACGGGGGCAATTAGGAAAATTTTTCAACTTACCCACAGTTCGGCTGTCGATGTTAAAACCGCAGAGATCAACTATAAGTGCATATCTGGTTGGTACCTGACCCCGGAAAAGCTAAATAAATTCCAGCCGGGAATGTCAGCCGACTGTTGGCGAGGTTGTCAAGAGAGGGGAACTATGGGCCACTTATGGTGGGAGTGCCCAAAAATTAAAAAATTTTGGAAGTCCATTTTAAAATTCATCAAGGAGATCACTAAGGTCGTGGTAAGAGAAGATCCCTGGGCAGTTCTGCTACACGATACATCGGTAGGGTCTAGGCAATACAGAGGATCACTAGTCCCACATTTACTAAACGCAGCAAAGCGAGTGATCCCTAGAAGATGGAAGGACCCTGAGAGTCTGCCTCTCTGGGAATGGGTTGACGCGGTAGAGGGTACTTACACCTCAGAGTGTCTAGTGCGATAGAGGAAAGGGACAACACGAAAACTAAATGGGAAGGATGGAGAAAGTTCAAGAGGTCCTGGAGCTATGCTGAAGCCCTAAGGAAACAGTGAGAGAGAGACATATGACCATAAATAAACATAATAGACAAACTAAAAAATAGGACTTAGATTTCAGATTTTTTGGAGTATCTGTAGAAGCGACCCCAGCGGCGGGGGGAGGGGGGGCGGAGGGGGGGTAGGGAGAGGGGGGGGGGGGGGGGGGGGGGGGGGGGTGGGGTTTAGAAAAGATTTCACTGGAAATGGGGAGTGCTAGAGAGGCTTTAAACAGTAGGTCCTCCTAGGCAGTCTCTACAAAAGGAGTAAATATGTGCAAGAAATTTTGAAAAATTAAAAATTTAAAAATTAAAAAAAAAAAAAAAAAGAGAAGAGAAGAAAATTCCACAATGATGCGAAGACATTAATAGGGACATAATTGAGGGCACTCCTGATTTGGTCCCAATAAGTTCTCTCTGAGGTGGGAAAAAAAAAAAAAAAGTAGAGTGCCTAAAAACCATACAAAATAAACAAAATGTATAAATGCACATCATGATTCTAGGTAATCTCTCAAACCCAACATGTTTCGGAGATACGAATATTTTCCTCCTTCAGGGGTGAGAATACAGAAAAAGAGATGTCATGTCATCTGAGGAGGTTGCCTATGCGGGGAGCTCCTGGAGGGGACCCTGTTTTTTCCCAACGTTAAATGTAATTTCTTTCTTTTTCTTTACTCAGGAATACTGTTTCCTTGCTCCAGCTGAAATACCAGTCACTAACTCCTTTATCTTTCTCTAGCTGCTTTTTCTCTTTTTTGTCTGTTGCCTAAAATAAACAGTATGCCACACGAACAAGACCCTGTCCAACATTTAAGGTAGGGACCGTCGTCCAGGTGAGTAAAAAAAAACAAAAAGAGAGCACTTATGCTGGTACATTTATGTATTTCAGCCTTGTACACCAGAAGAAGTCCAAGCAGACATCAAGGCAACAAAAACAAGCCTATGGAAGCCCCAACTAGGGCACAGCATCCAGATCAGGATACAATGCAAGCGGTGAGGGTTCATCTGTGAAAAATACATAGTTCTTCACATTCAACAACTCTCAAATCCCTAAATGCTGAGCATGCGGGGTCATCCCATTAGAGTCTATGCAGCAGACAGAGTCAGGGTTAACAGGTAAGCTGTCCTACTCAAAAATGGGCAGGGGATACATAGCAGAGCGAGCAACAGCAGTTCCATTGCAACAATTAGCTCAATCTCCTCCAGAGAAGTTAATTCTTCCTGGCCCATCCTCAAGAGAATCCTCTCACCACGCAGCAAGTATCCCACCTTGACATCATGACATCTGGATGATGGGGGGGGCCCAACTGAGGATACCTCAGAAGAGCCTGGCCCTTGAACTTCAACCTTTCCCTAGTTCAGCCCTATATCCAGGCTGTAAAGCCAGCTATTGGCTGGGAGAAAGCGACACTACATCTGAGTAGTCAAAAGATGTACTTTCCCATTTCTAAAGAAGCAGGTTTCTTTCTTTCGGCTCAGTTTCCACTAGTGCGACTTGT
Source organism: Lithobates sylvaticus (assembly GCA_028564925.1). NCBI lineage: Eukaryota > Metazoa > Chordata > Amphibia > Anura > Ranidae > Lithobates > Lithobates sylvaticus. The sequence continues at coordinate 244,785,955 of CM053027.1, forward strand.
CATGCGACTTGGGACTGCAAAGTCTCATTACAAGTCGCACCCCATAATTTCCAATAAGTATCGCTTTGATGCGACTTGAGGTCCATAAACAGGCATTGTTTCAAGTCGCATCAAAATTGTGGCAAAATCGTGTGACATTCAGGTCGCAAGAGTGGAAACATAGGCTTATTCTGATGGATGATATCAAAGACATTGTTGAAGAGGAGAGGAAAAACATTTTTTTTTCCTCTCAATTGCCTAGGAAAACTTTATCCACAGTCGGAACAAGATTCTGCAATGCCAGGCGGTCTGCCAGAGGTAGAAGCAGCAGTGGTTCGTATAACAAAGAATTTCATCTCAACAATCGATAATTCAGCCTCAATTGGAGGATCCTTTAGACAGATGAATAGACCCCAACTTAAAGGAGCTTACCAAATGGTGGGTAAACACCTGGAAGTCAGCAATTGCCTTATCTCTTTTCAAAGCCATGTGGACATGGACCAAAAACATGGAAACAGTGATTCATCAAAATGTTCCTAGGGAAAATATAGTCAAGGCTGTGGACGAATTATGTCTCTCAGCAGATTTCACTGGTGAGATGGCGATGGATACAATTTGTTAATTCGCAAGATCAATGTCACTACTTGTGATAGCCATATGGGTATTGTGGTCAGAACTACAGGCAGCTGACACAGTGTCAAAACAAAATTAGTGTAAATATCATTTTTTGATGGTAAATCACTCTTTGCAGAAAGGTTACAGAAAGCCATTTCCCGCATCACAGGAGGAAAGTCCGACTTGATTCCCCAGAATGAAAAAAAGGAAAAAAGGGAAGGATCCCCTGTGTGGTGGACTTTTAAGGCACACCGTTTTTTACCCAAGAGTAAATTTTAAATAAAGTATTGTAGTAAATATGTAACAACATTTATTGAAAAAGCAACAACATGAAGATAAATGCATTAAAATTAGAGTGTCTAAAAACCATAAAAAATAAACAAAATGTATAAACGCACATCATGATTTTAGGTAATCTCTCAAACCCAACATGTTTCGGAGATACAAATATTTTCCTCCTTCTTCAGGGGTGAGAATACAGAAAAAGAGAACCCTATTAGAGAATACAATGAGAGAATAGTACATGAGACATCACATCTTATGACAATATGGGATAAAAAGCACAATAGAACAAAAAACAGAGATCAGACTTACAGATGTGTATATGATGTGTGTGAAGACACTTCAATATTATTTAAAAACAAAGTTGGACCATAGTCATGTCTAGATTTCCTTGTCAGGGAGCCCCAGAGAGCAAACTCAGAGAGAGAGTTTAAATCCTGTGATTAGGGAAAAGCATGCCCAAGGTTGTTGGTATAATCTCCTCCTCCAATGGAGAGTTGTATCTGGGTGCTGCAGCATGCGGGGTAAATGTACCAAAGGACCCACTGGGGTAGGCAAATATGAAGAGAGCCCTCTAAATAGAATGTAAATATATATAAAAAAAGATGTATAAGTAACTGAGTATAAGATTTTTTTGACATATAAATATATGCACTGAGAGCTGTAATACAAAAGAGTACCTGTAGGGGTCAGACCGTGGACAACGTTAAGGGCCTTAAAGTTGTATATGACTCTAAAAGGAGTTAATTAAAGCGGGACTGTACTGAAAAAAAATAATTTAAAAGCCAGCAGCTACAAATACTGCAGCTGCTGACTTTTAAAAAATGGACACTTACTTGTCCCTGGTTCCAGCGTTGTCGGCAGCAGAGGCCGATCGCTCGCTCGGCTCTCTGCTGTAGCCGGCGCCATTCTCGTGAGGGAATCAGGAAGTGGCTTCACTTCCCGATTCCCTACTGCTCATGTGCGAGTCGCGCGGCGCAATGAGAATCTTCAGCGCTGTCTGCCGGGACACGTGTGTGTCCCGGCAGACAGCGCGCCGGGACAGGAACTTGCGTAAACTCCCACGGGAGTTTATGCCGGAAGTGGGTGCAGATACCTGTCTTAGACAGGTATCTGCACCCCCCTCCCCCCTGAAAGGTGCCAAATGTGACACCGGAGGGGGGGAGGGTTCCGAAAAGCGGGAGTTCCACTTTAGGGTGGAATCCCGCTTTAAATACACACTATTATAATATGAACTATAGAGGCATTTGAATCTGGTCAAAAATTGGCCAGTATAGTAATCTAAGGGTGTATTTGTTTATTGAACAGTATTTAAACAGCTGCAGCAAAGTTTAGAGGGTGTTCCAATCCACGATGCATGTACTCAAACTTGCATATATTGGATAGAGACTCTAGGGTAAAGTAAAAAAAAAAAAGGATTTTTTAATATGTATATAAATATATATATTTTTTTAAACATATTTTTATTGATATTTTCACGATACCCTTCACATCAAAGCAGTTGACAGGCATGATATACAAAAATCCAACGTATCTAATATACAATGGTATTGAATAAGCCTTAGTATTAATATAAGTGCGGGGAAGGGCAGGAGAGGTAAGATAATGGAGAAAAAAAAAAAAAAAGGAAAGGGGGGGGGGGGCGTTTACCTGCGTGTAACCGAAGTAAATCAATTTAAGTTTACATAAAGACAGTGGCCGCTTTGAGTAAAGTACAAAATGAAACCCTCAGGAGTGGAAGCTTTTGTGATCGAATCTGTATTAGGCAAAGAAACAGTAAGCAAAAGAGAGAGAATAAAATACAGTCGTAAGATCCCTGTCTCAAAGGTCCAAGTAGGTGGAGGACGTCCTTCCGAGGTTATTGGTTTGCCGTGAAAGGAGTATGTGGCTGTTGAGGACAAGAGGTGGTTTGTGAGGTCGTTAATTTAAGTTTCCCCAGCATGTAAGTAAGGTCATGTTTTAAATACCATTCAGTGTATCTAAATGGGTAGATGATAGATGAAATGTCCTCCACGTGGAATGTGTTCAATATGTATATATTTAAGTCAGGATATACTTGGCAGTGATACTCAATGGTCACCCAGGACGCAAATTCAGATCGCAGCCAAAGCACTAAAGGGATGTATTGTGCACTTCCAACACATTTAAGTATGATCATTCAATCCAAATGTGTTTAAAACGGATTAATGATATGATCCATATACATTGGGATATATATCAGCCAATGTGAATTCCAAATTTGGCTCAGTATGCATCACAGTGCACATCGAGCCATGTAGATTGCCTCTAATCCTGTGCCAGAAGCCAAATGCATGAGAGGCCCAGTCAGGGGGCAGACAACAAACGTGTGTAATAGTGACATAACCAAAAAGGTGGATAACTTGAGAGAAAACATTTTTTTTTTATATATTTACCTTGCAGCCAAGTAATCAGATGTGACAGCTCCTCTGACCATCAACCCAGGATCTGGGGAAGGTACAGAGATTGAGAGCTGCACATCCGTCTAAATTTCCCTCCCCCCAATGTCCCCGTGCGACCAATGATAGGTCACGCAGTATGGCCCGACCCCACCCACACCTCCTGCCGGCACGTCAGGCGGATTGCGCATGTCCATCCACAGAAGTGGGCGGGCGGCTCTGTGTGCCGGTCGGCCCTATGGGCATAACCCTGGAATGACAGTCAGCGTGGCAGATACACCAAAAGAGGAGAAGGAGGTATAATATTGTAGGGACAGATTATGGGCAACAGTAGCCCAAAGAGTAATGGCTCATCATGGGGATTACCTTGCAAGGAAAAAATAAAGACGATTAATAGTAACATTGCATTAACAATAAACAACCAAGATGACATTCTATATAATAGCCACTATGCATGATATACATGATATATACAAATGATACATTATACAAATGCAGAAAGAATTTTATCCCCATAACAGGATCTTACATCCAGAAGAGACATAGTGTGCCCGACTGGGAAGTATATACATTATACAACAGCTATAGTGGACAGCCAGTAAATCAATTACATTCAGGTTATTGTAATGCAAAACATCAATGGAAATGCAATTATTTAAAATAGAAAAATCCTATGAATAAATGTAAGCCTGAAATACATCTATATATGGTCAAAAGGCATAGATGAACTCAATTATACAGTTAGATATTCAAAATGCTTAATGATCCCCCACGCCACAGACACATAGCCACTAGGTGAGCAGCCCTGCGACGGGAGGCAGGCAGTGGATGGATGGAAACAGCCAGGACCAGAGTGGATGGACACACAGCGGAGATCCGAAAGTGGTGGAGGAGCTAAAGGGGGACCGCACAATCCCCCAAAGGTACAAGGGGGATAGGAGGGGGGCTGGACAGAGATAAGGGGAGACTCCCAGAGCTGGGCACTACACCTTCAGACCAGGGAATACAGCCACCCTCCTCGAGGGACATGGAGAGCCAGCAGGAGAACAAAATGAGAAGCCCCCCCACCCCAACCCACATAAGTCTGCATACCTCAGAGTATATAGAAACCTTGCAAAAACTAACAGACACCCCGATATTAGACATCCTGGGTGGAGACAGAAGGAGTCCGGAAATAGCAGAACTGAGGGAAGATCAAAAAAGAAAGGATGAAATAATGGCCACACACTTGGCTAGACACCCTAACAAATACACACCAGAAATGGAGGAAGTGGTCCCAGAGGGATATACAGTGAAAAGGGGGACAGAGCAGGACTTTAATGACCTCAGAAATTTGATAAAAGCACTACCAACAAAATCTGATATACAAGATTTAATCTACAAACTAGAGAAATCATGTAAACAAGTGGTGGAAGATTTAAGGGAAGAGGCTGGGGCAGTAGGACACAGAGTGGAAATACTGGAGGAGGATCAAGATGAGATAAAGCTAGCAATGGGAGAGGCCCAAGAAATTATTAAAAAAACAAGAAGACATGATGAACATGTTCAAAGATCAATTAGACGATTTTGAAAACAGAGAACGCCGCCAAAATATCAGAATACGAGAGTTACCAGAAAGATATAGTAATGATGAGCTAATGGGGACTGTTCAAAGAATTTTTTCACAAATCTTGGGACAGGATAGAAGGGAACATGTAGAAATTTACAGATTACATTGTTTTACAAACCTATTAAAATAAATAAAGAGAGGCTGAGGGATGTAATATGCAAAACCCATAGATACACGGAGAAAGAGGCAATAATGAAAGCTGCAAGAGACACACCCATGATTAAATTCGAAGGTACAGAAATTGCACTGTTCCCCGACATATCACGCAGGACTCTAATGCAATGTAGGATGGTGCGTCCTTTGTTGGAAGTATTGAGAAAAAGGGAGATCAGATATCAATGGGAAACAGGTTGTGTATGGTACGCCGCGCTTAGGTAGGATGTGACTGGGTTGCAGCCACCTCAGGGTAAGAGAGAGGGAGCTATCCTTGGAGTGAGCCTCACTACTTAGAGCATAATAATTGGTAATACTGAGGTCAGGCGCTACCTATATTTTGAGTAAGAGACTTAGGAGTAAAAATAAAGTGCGTCCCCTAATTGCAGTTGATAATGCCAAGAGTGCCAAGCATAATTTAAACGGTAAAATGCTACAATGGCCACCAATATAAAAAACACACCAATATGAAGGTAGTGCGTCACCTGATTGAGCTCAATATAAAGTCACCTAATTGAGCCTAATAGTGACAGTAGTGCCAAACATAGGGTCAGTTATAAGCTGCTATAATAATCAACAATATACAAAACAAGTCAATCAGTGTTGAAGAAAGTGATATATAACCCATAGGAAAGAGGCTGGCCTAATGTGATTTAGCTCAATGGTAATCACCTGGGCCAGCGACGAAAGAAACACCTATTGTGTATATCTCGAATATATAAACCATATAAATGTTTGTGCTACCATCAGCTGCACAAAGAATGCCAATGTGATTAGCAGAGTGCTGGGTGACGTGCACATTTAATAACAAAGTGTTAGATGTACGGTGACATTACATAAGTGACTCACCATGTGTAAGGGGTTAAAGCCCCCTAGGGTGTATGTGATAAATGAAAATGTTTTTATATACCACACCTAATCAAAAGTGAGTTGGTGTAACCAGAAGCGCCTAGGCAAGATATGCTGTTATGCTAGGTAAGCTGTTATGATGCAGTTTAGATATATTAAGAGAAACCGGTATTGTAATTCATAGTGGTACCAGAGATCATATCATTATACTCCACATCAGATTGTATCATCAGAGTGTGAGGAGTGCACTATAAAAACAATTCACAATTAAACAGTATATGCTATGAAAAGTCCAACACATGCATTAATGAGGTTTGAAAAGTCCAAACTAAAAACTTCCAAGGACAAGGAGATTATTTGGTGACTGGGTTGTGCTCATAATAATTCTTCAGGTGACTTCGGTGCTCCCCCTTCGGGTTTCCCACTCACCGGATGCCTGCACCCCTGCAGGGGTAACAAGCCTGTAGATTACACTGAAGCTCGATCAGATCTCAGCCAACTCTAGGATCCAACTCTTATTTCTCCTTTGCTGGGCTCATGTAGAGGCACTCAGATGTGGTAATATGAAAATATTCTCACTTTGTGATGGGGGACAGAAAATTATAGTACACCGGCCGCGCACGCACCACTCGGGGGGCCGCCTTGAGAGCCTCTACTCCTCCCATCCCCTCAAAAACATCTGTTTACTTGGCTGCAAGGTAAATATATCGAAAAATATTTTTTTCTCTCAAGTTATCCACTTTTTGGTTATGTCACTATTACACACGTTTGATGTCTGCCCCCTGACTGGGCCTCTCATGCATTTGGCTTCTGGCACAGGATTAGAGGCAATCTACATGGCTCCATGTGCACTGTGATGCATACTGAGCCAAATTTGGAATTCACATTGGCTGCTATATATCCCAATGTATATGGATCATATCATTAATCTGTTTTAAACACATTTGGATTGAATGATCATAGTTAAATGTGTTGGAAGTGCACAATACATCCCTTTAGTGCTTTGGCTGCGATCTGAATTTGCGTCCTGGATGACCATTGAGTATCGCTGCCAAGTATATCCTAACTTAAATATATACATATTAAAAAATCCTTTTTTTTTTTTTTACTTTACCCTAGAGTTTCTATCCAATATATGCAAGTTTGAGTACATGCATCGTGGATTGGAACACCCTCTAAACTTCGCTGCAACTATTTAAATACTGTTCAATAAACGAATACACCCTTAAGCCCCATACACACGGTCGGATTTTCCAATGGATTCTGTCCTATCAGACAATGTTGTCGGAAATTCCGACCGTGTGTAGGCACCATCGGACAGTTTCCATCGGATTGTCTGACGGACAAAGTCCTATCTCCTGCTGGATAGATTTTTTGACAACAAAGTCCGATCACACCAAATCCGATCGTGTGTAGCGAATTCCAACGGACAAAGTGCTACGCATGCTCAGATCACATTACAAGACCAAAGCTATTGGCTACTAGCCTCTACGTAGTCCCGTCGTAGGCAACAAACGTCACCACGTTCAGAATGATCGGATTTTCCGACAACTTTGTCCGACCGTGTGTACGCAAAACCAACATCGGACAAAGTACGACGGACATGATCCGACGGACCTGGTCCTCGGATAATCCGCGCGTGTGTATGGGGCTTAAGATTACTATACTGGCCAATTTTTGAACTGTTTCAAATGCCTCTGTAGATCATATTATAATAGTGTGTATTTAATTTAACTCCTTTTAGAGTCGTCCACAATATACAACTTTAAGGCCCTTAACGTTGGCAATGGTCTGACCCCTACAGGTACTCTTTTGTTTTACAGCTCTCAGTGCATATATTTATATGTCAAAAAAATCTTATACTCAGTTACTTATACATCTCTTTTATATATATTTACATTCTATTTAGAGGGCTCTCTTCATATTTGCCGAGCCCAGTGGGTCCGTTGGTGCATTTACCCCACATGCTGCAGCATTTAGATACAACTCTCCATTGTAGGAGGAGATTATACCAACAACCTTGGGCATGCTTTTCCCTAATCACAGGATTTAAACTCTCTGTCTGAGTTTGCTCTCTGGGGCTCCCCGACAAGGAAATCTAGACATGACTATGGTCCAACTTTGTTTTTAAATAATATTGAAGTGTCTTCACACACATCATATACACATTTGTAAGTCTGATCTTTGTTTTTTGTTCTATTGTGCTTTTTATCCCATATTGTCATAAGATGTGATGTCTGATATACTATTCTCTCATTGTATTCTCTAATAGGGTTCTCTTTTTCTGTATCCCCCCCCCCCCCCCTGAAGAAGGAGGAAAATATTTGTATCTCCGAAACATGTTGAATTTGAGAGGTTACCTAAAATCATGATGTGCATTTTGTTTATTTTGTATGGTTTTTAGACACTATACTTTTAATGCATTTATCTTCATGTTGTTGCTTTTTCAATAAATTTACTACTACAATACTTTATTTAAAATGTAGTCTTGGGTAAAAAATGGTGTGCCTTAAAAGTCCACCACACAGGGGATCCTTCCCTTTTTCCTTTTTTTCGTTCTGGGGAATCAAGCCTGACTTTCCTCCTGTGACGCGGGAAATGGCTTTCTGTAACCTTTCTGCAAAGAGTGATTTACCATCAAAAAATGATATTTACACTAATTTTGTTTTGACACTGTGTCAGCTGCCCGTAGTTCTGACCACAATACCCATATGGCTATCACAAGTAGTGACGTTGATCTTGCGAAGTAACAAATTGTATCCATCGCCATCTCACCAGTGAAATCTGCTGAGAGACATAATTCGTCCAAAGCCTTGACTATATTTTCCCTAGGGACATTTTGATGAATCACTGTTTCCATGTTTTTGGTCCATGTCTACATGGCTTTGGATAGAGATAAGGCAATTGCTGACTTCCAGGTGTTTACCCACCATTTGGTAAGCTCCTTTAAGTTGGGGTCTATTCATCTGTCTAAAGGATCCTCCAATTGAGGCTGAATTATCGATTGGTGAGATGAAATTCTTTCCACGAAAGATACCCCTTTGAGTACGTGTAATAGGGTTAAAGAGTCATACAAACTGTACTATTCTTGTAATATACATTACTGTACCTTCTGTATCTTCGCCTGATTTACCCTGTTAAATAAATAAAGAATTTACAAAAAAAAAACATTTGGACGTGATATAAATATGTATGTGACTACAGTATTTCATTGTCAGTGATAGGCAGTGTGTGTACACCTATGATTGTGATCAAACTGTATTCCTTACTTTTAATATTTTCTTAAATAAATTATGTATATATTTTTACATTAAGTTAGTCTGACTAACATATTTGAAAAACTAGTGGAGAAGATTGAGCATGAGGTGCACAAATCCACCATAGCCCTTTCACAAGAATTGCATGTATTGGCAGTCGCACAGATGTGCTAGAAACAAAACATGATGAACTCTCCCTGGCACATAATGACCTGCGGAAAGATTATGAGACCTTGGCCGACAATTTTGCATTTATGCAAGCCCAAGTCGAAGATCTCAACAATAGAAACTGCCAGCATAATATCAGAGTGCGCGGTATACCTGAGACAGTCACTGAATTAATGCCAGCCATTGAAAAGATTTTCCACAACCTCCTCCCTGACAAACCCTTGTCAGCTTTCACTTGTGATAGGATTCACAGGGCACTGCGCCCCAAGCCAACACCAGATAAACCCCCCAGGGACGTTATCATGTGTATGAAAGACTTTCTGGTTAAAGAAGACATAATGAGAGCCTCAAGAAACACACACAGCATAGATCTTGATGGCAAAAGATTACAGATTTTCCCTGACATCTCTCCAGCCACCTTGGACAGGAGACGCAGGATGAAAGATGTAACCAGCATTCTTCAAAATGCAAGAATCAAATATGAATGGGGCTTCCCCTTTAAGCTTACAGTCCCTCACAATGGCTCTACCTACACAGTTTATAATGTGATTGAAGGCAAAGACTTGAGGGTTAAACAGAGCCTACTGGATCCTGAACCTCCCAATTGTCTCCCAATCACACCTAGACCCTCACTGATATGGTCTACACACCATCCACTCGTCGCAACAGCAGCAATCAGAAGCGCCTAAGACAAGCATTTCAAGATCTTGTACCCTGACTGTCCAATTGACCATCATATCTCCTCTTGTTCTTAAATATTCTGGGGAAATGTCCTACCAGCCCAGCATTTATCCCCAATGTGTCCAAGTTTCACTAAAGTGAAGGAGAATACCTAAGAAGAGAGAATTTTTTTTTTCCCTTTCTTTTTTTTTTTTTCTCCTAGGTATCGAACACACCAGACGTTTCTGCACAAAATAATAGTTGCTGCTATTAGAATATGGTTCTCTTTTATTTCTTTATTAGGCTCCCTCTCACACCGGTTACTCCTCTACAAGAGACATCTGGTAACAAGCTTTACCAAACCCATCTACAGATCTACCTTTTCACTGTTTTTCTATAATGTCCCCTCTGGGGCTATTACCCCCTCCGACAGTCCACACTGCCTGCAGGTGGACTGTGGGATTGGGGCTGATACACAACAATCAGATGACTAGAGTACCGGGTATGGAATGTTTTGAAAAAATGATGCTGCCTACTATCCTGTTCCTTTACATATTAGGACTTCATAGGTATCTTGACAAGATTTGATATTGGGCTACTCCAGAATTAATGTTGTGATCTTGCTAGATATAATATATGGTTTGTAGATCGCATATCTACCCCCAGGAATACCATTGCACACCAGCTTTAGAATGAAGGGGAAGAGGGGGGGAGGGATTTTTTATTTTTTTTCCCCCTTTTTTACCTGTTAAATCCGTCGTCGCTGAATTAACCCCCATCCTGTATATGTGGCTGGCTGCACTCCCAGACATTGTTTGGGTACTGCACTTGGCCGTATGTATAGGAATAGGACTCTTTAGTCCTATGGTTGAACATATTTTTTCATTTGACAGGATTTTTCTTGTCCCAATGACAATTTTTTTATTCACTCTATTTGTATTTCAATGTTGCCTTTTTGGCTAAAGTTATACTTTTGATAAAACATGGAAGTCAATACACCTCATTACAGCTATGCAATTTTCTCATTGGTTTTGCTATGATAGCTTACTATAAGATGTCAAACATTTATGATATACTAATCTTTGTGCCATTGCATGTGATTCAATCTCTCACACTCATGTGGTTGGACGCGGAAAAAACATCATGCATCGTCATGCATCGTCATCGTCATGGAAACATACTGCATCGTGATAACTTTCTTCCCCCCGACCCAGGTCAGTCAAATAGGATATCCCTCTTCGTAGGGCATGGTTCCAATGGGTCTTAAGGTAATCTCGCACAATGTGCAGGGCTTTAATTCCCCTCTCAAAAGAAAAAAAGCTTTCCAATTTTACAAAAGAATCGGTGCAGATATCATATTGATGCAGGAGACTCACTTTGGGACCAGAGGCTGAAGACATATATTCCAAAGACAACAATACAATAAATACACACAGACTACAAAAAGTGGATTACAATGGCCGTGGTCCTTTATTATTGGCATAATAATAATACCATTTTAATAATATAATATCACTTTACATTACCACATTACCAACATATACAAATAGTCCAGCTATTAGAGCTCGAACTATATACAAACATAACATGAAATAGTTCAGCCATTAAAGCTCAAACTATACTAACCAAATATACCAAAAAATACCCCGTATATAGATGTAATATAGCCACATAACAAGAACCACGACATAGGGAGGGAGGGAGGGATGCGTCTTCTTAAAGTGCCGGCGCTGAAACTAAAAAACCGTTGATGACTCTGCCCTTTTATAGGTAAAGTCACATGACCATTATGTCTGTTACTGTCCTTTATTTTCATAAAGTTTATTGTCAACTGTCATCTTTATTTTTATATTAAAATGACATGTCTCAGTCCCTGGTCCCATAGGCAGGGGTCGCTAATGGGCTCTTCCTGCCATTCATGGGACCAGAGGCTGAAGACATATATTCCAAAGACAACAATACAATAAATACACACAGACTACAAAAAGTGGATTACAATGGCCGTGGTCCTTTATTATTGGCATAATAATAATACCATTTTAATAATATAATATCACTTTACATTACCACATTACCAACATATACAAATAGTCCAGCTATTAGAGCTCGAACTATATACAAACATAACATGAAATAGTTCAGCCATTAAAGCTCAAACTATACTAACCAAATATACCAAAAAATACCCCACATGCCAGGCAAAAGAATTTAAAAAGCCTGGCACCCCACCCGGGCCACGGCCAATTCCACACACATTTGTAAATCTAAATTAAAAATATCCAAACCAATATCGGACAGATGTACCCCATCAGGGCGGTAAAAACCAACCAACCCGCCCTCTAAATCGGAATGGCGAAATGAAAAACCCTGAACCAAAGGCATGAATTTCGAAACCATTCTATTCACCCTCTTTCTGATTTTCTCCAGATATAACAAGTTCGGGTCACGCAGCCATGTAAACCTCTGAATAATCTCAGAAAAAACCAAAACAGTATCAGGGAGAATAGAATGTAAGTGAAGAAAATCCAATTTAATTTGGGAAACCAAATCCAGCGTCTTGTGTAAACCTAAATCATTCCCCCCTAAATGAATAATAATAACGTCAGGTTTATTCAACATAAACAACTCAGTTAACAGAGGACGGAGGTCAAACCACGACATGCCACGAGAACCATGCCAATCAAGAACAATAGAAGATGGATCTAAACTCAAATTAGTCCCGTAGACTCTGTTTGCTGCACGGATACTGGCCCAGTGAATGAAGGAGTGTCCAACCAGCCATACAGAGAGAGAAGAACCTAAAATCAGAAGAAACAAAGGTCAGGACGAACATAAGATCGGAAGCACTCAGATTTCCAACCACCCAACATTTTTATATCAGAGTCAGGCAAACCCATTTTCGCTGCCTCAGTCGCTGCGCCAATGCGAAACGAGTGGCTGGTCACATGTAGGTGACCCAGCTTCAAATGACACAGGCATTTTTTGAGAACGGCAGAAAATTGACGTTGGGTGACAGGGTGGCCAGAAGAGTGGAGCAACAAGTGAGGGGAAAGGAAAGACCGGTTCAACAAATACTTAGACAACCATAAGAAAGCACACACAGGAGATTCAGCTCTCCGACCGATAACGATCTTACGGCCTTTGCCCAACTGATCAGTCTTGCTAAATCGCAAATTAATATGAACAACTTCAGGACCCAAAGAAATATCTGAATACAACAGGCCACCCATCGATGAAGAAGTTCGTGGAAACAATTCCGAAATGCGGAAAGCACCGAAAAACATCAAACTGAACGATGTTTTGAACAACAAGTCTTCATACTGTGAATAGCAAACAACCGAAGTTGCAGATAATAAATGATGTAACAGGTGCAAAGTAACTGGGACACGTGAATCGCAGCGGAAACAACGCTTACGATAACCTTTAAGAGCCTGCTTAACCAAGAAAAATGATGAAAAAGGAGGGAAACCACGGCTCTTAAAAAAGAAAGAAATTCCCGACAAAATCTTTAAGATGTGGGAATACGCATAAGAGCGACGCATCAAATGTTCTAAAAAACGAAGAACCAATTCCTCAGAGAAAACGGTAGATGGAACATTCAACGACACCAAAAAAGAGATCCATAAATTCCACGCGGCGTTGTAATTCGCCCACGTGGAGGGTGCCAGGGAGTTCAGAAAAGCGGAATTCACACATTGCAAATCACGGACCACAGATGTTCCGGGCATGGAAGACCAATTAGATCTGCATCCGGGGCCAGGGTACGAAAACGGTCTATCTGAAAACGTGACAGAGAATCAGATATCACGTTAGTAAAACCCGGTATATATTTAACCTTTATCCAAATATTCAACTCAAGACACTTAAAAACAATACTCCGTAAGACTGCCAAAACTGGCAATGACTTGGAAGACAAGCAGTTAATCGCATATGCCACTCCTTTGTTGTCAGAGTGGAATAATAAACGGGAATTACGCAAATGAACACCCCAAATCTCCAATGATACCAAGATTGGGAATAATTCAAGAAGGACGATGTTACCTTGTTCATGCCAAAACGAAGGCCAGGTGCCAGCTGACCAATGACCCTGGTAAAAGGCGCCATAGCCGCAACTGCCAGCCGCATCAGTAAATAAAGAGATAACAGATGCATCCTGAAATGGAGTCTGCCAAAAAGCGCGGCCATTAAAAGATTCAAGAAACTTCTTCCAAACCAACAAATCCGCCGTCAAAGGGGCAGATATGCGCACAAAATGATTAGGCGACTTAAAACCAGAAATGGCCATGTACAATCTCCTAGAAAAAATGCGGCCTATTGGGACAATGCGTGTAGCAAAGGCGAGTAAACCCAACAAAGACTGCAGAGTGCGAACCGTAACTTTACGTTTAGCAAGAACCAAAGAGATCATGTAACGCAAACGATCTAATTTTGCCTGAGGTAGGCGGCATTCCATTACAGCAGTGTCGATCGTAATTCCAAGGAAATCCAAACAAGTAGTAGGCCACACAGACTTGTCAACAGCCAAAGGAACCCCAAAACGATGGCAAGTTAAACGAAATTCCGTGAACAAATAAAGGCACTCAGAAGTGCTAGCAGGGCCACAAAACAAAAAATCATCTAAATAATGTAAAATATTAGAAGAACCTGTCAAAAAACTAACTACCCACTCTAAAAATGACGAAAAAGTTTCGAAATAAGTGCATGATAAAGAACAGCCCATCGGAAGACATTTGTCAAAGTAATCTAAACCTTCATGGCGGAAACCCAATGAATTAAAGGCCGAAGGGTGTATGGGTAACAAGCGAAATGCAGATTTTATGTCGGCCTTGGCCATAAAGGCTGACACTCCAAGGCGACGTATCTTAAAAATTGCATCATCAAACGAAGCATACGTGACAGTGCTTAATTTCGAATCGATTTCGTCGTTCAGAGAATAACCAACAGGGTAGGATAGATGATGGATCAAGCGGAAACTATTTGGCTCTTTCTTAGGGATCAAACCCAAAGGAGATATCCTAAATTCAGCAAACGGAGGAACAAGAAAGGGTCCGGCCACCCTGCCGTCACAAACTTCTTTTGAAATTTTTTCCGAAACAATAGCCGGAAAACGACGGGCGGAAGCTAAGTTGTCACAACTTATGCATCCCGGACCTGAAAACCTCGGTAATCGAAAACCAAATAAAAAACCCTCAATGAGTACTTCCGCTCTCTGGCGGTTTGGCCATATGCGAAGGAACGGCAACATGGCGCAAAGCTTCACTGGCGTGGCTCCCGGCACGAAAAGTATAATTAGAAGCCATTTTTTGACGAAACGACTCATCATAATAAAACCAGGCTAAACCCGGAAAATTCTTATATGCTTCAAGGATTATATCCAGGTGTCTGAATAAACCGCTGCAAAGATCTGGGCGTTTCTCACCCAGAATGCTTGCATAAATACAATAGGCCTGAAGCCAATTATTAAAAGAACGCGGAACAGATCGTTTCTTGTCATCGTCAATCTTATCCGTATCTTTAAAATCCAAACGATTTTCCTTAAATGAAGGTAATAGAGAAAGAATTTCAACATATTCTCCCCTCCAAATTTTATTCTTGACCGACGGTGACAAATGAAAACCAAGGGGCGAGATCTCACACGCCATCGCTTCCTTGAAACAGCATTCCGGAACAACATGAGAAGTGGTCGGCAAAGGCAAAATAGGAACTTCAGCAACTGATGCAACATTCGCAGGCGAACGTATATTTACAGCAGGCAAAGAACCAGCATTAACATCAGTAAAACACTTTTTAAAATTGTCAGCAAGCGAAGCAAAAGATGACATCCAGGACAATAGGTCCTGCAATTGCGGAGACTCACCACTAGGTGTCATCTGTGGAATAGGATGTGAAACCACAGGCTGAGCAGACCCAGAAGTATCCTCAGAAAAAACCCTTGCAGACTGTAACATTGCAGAATTATTTGCTGTAGGAAAAGACATTGAACTAAAAGCATCAATAGGTAGATCATGATTATTATTAGGCAGTACATGCATAGACACAGAAGATTGCGACTCAGTACCGCACACATTTGTAGTATCCAAACCGCCAACATTAACCAGATCAACATCTGACATTAATAAAAAAGGTGCATTTTTATTAGCATTGCATTTTTTGCTTTTTTCAGCAAATTTACCTTTTTTTATTGGTGGAGGTCCCCGGGGTTCGATCCGGCGGACCTTTCTCTTATTGTTGCTGGGCACCATGCCAGTATCAACTGCGCATGAGCCTTCGTTCGGCGGCATCATTGAGGCTTGGGCCGAAGCAGGAGGGAAGGAAGACGGCGTCATCGTGGGAGGAGCAGGCGAGCTGTCCATCATAGAAGGCTCCCTCTGAGAAGACATGGGCTGAAACGGAGGAGGGGCCCCGGGAGGAAATGATGCACCAGCGGGACCCGGAAGGTAAACCGGAGGCTGGTGAAGCTGTGGGAAAGAGAGAGGGAGAGAAGGGGGGGGAACGGAGGCAGAGAAAACAGGGGAAGAGGAGGATGAAAGGCAGGATCTCATCCATGAATCCCCGTCTGGCGCGGCGGCCCGCTCCATCATCTGACGCAGGAGATTTTCCATCTAGGCAACGAAGGGGATGCGTCTTCTTAAAGTGCCGGCGCTGAAACTAAAAAACCGTTGATGACTCTGCCCTTTTATAGGTAAAGTCACATGACCATTATGTCTGTTACTGTCCTTTATTTTCATAAAGTTTATTGTCAACTGTCATCTTTATTTTTATATTAAAATGACATGTCTCAGTCCCTGGTCCCATAGGCAGGGGTCGCTAATGGGCTCTTCCTGCCATTCATTCCTCCTCCAGCCACCCTAATTACTTTAATAGAATGTACAACCAATCTTATTATACTACTTTTGACAACAAGTCTCGCAGTGTTGCAGTATTTGTTCGCAATTCTATTATATTAGATATTCAGAACATCTACAGAGACACTAATAGTCGTTTCATTCTTATTAAATGTATTATTAACAAACGTGAAGTTACAATAGCGTCAGTATTAGGGATGAGCCGAACACCCCCCCGTTCGGCTCGCACCAGAACCCGCCAACGGACCTAAAGTCCGTGCGAGCTTTAGAACCCTATTAGTTATAATGGATGCGAACGTTTGAAATCAAAAGTGCTAATTTTAAAGGCTCATATGCATGTTAATGTCATAAAAAGTGTTTGGGGACCTGGGTCCTACCCCAGGGGACATGTATCAATGCAAAATTTTTCTTTAAAAACGGCCATTTTTTCAGGAGCAGTGATTTTAATAATGCTTAAATTGAAACAATAAAAGTGTAAAATTCCTTTAATTTTCGTACTTGGGGGGTGTCTATAGTATGCACGTAAAGGGGCGCATGTTTGCTGTGCTTAGAACTGTCCCTGCAAAAAGTGTCGGCTAATTGACGGCTCCCGTAATACAGAGAACAGTCATTCATTGAAAGTCATTCATAAAAAAAAAGTCATTCATAAAAAATAAAAAAAATGAAAAAAAAAAAAAGCGTGGGGGTCCCCCCAAATATAATAACCAGGCCCTTCAGGTCTGGGATGGATATTAAGGGGAACCCCAGCCAAAAAAAAAATGGCGTAGGGTCCCCCTCAAAATCCATACCAGACCCTTGAGGTCTGGAATGGATTTTAAGGGGAACCCTAGCCAAAAAAATGTCGTGGGGTCCCCCTCAAAATCCATACCAGACCCTTATCCGAGCACGCAACCTGGCAGGCCGCAGGAAAAGAGGGGGGGACGAGAGCGCCCCCCCCCCGCCTGAACCATACCAGGCCACATGCCCTCAACATTGGGAGGATGCTTTGGGGGTCTAAGACCCCCAAAGCACCTTGTCCCCATGTTGATGAGGACAAGGGCCTCGTCCCCACAACCGTGCCCGGTGGTTGTGGGGGTCTGTGGGCGGGGGGCTTATCGGAATCTGGAAGCCCCCTTTAACAAGGGGACCCCCAGATCCCAGCCCCCCCCTGTGTGAAATGGTAAGGGGGTACAAAAGTACCCCTACCATTTCACAAAAAAAGTGTCAAAAATTGTAAAAAAATGACAGGAGACGGTCTTTGACAATTCCTTTATTAAAATCTTCTTTCTTCTTTCTTCATCCTTCGGTTTCTTCATCTTCTCCTTCCGTCATCTTCTTCCATCTTCTTCTTCCAATTTCTTCTTCCTCCGATCCGCTTCTTCTTGCGCTGGTCTTCTCGTCCTTCTCGTCCGGCATCTTCTTCCATGGCGTCGGCATCTGTTCTTCTGTCGGGCCGCTCCTCGCAATGGGAGGCTCCCGCTGTGTGAGGCTTCGCTCCGTCTGACAGGTCTTTTGTAACGGAGGGCACCTGGTGACCCCACCCCCCTCTGACATCATGGGGAAAGCCGCAGACCCCCACAACCACCGGGCACGGTTGTGGGGACGAGGCCCTTGTCCTCATCAACATGGGGACAAGGTGCTTTGGGGGTCTCAGACCCCAAAAGTATCCTCCCAATGTTGAGGGCATGTGGCCTGGTACGGTTCAGGCAGGAGGGGGGGCCGCTCTCACCCCCCCTCTTTTCCTGCGGCCTGCCAGGTTGCGTGCTCGGATAAGGGTCTGGTATGGATTTTGAGGGGGACCCCACGCCATTTTTTTTGGCTAGGGTTCCCCTTAAAATCCATCCCAGACCTCAAGGGTCTGGTATGGATTTTGAGGGGGACCCTACACCATTTTTTTTTTTTTTTTTGGCTGGGGTTCCCCTTAATATCCATCCCAGACCTGAAGGGCCTGGTTATTGAATTTGGGGGGACCCCCACGCTTTTTTTTTTGTTTTTTTATCAATGAATGACAGTTCTCTGTGTTACAGGAGCCATCAATTCATTAGCCGCGAGTGATTTTAAATAGCTTTTTTCCTGCAAAAATGACACTTTTTGCAGGGACAGTTCTAAGCACAGGAAACCTGCCCCCCTTCACAGGCCACCTATAGACACCCCCCAGATGTGATACTGCAATGCTGTACTAACAGCACGCACACACAAATCCCCAGAAATAGAGCACATATTCTCACTTTCTCAGCAGTCAGCAGCACACTGACACAGAAACATAATATGCGAGGCCTCCGCCGCGGCGGCCTCTTATACCGTGGGGCGTGTACTAAAGCCCCTGAGCTATAATTGGCTACAGGCATCCTGCCTGTAGCCAATTATGGCTCTCCTCGCTTCCGGCGCTGTGATTGGCCAAGCATGCGGGGTCACAGTGCATGCTTGGCCAATCATCAGCCAGCATTGCACTGCGACTGGCGCAATGCATTGCGGGCTGCTCGCATCACACGAATTTGATGCGAGCGGCCCAAATAGTTCTGGGCTCGCCGAACGGGCGAACGCCCGATGTTCGATTCGAACATGGGTTCGAATCGAACACCGGGCCCATCCCTAGTCAGTATATGCCCCTAATGATTCACAATCATTGTTTTTCACTAAATTCTTTGATGCACTAGACAGATATAACTCACCTCATATAATCCTAGGTAGCGATTTTAACTTAACCGCACACCCTGCTCTAGATAGAAGTAAGGTAGTACCATCCGCCAAGGCCTTCCCTAAAATCCTTAATCACTCTCTTAACAAACTTCAACTTATTGACACCTGGAGGGCACATAATGTAGGCATAAAAGCCTACACACACTACTCATATCCACATGATGTTTTACACCAGACTGGACTACATATGTTGTACCCCTATACTGGTGGCAAACTCTACAAAAGCCAATATTTATCCCTGCCCTTGGTCAGATCACAAAATCACTTCTTTTGAGACATCTCATATAGGTCTCCCTCCCTCCCCATTTAACTGGCATCTAAATGATTCATTACTTACTGACCCAGTTATCTTTCAGTCAATATCTACACATATTGAAAACTATTTTAAAGAAAATGTAAATGATGATACTTCCCCTTCAACTCTATGGGTTGCCCACGAAGCTGTTCTTAGAGGACACTATATCAGCCTAGCTGCTAAAAGAAACAAAGAAAGACTTGCAGACATAAACAGACTGGCAAAGGACCTAAACCACCTACACAATAAAATACAACAAAACCCCACCCAAGAGATTACTCTCCAAATCCAAGAAAAGAGCCAAGCCCTGGACCTCATTCTATCAGCAAACACGGAAAAATCTCTTAGATTCTCAAAAGCAAAATTCCTTCTTCACGGTAACTCCCCCTCAGCTATGTTTGCCAAAAAGTTAAACCAAGATCATAAACCCCCTCACACCTATATAATTAGAAATCAAACCGGTAACCTTGTCACACATCCAGCGGAGGTCTTGAGTATATTCTCTGCTTTCTATAAGGATCTCCTCTCCGGACCCCAATCCAAACCAGAACAAACCTCTAAAAACTCTATTACCTTCCCTCGATACTCATCAAACCAAAGCTCTTAACGCCCCCTGCACGGACTCTGAGATACTTACAATCATTAAATCTCTTAAATCCTCTACAGCCCCAGGTCCTGATGGTTTCTCATCAGCATATTACAAAAAATAGCTAGCTAACTTATCTTTAATCCCAAAACCAGATAAGGACCACTCTCTCCCACAGAATTTCCACCCAATTTCAGTGCTCAATAATGACCTAAAAATTTTTGGGAAGCTACTTGCTGATAGATTGGCCTTAGTTATTACCAATTTAATCCATATTGACCAAACAAGCTTCATCCCAGGTCGTCAGATCGTGGATAATATTAGACTAGTTACTAATATTGTACAAGATGCTAATTTGCACTCTCGGAAACTGTGCCTTTTGAGTTTAGATATTCATAAGGCATTCGATAGTGTTAATTGGGCCTACCTCAATCAACTTTTACCAAAATACGGTATCTCGGGCAATTTCTTACATGGATTTAATGCACTATATCACTCGCCACAGACCAGAATTAGAATCCCGGGACATAACTCAGAGTTTTTCCCCCTTAGTAGAGGAACAAGACAGGGCTGTCCCCTATCCCCCTTATTATTCGCCTTAGCAATTGAACCCTTAGCTCAAAGAATTAAGAATAACATAGACATCAAGGGTTATACTAAAGGAGATGATGAATTCAAAATCAGTTTATACGCTGATGATGCCCTCATATTTCTTTCTGAACACTTGATCTTCATCCCTTCCCTCCTTAAAGAGCTTAATGTATTCCATGACATTTCTGGCCTAAAAATAAATTTAAACATATGCTCTGCCCTACCGATCAATTACCCCCAACAAGAACAGGAACATCTTTCAGGTAATTTCCCATTTGTTTAATGCCCTCAATCATTCAAATATATAGGGATATTAGTGACATCCTCCCACAAAACTCTATACAAAACTAACTACCTTCCACTTTTTTCCCATATCACCTCCCTCCTCAATACATGGTCTAATTTCCACATTTCTTTCCTTGGCAGAATATGTGCCATTAAAATAACTATTCTACCTAAACTCTTGTATTACTTTCGAGCACTCCCAGTGAATATATCAAAATAAAAACTCACATCCCTCCAGAGAGAAATCAATAAATTTATCTGGGCAGGGAAAAAACCCAGATGTAGTTATGCACACATGCATAGATCTCAATCCCTAGGCAGACCTTCCCAACATCTGGTTATATTTCCTCTCAGCTAGACTAATGCAAATCTCTCAGTGGTCCTCTCCATCGCAAAGCACCCCCTGGAAGAGATTTGAAACTCATTCTATTGCTCCATTGAATCTTCAAGGTATCCTTTGGAGCAAACTGAATCTCTACAACAAACTCATTAAGCTCAATACCTTAGTTGCGCACTTCTACCAACTTTGGCTCAAGATATGTGGCCCATTTAGATTGTCTCCTTACTTTTCCATCCTCACCTCTTTCCTAGGAGACCCCAGATTTGTTTTAGCACACAATAACATAGCTCAGTTCTCCCATTGGATTAATAAAGGTTTGACCTCCTTAAATTCTTTACTGACAGATGGGGATTTCACTCCATTTATATTACTACAGGCAAGATGGGACTTTCCCTCTTCAGAATCGCAAAATGACAATCATATCAAAAACTTTTTTACAGACCATTTCCCACCCTCTCCATATCCACATGCCACTGTATTTGAGAAGATATGTATTTCTTCCACAGGTGACAGAGGCCTTATATCAAAAATGTACAATTATCTTAATGGGCTAAATGTACCAGACAGGTCTGGACCGATGCTCCACTGGGAATCCGATCTTGATTGCTTTTTCTCAGCGGAAGACTGGCTTGATATGTCAGACAACCTCCGCAAAAGTAATAAGGCTATAGTATTTAGGGAAACCACCACAAAAGTATTCTCATGGTGGTATTTAACCCCCTCCAAACTCAACACATTTTTCCCCTCAATTTCCCCCAACTGTTTCAGGGGATGTCAAACACCAGGTACTATCCTCCACATATTCTGGAGCTGCCAACACCTCGAGAATATTTGGATTAAAGCAATAGACAGAATTGAAAGTTCTTCCAAACATAAAATTGTACCCACTCCCCAAAACTGCCTTCTATATGCAAATATACCCAACATCCCTCCTCCATGTATGAGACTCTTACATTACTTATGCAGTTTCATCCAATGGATGATCACCTTCAATTGGAAGTCCGATAGCCTTCCATGGTCTCAAGTACTATACAGAATGGAGAATGTTAGATTATCAGAAAGAGTCTTCCATACTTTACATGACTCAATGCATATCTATGACAAAAAATGGTCATACTAGAATCTACCTTAAACCTATACATAGTATATCTCCTTCTAATTTTGATGTTTATCTTTACTCATCAATCAAGCATGTTTTGTCAATAAAAGTATATGTAATATCACCATTGTAATATACAATATCCAAGTCTCCCTATCCCTGTGATGCCTCAAGATTCTCACATGCTATGTACCTTATTTTCATTCCACTGTAAATTCATTGTTTTTTCTATGTTAATTTATTTGTTCTCAGGCTGTACCTGTTTGTATACAATTGAACTTCCAAATAAAACTTTTGTAAACAAAAAATTTCCCTGTCACTTCAGTAAAGAAACTAACATCGATTTGACCCTACTAAAGACTAAAAATGAAACAAAAGCTATTAAGTGTATAGGCAGCTTTATGAACAGACAGAAGGCAGAAAACCCAGCAAACAGTCCACAAAAACCATAGAGTTGGTAAAAATTAATATACGAATTTGACCACAAAAGACATTTTCAAACTTGCGCAAAAAAGCATATAACAAGTTCCTAAAGCAGATAAACAGCCTCACCTGATTGGAAAAGTAAATTTTTCTTCCAGACTGAGACTCTGTGTACACAATTTTCCAATTAAATGAATTTGAAAGTGTAAAGATGAATAATCAATACACGTAAAGAGATATGGAAGGGATAATAAGAATCTAGAACTGACTTAATTATGTTGATGTACTATTGGCAGTTACATATTATACCTAACTATTGAGCAAAACACTTTTTCTAAGATTTGAGAACACTTTCTTAAAAATGTTAATATGGAGCTGCAGATGAGCCATGAATGTCACCAATGACTATAATATTTGTTTCTATAAAAAGAACATAATGTACTAACACAAGATACTAATAGGGCAGGGAAAGGTGCACAACCCCTATAGACATTTGAGGGGCTCAAAATATTCAAGTATTAGCCTGGGTTCACACTATAGCGAATTCGCAGCGGGGCAAAATACTGCGAATTCGCAGGACATTTGAAAACCCATTGTTTTCAATGGGGCACGTTCACACATGTCCGGTGCATGCGCAATGCGAATTGACACAAACACGCAACCGTCCTTGGTGCGGATCCAGTGCGAATTCAGGCCCATTATCTTCTATGGGCACGCATCTGATTCGCACCTGGCTTGCGTTCTGAACAGAAATTCGCAAGTCATTGTACCACCTCTTTAGGGGAAGTCCACGCCCAATTTTTGAAAAAAAAAAACATTGATGAGGACAAGGGCCTCTTCCCGATAACCCTGGCCGTTGGTTGTCGGGGTCTGCGGGCGGGGGGCTTATCGGAATCCGGGAGCCCCCTTTAATAAGGGGGCCCCCAGATCCTAGCCCTCACCCTATGTGAATGAGTATGGGGTACGATGTACCCCTACCCATTCACCTAAGGTGTAAAGTGTAAAGAAAAAAAAACACACAATTTAAAAAAAATTATTTATTGCACTGCTCCGGGGGTCTTCTTCCGTCTTGGGGGGTCTTCTCGCCGGACTCCTCCGCTATATTACCTAGCTCTTTTACCGAGCGGAGAAGCCCGGCTTTCTTCTTCTTCGTCGCCGCCTTCGGGGGTCTTCCGGGGTCTCTTCTGTTCTTGCCGCTGTCGTCGTCTTCTTCTTCTTCAGATGTTGACTCGTCGCTCTCTCTGGCCGGAATGGCAGAGCCGCGCTGTATTGGAACTTATATAGGGACAAGGGGGCAGGGTCACATGCGCATGTCACAGTCCCGGAGGATGCTGGGACTGTGACATCATATGTGGGCGGGGTCACCATGTGACATGAGCATGTGACCCTGCCCCCTTGTCCCTATATAAGTTCCAACACAGCGCGGCTCTGCCATTCCGGCCAGAGAGAGCGACGAGTCAACATCAGAAGAAGAAGAAGAAGAAGATGACAGCGGCAAGAACAGAAGAGACCCCGGAAGACCCCCGAAGGCGGCGACGAAGAAGAAGAAAGCCGGGTTTCTCCGCTCGGTAAAAGAGCTAGGTAATATAGCGGAGGAGTCTGGCGAGAAGACCCCCCAAGACGGAAGAAGACCCCCGGAGCAGTGCAATAATTTTTTTTTTTTTTAATTGTGTGTTTTTTTTCTTTACACGTTACACCTTAGGTGAATGGGTAGGGGTACATCGTACCCCATACTCATTCACATAGGGTGGGGGGCCGGGATCTGGGGGCCCCCTTATTAAAGGGGGCTCCCGGATTCCGATAAGCCCCCTGCCCGCAGACCCCGACAACCAACGGCCAGGGTTGTCGGGAAGAGGCCCTTGTCCTCATCAACATGGGGACAAGGTGCTTTGGGGTGGGGGGCCGCAGGGCGCCCCCCTTCCCCAAAGCACCCACCCCCCCATGTTGACATGTTGAGGGCATGCAGCCTGGTACAGTTCAAGAGGGGGGGCGCTCGCTCGTCCCCAGCCCCTTTCCTGACCTGCCAGGCTGCGTGCTTGGATAAGGGTCTGGTGTGGATTTTGGGGGGACCCCCACGCCGTTTTTTCGGCGTAGGGGGGGTACCCTTAAAATCCATACCAGACCTAAGGGCCTGGTATGCCTCTGGAGGGGGAACTCATGCTGTTTTTTTTATAAAAAATTTGGCGTGGATTTCCCCCTCAGAAGTAGTAAAATGAGTTGCGAATTCAGCTAGCAGCGGCTTCGCACCTAAAACGCGGACAATCCGCAGAACAGCCGGCGTTTCACTGCGCAGTCACGCAGGGCCCTGAAATCGCAACGCACTAGTCTGGCAACCCAGGCTTAAAGGAGGAAAGGGATGCAATAGCTCTTTCTAGGTACTCTGCTATGATCTATTTTAAAACTACATAAACTATATCCTAAGCACACAAAATTACTTCTGCATATCTGGTACATCATGTCTAGAAATAATGGGGTTGGTTTACTATAGGCAAATAGGTTGTTCTCTTTGCAAGGGAAATTGTACTTTGCAAGGAATTTTTCCCCAGAACTTAGTAAATGAGGTAATACTTTGCTGAATTCATCCAATCATGTGCAAGCAAACATTCTCTATTTGTTATTTTACTTGCATGGGATTGGGTATTCATTGCAATGTAAAATTTCCTTGCAAAGTGAAACTACCCTTGCAAAAAAGAATAGCCTATTGCCTATAGTAAATCAATCACTATATCTCTTAAATTTCATAATATACATTACCTGCTAGTGTAAGGATAAATATGAAATTAATTAAAAAAAATAAATGAACAAGACTGTTTTCACCATCGGCACTGTAGTTACATCAGTTTCCATAGAAGTTGTGCTAGGTAGTGGTAGGTTGAGGGTAAAAATATACCCACCCCAGGGTTAAAATAATGGACTGTAGTGGTGGCTTGTGTCCAGCAGAAACTTGGATAATTCCCTGTAGCACAAAGTGGCCATTAACCTGGTAAAATTAACACTTTACATGGATAGTTGGCATAAAGCACCTTTATGGAATAAATAAGCAGATCCTGTTTCTGTATCTCTGTCTTTATTGATAAAGTGTTCCACCAAAAAAAATAAAAATCTGTGGAGTCGATTTACTAAAACTGGAAAGTGCAAAATCTGGTGCAGCTGTGCATGGTGGTCAATCAGCCTCTAACTTCAGTTTGTTAAATTAAGCTTTGACAAAAACCTGGCTGCTGGTTGGCTTCTATGCAGAGCTACACTAGATGTTGCCCTCTCTAGTTTTAGTAAATCAACTATAAAGTGTACACTCCATAATTCAGACAGAACATAGATAAGCATTGGGGTTTCCAGCTCATAAATTTGATTGCTGAAACATAGTCTTTAGTTTTGTAGCTAGTTTTCAGGCATTGATTAAAGCAAATGAATAACAAAAACTGTATTTTATAGATGTGTCATAGATAGGTCATTCATTTCTAACCCTGACTAGTATCTAAATATCCTTTCTTTATTTAACTGTGTAGTGTCAATAATTTGTCAGAGAACCTTGTACTTTTATGACATCCATTTCATTTTTTGCCCGCATTTTATAGCTGGAGTTGGCAGACCCAGGTTGGATCTATTAGGATTTGTGTCTACTTACATCAGGCTATCTTTGATCCATTATATTTAGGTCTTTTTCAATTTTTTTTTTCCAACCTGGACATCTGCCTGCTGATAGACTTGCATAGAACTGATCAGATCCACTTGAAAAACTGCACGGGAGCACACAGTACAGTACTCCTCCAGCCACTACATTTGTTAATGTTATTACCTTGTAAATTTGTTACCTTGTTTCCATATACACTGTGTGCACAATTATTTAAGTTGTATTTTTGAAGATTAATTTCATTATTGAATAACTGCAGTGCTCTTGGTCAATCAAAATGTTAATAAACTTCAAACCTGAATATTTAAGAAAGTAAAAGTGAGGTTTTGTCTTTCCTAGAATATGTGTGCACAATTATTGCAACTAAATGAAAAGGGAACATTTTCCCATCTCACTTATTTATTTTCATCTGTTAAAGTGAGGATAATAAACAACTCAAAACTTACAAATAAAAATTTCTGACATTTAAAAAAAAAAGAAAATCAGTGACCAATATAGCCACCCTTTTTTTCAATAACAGTCATAAGACTTTCATTCTTGGAGTCTATCAGTTTCTTGATCTGTTGACAATCAACTTTTTGTGCAGTAGCAATCAGTCTTCCAGACACTGTTCAGAGAGATGCAGTTTTCCTCCACAGTAAATCTCTCATTTAAGAAGGGCCCACAAGTTCTCAATAGGTTTTAGGTCAGGTGAGAAAGGGGGACATGTCATTATTCTTTCATCTTTAAGGCATTTACTGTCTAGCCAGCCATGCAGTGGAGTACTTCGATGCAAGCGCTGGGGCATTGTCCTGCATAAATATCATGGTCTTCTTGAAAGAAAGAAAGTGTCTTCTAAAAATTGGCAGTAGGTTTGGGAGTTGATTTTGAGTCCATCTTCAACTTGAAAAGGTTCAACTAGCTCATCTTTTATAATACCAGCCCATACTATTGTGGCCATTAAAGTGGGGCTCTGTGCCAATATAGCCACAGACCCACCCCCCAGGTCTATCAAGAGTCACTCTCATCTCATCAGTCCATAAAATCTTTAAAAAAAACTGTCTTCAGATATTTCTTGTCTCAGTCTTGCCCTTTCAACTTATGTGTCTTGTTCAGTGGTGGTCAGGTTTCAGCCTGCCTTACCTTGGTCATGTCTCTGAGAACTAAACACCTTGTACTTCTTGGCACTCCAGGTAGGTTGCAGTTCTGGAATTTGACAGCACTAGAAGATAATGGGTTCCTGGTAACTTCACGTTAGATTTTTCTCTCAAATCTTTGGCAGTTAATTTGCGTCTTTTTTTCTTGTGACCCTGTTGACTATTTGCAACAAAGCTTTGAAGATTCTGTGATCATGCCCACAAGATCTTAGCAATTTTAAGAGTGCTGCATCCCTCTGAAAGAATTTTTACAATGTTTGACTTTTCAGAGTCAGTCTTTTTTGGCCCATTTGCCTGAGGAAAATAAGCTGTCTAGTAATTATGCACACCTTGATATAAGGTGTTGATCTCCTTAGGCTACACCTTCATTACACAAATACACATCCCCGGATATGCTTAAATGTAATAAGCTTTCAAGTTTTTTAACTGCTCTGTTTAAAAGATTATAATGTCTGAAAGATAAATTACGCACAACCTCAACCTGCTGTGTACAAAAAGATACACATGGACATTCAGTTAGGCAGTTATAGTCACAAATGCTCTGCAAAAAAACAAAGGTGTCAATGATTATTATTATACAGGAATTATATAGCGCCAACAGGTTACACAGCACTGTACAATATAAAACAGAGACAGTGCAGTTACAATACAATAAAATACAAAAGGGTTAAGAGGGCCCTGCTCATAAGAGCTTACAATCTGATAGGGTGGGGCAAGTGGTACAAAAGGTTGTAACTGTGGGGGATGATAGGCTTCCCTGAAGAGATGGATTTTCAGGGATTGCCTAAAGGCAGCCAGACTAGAAGATAGCCGGACAGATTGAGCCAGAGAGTTCCAGAGGATGACTCTCGACAGAACAGCTCTGGAGAAGTCCTGGAGACAAGCATAGGAGGAGGAGATAAGGGAGCTTGAGAGCAGGAGGTCTTAAAAGGAGCAGAGTGCACAGTTTGAGTTTGACATTTGGAGACAAGATTGGTGATGTAGCTCAGGGCAGAGTTGTGAATGGAGATTTTGTTAGTATTTTGAATTTAATTTGCTGGGCGATTGGAAACCAATGTAGGGATTGGCGGAGAGGGGTGGCATACACTGATCGGTTGGTAAGGCAGATGAGTCTGGCAGCAGCATTCATGATAAACTGAAGAGGGGATAGCCTATGGAGAGTTATGCCTTTGAGAATGTAGCTGAAATAGTCAAGGGGTGGATTTTAACGATTTTACAGAGGTGAAGTCTACAAGCTTTTGACAATGATTGGATATGGGGCTGAAAGGACAGGTCAGAGTCTAGGTGTACTCCTAGTATCCTGGCATAAGGGAAAGGCTTGATGGTTGCATTACTGACCATGATGGAAAAGTCATGGAGGGAGGCACGGGCAGGGGGAAATATCATCAGCTCAGTTTTAGAGAGATTTAGTTTAAGGAAGTGGTGCAACATCCATGCTGATATGTCAGTTAGTAAGTTAGTAATGCAAGAGGAGACTGAAAGAGTGAGGTGAGGAGTAGACAGGTAGATTTGGGTGTCAATAGTATAGAGATGGTTTTGGAAGCCATGAGAGGTTATCAAGTGACCGAAGGAGGAGGTGTAGTTACAGAAAAGGGGTCCAAGAACAGAGCCTTGGGGAACCCTTACATAAAGATGAAGTGGAGAGGAAGAGCCAGAGTTGTAGCTAAAACTGAAGGAGCTCTGTGATGGGTAGGAGGAGAACCAGTATAGCGCAGAATCTTGGAGGCCAAGAGAACAGAGTTTATTGGGAAGGAATGGGTGGTCAACAGTATTGAAGGTTACAGAGAGGTCAAGTAGTAGGAGTATGGAGTAGTGGCCATTGGTTTTAGCAGCTAGTAACTCATTAGTAAGTTTTAGTAGGGCAGTTTCTGTGGAGTGCTGCGAATGAAAGCCAGACTGTAAGGGGTTTTCAATGAGGTGGGAGCTCAGACAACTGTAGACTAAGTGTTCTAAAAGTTTAGAGGTGAATGGGAGCAATGAGATGGATAAGTTATTACCGTTGGTGGGGTCCAATGATGGCTTTTTAATTATAGGAGTAATCTGTGTATGCTTTAGAGGGGAGAGGAAGGTGCCAGTAGAGAGGGAGAGATTAAAGATGTGAGTCAGGGAGCATAGGATAGAATAACAGGGTGACCGTAGTAGTTGCGAGGGAACAGGATCCAGGGGATAATTGGTTAGGAGTGCATCCGAGAAAAGTTTTGTAACCTCTTCAGTAGTAGCTGGTTCAAAGGTTTCCCACACACGGCTCATGTGTAAGGTAAAGCCTACATGCTTGGAAAGATCAATTTGTAAATGGATAGAAAACTAGCTAAAAGACAGAATTCAGAGAGTAGTGGTTAATGATTCTTACTCTGAATGGTCTAAAGTTATCAGTGGTGTACCCCAAGGTTCAGTGCTGGGACACTTACTTTTAAATATCTTTGTAAATGATATAGGGTCTGTGATTAACAGTAAAAATTCTGTCTTTGCAGATGACACTAAGCTATGCAGTGGAATAATGTCCTTCCTTACAGGATGTCTCCAATTTACAAGCCGACCTCAATGCAACTAAGTGGCAAATGAGGTTTAATGTTAAATGAAAAGTTATGCACTCGGGGGCTAAGAATATGCATGCATCATACATACTAGTGGGAGTACAACTGGGGGAATAAATGGTGGAGAAGGATCTGGGGGGTTTTGGTAGACCATAAGCTCAATAATAGCATGCAATTCCAAGCTGTGGTTTCCAAAGCGAGCAAAGTACTTTCTTGTATTAAGAGAGGTATGGACTCCAGAGAGAGAGAGATATAATTTTGCCCTGTACAAATTATTTGTAAGACCTCATCCTGAATATACAGTTCAGTTTAGGGCACCAGTTCTCAAAAAGGATATTGGGTAACTGGAGAAAGGGCAGAGAAGGGAAACCAAACTGAGGAGAGGTATGGAGGAGCTCAGCTATAAGGATAGATTAGAGGAACTGAATCTATTCCCTCTTGAGAAGAAGACATTAAGGGAGATATGATGAACATGTACAAATACATAAGTGGTCCATATAGTGAACTTGGTGTTGAGTTATTCACTTTAACCACTTCAGCCCCAGAAGAATTGTCTGCTCAATGACTAGGCCTACCGCAGTCGTGGAAAATTGTACCCAAACAAAATTGATGTCCTTTTTTCCCACAAATAGAGCTTTCTTTTGGTAGTATCTGATCACCTCTGCGGTTTTTATTTTTTGCGCTATAAAACAAAAAAAGATTTAAAAAAAAAACACAATACTTTGTACTTTTTGCTGTATAAAATATCCCCAATTAAAAAAAATATATATATATATATTTTTTTCCTCAGTTTAGGCTGATATGTATTCTTCTACTTATTTTTGGTAATAAAAATCGCAGTAAGCGGATATTGATTGGTTTGCACAAAAGTTAATGCATCTACGAAATAGGGGAAAGATTTTTGACATTTTTTTTATTATATATATTTTTTTTTTTACCAGTAATGGCAGTGATTAATAATTTTATTGAGACTGCAACATTATGGCAGACAGATCGGACACTTTTGGCACATTTTTGGGACCACTGGCATTTATACAGAAATCAGTGCTATAAAAATGCACTAATTATTGTGTAAATGTCACTGGCAGGGAAGGGGTTAACACTAGGGGACAATCAAGGCGTTACGTGTGTGTGTCCTAGGGAGTGGTTCTAACTGTGGGGGGATGGGACTGCCTGAGTGAGGAGAGTGATCTTGTTCATACATAGTATGAACAACAGATCACTCTCCTCACCCCTGACAGCACGGATATCTGTCTGTTTACATTGACAGATGGATAGAGGTAAGAGGCTGGCATCCTCTCCTGTTCTCTCCCCCAGCAAAGAACCCCAGCCCAAAAACAACTGTGTGATAATCTGGCCACTGACACAGAACACACTCCAGCTCTAGCAGCCATTCCTGTATCAGATAACCCTGTGACAGAAGAAATGTTAAAATCCATGCTACTTACTAGACATGTGCTATTGGTTTTGTACGAATTCGTAATTCGTACGAATTTTTCGTAATTCGTACGAATTTTTCGTAATTCGTACGAATTTTTCGTAATTCGTACGAATTTTTCGAAATTCGTAAGAATTTACGAATCCGTAGTACGAATTTTTTTTCGAATACGAATTCCATACGGAATCCGAAATTCCGTTTATGAATTTCGTTGCCAAATTATTCGAATCCGACTACCAAATATCGAGTTTCAACTAATATGAAAGAAATTATTATAGCGGATATAAAGAATGATTCGAATGATTCGTAAAACAAAGTGTCATTTTTGCAGGAAAAATTCAGTTTACGAATTTCAGCTCCAAATTATTCGAATCAAACTACCAATATCGAATTTCAACTAATTTGAAAGAAATTATTATAGTGGATATAACGAATGATTCGAATGAATTCGAATGATTTGAATGACAAAGTGTAATTTTTGCAGGAAAAAAAGCTATTTAAAATCACTCGCGGCTATTGCCGGCTAATGAATTGTCGGCTCCGTAACACAGAGAACAGTCATTTTTTTATTAAAAAAAAAAAAAAAAAAAGCGTGGGGGTCCCCCCAAATTCAATAACCAGGCCCTTCAGGTCTGGTATGGATATTAAGGGGAACCCCAGCCAAAAAAAAAATAGCGTGGGGTCCCCCCTAAATATCCATACAAGACCCCCCTCCCTCCTGAACCGTACCATGCCCTCAACATTGGGAGGGTGCTTTGGGGTCCCCCCCAAAGCACCTTGTCCACATGTTGATGAGGACAAGGGCCTCATCCCCACAACCCTGGCCATTGGTTGTAGGGGTCTGCGGGCGGGGGGCTTATCGGAATCTGGAAGCCCCCTTTAACAAGGGGACCCCCAGATCCCCCCCCCCCCCCCCCCCTGTGTGAAATGGTAAGGGGGTACTAATTTCAACTAATATGAAAGAAATTATAATAGCGGACATAACACATGCTTTGAATGATTCAAATGAATTTGAGATTCAGTATATCTAATATAGAGAACTGTCCCTGCACAGTGTCATTTTTGCAGGAAAAAAAGCTATTTAAAATCACTTGCGGCTAATGAATTGTCGGCTCAGTAACACAGAGAACAGTCATTCATTGAAAGTCATTGATAAAAACAAGCGTGGGGGTCCCCCCAAATTCAATAACCAGGCCCTTCAGGTCTGCTATGGATATTAAGGGGAACCCCACTTCAAATTAAAAAAAAATTATGTAGGGGTCCCCTTAAATATCCATCCCAGACGGGATGGATTTTAAGGGGAACCCCGGCCAAAATAAAAATGGCGTGGGGTCCCCCTCAAAATCCATACCAGACCCTTATCCGAGCACGCAACCTGGCAGGCCGCAGGAAAAGAGGGGGGACGAGAGCGGCCCCCCCTCCCTCCTGAACTGTACCAGGCCACATGCCCTCAACATTGGAAGGGTGCTTTGGGGGTCTGAGACTCCCAAAGCACCTTGTCCCCATGTTGATGAGGACAAGGGCCTCATCCCCACAACCCTGGCCCTGGTCTGGCCCCAGATCCCAGCCCCCCCCGTGTGAAATGGTAAGGGAATACAAAAGTACCCCTACCATTTCACCAAAAAAGGTGACACAAATGGTAAAAATTACAGGAGAAGGTCTTTGACAATTCCTTTATTAAAATATTCTTTCTTCTGCTCTTCCTTCTTCCTTTCTTTATCCTTCGGTTTCTTCATCTTCTCCTTCCAGCATCTTCTTCCATCTTCTTCTTCCTCCAATCCGCTTCTTCTTCCTCTGGTCTTCTCGTCCTTCTCGTCTGGCATCTTCTTCCATGGCGTCGGCATCTGTTCTTCTGTCGGGCCGCTCCTCGCAATGGGAGGCTCCCGCTGTGTGAGGCTTCGCTGCGTCTGACAGGTCTTTTATAACGGAGGGCACCTGGTGACTTCGCCTCCCTCTGACATCATGGGGAAAGCCATAGGTAAGTCCCCATGACGTCCCCGTGCGTCAGAGGGGGGCGGAGTCACCAGGTGCCCTCCGTTACAAAAGACCTGTCAGCCGGAGCGAAGCCTCACACAGCGGGAGCCTCCCATTACGAGGAGCGGCCCGACAGAAGAACAGACGCCGACGCCATGGAAGAAGATGCCGGACGAGAAGGACGAGAAGACCGGAGGAAGAAGAAGCGGATCGGAGGAAGAAGAAGATGGAAGAAGATGCCGGAAGGAGAAGAAACCGAAGGATGAAGAAAGGAAGAAGGAAGAGCAGAAGAAAGAAGATTTTAATAAAGGAATTGTCAAAGACCGACTCCTGTCATTTTTACCATTTTTGTCACTTTTTTGGTGAAATGGTACGGGTACTTTTGTACTCCCTTACCATTTCACACGGGGGGGGCTGGGATCTGGGGTCCCCTTGTTAAAGGGGGCTTCCAGATTCCGATAAGCCCCCCGCCCACAGACCCCCACAACCAATGGCCAGGGTTGTGGGGATGAGGCCCTTGTCCTCATCAACATGGAGACAAGGTGCTTTGGGGGTCTCAGACCACCAAAGCACCCTCCCAATGTTGAGGGCATGTGGCCTGGTACGGTTCAGGAGGGGGGGGGCACTCTCGTCCCTGCGGCCTGCTAGTATTAGTTGAAATTCGATATTTGTAGTTGGATTCGAATTGTTCTCTGTGTTACGGGAACCGACAATTCATTAGCCAATTCATTAGCCGATTCGTAACGATTCGTAACTTTACTAACGATTCGAATTAGAACGGAATTTCGTACACGAATTATGAATTTTTTTATATACGAAATGTAACGAAACGAAACTAAACAAATTTTTTGACAGTTCCCATGTCTACTACTTACACTGCAAAAAGACCCGCACAGGCAACTGAAATTCTCAGTCTCTCAAATACATGACATGGTGGACTGTTTGGAAGAAAGAGCTGACGTGCTTAAGGAGAACATGCATGACCATGTTAAAGCACATAATGAGCTATTAGATGCACATGACCACCATGCATCTGAAATACATAACATTAAATTGAAATTAGCTGATTTAGAGGATCGCTCTAGATGAAACAATATCAATTAAGAGGCGTCCCTGAGTTAATAAAGACAAAGGAGATCACTCCTTACCTGCAGTAACTGTTCTCACAATTATTACCTTGCTTAAATGCATGAGACATCCCCATTGGTCGGGCCCACAGAATCGCTAAACCTGCACATCTTCCCCCCAGACACCCCAAGAGATATCCTGGCACGGGGACACTACTTTCATATTGAGGTGCAAATTCTCTATGCTGCCAAAACCACTAAACCGTTACCAGTGTCGTACACCAACATTCTGCTGTTCAGTGATCTCTCAAAGGCTACGATGGAAATGCGCAGAGCCTTCACTCCAATCACCTCTATCCTCCAAGAGACCAAAAATGGGTACTAAAAATTAACCATTTGGGGCTTTCTTCCTCTTCCCCCAACGCAACGGGGCGCATGGGTTCCTGACTCCATCATCCTTCCGAAACATGGCACCAGATAAAGTCAGAGCCTAACCACTATTAGGGCCTTCGGTCCCATGCATACATCAGATTCTACATGGGCAACGTTATATTGTTGAATCCACACCCTCAGGTTATAGTGTGCTACGCACACTAATTTAGCTTTTTTTGTTGTTTTTTTCTTCCTTGTTGATATCATTACCTACTGATACATTGTGATACTTCTTCTAATTCGTTATAATAATTTCAACTTGTTTACATAGCGCATATCTTGGTCCTAATTTGTATATTGGTGTATTCGTTTGATATCCCTATTGCACCTAATTGGCGAACATCATAGGTGTAGTCTCGCTCCATTCGTCTCCATCCTCAGGTAATATCCAGCAAAATGGCCATCACAATCACCTCACTCAATGCCAAAGGATTAAACTCCCCCTTCAAACGTAACCTCTTATGGAAAGAAGCTCTAACCCATCAAGCAGACATGCTTTGCGTGCAAGAAACACATTTCTCCAAAAACAAATCCCCCACATGCTCACATAAACACTACCCACACTGCTTTTTTGCCAGTGCCCCTAAGAAAAAAAGAGGGGTAATGATTGCAATCAGCTCCTCTGTTTCTCTCACACTACACCACTGTGTGACTGACATGGATGGCAGGTGCTTGTTTCTATCCGTAACAATTGAGAATCAACGCCTTACTATAGTGAATCTTTATGCACCCAACACGGCTCAAAAGAAATTTTACACAAGCCTACTCTCTAAATTAGCCCCTTATAGATCCAATCCAGTAATACAATGTGGGGATTTTAATAATGACATTGTTGACACTTCCTTAGACACTTCTAATCCAACCAAAAGAATGCCTTCTGCATTGTCCTCTTTACTGAAAAAGGAGGACTTATACGATCCCTGGAGATGCCTACATGATGAGGAGCGAGACTACACATATTATTCCCACTCCCAACAATCTTACTCTTGGATCGACTTTTTTCTCACAGATAAATTGCTATTACAATCAGTCACAGAAGCATGTATAGGTAAAATTACCTGGTCGACCATGCGTCAATATTAATTAAAGGGGTTGTATAGGTTAATTTTTTTTAAAATAACAAACATATTATAATTACCTCCACTGTGTAGTTTGTTTTGCACAGAGTGGCCCCTACTGTTCTGGGGTCCTGTTCTTGGGTCCTACTGCAGCTGTCTTGGCTCCTCCCCGCTGAAGCTAAACCCCTCTGGGAAGCTCTTTCCCAAGGGGGTTAGTTTGCGGACACGCTCCTGTGTCATACAGTTGGCATCCATAGATGCCAAGTGTATGACTCGATCCCTCCCCCCCCCGGCGGCCGCATCATTGGATGTGATTGACAGCAGTGCGAGCCAATGGCTGCGCTGCTATCAATCTATGCAATCAACGACCAGACTCAATGGAGAAGAGGACGCCGGGGGACGCGCACAGCAGGTGAACGGGCTCAGGTAAGTAAAACAGGGGGCTGGGGGGCCCATGACAGCAAGGTGTTTTTTTCACCTTAATGCATAGGATGCATTAAGGTGAAAAAAAATGAACCTTTACAACCCCTTTAAGTTATTCACCAACAACAAATTCCCAAGACATACTGTGAGACTAAACCCCTCCTTGCTCAACAACCCAACATATGAAGGGAGAATTCGATCCGAGATTAAGAACTATTTTCAACATAACCTACACTCAGTTGATGACCAATCTATTATCTGGCATGCACACAATGCTTTTTTACGGGGCCTGTTCATAAAACTGGGGGCGCAGGAAAAAAAGAATCACTTAGCCACTACAGAATATCTATTAAAACAAATACAAGACCTAGAATATGTTAACAAACAATCACCATCCCCCAAAATGTCCCTACTTCGTGAACACCTTCATAAAAAAATTGACTACTAGATTAAACGTTTAAAACTCCAATTTTATGCTTCAGCCAACAAACCAGGAGTATTCCTAGCCAAACAAATTAAAAGACAGCAAGCTAACAAAAAGATCCAGTTCCTCACTAATTCCCAAGATAAGCAATTAAATATTCCTCTAGAGATAGCGAATGTGTTCCATGCATTTTATGCCAAACTTAAAGACTCCGAACTGGTAGCGCCTCCTAAAAAAAGAAGCTATTGAAACTTTCCTCTCGTCCATCCAACTTCCCTCTATCTCTTCCACCCAACTAGAATCCCTGCCACACCTTTCTCCTCAACAGAAATACTTAAAGCCAAAAAACAATTACCCCTACATAAGGCCCCTGGACCAGATGGGTTTCCAAATGTATACTACAAAAAATTCCCTGACCTGATCACCCCACATCTATTGAATACTTTCAATCACTATACAACCTCAGGTAAAATTCCCAAAGAATCCTTGGATGTCTTGATAGTTAGGAGGGAGAAAGGGGGAAGGGCACCAGCAGGTTTGAGATAAAAACATAAACGTTCAATGAGTAATTCTTTTCAAATATTTTATTTATTTTTAATTAAATTTTTAACATACAAAAAAAACAGAACAGTAACAAATGTCCATATACACCGAATGTTTCACATAGTAATACAATTGTGTTATATATAGACTTCTGGTGTTGCATAATAATCATTAGTAGGTGCTTGGTCACTTACATTCACAGTATACATGACTAGATAGGTTTCATACCAGCGGCACGGGCACCCCTAATGGGTTCACACTGTACCTGCGTCGTCGGGTCGCCCTGTTCCTGAGTCCTACCTGTGACCAACAGACTATGAGCTTTGTAGGTTATTCCAGAAGTCAAACCC
Organism: Lithobates sylvaticus; assembly: GCA_028564925.1. Classification (NCBI taxonomy): domain Eukaryota; kingdom Metazoa; phylum Chordata; class Amphibia; order Anura; family Ranidae; genus Lithobates; species Lithobates sylvaticus. The sequence continues at coordinate 244,824,097 of CM053027.1, forward strand.
TATTAGGTGAAATTCAGAAGAAATAGTAATAAAATAAAAAGGCAACTAACAGAAAACAAAAGAACAAGGATACAGTCTTTTTGAAACTTCTTAAACTTATACCATGTTAATATAATCGCTTAGTTTGCAGTATACCTTTTATACCACCAAGTATCATAGACCTATTTGGTCTTTCTATCAAGCAGGATAATTTTTTGTCCAAGTATCCCAGTAGGTATTAAATGCGGGTAGATTGCACTGTTTAATGGCAAATAATTTTTCATAACTATATTGTGTCTGAACTCTCTGAGTAACTTCTGATATAAGAGGTGTGGCTTTGGATTTCCATTCAGAGGTTATGGTGAGCTTCGCTGCTATCAGTATGTGTGTGGCTATTGCCCTATGCTGCTTTGGTATGGAATCAATTCCTATATTGAGAATAGCTAGCTGGGGCGTGAGTATCAGCATTTGTTCTGTTACTATGTTCAGTAGGGAGGCGACATCCTTCCAAAAGGTTTTTAAACAATTACAGTGCCATAGGATATGGAGGATGCCACCTCTCCCCCACACTCCCTCCAACACTCAGGAGAGGACTCTGGGTAGATTTGTGCCAACCTAACAGGGGTTGGGTAAGTCCTGTATATCACCTTAAGCATCAGTTCCCAGTGATTTACACAGTGAGAGTAACGGCAATGTGATTGTATGGCCTTTTGCCATTCTTTCTGGGTAAATGTAGCTCCTAATTCCTTTTCCCAATTGTGCATGTTTGAATATTTCTGTAAAGGTCCGCTGTATTGTAGCTTGTTGTAAAACCAAGACAGTCCTTTTGTGCTGTCTCTGTCCGACTTCAAGCTTGACCATGATTCCCTGTGAAGGTTGTAGTTTATATTTGGATTGTTCCTTTGAAAGTAGGTAAGTTGGATAAGAGCGAAAGATGTAGGGTGAGGGTATTTGTGGATCAGTTCTTTATAGGATTGTATGCCTTCCCTTGTCCATTGATGAGTGCTAAGGTTTGGTATAATATGTTCATAAATTGTTAAAGGCATGCCTGTGCACTTATCTGTGGTGTCATGAGGTACTATCTTATGTAGATGAGTCCACGCTGCCAGTGTGGCGTCTATAGATGGAAAGGGTTGGTGAATTAATTCCTTACTCATCAGGGTCCCCAAGAGCAAAGCAGGCAAACTTTTGTTTCCTGCCACGCTCTTTTCGATCCCCACCCATAGCTTCTCTGAGTTCTGTTCCACCCATGCCCTAACTTGTTCTAGGCGGGCTGCATAGTAGTAATTTTTTAGATTTGGAAGGTTAACACCACCGCTTGTTTTATGTTTCAATAGCACAGGGTATGATATTTTACACATTTTTTTACCCCATATAAATTTCCTGAATAGTTTATCTGCTTCAGTAAAAAATTGATCTGGAACAATTATAGGAACAGTTATAAAATAATATATTATCTTAGGTAACAAAGTCATCTTAAGGGCAGCAATTCTGCCCACCCAGGATAGTTCATATTTTGTGATATGATGCAGGTCTTGTTTGATAACCTCTAGCAATTTAGTAAAGTTGGCTTCATAGTTGGTTGCTGTAGGGTATGCAAGCGTGACACCTAGGTAAGTCAAGTTATGTGTGACCCATTGGAATGGGAAGGAATTTTCGATACGGGTCTTCATAGGTTTGGAGAGCCCTATTGGAAGGATGGAGGACTTATTGGAGTTCAATTTGTAATAGGAAGCAAATCCAAAGTCATCAAGAATTTTTTGAAGATTATTCAGAGAGGATACCGGATTAGTCAATGTTAAAACGACATTGTCAGCAAACAATCCTATTTTATGTGAGTAGCTAATGGGCTCCGCCAGGGGCTCCATGATCAGCGTGAATATCAGGGGTGAGAGAGGGCACCCCTGACAGGTGACATTAGTTATGTGGAATACATCTGATAGTACATTACAGTTGAAGACTCTTGCTGTGGGCTTTGTGTATAGAGCCATGATTGCTTTATGTATCGTGCCTGCCAGGCCAAATTTTATTAGAGTCGCATCCAGGAACCCCCAATGTACCCTATCAAATGCCTTTTCGGCATTGAGTGTCAGAACTACAGTGGGGGTTCCTCTGGACTCAGACACCTTTAGTAAATTAAACAGTCTTCGTGTGCTGTCTGGTGCTTGTCGGCCTTTCCTAAAGCCCACCTGGTCAGCTCTTATCAAATTTGGTGTAATTAAAGCTAATCTATTTGCAATCATTTTTGCATATATTTTTAAATCTGTGTTTAGCAATGAAATAGGTCTAAAGTTTTGTGGACTGTCCGGTCTCTTCCCTGGTTTAGGCAGAGCAATAATAGTGGCTTGCAGCATCTCTTCGGGAAAAGAGGCAGTTGTGGCAGCATATTCAAATACTTTTCGTAAGTGTGGTGTGAGAATTGGGGCGAAGGCTCTGTAGTACTCAGCCGAGAATCCATCACTACCTGGTGATTTAGATGTCAGGAGTTTCTGTATTGTAGACATAATTTCTTTCTCTAGTATAGGGGAGTTTAAGAAATCTAGGTCAGCCTCCAAAATCTTTGGGAGCGTCACTTTGTCTAAGAATGATTGTATAATATCTGTGTTTGGTTGTGGGGTTGTGGGATCAGCTGCTAGGTTGTATAGGTCACTATAGTATTTTTTGAAGGCATTAGCTATGTGTGTGGGATGGAATACTGTGTTCCCTGTGTGGGGATCTATTATATGCGATAGTCTAGAGTGTTTCTGTCATTTCCTGATATAGTTAGCTAGTAGCTTCCCTGCCCTGTTACCATGTGCATAATAGGTAGCTTTATAGCTTTTCAGTGAAGTTGTGTGCTCTTCTAGAAGTGTTTGCCGTATTTGGTGTCTGCAGTTTGTTAGTTCTTGTGAATTGGCAGGGGAGGGGTTTTGTTTATTTTGTGTTTCAAGTGTTCGTAGGGTGGACAAGAGAGCATTAAATTTGGTAACCTTCCACCTATTTTCCTTTGCTGCTGCCTGTATTAGCAACCCTCTGCTGTACCTTGTGTGCACACCACAGAGACATTATGTTAGTTTCATCATTGTCATTAATCTGAAAAAACTCAGTAAGTTTAGTAGTTAAATGTCCCTTATAATTCGCATTAGCGAGCAGTAAGGTATTATTCCTCCACAGATAAGCTGGGGTGTGTGATTGCTGTTCATCGATGGTAATAGAAACAGGGGAATGGTCTGACCATGTTATGTCGTGGATTTTAACTTCCACGGTACGTTGTAATAGAGACAAATCAGAAACGATCAAGTCAATCCTAGAGTAGGAATTATGCGGTGCTGAAATGTGCGTGTAGTCCCTTTCAGATGCATTTATGCACCTCCACGTGTCGTATAGGTTGAGGTCATGTAAAAGTGACTTTACTTCATATCTATGTACGCCTTTGTTTGATGAACAGTCCATGTTCCTGTCTAGCACACAATTATAGTCACCACACATGAGTAATGCTCCTTTACTGTGCTTTTGTATCTTCTGATAAAGAGATTTCAGGAAAGAAGCCTGTCCTGTATTGGGTGCGTACAGGTTGACTATGGTGTACATTACATTGTTGAGCTCGCAAACCAATATAATATACCTGTTCTTGGGATCTAATATAACTTCATTCTGGGTAAATGCTATATTTTTATGCACTGCAATTAGTGTGCCTCTTTTTTTTTTGACGTAGCACAGGCTTGGAATACATGTGGGAACGCCTTATCCATGCATTTGGGTTGGTTGTGCTGCGAGAAATGGGTCTCTTGAACACATAATACTTCTCCTTTCAGTTTTTTGGCTTCTTGCCATAATGCTCTCCTTTTAAATGGGCTGTTCAATCCATTTGCATTGATGGATATCAATTTAATAGTCATTGTAGAGTTGTGCAATCAATGCTGTATATGTAGGGAATGTATTGTAAAAAAGGTGTAATACATATTGTTTACCTTTAGGTGGCAGCAGTGGGCAATCGATGAGATGTTGGTAGGTGTAAATCTTGTTTCTTCCTGCTTGGCTTGATCTTGTATACTGGTTCCAGAGTGGAAGCTCTTTGCATCTTGGTGGTACATGTGAAATAATAACAACTAAAGAAAAAAATTTAACATAAAAACAGGTTGAACGAGTAAAACAACATAACAAGTGCGAAAAATTTCCACTTCTGCACATTAGGGGACCTTGCTCCCAAGATCCAGCTTTTTCCCAATCCAGGTGCAAATGTGCTGTGAGCATACAGTCACTTTTACAGAGTCACTGTTGTTATTTCCCTTTTTTAGCTTTTTGCCATTCTTGGGGTATTTTGTGGGATGACGCTGGAGTGTGGGGGTCCTCTTCTTCAGGGAGAAGTTGCCAGGTTTGTAATAACATAGGTTTTATTATATCTTGTGATTATGATCTTGGTTGGAAATCCACAGGTGTACGGAATTTTATGGTTTTGCAGGAGCTTAGTTAAAGTTGCTAGGTTCCTGCGTGCCTGCATGGTGTGTTGTGAGATATCCGAGTATACAGATATGTCAGCATAGGAATTCGGCACAGGGGAGTTCTTCCTAGAGAATCTCATCAGATCCTCCTTTACATGAAAAAAATGAACATGTGCAATGACATCTCTGGGTACTTTATCAGGTAAGTGTTTGGGTTTGGGAAAGCGATGTGCACGATCTACAATCACCTCCCTCTCTGGTATTTCAGGCAGCAATGCAGAAATAAATTCTTGTACATAGTTCCTGAGCTCTGCTGGCATTACATCCTCAGTCACCCCCCTCAGCTTCACATTGTTCCTTCTAGAATGGTCTTCCAAATCTGCCATTTTACTTTTAATCGCTTGTATTTCATCCTCAGCTTCATTGTATGCATCTACAAGCTCATTATGGGCTACCGCAAACTCCCCCATTTTGTCTTCTGTGTGGGATACTCTGTCCCCTTTGGCCGTCACTTCTGCTTTAATTTGTTTTGTGCATTCCATTATGTCCCTGTGCAGAGAGCCCCTTAGAGTCACTAGCATATCTTTCATCTTGGTGTCAGTTAATGGCTGATCCAGGGTGGGGAAATCATGCATTTGATCTATGAATTCCTTAGTGCTGTCTTGTGACATGTCATGTCCCCCTTGCGCACCTGGATACTTGTGTTCCTCCGATCACTTTTGTGATGATTTCTGTGGGCTCTGCACTGGTGATGTGCCTGGGGAGAGTCTGCTGGTATACCCCAGGGATGAAGCTTGGTACCGGCTGTCTTGCTGGGTATCCGGTTCGCCGCCGCCGCGGCTCCACCTCCAGCTTTTTTGGGCCCCTCTCCGGCTTTCTCTTGTACATAGTGCCGGCGGATGGTAACTGGTGTATCAGGCAGTCTATATCAGCTCACAATGCCGTCTGGCGTCGCTTCTTGTTGCTGGATTGAGCTGGATACTCCGGGAGCTCTCTCCTCACGCTGCCATCTCCTCGGCTCGTTCAATGAGTAATTCACATCTGGGTAGTTACACTTTAACAGTTCATTTTGGATGCCGTAACCAAAGAGACCACATATCTGTGAATTTATCTAAGAGTAAGATTTTCCTAGCCACTATTCTTTCCATTTCACATTGAAAGTTGAGATCAGCGATAGTGCTTGAGATGGAGGGAGCAGTTTTCCAAAGTCTGGTGATATTCAATTTGGCAGCATAGAATAGGTGGATAACAACACATCTAGCTGAAGATGGAACTTTTTCTATGCCAATATGTAGCAAGGCTAGAGCAGGATACGGGGACCAGGGTGTCCCAGTAATAGAGGAGACTAAAGTGAATACTTGGTTCCAGAAGGAACTCAGGGATTTGCAGAACCAAAGGGTATGTGCGATGGAGCCTATACTTCCACAGTTCCTCCAGCAGGATGGAGAGTGGCCAGGGTACATTTTAGAGAGTCGGTAAGGTGTGAGATACCATCTGTGAATGTTTTTCTGGTAGGATTCCCAGTGGTTGGTACAGTGAAATGCACTTGAGAGCAGGGTCTGGTGTCGCTAAGGCAAGAGTACATCAGGGAGATACCTCTGCTAGGGTATGGGGTAGAGAAGTAATATAGGTATATTGGTGTGGGAATTTTTACTGTGGAAGGTAGTTCAGATGCGTTCAGGAAGTGAGAGATTTGAGCATATGCATAAGCTTCAGAGCTTGTCATGTCGCCGATGGTCAGTATGCCAGCAGCGTGCCACTGGGAGAGGTTCAAATCAGGAATACAGGAAGATATGTCTCTTGGGGGTTTTGGTAATGTTTTACTAGGCTAGTTGTGGGGTACATGGTAGAATGTTTTTTCCAGGGGAACATAGAGGCAAAGATCATAGGGTTAGTGTTCCGAAGGGTTGGGAAGTGTCCGGCTGTTGATAGTCTATTAGGGTAGTAGGTTGTGGGTAGGAGGCTTCCATGGTGGACCATTGTTTTTCAGGCGTAGGATGCCACCAAAAGTACAGTTGGTACAATATTGAGGCATAGTAGTAATTGCCAATATCGGGCAATCCTGCTCCGCCTTTCCTGTGGGGCCTAGTGAATATGTAGCCAGCGCACCTAGGTGTTTTAGAATCCCAGATAAATTTGGTTAGTTGACTTTGGATTGAGGTCAGGAGGGAGCGAGGAACAGGTAGAATGAGTGTTCGAAATAAGTAAAGAAGCTTTGGCAGTATTATCATTTTGAAGGTAGCTATACGCCCCAGTGTAGAGAGGCCTATGCTACGTAGAGATTTAAGTAGTGTGGGTAGGTTTCGATAGAAGGCTTGGAAGTTTAAGTCAATCAATCATTTTAGGTTGGGTGTAAGCTGAACTCCTAAGTATGGAATAGATATGCTCGCCCACATCTAGGGTAAGTTGGATTTCAGGTGGGTAGCCATTTGTGGACTACGGATTTTGTGGCATTGAGTTTATAATAAGAGACAGAGCTAAATTGGTGGAGGGTGTTTTGTATTTATTTTATTATTTTCAACATTCGGGACTGGCCAATTTGTCGACCTTTAACCCCCCTGGAGTTTTGGCACCTTCTTTGAAGGTCTTCAGGGATGTGGTTCTTAGAGATCTAGAATCAATTAAAATCTCGAACCAAAAAATGGATAAGGCACTAGAAGAAGGTCTTGACCAATTGTGCAACAATAAAGATGTGGTGATCCGCCCCACGGATAAGGGTGGGGGGATTGTTGTACTCGATCGTGCTAATTACATACAGGAGATGTACAATATAGTCAATGACAAAGCGACTTATGAGAAACTTAAGGGTAACCCCATTTTTCAATATAAAAAAACTTTACAGTTGCTGGTCGAAAGGGGCTCTCAACTAAACATATTGAACGAGAAGGAACAAATCTCTCTAGTTCCAAAAGCCCCAAGGACGCCGGTACTATATATTTTGCCGAAAATCCATAAAAGCCTCACTTGCCCCCCGGGACGTCCGATTGTGAGTGGTATAGATTCCATTACGTCCCGGGTGGGCAAGTATATTGACCATTTCCTACAACCGTTGGTAAAGGACATGCCCTCGTATATTAGAGACACCAAGCATGTAATTAATATGTTATCTAACCTGAAACCCAATATCCATACCTTATTGGCGACTGCCGATGTGACATCGCTCTATACGGTTATACCACATGATTTGGGGATAGCTGCAGTCCAATATTATTTAAATACCTCTTCTATTCTCCCAGCCCAACAACAATCATTCATCATAGAACTGCTGGAATATGCTGCGAACCACAATTATTTTTGGTTCGACCAATGCTATTTCCGACAGCTCCGTGGTGTGGCCATGGGAGCAAAATACGCTCCGAGCATGGCCAATTTGTTTATGGCCAAGTGGGAGGAGGACGTCATCTACCATCACCGTAACCCACAACTTTTGTTCTGGGCGAGGTATATTGATGACGTCCTCCTCCTATGGGATGGGTCAGTCTCCGAACTTGACAACTTCTTTCTGAGTCTTAACGAAAACGAAAGAGGGATCAAATTTGTACATGAAGTTAGTGGTACCCAGATCAACTTTCTGGACATTACTATTAAAAAGGAGATTGATCGATTTACAACAACTTCCTTTTTCAAGAAGACTGACCGCAATGCTTATATCCCTCATGGCAGCTGCCACCATGACTCCTGGCTCAGTTCAATTCCCAGGAGCCAGTTCATGAGGATGAGGCGAAATTGCACCACCGTCGAGGACTATAAGGTGCAAGAAAGCACCCTTAGAGACAGACTTCGAGATAAGGGATACAATCAGGAGTCACTTGATAAAACATTAGAGGAAGTAGCAATGGTAGATAGAGTACACTTGCTAGTGGATGGCCCTAAAAAGGTTCGTAAGAGGCCCACCTTACCCCTTATCACTACATTCTCCACTCAACACTATGCCCTCAAAAAGATTTTACGCAAACATTGGCATCTGTTGGGGAATGATAGTATTATTAAGACCTTTTTACCCCCTCAACCAGAATTGATTTTTAAGGGAGCACCCTGTCTTCGCGACAGGATTGCCCCAAATGCTATTGATCCTCCAATTAAGAAGGTCTCTTTCTTTCAGAACATCACTGGGTATCACCAATGTCGTAAATGTCAGATTTGCACGCTCAATAAGATCAAATCAAGGAAAACCGAGTCCTTTGTCTCCACTAGTACGTCCAAAGTACACAAAATTAAACCGTTTATCACCTGTAGTTCAACAGGCGTAGTCTACCTGCTCCAGTGCCCTTGCGGGTACCAGTATATAGGAAGGACAAAACGCTCTATGCAGGTGCGACTAGGGGAGCATATCACCAACATCAAAAATGGCTACAGATTTCACTCAGTCTCCAAGCACTATGCCATTCATCACGATCGGAACCCTGCCAATACTGTGTTCTTAGGCATAGACAAATATAGTGCCCACTGGAGGGGCAGTTCTCTGGTAAGAGAACTGTCTAAGCTAGAGATGTCCTGGATCCATAGGGTTCGTTGCTACACCCCCCATGGCCTAAACATAGACACTGATGTCAATTGTTTCATAGACAATAGTTGAATAATGGTTATTATTGTTTTGAAATAATCCACTTTTATATTTTATTTTATTCTGTAATTTTTACTGACGTCCTTGGATGAATCTCTGGGGGCATTAGAGGTGAATAGGTTTCTGATCCATTCTGTGATTATTAGCCAGTAATGAGATGTGTGCATAATCCATGTTTTTCCATTATGGTTTTACACCATCATGTAACCATAGGGGCTTTTTTTGCGCACATCCTTGTGGGATACTAATGTATACCCTTATGGGACACTAATCTCTTAATTGTGAACCGACTCTGAATCCCTGAGGCCTATTTTTGAATATAAACCTTTATATGCTACATAGGACCTAATCATTAGTTGTTCTAATGGGGTAATCTCCCTTTCTTAACATACATAGGGCTATATAGGGCCTATGTAGGGCCACATAGGGCCTAACCATTAGTTATTTTAATGGGTTAACGTCCCTCTTCTAATATAAAGTTGATACAGTACACTTTTTTCTTCCTTTAGATCATATTTTTTTCTTTTTTATGCTCTATCACTTATAATGAGGCTTAATGACTAATGGGCAATACAGATTATTATTAATATAATAATGTTTTAATTAATGTTTTTTAGCGATTCTTTAGCGATTTGGAACACGAGGTACATTTGGGACATAGGCCACTGGGCAAATTTGGGCTGTCCCATCGGCATTCCCTCTAATGTATCCTCAGTGTGATACCTCAGCCGTCCGTTTCTGACTATGGCTTCGTTTCTGTTTATGAAGATCTGGCCATGTCACTCGGGCGGCCGTTAACAACACTATTGAGCTGCTTTCTTCCTTTTAAATCTATCTAACATCCCACTTAAAAAGTACCAAAACTCGGTAGTGAGACACTTGGTGAATGCCGCGAAGGCCTGTGTGCCACTCTATTGGAAAAAACAGACACCTCCAACGGCAGCAGATTGGCTACATAAAGTGGAAGAGATAAATAAAATGGAAGAATTAGGGTTAGAGACAAAACAACAACAAGAAGAATATCAAAAGATTTGGGAACGATGGAAACAATTTGTGATATCAGCAGAGGGCCTGACTTTACTAGGGAATACTAACCATACATAGATATAGAGAACACCCTGGCTGCCCAGAGTCAACGATGGGAACCCCCCCTTTTTCCCTTTTTTTTTTTTTTTTTTTTTCCTTTTTCTCTCTCCCTTTTTTGTGTGTACGTGTTTTCCCTGTTTAGGTGGTTGTTGGTCTTGTGTCTGTTATTAGAGCTGTTTCTGAAAAAGAGAAAAAAAGCGGCGGGTATGGTTAAACGTTCGTTTCGAGTGGGACCCCTCAAGATTAATAAATTCTCTAGAGAAATCCGAGTAAATAGAGATATAATGTTTATACGGATGCTTTTTGATATTAGGATATGATTTAGAATGTTATGCTTGATCTGTAATGTCTCTGTATTTGCTCTGGACGACATTAAGACATGATCCAGAAGGTTATGTTTGAAATGTCCGGGGCTGCACGCGCGCTAATAAAAAAAAAAAAAAAAAAAATGGTGGGGAATCCTAGCCTGTCCCAACCTCAATAGACAGTTACGGTGTCTTGTTTTTTACCAGCCTAAGTTTAAAAACTTCTGCTTGAAACTTCAATTTCTGTTTGTTAATTTGGGCATTTTGCCCTTCACCAAAATGGTGGTTACGCATCGAGCATTCAGTGGTTCAGAGCGGGGCGTGCCTTTGGTGTGTAGTATGTATATAATGGTGGTGAGTCAGCACGCCGCCCGTGCCCCTGGAAGACGTCATCTGTGACGAAACGGCGTAGGGAGGAGCGGCGTGCTGACGTCACCACACAACCACGCAAACCCGGAAGCAACGGGCAGCATTCGAGAGCCGGCCGGCTATCTTTTTGATTTTAAATTTCTACATTCTTGTAAGTGTAAACCCCTTTTTTACTTATTAAAAATTTTTAAAGAGATACACTATGGAGTTCCCTTTTTATTACATGTCACCTGCTTGACCGTCTTGAGCCTGTGGGTCCGGTATCCTGAGTGACCAGTTATTGCCTTTTGGAGCCCTTGGCCGGGATTAAGCCACAAGCTTTTGAGACCTCTGTAACAGGAGGTCTCGCATTCTGGTAAGGGTCAGTGTGTTCATTGGTGGAGGTGTTACCCCCTTTTCTTACCAGACCACTATTTTCCTTTGGTGTTATCGGATTGATGTCACGTTGAACCAATTTTTGAGTTGCCTTTTCATGTTGAATCAACAATTGATTTGGGAATCAACGACCAATACTAAGAACGTTTACATCATGGACTATTTTTGAATTAACACTTTCAATACAGTTTTTTCATTATTGTTTTTATTGCACATATTATATTATTCAGGTTCACCACCTAAGTGTCACTATTTATTAACACATAATTGGCACATTGTTATGTTCTAGTCACTTCAATTTTTTCCTGCAGCGCAGTCGTTCGTTCTATATAGGGTGTTTTGTATTGCCTGTAGGGACTGGGTGGGATTAGTGACCATCAGAACCACGTCGTCTGCAAATAGACTAATTTTGTGGTCTGTGCCATTGCAGGGAATGCCTGAAATTTGCAAATCGGATCTAATTTTAGAGGCCAAGGGTTCCATTAGTAGGGCGAAGATAAGTGGGGGGAGAGGGCACCCCTATCGTGTACCATTAGAAATTTTGAAAGGGGTGGATAACGTCCCCCGGTGAGTAATTTAGCTGATGGGTTAGAGTATAAGGAGAGGATTGCACTTTGGAACCTTCCTGTAATACCAAATTTAGTCAGCACTGCCTGGAGGAATTTCCAGTGAACTCTATCAAACGCCTTCTCTGCATCAAGGGATAGCATCAAAAAAGGCGTTTGATTTTGTGCAGCTTGGTGGATGAGGTTGAGCACTCTTCTGGTTGCATTTGGTGCCTGTCTGCCTGGGACAAACCCAACTTGGCCTGGGTGAACCAGCGTTGGGAGAAACGCCATCAGTCTGTTGGCAATAACTTTGGCAAGTAGCTTGATGTCAGTATTCAGGAGCGATATTGGCCTATAGTTAGAGGCAACAGAGGTATCCTTCCCAGGTTTTGGGATGGTGGATATAAGTGAGAGTAGCATATCTGTAGGCAAGGAGCCAGAGAAACCAGCAGTATTGAAGAGGTCTGTTAGTTTAGGAACTAAGATGTCGGCAATTTTTTTGTAAAATAGATTAGAGAAGCCATCCTCTCCCAGGGACTTATGGAGAGGGAGGGTTTTGATTGCTTTGAGGGCTTCTTCCGTAGTGAATGGTTTAGAGCAGGGGTCTCAAACTGGCAGCCCTCCAGCTGTTGTGAAACTACAAGTCCCATGAGGCATTGCAAGACTGACAGTTACAAGCATAGGCATGATGGGTCTTGTAGTTTTGCAACAGCTGGAGGGCCACCAGTTTGAGACCACTGGTTTAGAGATAATTTTGAATTGTGCCGCTGAGATTGTAGGTAAATTGATCGGGTCTAGGAAGCTGCAAATTTGCTCTGCTGTTGGTTGGGGAGTGAGAGGGTCTTTTCTGAGGTTATAGAGGGATGCGTAGAAGTCACTAAACGCATTTGCAATTTCCTGAGGGTTAGTTAAAGGTTGCTTTGAAGTGGGGTGGTGGAGAGAAAGAATTTTGGCTTTTGTACGTTGGGCTTTAACTTGTTTCGCTAGAAGTGATCCAGCTCTATTGCCTAATGCATAAAAATTGGCCTCGGAGAATTTAAAGTTACGTTTAAATTTGTGGAGCAGGAGGGTGCGTATTTTTTGTCTTAGCTCTAGGAGCTTAATGGATTGCGTGTGGGAGGGGGAGGATTTATTTATTTTTCCTACTTCTGAAATGTTGGACATAACCTTGTCAATCTGCTGGGTACTCCGGCATCTCGCTCTTTTACTCAGCTTTATGAAAATTCCTCGAAGGTAAGCTTTGTAGGTTGACCAGAGTGTAAATTTGTGGATGTCGTTAAGTTCAAAGAAAGATTGGTGCTCAGTCTCTATTTCTCGTTGAACTTTAGGGTCCTCTAACAGGGAGGTATCCAGTCTCCATATTCCCGGTGGTCCCGGTCGTAGATCGCCAAGGGTTATCAAAATAGGGGCATGATCTGACCTGGAAATGAGACCAATGTCAGAGTCCATGACATTTTGGAGGGTCCACTTGTCTACCAGGAAGGAGTCAATGCGTGAATAGGATAGCTGTGGGTGGGAAAAGTACGTAAAATCACGTTCTGAGACATATTGTGCTCTCCAGACATCGAACAGATCCAGGTCGTGGAGCAGGGGGTTCAAAGCTGGCCGGTGTTGACCTTTTTTAGTGGAGGTATCCATGGAGGGGTCACCATTTATGTTCAGGTCGCTGCCCATGACTAAATTTCCTTGTTGCAAGTTGTTGACCTTCTTGAAGAGGCTACGGAGAAAGCGGAGTTGTCTGAAGTTTGGGCCATAAATATTGACCAGGGTGTAGGTGGTTTGAGCGATTGGGGCAAATTAGAATTATGTAGCGGCCCTGCGGATCGGCATAGGTGTGGTAGTGTTGGAACTGGAGGGTATCTCGGATAGCCGTCAGTACTCCATTTTTTTATCCTCGGGCCCGAGGCAAGATATACAGTATCATATCCCCTGAGTCTGAGATTCTGTGTTTTTGATTCTGCAAAGTGTTTTTTGTTTTGTCAGTTCCCTTTGTAGATTAGCCTGTTTTTGTGGGCTGTTTAGGCCTTTGACATTTAGGGAAGTCATCTTAATTGGCAGGGTACGGCTGTTGGTAATGACCCTTTGTGGTAAGTCAATAATGCCAGGTGCGGGAATGTTCAATGTGAAGAATTACTGCTGAATATTTCTAAACGGGGGATTTCCTCCAGTGGCATCCAGGAACTTGGAGCCAGTGGATGGAAAGAAAGGCTTGAAAGAGGCAGAGATCTACTGTAACCCGGCTATGTAGCATATTGGACCTTATGCGCAAACAGGAAGGATCATGCATCTTGAAGGGACCATTCGGCTTCCATTTGGGAAGGAGGAGAAGGAGGTGGTCTCGGGCTGTCCTTCGGAATAATGCGCCAGAGCCTCAGAAGTTGGAGGCCTGCTTGAAGTGTGCGCACCACATGAGTTTTACACTGAAACGTGACCAGCAGCTTGGTAGGAAACCCCCATTTATATGGTATACAGTGATTCTGGAGGGCTTTCGTGATCGTGGCTAGTTGCTGATGATTCTCCATGGTTGTCTTGGAGAGATCCGGATATAGTTGTTACATACCTGGTGTTGGAGCACAGAATGCAGGGAGCCGCCTCTCGTAAGCCTCTGGCTCGAGAACCCCTGGTAGTGGGGACAGGGACTCAAGAGTTCAAAGGGGCACAAGTGCCTGGTGGATGGCGGGTGTGGGGCTAGTCCAGACCTCTGGAGTAGCAAAAGAAAGTCTGGTGGGAACAGCGAGCTGGAACCGATGATTTGGAACACCGCAGACAACTGGGAGGAATTCTGTAGCACAGCTGGAGCAACCAGTAGCACATAGGTGTTCTGTAGTGCAGCAAGAGCACTGGATCTGCAGGCTGCGAAGAGATACACTGGAACCTGGCAGGAACACTGGAACAGTGGTGGTACAGAGGTGCCTTGTAGCTGGGCAGGAACCCTGGAACAGCCGACAGCGAGGAGGTGTCCTGTAGTACGGCAGGAAAGCTGGATCAGCAGGCTGCAGGAAGGTGCTCTGAGGTCAGGCAGGAACACAGGCAGAGTCAGACAGGCCGGGTCGGTAACTAGCGGGCATCAATCAAACCAGAGGAAGAGACAGAAGAGTAGTCGGGACAAGCCGGGGTCGGAGGCAGGCAGCAAACAGACGTCGTCAGGAATAGGCCAGGTAAACAGGAATCAGGTCAACTGGTAATGAGTAGCAAGGTCACAGAAAACGTTGTAGACTGGACAGCAAGAGGCACAGTGACAGGCTCCCTTAAATAACCCTCTTGGTGCCAAGTACCATCACACAGCGCGTCTGCGTGCACCATCGTGGACGCGCAAGCGCCCATTCACGCTGTCGCGCACCGGCGCGCACCTATTAGCGCTATCGCGCACCCGTGTGTGCCGATTGGCTCTTGGGATAGGGATTCTGTCAGGACGTCTTTCTTGACAATAGTGCAATAGCAGTAAAAGGATCAGGGAGGCTAGGAGTGTGTTTTGCAGCTAACATTACTTTTTCTTTTGCGTTGTAAAAGTGTATGCATGCTAAGACATCTCTGGGTTTCTCCGCTGGGAGGTGAGGCGGTTTTGGCAGCCTATGTGCTCTGTCTATTTACAGATCTCTGTCAGTTAAGTCAGGCACTAGTGCTCGCATTAGGGATTGCAGGAATCGTACCAGCTCGGGGTTGTTGTACCGATTCGGATATGTTGCAGAATTTTATATTGTTCCTGCGAGAGCGATCTTCAAGATCTGCCAGCTTAAGGTTGATTGCCTGCATCTCATCTGTATGCTCCGTGCATACATCTACCATATCATTATGGGCAGTGAAGAGGTCAGATATTTTGTTTTCAACATGCTGAAGACGCTGGTCCTGTTGTTGTACTACAGTGGCCATCGAGGATACTGTAGCTGAAAGGTCTGATTACAGTGTTGGTTTAAGTGAGATCAGCATGTTATTCATTGTCTGTTCAGAGATGGGCTGGTCTGAGGCAGGGAAGTTATCTATGGCTGAGGGGTGCTGGATGTCAGAAGGAGGTAATATGAAGGGTATTCTAGGGCTTTGCTCTGGGATGTCATCTTCCCCCCTGGGCTTAGATTTCACAGGGGAGGCAGAAGAAGGTGAGCGGGGTGGGGAGTACTCACAATTTGCCAGTGAAGGGAAGCCTGGGCGTTGTGGTCCACAACCACTAATGTGAGGAGAGGGCACAACTGCATGTCTGTGAGAGCCATCGACACCATCTTGTCCTCTGTCAGCTCCCGCCAGCGAGAAGAAATCTGTCATCTTGTGAGGCATGGTCAGCTATTTTCTCCTCTTTAGCATCGCGTCTAGATGTTGTGTGACCCGCGGGGGGGGGATGATCGGGTGCTTTACGTTTTGATTAACATGCTGTGGAGCCGCTATAAGCCGGGTGTTAAGCGGAGCAGAGAGATTAGGCAGCCATCGATGATGCCGGCAAGCCACGCCCTCACCATGAAACATATTATAACTGCTGCCTTACTCAATTTCAAACCACAACATCAATATCTAAACTCGGTAACGCAGCACTATGAGAATAGTTAGCCTCCACACAACACATCAAAGGACTACCCATACCCTGATAGAACTGATATCACTGGACTTGCCTCTCAAAACCTGGATACATAGAGGGCTCAACAACTTAGGACTAATACTATACACTTCAGGGATGCACTCATTCTCACACCTGCTATGACATTCTTCTTATACCTCAGAATTCAATCAATACTCTCCAAAATCAACCTCACAGATAAAGACTCTCCACTAGTTACTCTCTTAAAATTCTATGAAATCCCTGCTCCAACAGTTAAAGGAATCTCATTGGCATACAAACTACTAACTACACCTCCCACAGACCAACCTTCAGCTTCAATCAACTTCTGGTCATCACTCACAGCTACTCCGCCCCCGCCTACACTGTGGCACCAAGCCATAACCCTTCCCCTTCACTTGTCCCACTGTACCTCCCATTGGGAATCCACACAAAAACTATTCCACAAGTGGTATTTCACCCCACCCAGGCTGGCTGCAATCTACCCCTCAACATCATCTCAATGCTGGAGAAGTTGCAACGAACTCGGAACTTTACACCATGGTGGGACTGACCTAACATTAAAATATACTGGCAAGAAGTAACTACTTTCATCTCTACTATATGCACTGTCTCTTTCCCATTAACCCCACTGGATCTTCTTTTGGGTCTGACAATCCACAGGTGGCCTGGACAACTCAAAGTACTGGCAACTCATATACTTATAGAAGGTCGTCTAGCACTAGCAAAGAAATGGAAAACACAACCACCCACCATATTGAGTCTTATTAACTTATTGAACACACATTTCCAACTGGAGATCTTTCACTAAAACCAACATGACTACCGCCTCTTTCTACAAAAGTTGGGCACCGTGGATTGCTGATCAATGAAGCATAACACTACAATGTGCAAGCTCCTAATAGAATTGAACTCTCTGCCCTCCCCTATTACAAACCAACAAACTAAAACAACTTCCTAGTAGGGATGAGCCGAACACCCCCCCCCGTTCGGCTCGCACCAGAACCCGCGAACAGACCTAAAGTCCGTGCAAGCTTTAGAACCCTATTAGTTATAATGGATGCGAACGTTCGAAATCAAAAGTGCTAATTTTAAAGGCTAATATGCATGTTATTGTCATAAAAAGTGTTTGGGGACCTGGGTCCTGCCCCAGGGGACATGTATCAATGCAAATTTTTTTTTAAAAAAAATGCAGTTTTTTCAGGAGCAGTGATTTTAATAATGCTTAAATTGAAACAATAAAAGTGTAATATTCCTTTAAATTTCATACCTGGGGGGTGCCTATAGTATGCCTGTGAAGGAGCACATGTTTGCAGGAAAAAAAGCTATTTAAAATCACTCGTGGCTAATGTGAATTGACGTCTCCCGTAACACAGAGAACAGTCATTCATTGAAAGTCATTCATAAAAAAAAAAGTAATTGATAAAAAAAAAAAAAAAAAGCGTGGGGGTCCCCCCAAATTCAATAACCAGGCCCTTCAGGTCTGGGATGGATATTAAGGAGGACCCCAGCCAAAAAAAAAAATGGCGTAGGGTCCCCCTCAAAATCCATACCAGACCCTTGAGGTCTGAGACCCACAAAGCACCTTGTCCCCATGTTGATGAGGACAAGGGCCTCTTCCCCACAACCCTGGCCAGTGGTTGTGGGGGTCTGTGGGCGGGGGGCTTATCGGAATCTGGAAGCCCCCTTTAACAAGGGGACCCCCAGATCCCGCCCCCCCTGTGTGAAATGGTAAGGGGGTACAAAAGTACCCCTACCATTTCACCAAAAAAGTGTCAAAAATTTTAAAAATGACAGGAGACGGTCTTTGACAATTCCTTTATTAAAATCTTCTTTCTTCTTTGTTCATCCTTCCGTTTCTTCATCTTCTCCTACCGTCATCTTCTTCCATCTTCTTCTTCCATCTTCTTCTTCCTCCGATCCGCTTCTTCTTGAGCTGGTCTTCTCGTCCTTCTCGTCCGGCATCTTCTTCCATGGCGTCGGCGTCTGTTCTTCTGTCGGGCCGCTCCTCGCAATGGGAGGCTCCCGCTGTGTGAGGCTTCGCTCCGTCTGACAGGTCTTTTATAACGGAGGGCACCTGGTGACCCCGCCCCCCCGCTGACGTCATGGGGAAAGCCATAGGGAATTCCCCATTACGTCCCCGTGCGTCAGAGGGGGTGGGGTCACCTGGTGCCCTCCGTTATAAAAAAAACTGTCAGACGCAGCGAAGCCTCACACAGTGGGAGCCTCCCATTGCGAGGAGTGGCCCGAGAAGAGACACCGATGCCGACGCCATGGAAGAAGATGCCGGACGAGAAGGACGAGAAGACCAGCATAAGAAAAAGCGGATCGGAGGAAGAAGAAGATGGAAGAAGATGCCGGAAGGAGAAGATGAAGAAACCGAAGGATGAAGAAAGGAAGACCAGAAGAAAGAAGAAAGAAGATTTTAATAAAGGAATTGTCAAAGACCGTCTCCTGTAATTTTTACCATTTTTGACACTTTTTTGGTGAAATGGTAGGGGTACTTTTGTACCCCCTTACCATTTCACACAGGGGGGGGTGGGATCTGGGGGTCCCCTTGTTAAAGGGGGCTTCCAGATTCCGATAAGCCCCCCGCCCGCAGACCCGCAGGCCAGGGTTGTGGGGACCCGCAGGCCAGGGTTGTGGGGACGAGGCCCTTGTCCTCATCAACATGGGGACAAGGTGCTTTGGGGGTCTCAGACCCCTAAAGCATCCTCCCAATGTTGAGGGCATGTGGCCTGGTACGGTTCAGGAGGGAGGGGGGGGCGCTCTCGTCCCCCCCTCTTTTCCTGCGTCCTGCCAGGTTGCGTGCTTGGATAAGGGTCTGGTATGGATTTTGAGGGGGACCCCACGCCATTTTTTTTGGCTAGGGTTCCCCTTAAAATCCATCCCAGACCTCAAGGGTCTGGTATGGATTTTGAGGGGGACCCTACGCCAATATTTTTTTGGCTGGGGTCCCCCTTAATATCCATCCCAGACCTGAAGGGCCTGGTTATTGAATTTGGGGGGACCCCCACGCTTTTTTTTTTTGTTTTTTATCAATGAATGACAGTTCTCTGTGTTACGGGAGCCATCAATTCATTAGCCGCGAGTGCTTTTAAATAGCGTTTTTTCCTGCAAAAATGACACTTTTTGCAGGGACAGTTCTAAGCACAGGAAACATGCCCCCCTTCACAGGCAACCTATAGACACCCCCCAGATGTGATACTGCAATGCTGTACTAACAGCACGCACACACAAATACCCAGAAATACAGCACATAATGTCAGCAGTCAGCAGAACACTGACACGCTGACACTGAAACACAATATGCAAAGCCGCTGCCGTGGCGGCCTCTTATAACGTGGGGCGTGTACTAAAGCCCCTGATCTATAATTGGCTACAGGCATCCTGCCTGTAGCCAATTATGGCTCTCCTCGCTGCCGGCGCTGTGATTGGCCAAGCATGCGGGGTCACAGTGCATTCTTGGCCAATCATCAGCCAGCATTGCACTGCGACTGGCGCAATGCATTGCGGGCCGCTCGCATCACACGAATGTGATGCGAGCGGCCCAAATAGTTCTGGGCTCGCCGAACGGGCGAACGCCCGATGTTCGATTCGAACATGGGTTCGAATCGAACACCGGGCCCATCCCTACCTCCTAGGTCAAATACCTACCTCTTTCATATACTCCATACTATATACTCGATATTGACAATGTTACACTGTTATTACCCTTGTAATTAACCAATGATATGCTTGGTACTGTCACCATATAATCTCTGATTAGTATACGTGAATCCACGTTATTGTTACTGTGATGTACGATCACCTATTGTCTTACGTTCTATACAAGACAAGCACAACTACTACCAAACGATGGTTGTCTGAGCTGCTTCCCACCCCATGGCACAGTTAGTTCCCGAGTTGGGGTGCCTGGGTGCCGGGACGGTGCCGACACCATTCAAATAGTACTAACACCACATTTATTGTTCAAGTTTCAGCACGACAACTGTTATATCAATGTAACCCAGTAAGTAAGTCTCTACCATATACGCTATAATGAACAATAACAAATGTATTGTATTTCTTATCCTTCTTATCCTTCTGTATTAATACTGTATAAATCTCAATAAAAACTATTGATAAAAAAAAAAAATTTAACTGAATGAATTGCAGCTGTTGGTGGAGAAGGGGTGCTGGATATGGGGTTTGCAGTTAAAAAATAGAGGGTCAGGTTTGGGAGATGTATTAAATATATATTTAAGATATAAAGATTGTCTATAAATAATACAAAAAGGTGGAAAAAAAATTCAGTCTAGGAACTTGTAAATGTAAAAGAACAATAATAAATATAATATGGACACAAAACATTTCAGTTCTCCTCCATGTTTTTTATGCATTCATTTGTATTTATAATAAATAGAGAACAAAAACATGACATGTAAAAAAAGCTCAGCTCCAATGCAGATAAGATTTACAAGTTTAAAAATAACACTCAATATCCAATTTATGCTTCTAAGTCTTCCAAGTTACACTGACCTTTTTAAAAGTACACATAATTGCTATCCATGTACTCAGAGACACATGAATACTTTGCATGCTAATTTTCCAGCACTGATCTGGCAATGTGAATATAAGCATACTGGTAATTATTCTAAAAATAAATAGTAGTGATGCTACCATATATGAACCCTTTCACAGCCTTCAAGTTATTGCATAGCGTGATCAAACATGATTTTTTTATGGATGTATATGTTGTGTGTGCGTTTTTTTAAATGTCAAAAGTCGTCATTGGTGGCAGAAATTTCAGGTCAATTTAAACAAAAAATAATCAGAAAGGCCTCAGTTAGGGAGTAATCCCAATTAGATGTTTGCTCTGTATCCATTTCTTTCATTACGTAAAAACCTACCCTGTTTATAACATTCTTATTACAAAGGATTACACAGAATAACTGTGAACATGTTTATAATAGGCAGCACTAACAAACAAATCATTGTTTCTTTTGAACAAGCCTGTAAATTTGGAAACTACTTTCAAATTCTGATATAATTGCTTATAATTCTCCATTAAGATGCTATTTAACATGTCTCACTTTGGCTCATTCTTAACCACTTCATGGTCCTAGAATGTATCCATATGTCCTTGCATTAAAGTGGTGAAACTGAGATCCTGGTGTAGCACTACCCCCCACCCCCCCTCCTGGCCTAGAGGGCTGCTGGGTATTGGGTCCCCCTATTCAGAGACAAAAAAGTTAGTGGGCTTGTTTTTGTTGTTATATTGAGGAAAACAACTTAGGCAGGGAATAGGGATTATGGGATGTCCAACTTTACATGAAGAACAACGATGAGGACAACTTCCTTCCCTATGTACACCACGAAAATTAACACATCCTTGACTGTATTCCCTCTGAAACAGCAACAGTCTTTCTGGACTTGGCAATGGAAATCTCCCTTCTAGAAGCTCTGTGTTCCCTGTATGGAATTCTAGCAAAGTCCCGACTTGTAGAAGCTATATGTCCCCTCTCTTAAAAACACCAGCCCACCTAGCTGCTTGGTGAAATGCCCTAACTTGTAGGAGCTCTATGTCCCCTCTCTTGAATATACAAGCCCACCTGGCTGCTTGGTGAAATGTTCCAGGACAAGGGAATGGGTTTAGCTTGTTGGCAATGTCCCAGCAAGCTTTCTATTTATTGCATCGGGCAGCTCTGTCTCTTTTAGACCCTGGGGGAGTAGAGATACTCACACTGTCTCTGGAAATCCTGGTGCTTTGGAAAGGACTGCTGTTTAGGCATCCTGCTGTCCAGGTCCTTCCTTGCAAGCCAGGGTGTCTCCTAGAAGAGACTGTGGGGTAGAGATCCCTGTGTCCTTCTTCCTTCCTTCCTCAGCTCCCAGCCTGGGGGCAGAGCACCCCTCAGCCCCGGGGTTCCCACCCAGGCTACAAGACACAGCTTCCTCACTCTGTCTTCCATCCGACTCCCCTGCTGGCCAGGTTTCACGATTTTTAAGGGCTGACCTAGCTACTGCTAGGCCTCCTGCCTGGGGATTGGCCAGATTCACATAAATATGCAGATCATGACCTTCTTGCCTCCGCCCACTAGCTTCTAGAAATGTCTCCAAGCTTCTAAAACCAAGAGGAGGTACCAGAGGCCTGAGTTTTAGAGCCCTCCAGCCTGACCTACAGTAACCCAGACCAATTAACCAGACTCAAAAATAAATTTACTTACACTAATCTTCACACTATGGTATAAAAAGTTGCAGTCAGCTGCTTGATCACTTCTACAGGGTGCAGAAGGGTTCTCACCTCCCATCATTGCCATTCCAGGTCTCTTGGGTGTGATTGGGGGGGCACAGATTGTTGCATCCTGTATAGATGGCTGAAAACACAGTTATGAATGTAACCAGAAGCAACAAGGATTTTCTTACTTTCAGTTTGTTGTTTAGAAACCATTACTAGCTTGTAAAGCATCTGATCGGTTTTATCAGGTGCTTTTGATTGCAGATTTGGGGTCTATAGACACCAGATTTCTCTATAAAGAGTACATGTCACTGCCCATGAAATCACAAGCGATGTTGCTCATCCGTTCTGATAGCAATAATGTTATCCAAAAAAATTTAATAAATGTAATGTAAAAAAAAAACAGAAATTGTAAAACGCCCTTGCCCCCATGTGTTGACATGCAGATGCAAATACACACATGAGTCCGGCAGGCATATGTAAACTGTGATTGCACCACACATGTGAGGTACTGTCTCGCAAATGTCAGAGTGAGAGCAATAATTCTAACACCAGACCCCCTGTTTAACTCTAAACTGCTAACCTGTAAAATGTGTTGCCATTTCATGGGCAGCGTAACATCAACTTCTAGATTTTAGCAAAAAGTGGGTATGATATTATGTTTGTGTGCACTAAACTTTATTCAAGTGAATTTTTCCTGAAAATTAGCTTTTTAAATATGGCTGCTCAAATATCATGTGACATAAAAAAAATGAAAAAAATAAAACGAAAAAATGTTATTCTCCAGGGCCTTTGCTTTTTAAAAATATAAAATGTGTAATGTTTGAAGGTTCGAATTTTCTAGCGAAAAAATGAAAATTGTAACATAAAGTATAAGTATAAGAGAAATGTCAGAATTGGCCCAGGTTACGTTGTTTTGCAAACATTTTAACCACTTAAGGGCCAGGCCTTTCAAACCTTTTGTTGTTTACCAGTTTTTTTGTTTACCAGTTTAAATCATTTTTTTTTGCTAGAAAATTACATAGAACACCCAAACATTCCTAGAGAATAAAATTTTGATTGTTGCAATACTTTATGTCAAACCATATTTGCGCAGCAGTCTTACAAGTGCAATTTTTGGAAAGAAATACACTTTTTTTAATTAAAACATTAGACAACACTAAAGTTAGCCCAATTTTTTTCTATATTGTGAAAGACAATGTTACGCCTAGTAAATAGATATGAAACATATCATGCTTCAAAATTGCACCCACTCATGGAATAGCGACAAACTTTGACCCTTAAAAATCACCATAGGCAACCTTTAAAAGAGTTACAGAGGAGGTCTTTTGCTAGAATGTTTTTTCTTATTTATTTTACTTTTTATTTTTACACTGTCTTTTTTTTTTTTTTTTTAATGGGGTCACTTTTATTCCTATTACAAGGAATGTAAACATCCCTTGTAATAGAAAAAAAGCATGATCTTTAATGTAAGATCTGGGGTCAAAAAGGCTTCAGATCTCATATTTACATTTAAAAGCAATAAAAAAAGAAAGTTAAAAAATTTTTGTTTTTTTTTGTTCAATAAATAAAAATGTCCCCTTTAAGACCATTGGGCGGAAGTGACCTGTGACGTCGCTTCCATCATCCAATGGTATGGAGCCGAGTGGGGGCCATCTTTTTCTCACTTGACTTTGTGTCTTTGAGGAAAAGACCCAATTGTCTCAGCTGCTACCGACGGCTCCATTAAGCTGTGGAGACAACTGGGGAGTGGCAGGTGGGGTGCCCTCTCCCGCCCCTGTTAAAAGTAATATCACAATGAATCCGCCACAGAGACCACTATTATCTGAAAGGGGGTCGCCTGCTGTTTAAAAAGATACTGGGGTTATGGCAGCTATCTGCTGCCATAACCCTGGTATTTAATGTCAAACAGCCGACATATAGTGACATAAGTGGTTAAAGCCATAGAATATGTAGAGCTGTTGAGATGTAGGCTAATGCTTAAGCCGGCATTCCAATTTAAATGATACTAAAGCTCCTTGTTTTTTTTAATAACAAACAAATTATACTTACCTGCTCTGTGCAATGGTTTTGAGCAGATCGATCCTTCTCCTCTCAGGTCCCCTGCCAGTGCTCCTGGCTTCTGCCCTAGCAAGTGCCCACCATAGGAAGTCACTTCTTATGGGGACACTTGTGCAAGCTCACGTCAGAGCCAGGCTGTCTCTGTCTATTTAGACACACAGCCTGGCTCGGCCCCACCCCTTGCTCTCTGCTCACGGGTTTTGATTGACAGAAGCAGGAGATAAGTATTTGGGGGGGGGGGGGCTGCAGGGGGAAATTCATTAGGGTAGAAAAGCTTTTACCTTTACAACCACTTTAACATTTTGTGACATGTTTGCACCACATACACAGGGCAGCCTTTTCACTTGAATGGACTTTCCTACAAGTGGCAAAATAGCTTATGCATTTTGCTAAGCATCAAACTTCGTGCATTTTTATTAACTCTGCTTTTTGTCACCAATTAATCACAATGCATGTGCAACATATATTTTTTGCAAATTTCATAATTGTGTGCAGTTTTGTGTACATTCACGGAATGCTAAGTGTGAATGCAGACTAATGGTGTGTGTATACTTTAATAAAGTGCAGGATTTTAAAATGTGATTGATAAACCTCAATATCATATTTAGTGATGAAAAATGTATGTAAAAATATGTGGTTGTGATTACCTCGAGTCTTCAAACATTTATATAGTTGAATAAAAGCTAAATAAAAGAGTGCTGATGAATATACAGAGAAAAAAGTATGTTCTACTGGAGGGGAATTATCCTTCAAAGCCAAACTGAACTTTCAGTTTAAATAAGCTAAATACATTTCAGAGGCATCAAAAAAGGGTGTTCAAAGTCATATAGTTGAAGTGTAAACCTCAGTCATGAAATCTGAACAAAGCATACATTATACATCTGTAGTGTTCACTTATCTCTCTTCAAAGCGCTAAGTGTCGTTTCTCTCTGGTTCTTCATTACTCTGTTATCAGTATGTCTTACTGAGAAGTTTTCCTGACATATGAGATAAATTTGTGATGGGGGAGGGAGCTCAGCACACAGCTTGTCTATTTAGAACACAACTCTGTATCCTTCGTTTGCTTCTGTTTGCTGTGTACAGTCGGGTGTGGGCCTTTCCTCCAATGAGTTCTCACACACTGTAGCGGCAGCTCTCCACCCCCTCCTCTGTGATACTAACAGATGGAGAAGGATTTTAACATGATTCTGCTTTTTTGAAGGGGTGGAAGGAAGAGAAGACTGCAGATAAACAAGCAAAACCTTTGTAGGAGGATGTGTTTCATTTCTTTGTATAACCTAAGGCCAGTCACTTCACTGGATATATGAGAGGGTTTGCAATCACTAATGTAATGTTCTTTACAAAGGACCACAGCTAGAGTAGTGTAGAAATTACTGTCTACTGCTAGCAGCTGCAAAAGGGAACCTTTATGTGTAAATGCAGAGTTCTCTCTGCAGAGATCTGCCATATATTTTAGGGAATTGATAAGGCATGTCTACAATACTCTTTAGAATACCATTGTGTCATTGTAACCAATTAATGTACCTAATATTGTAAAAAAAAAAGTAGTGCAAAGGTGCTATGAGACCAGAGTGTGCATATGAACACTACACCCTCAGTCAAATGATCTCTCTCTGTCACTGTAACTGTGACAAAGAGAGCTCACCAGCTGAGGAATTTTGAGGCTGGGTGGGAAGAGAATGATAGGGGTTAAGAGAAACTAGCCCACCATCTGGTCTACACCCCTTATGATTGGCAGCAATCAGTGGGTGGATCCATAGCCAATAGATAGCTTGCTCACTGCCTGATGCCAATGCCAATCACAAGTAAAAGAGCAGACCTGATAGGGGACTAGTGCTTTACCTTCCCTATCAGTCTCCACCCACTGTCAGCATCACCAATTGCTAGGAGGCTGTCCTTAATAGTCAGTGACAGGTGGGAAGGGGAGGAGGTAGAGGTGCCACTCTGCATATCTCTGTATACTACTTCTAGTTGGTCTTAATTACCTCTAGTTTCATTATATACAGACTGTAGGTAACTCTTTTTAAATTTGTTGTGGTAATAGTGCCACTTTATAAAAAATGATGCTTGTACGACTTATCTGACTTTGCTGTACGTGTTGGTAAAGCTACCAAAATGGGTATAAGAGATTTTTTTTTTATGTGGTGCAGACCATTTTAAAGGGCCATATAGCCAGAAAAGTGGTATTGGGGTTTTATTAAGTTCACCCTATTGCAGACACCCTACAGTCAGTAAAAGCAGACATGAAATATGAACAAAGCATATACCTCTATAGCATGTACTTGCCCCACTTAAAAACACCAAGTATCATTTCTGTCTGCTGCTTTGTTCCTCTGCTATTAGCATGAGTCACTTCTGAAAAATGTACTTGACATCAAAAGAAAAAAGGTGACAGGGGAGGGAGCTTCTGCTGATTGACAGCTTCAGTTCTGTACCTTTATTCTGTGTGAAAAGGGTGTGTCCCTTCCCTCCAATCATCTCACTGCTCTCCTCACAGAGCTCCGCAGAGTGTAATTTCAGCTCTCCACCCCCTTTTTTTCTGACAGCTCAGACAAGCGTTATCAATTTGGCACTTTGAACAGAAGTAGAGAAGAAAAAACTGCAGACACATACAACTTATGTAGCAGGATTTGTTTCCTCGTTGTGTATTCACTTCATTAGGTATATAAAGGTAAAAAGGAAAAAAATATACCACGCTACAACAAAGGAAAAATATGAAAAACAAAAATAAAAAATACAAAGACAATTCTAAACAGCAGCAGCTCCAAAATTGTGAGATATACACAACAACAGATTATGGTAACAGAAAAAAGCTGCGCTAAATTATACTATTGTGATAAGTATAACCCCTACTTTACATGCATAAACAAAAACATAATAGTGAAAACCATGTTTAAAAAATAATAATAAGTAAAGTCCATAGAAGTCCAAACAGGTGAAGAGTGGATGAAAATTGGGAGATAAACACACAACACCAACATGTGATCCTCCACCACATAGATCTCCCGCTTACCAGAAGGCAAGCTTGTTACAGCCTGTATAATAGATCTTTATCCCGATATCACCAGCATAGGGACCTCCGCAAACCACCTTGAACCACCACTCCCTCTGACTGCTGATCCTTACATACACTGACATCCCCAGCAGCTTGCCTGCCAATGATATGTTAATGTGGGTTACTACAAGTAACTAGATTCAATGACTGAGGTGTGTTCCGTTCGGCTGTCTGCTATCCTGGCTTATCATTAATGCTGGTCTGAGGAGAAGTGAAGCCATCTCTCTAGACCTGGAGAGTTTCCTGACATACAGGCTGTTTAAAGGTGGTTTGTGGAGGTCCCTATGTTGGTGATATCGGGATAAAGATCTATTATACAGGCTGTAACTCTTCACCTGTTTGGACTTCTATGGACTTAACTTATTATTATTTTTTAAACATGGTTTTCACTATTATGTTTTTGTTTATGCATGTAAAGTAGGTATATAAAGGGTTGTCTTATCGAATCAGTCATGATTTTTCAAAGAAAAAAAATAATGAAGTTTACATCAGTTTGTCATGAGTTTTTTATCCGTTTTTACATCAGCTTTTTACATCTTCCAGCTAGAGTCCTTAACCTCTTGAGTTCCAGAGCTATTTTTTTCATGCAAAAATGGACTGTTTGTCCGTTTACATCTTAACGAATGTAAATAGATGATCATCCATTTACATACGTTTTTCCATAGAGATGCACTGATATCCGTTTTTCATCCATTAATTGCAAGACTTTGAATACTTTCTTTGAAACAATCAATTATAACAGGACCAGGAATACCACATACCAAGATGCAAAATAACATTCTTTCTTTCAGCAGGAACAGGCTATTTTCTGACATGTTTCATTCCAAGCTCTTCCTCAAAGCCTGACAAAGCCACTACCCATACACCATTATATATTGAAACATTAATCCCATATGAGCATTAACATTTTACAACATAAATAATTATCACAGCATTTGCATTTGGATGTACTGTACATTGTAGCAAAGTAATAATAACAATCTCGTCCCCCCCCCCTTTTCCTGTGGCCTGACAGGTTGCATGCTCGGATAAGGGTCACGCCATTTTTTTTTATTAGGCGCAGGGTTCCCCTTAATATCCATACCAGACCTGAAGGGCCTGGTATGGATTTTGGGGGGACCCCCACATAATTTTTTTATAAAATTTGGTTTGGGGTTCCCCTTAATATTCCTACCAGACTCAAAGGGCCTGGTAATGGACTGGGGGGGGGGGGGCCCATGCCATTTTTTCAATGAGTTTTACCTATACTGCCGAGACCCGACAATTCATTACAGCCGCGATCAGTTTTAAATTACTTTTTTTCCTTTAGAAATGTCATTTTGCTGTGGTACTGTTGTAAACACGGGAAAACTGTGCCACTTTACAGGCATACTATAGACACCCCCCAGGCACGATATTTAAAGGAATATTTCATTTTTATTGTTTCACTTTAAGCATTATTAAAATTACTGCTCCCAAAAAAACTGACATTTTTAAAACTTTTTTTTGCATTGATACATATCCACTGGGGCAGGACCCGGGTCCCCAAATACTTTTTATGACAATCACTTGAATATAAGCCTTTATAATTAGTACTACTGTTTTTTCATGTTATTGTCCCATAGACTTTATCCGTGGCTTTCGAATTTGCCACGAACACCGCATTATGTTTGTTTTTCTCCGAACGTCTGAACAGCCAAAGTTCGGCCTGAGCACATGTTCGGGCAGAACTTTGGTTGTTCTGACGTTCGGTGAACCGTTCACCCATCCCTAGTGCGCACAATGGTACGTTCCTTCATAAAAGATTTATTCCCAGATATCCCGGAACACCGATTGGAGCTGGACAGAGCTCATAGAGCCCTCCAACCACCCCGTTCTGATGGTCTTTCCAGGGATATAGTGGTAAAACCCTACTTCTACCAGCTGAAAGAAGATATCATGCACATCTTTAGAGACAAAGATCAACTCACTATCCAGGGGCACCAGATTCAAGTGTTCACAGATCTTTCCCCCTCTACCATCCAGAAGAGGCACTCTCTCAAACTGTTATTGCTGGTCCTGTCACAGAAATCCATCAAATATTGGTGGTCTTTTCCATTCTGTCTATCTTTCCCCTTCAAGAACAAGACACATGGATTTTCCTTGCTACATTAAGGGGAACGCCTGATGCTCCAGTTGGGCCCTATCTCCCAAGACTCATCCTCCTCATCAAACAAATCTCTAGGCTCCTCCAAATGGCCATCCCACTGTGCCCGCTCCTCCCGGTCTGGCAAAACAGACTCCCATCCTCCCTGATTCCTGAACTTTTTCTTTTTTTTTTTTTTTCCCCCAATTTCTTTCTGAATTCCTGAACAACAATCCTTTCCCGCAATTATCACAATCCCATCATTCTAGCCTTGAGAAACCTTTCTCGGATGAGGAGGTAGCGGAGGTGATCAAAAATCTTAAAAAGAGGATCTGCTCCAGACCCATATGGGCTTTTGAATTATTACAAATCTTTTGGCCCCCTCCTATCTCCATATCTGACATGTTTCTTTAATTCAATTTGTAAGGGCAAGCGCATTGATAGCACATCGAATCTAGCCTTTATTTCAGTCATTCCTAAGCCAGGGAAAGACCCTGCAGAAATTACCAATTACAGACCCATATCCTTGATCAACAACGACCTCAAGATTCTGACAAAAAATATTAGCCATTACAGTAGAATGTCCACATTTATTGGTTTGTATGTGCATAAAGATTAGGTGGGGTTTATCCCAGGTAGATAAGGACCAGACTAAATCAGGAGGGTGATAGATGATAGGTGATCTCATTCCTGCATTCTCAATGGTGTGGTGGTATTCCCCAGGAAGGATTTTTACTTTCTGTTGATTTACAGAAGGCTTTCGACACAGTAGAATGGCCATATCTATTTGAAGTTTTATAGAGGTGGGGCTTTGGCCCCAACTTTATAGGGACACTTCATGCTCTTTATTCAAATCTGAGTGTTGAGATTACAGGGGTGCTACACGGACCCCTTCCCCATTACTAAGGGGACGAGACAAGGATGTCCCCCCTCCCCCCTGATCTTTGCAGTCACAATTGAGACCTTAGCAATAGCAATCAGAAATAACCCAGATATACATGGAGTAAGTTGTGGCCCCCAAACCCACTAATGTGCTCTCTTTGCTGACAATCTCATTTTTGTCATGCCTCCGTTAATCTCTACTCCCAATATTGTCAAAATCTTACGAGACTTTGGGAAAGTGTCGGGCCTTCAAGTGAACATGTCCAAGTCAATAGCTCTGAATATCACCACCCCCCCCCCCCCCCCAATCTGGTGGAGAGGATAAAATCCCATTTCCCATTTGCATGGAGCAAATCTACAATCCCCTATCTGGGGGTTAACCTGGCTTCCAGTATAGACCAACTATATAAGGCTAACTATCCCCCACTGTATAAGAAGCTGCCAGAGGACTTGGGCTTGAAGTGATATATCCTGGCTGGGTAGAGTCAACTCTATCAAAATGACCCTTCTGCCTAGAATATTATATCTCTTTTGCTCACTACCTAAACCAATCTTGAAAATAACATCTAAATAAATTACAATCAAAAATAATATTCTTTGTTTGGGCGAGCGGAGGACACTGATGTCCAAAAAATACTCACGGAAGGAGGCGTCGCCTTACCCAACCTATGGAAATATAATCAGGCTGCTCAACTGGCACAGATTTCTATTGTTTACTCTCTAGGAGGTAAACCAGACTGGGCCCATATGGAATGCCAGTCAGTTCCACAACACACTTTAGATTTTCTCCTTTGTAGCACACCCAAGAGTAGACCCCCGATCTTAGCACCCACTCTTTCCCACTCTCTGACCTTATGTGATAAACTTTATAAACTCCCTTTGCTAGTATAAGAGCTCAGACCATTATCTCAAATCTTTAACAACCCCCAATTTCCCCCAGGACTTAATGTAGTAGCTTTCAAATGGTGGCTGAACAAGGGCCTATTCAGAATTGGGCACTTTCCTTTCTCCAATGGGCCAGTTTCTGTGAGCCATTGCACAAGTAAGTTGGACATGCCCTCTTCTGAAAAGTTCAGACTATACCAAATTAGACACTTTTTGTTCTCTGTAAGGAAAAACAAGCTGGATCCCCCAGAGCTCACTGCTTACATTCACAGATCATGGATCAGAGAGGAGGGATTTCTATCATATACACCTCTCTCGTTGAAACATCAGAGAAAACCGTCCTATGCAAAAGGGTGGTACTGGATGATACTTGGTATCTGGATGACTGGCACCAGGACTTTCATAGCTCCTTTAAAGGAATCACAAATATTTTATTATTTGAAGCCAGTATCAAGGTCATTACACAATGTTATCACGTACCCATTCGCCTTAATGAAGGTCTACCCAGACACGTCCCCTCTATGCTTTAGAGGCTGCGACCACTTAGGCTCTCTGTTGCATACATGGTGGACATACCCCCGTATAAGAGGTTTTTGGAATAAAATATTTCAGATGTTATGTAGGGTCACAGGGGCTGCTATCCCCAAATCGCTTCAGGTCGCTTTGCTGAATATGAGGCAAAGTAAGCATTCCAAATATACACAGAAATTGGTAAATTTTATTTTACTCTGAGCTAAGATCACTATTGCTCGTGCATGGAAGCAGCCCTGTGTCTCCCTAACTGCAGCTAGGAGAAAGATATCATGGACAATGACACATGAAAAGATGACGAGCATTCTACACAACTGTCGAACTGTTTCCGAGCATGCGTAGGAAGTTTGTGCGTCGGAATTGGTACAGACGATCGGAACTTTTTCCGACCGAAAAAATTGAGAACCTGCTCTCAATATTTTGCTGGCTGGAATTCCTCCATCAAAAGTCCGATGGAGCATACACACGGTCACATTTTCCGACCAAAAGCCCTCATTGGACTTTTGCTGGCGGAATTTCCGATCGTGTGTACATGGCATGAATCTTTTCTTTCACTGCTATTCCTCTCAACAAGATCTAAACGGTAGGCTATACCTATCTAGCAATGGGATGACTCCAACTGTACTTGTTGACCTCTAATATATGGTGGAGTTAGTCACTTAGGCTCTTGCCTCCCTCCTATCAACTCAGAGGCATTTGTTGAGCCATGGATTGTCTCACACTCCAATGGAATGGAATTTTTTACCCTGACTACATAGGTGACACCATTCCTAACCTAGACCTTGGTCTCTCTGGTTATCAAAAAGGTTATATAATGAGATTTGTTGTTGAATGTTTCTCATCTGAATTTAGTTTCTAATGTAACTTCATATGACTTATTGATCCAGTTGTAATTTTTTTCTATATGAAAATGAATAAAAAAGATTGAAAGAAATATATATTTGTGGCTCTGTATTCTTACCTTGTTGAGTTAACATCTGCATTCTTTTAAATAAAAACGTTTGAAACAAAAAAGTCAGAATGCAGGGGTCAGGACTATGTAATGCAAGGAACTGCTTGTAGATTTCATTTATCAGCAGTAATTGCAACTTGTAGTGGTGGTTGATGGTCATTGGTGGTCAATGGTGGGTGTCCTTTTGAATGCTGGTGATCAGTGGCAGACACCCCCCCCCCGTCCCATCCACTGGCCCATTATGTACCCCCTTGCTGCTTAGTGGAGGTCAAGTTTCCCCCCTTTTGTTTGATGGTCCTCACCAGATCTGGCAGGAGCAGTGCCCAGAATGGAGGATGATTAGGAGAATTGTTACAGAGCAAGGAAATTATGGGCTATCAAATGTAAACACAAACTGTGTTTACATTTGTGATCACTGTGATTGTCCTTCACAGCAATCATAAGGCACAGAGCCACTCAAATAGGCTTTGTGCCTTTTGTTTGTGATGGACATTTTCTAATTACATCTCAGTCCCAGAGATTTAATAGATACACTGGTTGCTGTGCAATCTTCTCTGCCTCTCCATTCTTCTCTCCTCTACCACTCAATACTTTGACCTAATAGTCCTGGTAGTATGGCCTACATACTAAATATTGCATTCCTCTCAAATTATCAGATAATGAGCGGTAAGGCTCGGTTCACACTAGTGAGATCCATGCGTCCCACCCCATGTTTGCTTGGGCACAGCAGCCTATTCATTTGAATGGGCTGCTGTGCCACGTGAAACGCACAAAAAAAGTGCATGCACCTTTTTAACCACTTTCAGACCGGACCAATTTGCAGCCAGGCCCCTTTCGTCACTTTGTCGCTTTAACTGACAATTGCGCGGTCGTGCGACGTGACTCACAAACAAAATTGACGTCCTTTTTTTCCCACAAAGAGCTTTCTTTGGTGGTATTTGATCACCTCAGCGGTTTTTATTTTTTGCGCTATAAACAAAAAAGAGGGCAATTTTGAAAAAAAATGTATTCTTTTTTACTTTTTGCTATAATAAATATCCCCCAAAATATATAAAAAAATGTATTTTTTCTCAGTTTAGGCCGATACATATTCCTCTACATATTTTTGGTAAAAAAAAAATCGCAATAAACAGAAGTTATCGTTTACAAAATAGGGGATAGTTTTATTTCAAAAAATGTTATTTTGAAAAAAAAAGTACATAACGATCATTGAGAATGACAATCGACATATCAAGCCAAACAAAGAAAGAAAATAAGAAACAGTAATATACCATTGTAGATCCGTATTTTGTGTCATCCAGACCGGGGGACTATGGAAGCAGTCTGGAGAAAAAGCTTGTATTTGGAAACATTAACAGATAGAAGACAGATGGTTAGCCTCACCCTGAGCACCCCTATCGGGAACTTCCTGTGCCCAGAGGGAGGAGAACCAATACTGGATGCGGTAGGAGACTGTGGAAGATTGGACTGCATATTATTAAATACTAAGTCGTCCGGTTCAAACAGTCAGAGTGAACCTTATGAAGAAGTCGATTGTTTCATACTAAAATAGCTGTATAGAGTGAAAGCGGTATGAGAAGGAGGGGGAAATAGAGAAGGATAAACAGCTGATGAAGAATGGGAAGAAGAAGGGGAAGGGGTGTCATGGAGGAGCAACTGCCTGGTGTATCGGTATTACAGCGGTTGTGTATGAGTTGGTGGATAGAGGAGACCCCACGTAAATGGCCCAGGGTTCCCAGGTTATCTCGAACTTCCCCACCGTATCAGAGAGTATGCTTGCCAACTTCTCTTGTGACATTATCCAAGAGATTTTTCGAATTAGGATGAAGTGAATCAGCCTACGTGAAGCCTTTGAAATATTAGGGATGTATGCGTTTAGGAGCGCTATTTGAGGGGTCCTGGGAATCTGGCTGCCAACAAGCCTATCAATAAGATTAAAGAGCTTTTTCCAGAATGGACGGATTCTGGGGCACTCCCACCAGATGTGGGCCATTGTGCCTTTGAGATTACAGTTTCTGAAGCAAAGAGGATTGGCTGCCGTGAAGATCGTGGCTAGTCTCGATGGAGTATAATACCATCTCAATATTAATTTTAAAACTTGCTTCCATTAATGTTGTGTTGAGTATACTCTGAAATGAAGAGAAGCTTGCTTTCTGCCAGACCCCCAGGTCCCAGTGGAAATTTAAGTCTGATTCCCAAGATGTCATATAGGAGAGTTTATTGGGAGAAGAGGTAAGTGATGAGTAGACCACAGATACTCCCCCCTTCTGGTCCATAGACTGAGCACACCATAGTTCATATTCAGTGAATTGTGGGGGAGCAGGCTTGTCTTTCCATATTTTCTGAAGCAAATGCGAGATTTTATGAAATCTAAACTTCTCCGAGATGGGCAGGTCTAACTTGTTAATACAGAATGATAATGTGATCGGGCCTGCCGATGTGAAGAAGTGTCCGATCCGGTATAGCCCCTTATCCAGACACCATTTAAACGCTAGGATATCTTCTCCAGGAGGAAAGGCTGGGTTGTTAAATATATGTGCCAATGGTCTATAGGGTGAAACCAATGTAGAGTTTGAACGCAGGGAATCCCAGAGGGCATATGTGTGGGATAGGGTAGGTGCTAAGATCGGGGGGCGTTTTTTAGGGTTGGACCATAATAGGTAGTCAAGGGTGAACTGTGGGATTGCCTGCCTTTCCATCTGAACCCAGTCAGGTTTCTCATATTTAGAATAGATCACTGACATTTGTGCTATCCTGGCTGCCAAGTAGTATTTGTGCAGATGAGGTAGTCCTAGACCCCCTTTTTTCCTGTGTAAATATAGGGTCTGTTGGGGAATTCTATAGCCCGCTTTACCCCAAGTAAATCTGAGGACTTTGCTTTGGAACGTCTTAATATGGCTTTTTTTAATCGGGATCGGTAGTGAGCGAAAGAGGTAAAGAAGTCTAGGGAGTAGTGTCATCTTAACAGAGTTTATCCTCCCAAACCACGATATATTATGTTTGGACCAAGTAGAAAGATCCAATTCCAGTTTCCGGAACATAGGGGGATAATTACTATTATACAGGTCTTCCGGTTTAGCCGTGAGATTTATGCCCAGATATCTGGAGGAGGAGCTCCATTGGAAGTCAAAGTTGGATTTTAAAAGGTTTACAGTGTCTGATTGTAGTGAGATGTTAAGGGCCTGTGATTTTAAATAATTTATTTGTAGGCCTGAAATCTTGGAAAACTCGTCTAAAGAGTGGCAAAGGTTGGGAAGCGAGGTTATAGGGGATGTAAGGAATAGGAGAATGTCGTCCGCGAAGAGGGCACATTTGTGAACTTGGGGACCACATTGAACACCCCGAATGTCAGGATTTTGGCGAATTGAGATGGCAAGTGTCTCAATTGCTATTGCAAATATAGCATATAGGATAACGGACATCCTTGCCTGGTGCCCCTAGCTATTTGTATTGTATTTGAGTAGTGCCCTTGCAGTTTAACGTAGGCTGTAGGGTTTGAGTAGAGTGCCCGCATCATGCCCATGAAATTATCGCCAAAGCCCCAACGTTCTAGGATTGTGAAGATATATGGCCATGAGACCGAATCAAAGGCCTTTTGGAGGTCTAGTGATAGTAACATGCCCGATTGCTGAGGGCCCCCTGACCAGTTTGTGTGTAGAATAGAGACTATGTCTACTGCTCTTCGGATTTGGTCAGGGCCCTGTCTACCCGGAATGAACCCCACCTGGTCTTTATGTATATAACAGTTGATAAAGGAAGCTAGGTGGTTGGAAAGAATTTTGGTGAGGATTTTTAAGTCACTGTTTATGAG
This sequence comes from Lithobates sylvaticus, assembly GCA_028564925.1. Taxonomy (NCBI): domain Eukaryota; kingdom Metazoa; phylum Chordata; class Amphibia; order Anura; family Ranidae; genus Lithobates; species Lithobates sylvaticus. The sequence goes on from CM053027.1 coordinate 244,860,785, forward strand.
GGAGATGGGCCTATAGTTGCCGACTTCTTTTTTTATCTGGTTTTGGTATTACTGTAATGTAGGCGTAATTTAGGTGAGGGTCCATAGGGGATCCTTGTGATTTAGTATTAAGGAAGTTCGTTAAGTGAGGGATTAGTTGGAGGCAAACGTCTTATAATAGGTATTTGAGAGACCATCCGGACCTGGGGCAGAACCCAATTTAAGAGTCATAATGACATATTTTACCTCTTCTTCTGAGAGGGGAGCCTCCAGCAATTCTCTGTGCTCCAAAGAAAGGGAAGGGATTGGGAGGTTGTCAAGGTAATCTGTGATGTTCACCCCCCCCCCTTTAGTTTTAAGGGGGCTGTATAAATTAGAGTAATATTTGTGAAAAACCTGTAATACTTTAGTTGGGTTTACTGAGGTGCCTTGGCCAGGGATTCTGATCTTGGGCATAACATAAGATCGGAACTTGGGGGTTAATTTCGAGGCCAGCATAGACCCCAATTTGTTTCCCTGCGTGTAAAATTTATTGTTGCTCCAGCGAATTTGCTTCTCGGCTTTTGCCGTGAGAGCCAGATTGAGCTCCAATTTAGTTTTGTCCAGTTGGGACCTAAGGGAAGGGGAGGGGTGTCTTTTGTGTCGAGATCGTAAAGAGCTATACTCTTCCTCAAGTCGTTTTATATCAGCTGTCCTTTCTTTTCTCAATTGGGTGGCTGTTTTGATAAGTTCACCTCTAATGAATGTCTTGTGGGCCGCCCATAGTGTTTCAGCAGAAGTGTCTACGGACTTATTGAGTACGAAGTATTCCTTAAGGGAGGTATTCAGCATAGATACCCTTACTGGGCCTGACAGGAGGGATTCATTCAGTCTCCAGTGACCCCGTCCTGGTCTAGAGTGTCGCATGTGAAGTGACATAAGGACCAATGAGTGATCTGATAGGACGGTGTCCTGGATTCGCTCCTTAGATATGAGTGGGGTGGTACAGGCTTGGACTAGGAGATGGTCAATTCTAGCGTATAGGTTGTGTGGACTAGAGAAATGTGAGAAATCCTGTTTGTTGGGGTTAAGTTCCCTCCAGACATCTGCCAGGCCATGCCTATGTATTAGTCTGGCGATCCTAAGACTTTCCTTTGTTGGTCTGGTGAGTTGGGAATTTGGGGGTTTAGATCTATCGAGTCTCTGGTCAAAGGCAGAGTTAGAGTCTCCTCCAAAGATAACAGTACCCTCCAGCTCAGGGGATAGGGACTCAAATAGGTTTTTAAAGAAGGATGTTTGACCTCTATTTGGTGCGTAATAAGATATAAGGGAGTGAAGTTGCCCGTCTATTGTACCTTTCACTAGCAGAAATCTGCCCTCTGGGTCCCTGACGTCTGAGATCCAGCGAAAATTACATGATTTAGCAAAGAGAATAGCAACCCCTTTAGTCTTGTTTTGTGCACTTGCCAGAAAAAAGTTAGGGAAATGAGAGTGGAGGAAATTGGGACTATACCGGACCGGAAAGTGAGTTTCCTGTAGCATGACAATGTCTAGTTTGGAGGATTTATATAGGTTGAAAAGTTTCCTTCGTTTAATAGGAGAGTTAATACCCTGGACGTTGTGAGTTGCAATTTTTAATGCCTGCCTTGTGTGCTCAGCCATGGGTCTGTCTGGGATGTGCGTTCTCAAGTCTACCATCACTTACCTTTTGAAAACCGATGCTGCTGGACAGGGTATTGGGCCTTTATGATCTGATCCTGATGGGCCTCTGTAGGGGATCTCGCCAGTTGAGGAACCGTTCTGCAATAGAGACACTAGTTAGTTGATGCTCCAGGAAAAGGAGGGGGAAGAAAGGAGAGGTAGGAGAGAAGGAGGCAGAAAGGAGTTTCCCGCAGGAGGACAGAAGCCCTGGGGAAAAAGAGAAGACCAAGAAGGGCTCTCGCACTGAAAAGTGCGCGAGTTTTGAAAAACAAAAAACTCCATGCCAAATTTGGCCTGGAGATCCTATCCCCCCGAGTCCGAAAGGAGTCAAAGGGGTAGGCGGAGGCGCATGTGTGCCACCCCGGGCCAGGACACCATAAGGCTAAAGAGGGCTGGTACATGAACACAACCGTAGTGTAGCCCAGAGGCAAAAGAACCTGAGAATCAATATGGAGAAAAATTAGCAATTAAACTAAACTAAAGAGGGTGAATTAACCATGTAACTATAGGTAAGTAAACAACATACATATTCATAGTTGAACATATTACAATTTCCCCTCTCCCTTCCCCCCTACTGAGAGGAGCGAAGAGGAGGAGAGCAGGGTGTGAACCCTGAGGCTCCCCTGGCGGCTACATGTGGATCCCTGAAAAGGGCTTTGGCGAGTAGAAGTTACAAAACCTCATGTAGGTTATAAGGGAGGGAATCACTGCAAGTCTTTTCCAGGGGTGAGGCCTATGGAGCGAGCAGTCTCAATAAAAGGTAAAAAAAAAAAAAAAAAAAAACAGTTAGGAAGAGAAGAAAGACTCTCGCATATAGGGTCCGTGAACAGGTCGAGGAGTATCAAGCCTGAGGCGGGGAATTAGGGTGGCGGGGTCCACCCACAAAGAAACCAGCAGAGCTGAGGGGGTCCTTTAAATGGCAAAAAAAAAAATAAAAATAAAAAGAGAAGAGAACTAAACATTGCTTCTGAAGGAAAGTCAAGGTGGACCATTTTGGTTTGGTCGACGAGCCTTATGTTTGTTCCAACCAATCTTGAAAATAACATCTAAATAAATTACAATCAAAAATAATATTCTTTGTTTGGGCGAGCGGAGGACACTGATGTCCAAAAAATACTCACGGAAGGAGGCGTCGCCTTACCCAACCTATGGAAATATAATCAGGCTGCTCAACTGGCACAGATTTCTATTGTTTACTCTCTAGGAGGTAAACCAGACTGGGTCCATATGGAATGCCAGGCAGTTCCACAACACACTTTAGATTTTCTCCTTTGTAGCACACCCAAGAGTAGACCCCCGATCTTAGCACCCACTCTTTCCCACTCTCTGACCTTATGTGATGAACTTTATAAACTCCCTTTGCTAGTATAAGAGCTCAGACCATTATCTCAAATCTTTAACAACCCCCAATTTCCCCCAGGACTTAATGTAGTAGCTTTCAAATGGTGGCTGAACAGGGGCCTATTCAGAATTGGGCACTTTCCTTTCTCCAATGGGCCACTTTCTGTGAGCCATTGCACAAGTAAGTTGGACATGCCCTCTTCTGAAAAGTTCAGACTATACCAAATTAGACACTTTTTGTTCTCTGTAAGGAAAAACAAGCTGGATCCCCCAGAGCTCACTGCTTACGTTCACAGATCATGGATCAGAGAGGAGGGATTTCTATCATATACACCTCTCTCGTAGAAACATCAGAGAAAACCGTCCTATGCAAAAGGGTGGTACTGGATGATACTTGGTATCTGGATGACTGGCACCAGGACTTTCATAGCTCCTTTAAAGGAATCACAAATATTTTACTCTGAGCTAAGATCACTATTGCTCGTGCATGGAAGCAGCCCTGTGTCTCCCTAACTGCAGCTAGGAGAAAGATATCATGGACAATGACACATGAAAAGATGACGAGCATTCTACACAACTGTCAAATTGTTTCCGAGCATGCGTAGGAAGTTTGTGCGTCGGAATTGGTACAGACGATCGGAACTTTTTCCGACCGAAAAATTGAGAACCTGCTCTCAATATTTTGCTGGCTGGAATTCCTCCATCAAAAGTCCAATGGAGCATACACACGGTCACATTTTCCGACCAAAAGCCCTCATCGGACTTTTGCTGGCGGAATTTTCGATCGTGTGTACGTGGCATGAATCTTTTCTTTCACTGCTATTCCTCTCAACAAGATCTAATCGGTAGGCTATACCTATCTAGCAATGGGATGACTCCAACTGTACTTGTTGACCTCTAATATATGGTGGAGTTAGTCACTTAGGCTCTTGCCTCCCTCCTATCAACTCAGAGGCATTTGTTGGGCCATGGATTGTCTCACACTCCAATGGAATGGAATTTTTTACCCTGACTACATAGGTGACACCATTCCTAACCTAGACCTTGGTCTCTCTGGTTATCAAAAAGGTTATATAATGAGATTTGTTGTTGAATGTTTCTCATCTGAATTTAGTTTCTAATGTAACTTCATATGACTTATTGATCCAGTTGTAATTTTTTTCTATATGAAAATGAATAAAAAAGATTGAAAGAAATATATATTTTTCCTCCTCAATACCTACTCAGTTACCTGCTGTACAGGAGGGAGTAATCTCATCCATAGTAACGTCCCATTCAAAATTCAAACCGTCCTGATTTATAGGGTAAAAATAAAAAAAGTCCCCCCTTTACAGCTTAGAAAATGTATCTCCACCTCTGTCTTCCCCTACAATCTTCTCTGCCTCTCCATTCTTCTCTCCTCTACCACTCAATACTTTGACCTAATAGTCCTGGTAGTATGGCCTACATACTAAATATTGCATTCCTCTCAAATTATCAGATAATGAGTGGTAAGGCTCGGTTGACACTAGTGAGATCCATGCGTCCCACCCCATGTTTGCTTGGGCACAGCAGCCTATTCATTTGAATGGGCTGCTGTGCCACGTGAAACGCACAAAAAAAGTGCATGCACCTTTTTAACCACTTTCAGACCGGACCAATTTGCAGCCAGGCCCCTTTTTGCGATTCGTCACTTTGTCGCTTTAACTGACAATTGCTAGGTCGTGCGACGTGGCTCCCAAACAAAATTTACGTCCTTTTTTTCCCACAAATAGAGCTTTCTTTGGTGGTATTTGATCACCTCAGCGGTTTTTATTTTTTGCGCTATAAACAAAAAAGACGGCAATTTTGAAAAAAAATGCATTCTTTTTTACTTTTTGCTATAATAAATATCCCCCAAAAATATATAAAAATTATTTTTTTTTCTCAGTTTAGGCCGATACGTATTCCTCTACATATTTTTGGTAAAAAAAAATCGCAATAAACGATTATTGATTGGTTTGCACAGAAGTTATCGTTTACAAAATAGGGGATAGTTTTATAGCATTTTTATTAATAATTTTTTTTTACTAGTAATGTCGGCGATCAGCGATTTTTATTGTGACTGCGACATTATGGCGGACACATCGGACATTTTTGACACATTTTTGGGACCATTGTCATTTATACAGCAATCAATGCTATTTAAATGCATTGATTCCTGTGTAAATGACACTGGCAGTGAAGGGGTTAACCACTAGGTGGCAGTGTAGGGGTTACATGTTCCTAGAGGTGTGTTTCTAACTGTGGGGGGGCGTGGCTGTCAGCTAGTGAATGCTGACAGCCACAGGGATCAGAGATTGGCGTCACTAGTTGCTAGGCAGAACGCGGAGATGGTGTTTATTTCCGCATCTCCCCGTTAAGCCCTCTCATGATACGATCGCGGGTATCCGCACGGCGATCAAGTCCGCGGGACCCGCGACTGGCCTCACGGGGGGTCCCGACCGGCGCTAGCACGTGCCACTGGCGGCGCACGCCCGATGGTATGACGGCATCTTAAAGGGGACGCACCTGTACGCCCTTATGCCTGTCCGTGCCATTCTGTCGACGTACATCGTCGTGCGCCAGTCGGCAAGCGGTTAAGAACACGGCCACAGGGAAATTGCATGGTCTTTTTGACCATACAGTTTCCCTGCAGTTCACGCATCTGCAGTTACGCTGCAGGCTGAGATGCTTGTGGGTGACATTCAGAATGAATACGTTCTGGCTAACGCCGGCGCCGTATGTGAGGGGAAGGAGAACTCGGCGGCTCCGCTCAGCCCGCAAATAATCCGGCATAGTAAGCCTCGGCGCAGTCTCTGATCGGCAGGAAAAGCCGCCCCATCGCTCCAGCACGGCTCAGCGGATGGAGAGGTATCTCTCTCAGCCGCGCTCACGCTCCGGATCCAGATCGAGAGACGGCTCTCCCTCTCCCTCAGTGACACACGCAATACCCAAAATGGCCACCGCTCCACAGTCAGTCACACATACTCAGAGCGCACAGCTGCTCGATGTAAACTGCAGCTCCAGGGGGAAATCTCTCATTAATTAAGGAATGGACACCTCTATCCCAGGCAGTCAAACACATCCTGAGCCCCCTGAATCCACTGAATCCACTGACAAATTAGCCCAGGCAGTGGCTGCTCTGCTCCTACCCACACTTACTGCTGCAGTTGATAAAGCAGTAACAGAGGGCATACAGCAACTGAGGAAGGAGCTAGGAGAACATACAAAACGGCTAAACACGGCAGAACAGCGCATATCTTCCATGGAAGATGACCAATACAGCATGAACGCAGACTTGGAAAAATTCGTCCAGGACCAACAACGCCTACACGATCGCATGGAAGATCTCGAGAATCGCTCCAGGAGGAACAACCTGCAAATTATTGGCCTTCCAGAATCGCATAAGCAGGACACGTTACTCAATCTATGTAACACCGTTATACCGGAAGCCCTGGGTTTGAATCGTTACTGCACGGTGGAAAGAGCTCACCGAATTGGAGCTCCATCACACGACAACAAGCGTCCGCGACAGATAATTGCTAAATATCTCAATTACATCGATCGCACTGACATACTCCAGAGCTTCAGAAGATCAAGGTCAGTTATAGTGGATGGCCACAAACTACTACTCTTTGCAGACTACTCGGCAGAGGTATCACGCAAACGAAAAGAATACCAACCGATTTGTGCTGAATTATACAAACAAAACATCCGATTCACCCTGGCCTACCCGGCAACCTTGCGAGTTCAATCCCCGGACGGGGAGCAACTCACTTTCCAATCGCCGGCCAAAGCCAACGCATTTCTCTCCACTCTCCACACGTCCATGTCCACTTCTCCCGCATCTGCATCCTACGCTGACAAAGTGAAACAAGGACCAAGGGAACAGCGGAGTCCCAGGAAGGACCCACCTAAGCGCCTGCGACCTGCTTCAATGCTAGTTCACTCTGATTACCGCTGACTCATCTTTCCAACCCCTGCTAAGGTTGTAACAAGATATGGGTAGGTTTCTTTCGATCCACGAATGTCTCCCCACCTATTCACTTAGACCGCCTCACTGGCAACAGGGCAGACTTCGCAACCTACCCTCGAACTGTTAATGTTAACAAGGTTAGATTAATATGGTTGTTAGTTACTTACTTATTTGAAGTCACGTATTGATGATTCTACTTATGGTTAGTGTAACGAATTGCAGTTTTATCTGACCCATTTAGAGAAACCCTATGCAACTTCCTCACGAACAATCATTAACTTCCACCCTCAGAGTCCTCGATTGTGGCGGATCGCCGAGTGAGATAGTTGCATACGGAAAAAAGAGAAGTCACAGATAATTGTCTATAGTTCCCTCCTACTGTCTTTGTTATCCCTCCCTATCTAACCCTATACCCCCCCCCCCAGAGGAAGGAAGGTTCATTCGTACACTCGAACGTACAACTATTGTCCTACTTTTGATTGCGTTAACTTGGCCTTAGCTAACCATCAAAAGGCAAGACACATTGACATTGCTAGACGGCCTGCCTTTCCCACTTGAGCAATGCAATCCATGAATATATCATCCTGGAATGTGAAAGAGTTACGCTCTCCGGGGAAACGCATGGCGATCCTTCGTCAACTAAAAAGACTAAAAGTGGACATAGCCTTGATCCAGGAATCTCACCTGGAAGAACATGACTTCCCACGCATGAAGAAGCTGTGGGTAGGAACCGTACTAGGCTCGGCCTCTAACGGTCGAAAGGCAGGTACTCTCATTCTTCTACATAAAATTTTAACGTATGACCTACTCTCTATCGACAAAGATACGGAAGGCAGATTTATATCTATTCATCTCAAATTCGCCTCGGGCGATCTCAGACTGACCAACATTTATGCCCCAAATTCTCCAGACAAGATGTATTTTAGCGATCTGTCAGCAAGGCTGGCGAACTACCTCAGCACCCCACACCTCGTAGGAGGCGATTTTAACTCGACCGTCAATGACGACGAGGACAGATCGAGCTCGACACATCGCCAAAAACCTCTCTCACCGACCCAACATACCCACCTCTACCACATGATACAGGCCCTCGGGTTAATTGATACTTGGAGACTCTCACATCCCTTAGGAAAAGAATACACTTTCTTTTCTTCAGTCCACAAATCTTTTGCGAGACTCGATTATTTTTTTTGCACTCACTCTCTGATACACAAAGTCAAGGAGACCAATATCCTCAAATTAGTCATTTCAGATCATTCACCTATCACTGTTACGCTGGAGAATCTGAGAAACAGCCCGCAACACAGGCAATGGAGATTCCCCTCATACCTAACACACGACAATACCTTTCACCAGATGCTCAGTGCAGCGTGGCTGGAGTATACACACAACAACGACATGCACATAAAGAATCCAAATTTATTTTGGGAGGCAGGCAAAGCATTTATGCAGGGAAAGATTATATCCTACACCTCTGCGCACAGAAAAAATGCATTAAAAAAATATCTAGAAGCTAGTACACTGGTACAAAGAGCTCAATCACAACTACAGGCGCAGAACATTGATGACAACCATAAAGCATGGACACACGCTAGGAATCTCTTCAATACATGGGCTAACAATATAGAACAGATGAAAATATCCTACGCACAACTACAATTCCATAAACAGGGGAACAAAGCAGGAAAGTTGCTAGCTAGACTTACCAGGGGTATCTTTACACCTACTCACATAGTGACCCTCCGCAATCCAGATGGCACTTTATCCACGTCCCCAAAAGACATCAACAAAACATTGGAACAATTTTACACGGACCTTTATGCTCAAGATCCTATAGACCCTGATACCGCGTCAAATTGGCTTGATGCTACACCTCTCCCCCAGATAGGCCCTAACCAACTGGAAAAACTGAACGCCCCAATTACCGAAGCAGAAATCACTAAAACCATTAATGACCTAGCAAACGGCAAATCACCGGGTCCCGACGGTTACACGGCCGAATTTTATAAGATCTTAAGAACTGACCTTACCCCCACGTTACTTACAGTTTACAACACGATTTGGACTGGGGGCCCATATCTCCCGACTGGGCACCAAGCTCATATAAAACTTATAGCTAAGAAAGGTAAGGACCCACAGGATCCTGGTTCTTATTGCCCTATATCCTTGTTGAACCTAGACTCCAAAATCTTATCCAAAATTCTAGCCACGCGATTAGCAACCATAATGCCATCACTTATACATCACGCACAATCAGGCTTTACCAAAGGCAGATCCGCTGCATCTAATATTAGGAAAGTTCTAGCCACCCTGGAATTTGCCAAAAACCAGCCTAAGGAAGACATAGCAATTTTGACGTTAGACGCGGAAAAAGCTTTTGATAACGTGAATTTTCATTGGTTATCCTTGGTACTGCAAAAATTTGGAATTATAGGGCCCTTTTTACGATTCGTTCACAGCCTTTACTCCGCCCCCACGGCCACAGTAATTGCCTCGGGAGTGCAATCTAACCCAATACGTTTGCATAAGGGAACAAGACAGGGCTGCCCTCTCTCCCCCTTGCTGTTCAACCTAGCCATCGAGCCCCTGTCCCGACACCTTAACAGCACATCCTCTATTCACGGGATTCCACTGGGTCCAGAAGATCTGCGTGTTTCTCTATTCGCGGACGACATTATAATCTTCACCTCCTCACCACTCTCAGATATACCTGCCATTCAAGATATTTTTGAATCGTACCGTAAATGCTCGGGCCTGAAGATAAACTTCACTAAAAGCGAAATTCTCCCTCTAGGGTTTAAACCGCCGGCTTCCTGGCAAATATCATCCCCTTCCGCATAAACAATAAACATATTACATATTTAGGTTTGCAGATTGGCAAAGAACCTTCCTCTCTCTACTCTTTAAATTACACTCCGCTGTTCGCTAGGATATTGGGAGAACTGGAGGCCTGGGCGAAACTGCCGTTGTCGCTCTTTGGGAGATGTGCTCTATTCAAAATGGTTAGCTTTGCAAGACTATTGTACCCCCTCCAAACGTTACCGCTGCTATTGAAACATAAAGATGTACAAACTCTTAACAGGGCCATTTCAAACTTTCTCTGGAAAGGTGGTAAATCGAGAATAGCTCTAAATAAACGATATCTCCCAAAGAAGGATGGCGGTGCTAGTCTCCCCAACATTAGAGCATATAATATTGCATGTCTGTTAAGAAATGGAATAGATTGGATTCTAAAATCATCACGTTACTCCAACTATGTTCTAGAGTCAGCAGTAGCACATCCATATGACCTGGCCGCTCTCCTCCACAGCAAACTACAAAAGACCCCAAATCATATTAAACAGAATCTCCTACTCAGAGACACAATTGTGGCTTGGAGAGAAGCGAGGAAAAAACTAGGTCTATCTCCACTAGTTTCAAAATTCTTACCGATTCAGAATAACCCTATGTTCTCATTGCACTTGCTATACGAACCATTCTCTAAATGGAAGGACAAAGGCTTGACCATGGCTTACTCTTTATACCAGGGGGCAGACCACACCACCCTTAAACCATTTGAAACCTTAGCCGAAGAATACAATCTGCCCCCCCATCACTTCATCCACGTCATGCAATATGCAGACTTTATCAACAAGTCTTGCCCTACTAAAGCCCTGAGATTTAAGTCCTCATTCATCGACACCCTAATCACCGGAAAACGATACTCCATCTCGGATATATATCACCCTCTAAACGAAAAATACACCAAACCATTATACCTCACCTCAATGGCGTCCTGGCTCTCTGACTTCCCGGACAAAGTTGACTTAACCAACATCCTCAAAGGCTATCAGTTAACCAGGAAAATTACATGCTGTGAGACCTGGAGAGAAACTCAGTTCAGGATAATACATAGAGCTTACTATCCCTTCTCTACGTCTCTTCCCCCTCCGGCAGGTCCCTTCTGCCCGTGGTGCTTTTATCACAAACCATCTCTTCTACATCGTCTTTGGTCCTGCCCACAAATTGAGACTTTCTGGTCCTCCATCCTTCAATTCATCAGTGATTTGACCAACTTCACACCTGAAAAGGAACCGATGCTTCTGTTGTTTGGCTTCCCTCCTCACAGGGACATCACTGTTACTTCTGACAGAGTATTACCACAAGAACATTTACAATGGATACTTCTAACCTTATTTGTAGCCCGAAGAACTATCTTTAAACACTGGATCTCCAATTCACCTCCAGGATTACCCGAAATTGTCAATGAACTCAAAAATATTCTCTTCCAGGAGCAACTAGATAATACTCTTCCTGCTCGTCAAACCACAAAGCATCCGAACATGAAGTGGTCGGCATTCACCGCACACTGCCTAACTGACCAGGAACAAAAACAGTTATCTTACAACTCGGGTCTCACCCCTGCCCAAGGAATACCCAATGGCCAAACTTTTCCAGCTCTTACAAGGGTCCCCGACCCTAACCCTGTAACCACTTGCCTTTCATGAACTCACCTCACCCTTCTGTTATCCTTCGATCCTAGGGTCTTTACATGGTAGCACTAAACTTGATCATTATTTACCTTGTACATTGTATACATGTCTCTTACCTTCTTATCTTCACCTGTTACCTCGAGAGAGTTAGACGACCAACGTCAAATTCCCTTATGTAACACTTAACCAGACGTTTGCCTTCTATCTGTCTCTCCATTCCCCTCTTTCCCGCTTCCCTTACATCTCCCTCTTTACATGAAAAATGTCCTACCAATGGTTAGATAATCTCTATTTCATGTATGTAAAATACTTATGCAAAAATAACTTTTTGACTGTATCCATGTTTATCTTTAATAAAATATGTTTGAAAAAAAAAAGAAGCATTATTATTATTATTATATCACGGAGAGGAAGAATGGGGAAATGCTAATGTAAACAAGCATTTCTGCCTAGTGACAGGACACTGATCACCGCTCCCTGTAATCAAGAGTGGTGATCAGTGTTGTATCACACACAGCCCCTCCTTCCTACAGTTAGAATCACTCCCTAGGACACACTTAACCCCTACAGTGCCACCTAGTGGTTAACCCCTTCACTGCCAGTCACATTTACATAGTAATCAATACATTTTTAATTGCACTGATCGCTGTATAAAATGTGAATGGTCCCAAAATCGTGCCAAAAGTGTCCGATTTGTCCGCCATAATGTCACAGTCACGATAAAAATCACTGAGCACCGCCATTACTAATAAAAAAAATGATTAATAAAAATGCCATAAAACTATCTCCTATTTTGTAAATGCTATAACTTTTGCGCAAACCAGTCAATAAACGCTTATTGCGTATTTTTTTACAAAAAAATTGTCGAAGAATACGCATCGGCCTAAACTGAGGAAAAAAATATTTTTTTATATATTTTTTGAGGAAGTCTATTATAGCAAAAAGTAAAAAATAATGTGTTTTTTTCAAAATTGTCACCATTTTTTGTTTATAGCGTAAAAAATAAAAAACGCAGAGGTGATCAAATACCACCAAAAGAAAGCTCTATTTGTGGGGAAAATAGGACGTCAATTTTGTTTGGGAGTCACATCGCACGACAGCACAATTGTCAGTTAAACCGACGCAGTGACGATTTGCAAAAAGTGCTCTGGTCTTTGGCCAGCCAAATGGTTTGGGGCTTAAGTACTTTTTTTTTTGGTGAATGATTCTAAACGATGTCTATGTTATAATCTCCTTACTTTTATTGACGCTGCCCGTTCTCTCCGTCCGTTTTTATAAGCAAAGTAGTGCTTAAAAAAAATTTCTTGGCCGAAGTCATCTTGCTTGTGAGCATTTGAAGCCCACAAGCAATCACTTCCTCCTTCCCTTCTTTCTGAGGAATCAGCATTCATTGCCGGTTCCCGCGCCTGCTCAGTGGCTTCACAGCTACGAGCGGCGTAATCTGAAAGGTTGAAATAACGCGAGATTTTGCATCGGACCTCCGCAATGACTCCTGGGATTCATTACACGAGATCCCAGGAGACACTGCAAATTCTACAGGAAATAATGCGGATCCCCGCATATAGCCCGTCCACAGCCGCAGGGAGAACACAAAAGATTAACTAAAGATAAGAGGTACGCTTTCCAGATGGACAATTAAACATGCATTTATTAGTATTTAGATGTCATAGAAACGATAGAGCCCAACATGCAGAGATGTGTGCAGAACCGCTTTAAGCATTTTTTTCCACGCATGTTTTTTATTTATATTTATGTATATTTATTTGTATTCATTTGGACAATTAGGAGGAAGAATTTGGTGGCTAGATGCATTTTATCAGTACTGCCACTATATGGCGAGCTGTGAAAATTGCATTTGTAACGTTTCTAATTGTTACATTTCTACATCTACTGTATTACATTTTTTTTTCTGGTGATGTAGCATAACATAAATTTCAGTGCAAATTTTAGGATGGCCATTTTGGGTAGTAAAATGTGCTTAATGTTTATATATATATATATATATATATATATATATATATATATAAATGGTGTGTGGCATTCCTGTTGCTGATACAGTTGATTGCGTCTGTGGAGATGAGCTGAGCCAGCATCTGAGATGTAATTGTGAAGCCTGATTTCACTTGGAGAAGCATGTGAAATATTTGACCTTTCTTGTTGCACCTGTAATGTATTTAACCGATTTACCTGGGCTTCAAATTGCTTTATTGTGACCAGATCCAGTTTCTGAGTGAGCTTCAAGACTAAACAGTCTTTCCTGGTGCCTCCATGGCAGTATACCTGTGATATAACTCCGCCCCGGAGTCCTCCCCTCAGGATAGTTAATAGCTTATAAAAATGACACTCATGTCCCCCTTTAGCATTCTCCTTTTTTTCCTCACACCTGAAGGATAGTGGTGTGCGTGTCCTACCTCTGCGTGAACGCAGTTTCCGTCTGGGTTCAAGCCTCTCCCAGATGCAGTACCCTGTCTTGGGTTGCTAACAGCGCTAATAAGAGGGGAGCCCCTTCTGAGGGTCTTTTGGGGCAGCAGCAGCTTCCTAAGTAGGAGCAACAGTCTGCAGACAGGCAATGCTGGTCGCCATGGAGGCAGGTAGGGGCTTAATCTGAAGCCTTTTCTTTCCTTTTCCCTTCCTCCCTGTTCCTGTCCGCCTTACAGTTATATTCTGGTTTGATTTGTTTCCTGACATGCTTCTCTTAGAATCAGATCATGGGGGTAGGGCGAGCGCTATAGCGCAAAGCGCCGCCGCTCTGCTGATCTTATAGAGAGGACTGGCGTCGGATGGAGCGGCGAACGTCGTGACGTCACGGCGCATGCGCGGTCGGGCGGCGCGGGCGGTGCCAAGTTGCTTCAGGGCAAAATTGCGATTTTGCCCTTAATAACTCTGGGGTGGGAGGAGGAGGAATCTCCTCCCCCAATAACATTTAAAAAGGTTAGAGGAACAGGCCCTCCAAGGGGTAAGGCTGGTCCAAGGAGTGCTCCTGCGCTACTCTGCTGTCTCCAAGAAGAGTGAGTAAACCGAAATGTTTTTTTTTGGTATAGTGGAATGTGGATACCTTAGGATGTATGCATGGGGGAATTTAACCCCTTGTCAATAAAAAAAACAACCTTTTTTTCTGGGGGGGGTAAAAAAAAAATAAAAAAAATAAGAGAAAGTGGGGGAAGAGAATTAAAATATATGCATATTAAAGGCTTGTTTGGCTGAATGGTGCAGTAGGGTGTCCTTTTTTTTTCTCATCGACAGTTTCTATCTATTCCTTAGTCTCTGTTCAATCACCTTCTGCCCTTGCTTGCCTCCACAAAATGAGCCAGCCGCCATTTGACCAAGACCCTCGCTTCCTTAGGTAAGGGCACGTACAGCCATGTATGGATATGGGTATGTATGCATATATATATATATATATGGATGCATATGTATGCGATTTTCCGTACATGAATATTTATATATATATATATATATATATAAATAAGTTAACTAAAAGTTTGTGCTAAAAGAGTGCCTTGTGCTGTTACTGTCGTTTCAGCCCTATACACCAGAGCGCGTCTAATCAGACGTCGGGCCATCAGAGCGGACGCTCCCACCCCAGCTCAGGCCACATCCACTCAGCCGGCTCCCGCCATTCCAAGGGAAAATCCTTCTCCAAGAGGCGTAGGTCCTCCAGTCCACCCAGAAGAGGGGAATGCAGAGCATATGGGGCAACCACATTACCGGATAAACGAAACTGCAGGAACTGTCTGCAGGGGTATGCATGCCAGGAAAGAGCGGAAACAGAGCAGGTCACTGATCTGATCAAGAGGGTGGTTAAAGACTCCCTGGTAGAGCTGATGCAGATGAACCTACCCAGGCAGGACCCTCCCAGTGACCAACGGCCACCCGCAGACCTAGCCATTCCAGGCCCTTCCACTACAGACCGGGGTGATCCGGCACCTGGACCGACTCCTCCTACAGGAGATGGAGCAGATTCGGAGGATTCCCTGGATGAGACGGACCCCTCTGGCTTCAACTTTGGCCTAGTGCAGCCATTTGTTTCTGCAGTTAAGCAGGCTATTGGTTGGGAGGAAGTAGAGGAACCCCCTAAGAAAACAAGGTCTTTCTTCCCCTTTCTGAAGAAGAAGCAAAACTTCTTTCCCTTTCTGGACGAGTTGAAAAGACCTGGTAGAGGGGGAGTGGAAGCGAACTGACAAGCGTTTCTTCTTAAATAAACTCCAAAAACTCTACCCCCTGGCAGAGGCAGATGCGGCCCTACTGGATACCCCTCCTATAGTGGATGCCGCAATAGTCCGCCTAGCAAAAAGTGTCACCTTACCCATGGAGGACTCTACATCCTTCAAGGACCCACTGGACAAGCGTATAGACGCAGACCTAAAGAAGGCATACCAGCTGGCTGGGGGGGCCTGCAGGCCGGCCATCGCCTTGGCTTCAGTCTCTAACGCAGTCAAGGTGTGGACAGAGAATATTGAGGTGGCCATTCGGGAGGAGGGTCCGAAAGAAGATATCATAAAGGCCTTAGACGAACTGAAACTGTCGGCGGATTTTATGGGGGAAGCCGCTATCGACTCCTTAAGATACTCGGCCAGGGCAATGTTGCACACGGTTATGGCCAAACGGGCATTATGGCTAAAGCCGTGGGCGGCAGACGGGGCATCCAAGCAAAATTGGTGTAAAATCCCATTTGATGGGAAGGCCCTCTTTGGGGAGAAATTGGAGAAGGCGATATCGAGAGTGACCGGGGGAAAGTCGGGGTTACTTCCCCAGGACAGGAGAGTAAGACGCTCTCGAGTGGTTTCCTCCAAGTTCCAGTGGTCCAGGAACAGGAACTTCAACAATTCCCGACAAAGCAGGGACCCCAAAAGGAATTGGAGAAGTACGCAGGCGACCTTTTTGAAGGCAAGTAAACAGAGAAGCTTTCCCAACACCCAAGAAGGGGCGAAACCCTTTTCACGGCAGCCCATCCCCGCCAGTAGGGGCCAGACTGAGGGAGTTCGCAGAGGTCTGGAGTCCCAAATGCAGAGACCCGTGGGTGGTCTCTACGGTCAAGTTCGGTAATTTCTGGACCTTCCAGGATCGACCCCCGAGAGACTCTTTCAGTCCAACCAAAATCCCGTCTTCTCCTGAGAAAGCGGAAGCCCTGCTGGTGTACCTCAGGCTACTATTAGCGCAGAAGGCGGTAATTCCGGTACCTCCCTCCGAGAGGTTCACAGGTTTCTACTCTCCTCTCTTTCTTACTCCCAAAAAGGGGGGAGAGTGGAGACCGGTGGTGGATCTCAAAAGACTAAACTGGTGGATACAACTCGATTCGTTCAAGATGGAATCCCTGCATACAATCATCCACACTATTCTACCAGGGGACTGGATGGTCTCGGTGGATTTACGGGACGCCTACTTCCATGTGCCCGTTCTACCAGCCTTTCAGAAGTTCCTGAGAGTGGCAGTAGGCTCAACGCACCTTCAGTTCTAGGGCCTTCCCTTTGGCCTATGTACTTCACCAAGAATATTCTCAAAAGTGCTGATCGCAATCCTGGCACCTCTCAGGGAGAAAGGGCTGTGTGTCTTCCATTTCTTGGACGACATCCTTCTCTTGGCGGCCAGTCCGGGCCCGTTGGCAATGCACAGGCAGATCCTTCTAGCCACCCTCACAGAATTTGGATGGCTGATAAACACCAAGAAGAGTGTTCTGACCCCAACACAGGCCATGATCTATCTAGGGGCCCACTTTCACACCAAAGTGGGCACAGTGCGTCTCCCCCCCCGAGAAGGTGACAGCAATATCTCAGAAAATGCGACACATGAGGACTCTCTCAACTCTACAGGTGGAATAATGCTTGAGCCTGATAGGAACGATGTCGGCATGTATACCAATGGTGCCATGGGCTCATTGGCACTTGAGGACCTTTCAGTGGGTCTTCTTGACACAGTGGAAGAGGAGTTCGCTATGGCAGAAGATATCGATCTCAGCCTCCATGAGGAGAAGTCTGCTCTGGTGGTCGAAAGAGGATTGCATCTCGAGGCCTCGTCTCCTGCAGGGCCCCTCTTGGACCATTCTTACCACTGACGCAAGTGCAAGAGGGTGGGGAGCCCACTGTGGCCACCGGGAGATACAAGGAAGATGGGAAGTTCCCACGGAGGGAGTAGTGTCCAATATCCTGGAACTTCGGGCAGTCTATTTAGCACTCCTGAACCTAGGGGAACACCTGCGCCAGAAGCAGGTGCTGGTCCGGCTGGACAACAAGGCGGCAGTATCTTATATACAGCGGCAAGGGGGAACCCACAGCCTGTCATTGCTGAGGGAGGTAGAACCCATTATGCTATGGGCAGAAAAAAATCTGATAGACCTGAAGGCGGTCTACATTCCGGGCCATCTAAATCAGCAAGTGGACCATTTATCCCGTTGCTTCCCGAACAACAACGAATGGTCTCTACACCCAACAGTGTTCCGCTGGGTCATGGAACGTCAGGATCCTCCGGAGATAGACTTATTTGCCTCCCCGATCAATGCAAATCTACCGATGTTCCTATCCCACCTACCTCATCCCATGGCGGAAGTGGTGGATGCTCTCTCGAGCCCTTGGTGCTGCAAGACAGCATATGCCTTCCCTCCAGGACCTTTGATCACAAGGTTCCTGCTCCGACTGATGAGGGAGCGAGTCAAGGTGGTGGCGATTCTCCCCTATTGGCCCAGGAGGCCATGGTTCCCTTGGGCAGTGAACCTCAGCTTGTGCCCGCCACGCAAGATCCCGGTTTTTCCACAGCTGCTCTCGCAAGGGAGGTTCGTTCACCCAGCTCCACACAAGCTGAATTTACATGTCTGGATTCTGAGCGGGGAAAGTTCCAATCCCTAGGCTGCTCGGCAGGGCTGATCGCGACTCTCTTAAAAGCCAGAAAACCTTCTACAAGCTACGTATATTCTAAAGTCTGGAACAAGTTCAAACAGTTTGCTGAGGACAGGCGGTCTGATCCAACAATGCCGTCTACCACGATAGTTCTCGAATTTCTGCAGTCAGGCCTGGACCTGGGCCTCAGCCTAAGTTCACTGAAAGTCCAGGTAGCAGCGATTTAGGCGAGTACCCAGAAGAAATGGGCGGAGGACGCGCTCATCACACAATTTTTGAAGGCAGTCAAAAAGATTCGCCCACCGTCAAAGAGAGTTTTTTCAGCCTGGGATCTTCCACTAGTCCTTGAGAGCCTAATGGCGCAGCCGTTTATACCTCTAGAATCCACCTCACTCTGGAACTTGACCCTCAAAGCAGTCTTCCTGGTCGCTATAACTTCGGGAAGAAGAGCCTCGGAATTGCAGGCTCTAGGGTCAGAAAAAGAACATGTAGTCTTCTTTCCAGACAGAGTGGAGTTACGGACAGTACAAGGGTTTGTCCCAAAGGTAGCATCACATCTCGCCCTCTCTGAAACCTAGGCACTGCCTACTTTTAAAAATAAATAAACCGCGCTAGAAAGAGGAACTGGGAGGAGGGGAAGGGGGACCTAACCCAAGAAGGCTGCTGCTGAAAGTGGGATACTCACACCTGAAATTACAGAAATTGGATAGAGCTGCCCCAACAAATGATTAATTAAATTGCTAAACAAAAAAATAGTCTACACATTAAACGTGGCCATGGAGGAGCACACAAAATGGAATGGATAATAAAGTCCAGTGGTAACTTCAATAGTCCTGGTTAGATATCTTCTTTAGAGCACAAAATCTGGTTTCTTGTAGCCGACAGACTTGTAATATTCAGAAAATAAACACCTGGCTGGTCTATATTATCACACTGTGACATGCAGAGGTTTGTTCGATCCCAACCACCTGTTAGATTGAGCGCTTACCAGATGGCTGTATATATAAAGCACTGTGAGTAAAGCCTGCAGCTTTCAGGATAGGCGATGACTGGTAGGACTGATCCACCCAGGAACGATCACTCAAAAAGCAAAGAAGGATCTCTGCACCGTCCGCTCCACCCAGAAACATCCAGCTAGTTTATTTGAAATCTTTTTCTTGGAATGCATTGGGGGACACAGGATTCAGAGACATTTGGGTTATTCTGCTGCTCTCTGGAGGATCTGGACACGAGGTAGGGGCGGTCACGGCTGACGAGCTGCTCATGTCTGCCATGGATAGGATAGGTATACTGCCATGGATAGGCACCAGGAAAGGAAAATTACGGTAAGTATGAAACAATTTTCAGTTTTCTTAAAAATACCAAAAACACATTATTTATTCCAAAATTATTTTCTTTATTCAATCATGAGACAAGGCTAGGGGCTAACATGCCCCTGCCCCTACATTTATATAGACAATTTTCTTCATCAATGCTTCAAATAGTGTTGTATTATGTGGGTAAGATAAGCTACAATGGGGGAGATGTACTAAAGCTAGAGTACTCGGAATCTGGTGCAGCTGTGCATGGTAGCCAATCAGCTTCTAATTGCAGCTATTTGAATTAAGCTTTGACAATAAAACCTGGAAGCTGATTTGTATGCAGAGCTGCACAATATTTTTCAGCATGCAGGTTTAGTAAATAACTAAAATGTCATTTTATGGAGTGAACCTGCAGTTTAGTCATGTTCATTGATCGATTCAATTCCATGAAACCAGAATTGAAGGTTAATTGAACAAACGATACTGACTCGATTCCTTTTTTGGACACTCACATTTTTTAATCAAAACCCTCAGAGTGTAATCAATTATTTAATTGTACTGCATTTCATATCTCAAATCCATTATTAAAAGTGAATTTACTGGTGCGGCCCACATTTTTAAAGCAAAGAAATACATATTCGAATAAGGGAAAAATTTGGCTACCTGGTGAAATGGGGAAAAATTTCGTTAAATCTTTGGGAAAATTTATTTTAACATTATTTTTTGCTTTTCTGGGTCACGAATAGCTTTTACTACATATTATCATTGTTCTCTAAGGAAACATTTTTTTTTTTTTTATATATTTAAGGTTTTAAAAGAGTAAAGCCTCGTACACATGATAAGAAAATCAGATAGGAAAATTTGTAAGATGAGCTGTCTGCGGATTTTCTGATCGTTAGTACAGTGCTTTCGACAGCCGATTTCACTTTTTCGTCAGACAAAAGCTGGATGTGCAGGCTATCAGATGGTCAGTACAGAAATCGTCACACAAAAGTCGAAAGTACAAACACGCATGATCGGAATCAAGGAACGAGCCAGAAGAGTTCAGTCTTGTAAACTACTGTTCGTAATCTAGAATTAACATTTGTGACACAGCAATTGATGAAATGCAGCGCACATTCTCATCTTCTTTAATGGGATAATAAGGAAGCTGCTTTGCTGGTGATACAGATGTAGTTATGCCAAACATATTTTAAAAGGCATTTGTTTTGTAGTGATATAAATAATATTATTATTATGGTTGTTAGTTGATTTTTTGGGGAAGTTACCACAACACCAATATCCCTGAGTTTTTGTTGGTATCCTGTCTTAATTTTCCATTGTGTTGTTTTTAATGTAACTGCCTACTCCCCAACTGTCATTTGAAGAAAAACACATAGCCGAGTATTATTTTACACACTTTTTTTATTGTACAGAAAAAAAACAACAGAAATTAAATTAGAGATGCTATCTGCCATCCAAATAAAAATAACTTAACAAAAAAGTGTGAATCAACGCTCACCAAACTTCTACTAACATAGAATTAGCAGAAGGGGCCCAAAGGGTGGCACTTGAGAAATTAACTTCCTCTTTATACTCTCATAGTACGTCACTACGTTCGTTTTTGTCAAATGACAATTTGTGGATATGCTCAGTAGTACAACAATCAAACCATGTGTATGAGGCTTAAGGCTCCGTGCACGTTGGGTTTAAAAAAACTACTGTTCTCCTGGCAGAAAAAAACACTCATATACAGTAGAACATTTTTGTACAGAGTTTAGACGAGTTTAGGAGAGTTTCGCATTTTTTCTGCCAGTAAACTCTTGTCAGAAATGCAAACAAGATTTTTTTTCCTGCCTCTAAACGTTCAGCTTAAAATATGCCTGCAATCGTCCTAATGTGCATGGACACATTGAGCTGCTTCTACAGTAGGGATGGGCCCGGTGTTCGATTCGAACCCATGTTCGAATCGAACATCAGGCGCTCGCCCGCTCGGCGAGCCCAGAACTATTTGGGCCGCTCGCATCAAATTCGTGTGATGCGAGCGGCCCGCAATGCATTGCGCTAGTCGCAGTGCAATGCTGGCTGATGATTGGCCAAGCATGCACTGTGACCCCGCATGCTTGGCCAATCACAGCGCCGGCAGCGGCCTCGCATATTATGTTTCAGTCACAGTGTCAGCGTGTCAGTGTGTTGCTGACTGCTGACAAGATATGCTCTATTTCTGGGGATTTGTGTGTGCGTGCTGTTAGAACAGCATTGCAGTATCACATCTGGGGGGTGTCTATAGGTGGCCTGTGAAGGGGGGCATGTTTCCTGTGCTTAGAACTTTCCCTGCAAAAAGTGTAATTTTTGCAGGAAAAAAGCTATTTAAAAGCACTCGCGGCTAATGAATTGATGGCTCCTGTAACACAGAGAACTGTCATTCATTGATAAAAAACAAAAAAAAAGTGTGGGGGTCCCCCCAAATTCAATAACCAGGCCCTTCAGGTCTGGGATGGATATTAAGGGGAACCCCAGCCAAAAAAAAAAAAAAAATGGCGTTGGGTCCCCCTCAAAATCCATACCAGACCCTTGAGGTCTGGGATGGATTTTAAGGGGAACCCTAGCCCAAAAAAATGGCGTGGGGTCCCCCTCAAAATCCATACCAGACCCTTATCCGAGCACGCAACCTGGCAGGCTGCAGGAAAAGAGGGGGGACGAGAGCGACCCCCCTCCTGCCTGAACCGTACCAGGCCACATGCCCTCAACATTGGGAGGATGCTTTGGGGTCCCCCCCAAAGCACCTTGTCCCCATGTTGATGAGGACAAGGGCCTCTTCCCCACAACCCTGGAGATTTTAATAAAGAAGATTTTAATAAAGGAATTGTCAAAGACCGTCTCCTGTCATTTTTACCATTTTTGACACTTTTTTGGTGAAATGGTAGGGGTACTTTTGTACCCCCTTACCATTTCACACAGGGGGGGCCGGGATCTGGGGGTCCCCTTGTTCCACAACCAATGGCCAGGGTTGTGGGGATGAGGCCCTTTCCTCATCAACATGGGGACAAGGTGCTTTGGGGGTCTCAGACCCCCAAAGCACCCTTCCAATGTTGAGGGCATGTGGCCTGGTACGGTTCAGGCGGGAGGGGGGGCCGCTCTCGTCCCCCCCTCTTTTCCTGCGGCCTGCCAGGTTGCGTGCTCGGATAAGGGTCTGGTATGGATTTTGAGGGGGACCCCACGCCATTTTTTTTGGCTAGGGTTCCCCTTAAAATCCATCCCAGACCTCAAGGGTCTGGTATGGATTTTGAGGGGGACCCTACGCTTTTTTTTTTTTTGGCTGGGGTTCCCCTTAATATCCATCCCAGACCTGAAGGGCCTGGTTATTGAATTTGGGGGACCCCCACGCTTTTTTTAAAAAAAATTTAATCAATGACTTTTTTTTTAAGAATGACTTTCAGTTTCAATGAATGACTGTTCTCTGTATTACGGGAGCCGTCAATTCACATTAGCCGCGAGTGAGTTTAAATAGCTTTTTTACTTGCACTACACTTTTTGCAGAGACAGTTCTAAACACGGGAAACATGCGCCCCTTTACATGCATACTATAGACACCCCCCAGGTACGAAATTTAAAGGAATATTACACTTTTATTGTTTCAATTTAAGCATTATTAAAATCACTGCTCCTGAAAAAACAGACGTTTTTAAAAAAAAAATTTGCATTGATACTTGTCCCCTGGGGCAGGACCCAGGTCCCCAAACACTTTTTATGACATTAACATGCATATTAGCCTTTAAAATTAGCACTTTTAATTTCCAGCGTTTGCATCCATTAAAACTAATAGGGTTCTAAAGCTCGCACGGACTTTAGGTCCGTTGGCGGGTTCTGGTCCGAGCCCAACGAGGGGGTGTTCGGCTCATACCTATTCTACAGGCAGAACACAAAAGTCCTGTAGAAGCAGCAATTTTTAAGCCAGTGTGCATGGAGCCTCACAGTTTATAAAAGCAAGCATTTTATTGGTAATGTTGAATAATTGGGCCAATTAGAACAGCATAAAATACAACTGAGCTTCAAAACATATTTAGAAACAACAAAAAACATATATACACTATCAGAGTTTGGCAAACAGTTCAGGCCGGGCAAAAGTTTGCCTGTTCACCCGTTCGGCCAAAACCCAAATTCACGGGGAGCTCGGCAGGATGTTCGCCCGTCAAGAACCCTACAATGCACTGCACGCTGCATAGTGCATAGCTGGTTGTTAAGGAGTGGGCTGGAAAGCTGGCTGGTGCATCCTTAACAACAGATGAGTCATCAACTGTTAACGGGCTTCGCCGCTGACAGCTGAAAAAAAAACATTTCAGACAATTAAAAAAAGTGAAAAAATGGCTTGGGGGTTCAAAATGTCCCTTTGGGTCTGGTATGAATTTTAAGGGGAACCCCATAATAAAATGTAAAAAAAAAGAAACGGCGTGAGGGCCCCCAAAAATCCATACCAGACCCCTATCCGATACAGCCTGGCAGGATAGGAAAGGGGGGGACGAGCAAGCTCCACGCTCCTGAACCATGCCCCTCTTCACAACAACCCTAGGAGGTGGTTGTGGGGGACAAGGGCCTCTTCACAACAACCCTAGGAGGTGGTTGTGGGGGTGTGTGGGCAGGGGGCTTATCAGAATCTGGAAGCCTCCTTTAACAAGGAGACCCCCAGATCCCCCCCCCCCCCATTGTACCCCTACTCATTCACCATATGGCACTGATTGTCGTCAATTATGGGCACTGATTGGCATCCATTGTGGGCACTGATTGATATCCCTGGTGGCCATGGGTGGCATACCTGGTGGTCACAAGTGGTGGTCATCCCTGGTGGTCCAGTGTGGGCATCCTCGGGGGGCTGCGCTGATAATCAATCAGCACAGACCCCCCCTGTGAGAGGAGCAGCCGATCGGCTATCGCGTCTGAGAGGGAGGAAAAGCCGATACATAGCTTTTCATGTTTACACTGATCAGCCGTGATTGGACACGGCTGATCATGCTCCGTCAGATTCTCTTTACCTAGATCAGAGTTGCAGTGTGTCAGACTGACACACCACCGATCGCCACGCGCTGCGCGCCCCCGAGGGCCCACGCCAGCAAGTTGTCATGATCACGTCATATGTCACGTCATATATATCACGTCATATGACTTTGCCGCCATCATTTTGCTATATGGCGGGCGACAAGTGGTTAAGGGTGTCCTGGCCCTAACCCGCTCTCCCACAGTTCCGTTAAGCTAAAACGCAGAAAGACCCCTGGTGGTGGACCTTTAAGGCACGTACAATGAGTAAGAACGCAGTTCTGTTAAGAGACAATAAATCTCTTTTGTATTCAAAAAGTGTCTGGTGCCCATCACTCCATCTTGCATCACACCCACCATGCTTTGTAACCCACAAGATGGATGTCAGCTATCCCTGACTCTAGAGGTCATCATTAGGTCTTTGGAGGTGCGGGACCTTGCTACAATTATAAAGCCGTTAAAATTACACTTGCATAGTCCACATGGTAATAAAAGCCAAAAAAACGAGAAGTCAGGGACACAATGAGCTCCACAGACCGGAGCTCTGCCCATGCCCAGAATGCCACTATGCCACTGAATGGGGAAAAAGTGTTCACCACATGTAGCCAGACACTGGAAGGGGCCAGATTTAGTGTAGTATTTTATTATGAAATCATAGAGCAAACACAGTCCATAAAAAACACATCCAGATGCTTATAACAAAAAACAGCAGAAGTGCACTTACCTAGAAAGACGTCAAGATCAGGGAAGTGGGTGGAAAGATGCTGTGTCAAGGTCAGGCCTAGGGATAACGTCAGCCCAGGGCCAGGCGCAGGGTATGGTTTCTCATTTACCAATTTAGTTGTCTCTTTAAGTTCAGATACATACTTATATGGAAAACTAGAGACAAAGAGAATAGAAAATATTGATTTACTCGATGTGTATATACACAGAAATGTAATGTAAAGCATTGGAAAGACTGTTTATGTAAGTTTTCCATCCTTGTTTAAAAGAAAAAGAGAAAAATAAAGAAATTATAAAAAAAAAAAGAAAGTCGTCAAATCTGAGACTGGAGATGACATAGTCAGCATATAGCCCTGTTCCTACACAGTTCATGCCAATGCATGTCTTCAGGGGATGCTAGCAAATCTGGCACTGATTATGAGAATGGAGAAGCTGCATGCTAATGATGGAGGATGGTGTTTTTGATGGTAACTATGGAGAATCTTCTCCAATTCATTCACTAAAGTACCTTGTTTTCTAACCTGCAAGGAATTCTCTTATACAAAGGTAGAAACTAAGGTAGATATGTTTATGTGACTGCCTTTCCTTTTGCGCAAGATCTAGTGCATTTAGTTTGAGCTCCTCCCTTCCTCTCCTTCTCCGGACCCTATTTTTCTTTGCTTCCCCTAATCTCATATTTTCCTAACTTTCCACGTTCCTCTTTTGTTACTTTTGATTTATGTTACCACCTTCTGAATTGCAGATTAGCTCCACTTTTTCTTTTACAATTCACAGAACTTTAGTATGTGGTGATAGCCTGCTTTGGTACTTTGGTCTTTTGTACCTATTTTTTTACTGCACAATTTCACTTTTCATTCATTAATATTCCTAATAAATATTTTATTAAATATATCAGCTGCAGTCACTTTGAGAGTATTCTGACAGCTGAAGGTGCTGAATGTCAGAATTCAATAGCCAGCAAGGAAGCATTCATTCATTCATGCAGTTTAGTGGAGGGGGGGGGGGGGAGGTATACATTTCTCTTGTTCAGCCCACTAAGCTGAATGAGAGAAATAATTAAGCTAGCCATACAGGTAAATAACTCTTCATTCTTTTCCTCTAGTAAACTAGTAAATTGGACAAAAAAATAACATGTGGAGGACCTACTACATGTTTCAATAAAATAACCATACTAATCGTAATATAATAACGTTTTTTTTAAATTTCAGTTCTTTTGTATCCCTCAAAAGACAATGGTTAATTTGTTTTGTTTTGTAAAGACTCTATTTCATTCTAAATTCCATTATAAACCATCAAAAACTATATTATAAAGCACCAGTAGTGATGATCTTAGAAGCAAAAAAAAAACTAACGTTTTCATTGTGAATGATATATATATATATATATATATATATATATATATATATATATATATATACACACACACATATATATATATATACACATATATATATGCCTTGAAAAAGTATTTATACCCCTTGAATTTTTCCACATTTTGTCATGTTACAGCCAAAAACTTAAATTTATTTTATTGGTATTTTATATGATACACCAACACAAAGGGGGTTATTTGCAAAAGGCAAATCCACTTTGCACTAAGTGCAAACTACAAGTGCAAAATGAAGTGACTCTTGAAATTGCAGTAGAAGTGCACTTGGAAGTGCAGTTGCTGTAGATCTGAGGGGGACATGCAAGGAAAATAAAAAACAGCAATTTAGCTTGCACAGGATTGGATGATAAAATCAGCAGAGCTTCCCCTCATTTCAGATCTACCCCTCAGATTTACAGCGACTGCACTTCCAAGTGCACTTTCAGTGCAATTTCATGTATACTTTGCACTTGTAGTTTGCACAGGGAAATGATAAATGGTTTAAATTTTTTTTTTTTTACAAATAAATATGTGAAAAGTGTGGCGTGCATTTGTATTCAGCCCCTCTAAGTCAATACTTTGTAGAACCACCTTTCACTGCTGTTACAGCTGCAAGTCTTTTGGGGATGTCTCTACCAGCTTTGCACATCCAGAGTGTGACATTTTTGCTCATTATTCTTTGCAAAATAGCTGAAGCTCTATCAGTTTGGACGGAGAGCATCTGTGAACAGCAATTTTCAAGTCTTACCACAGATTCTCAAATGGATTTAGGTCTGGACTTTGACTCACGTAGTGTTTTGCTTTTAGGCTAAAAAGTTCAATTTTGGTTTCATCTGGCCAGAGCATCTTCTTCCACATGTTTGCTGTGTTTGCATGACTTCTCGTAAGCTGCAAATGGGACTTCTTATGGCTTTCTTTCAACAATAGCTTTCTTCTTGCCACTCTTCCATAAAAGCCAGATTTGTGGAGTGCACAACTAATAGTTGTCCTGTGGACAGATTCTCCTAGACATGTGCACTGACAAAAAATTTTGGTCATTTTCGTTTTCGTTTCCAAAATTCAGAATTTACGAAATTCAGAATTTACGAATTTACGAAATTCCGAATTTTCAAATTTCGAATTTTCGGATTTCCGAATTTCCGAATTTTGGATTTTCGTTTTTTCAGAATTCCGAATTTTCGGATTTTCGGAATTCGGGAATTCAAAGATTTGAAAATCCCAAAATTTTAAATATCTGAAAAAAATAAAGAAAATCAGTTTAATTAATAACTATTAAATTAATGAGTACGAATTTATCCAAAGTTACGAATTATCTGAAATAACGAATGCCGCATCTAAACAAATTGAACGGAACAAATTATTAATAAATAATTAATAATAAATAATTAATAATAATAAAAAGGTTTTATTATTATTATTATTGTTATTTATTATTATTAGATCGTTACATTCCATTTGGTTAGTTGCGGCATTCGTTATTTCAGATAATTTGTAACTTCGGATAAATTCGTACTGGTTACGTTCACTAACAGACAAATTCAAAAGGGAATTCCAATATCTAAATTTAATAAAATCCGAAATTCGGAAATTCGAAAATTTGAAAATTCGGAAATCCGAAAAATCTAAATTCGGAAATTCAAAATTCAGAAATTCGGAATTCGGAAATTCAAAAATTCGGAAATTCGGAGATTCGGAAATCCGAAAATTCGAAATTTTCGGAAATTGAAAAATTCGGAAATTCGGAATTAACGAATTTGTCAAAATTCGTTAAAAAAAAAAACGAATTCGGAACTAAACGAATTGCACATGTCTAGATTCTCCCAACTAAGCTGTGTATCTCTGCAGCTTCTCCAGAGTTAACATGGGCCTCTGGGCTGCTTCTCTGATTAATGCTCTCCTTGCCCAGCCTGTCAGTTTAGGTGGGCGGCCATGTCTTGGTAGGTTTGCAGTTGTGCCATACTCTTTCCATTTTCGGATGATGGATTGAACAGTGCTCTGTGAGATGTTCAAAGCTTGGGATATTTTTGTATAACCTAACCCTGCTTTAAATTTCTCCACAACTTTATCCCTGACCTGAAAAATTAAGTGTGACCTCTTGTGGTAGTAAATAAGGATAAAATGTAAGAACTTGTACCATCATCCAGAAATCAAGTAATATAAGAATTAGAAGCCTAATCCCCAACTAGGCTACCAGGGGGAATGGGGGCAGTTTGGACTATTGCGGTACAATAAAGGCGGTACAAAGAATAATGTAACAAAATATAAATATAAACGTTACAGATGATTTTATTGATGCCAAAATACAAATCATCATTTACATGTTAAAAACATAGTGACGGTACATATGTAAATCACCAATAAGTAGTTAGAATAAAACAATTGATCACATATGTCAGATGTCATTTTTCTCGACTAGTTTTGCGGTCATTTACCGCTTCATCGGGAGATTATCTGTGATTAAATTAAAAGAATCAATATAATGATCAAAATGAAAAACATAAAGCATAAACATACAGCATTCTGATGGAGGAAATCTTTTGAAAATAAAACGGGGAGAAAGCAACACAGCTTACCTATGCTCCAGCAGGCTAAAAGCTCACAGTGCTACCACCTAATAAATGGTCCCCCGGCAACTCGGGGGAGCTACAGTGTGGTGATTGGAATCTGGGTGGATAAGATAGAGATAATGGGTATAATGTCAGCTTCTGAGGGCAAAACTAGTGAGGTATGTGAACAGAATGTGTGATACACCTGAGGTGAAAGTGATAAGGAAGGAATGAAAAGTTGCATAAGTGTGTAAAGGATGTGAAGAAAAAAAAAAAAACACCGGAATATTAGTGAAAGTGAAAATTAAATGGCAATGTGAAAAGAGACACCAATTGGGTGGAACGATAAGTGGAGGTAGGATACGGGATCGCTGTGTGTTAAGGATGTGGGGTGAAAAGAAGGAAAGGGGAGCAGATGGAGGAAAGAGGGGAAAAAAGGAAAACAAGGGAGGGGGAAGGTAAGAAAAGGGAAAGACGAGAAAATGTGGGATGGGAGGGACGAGTGAGGAAAAGAAGGAAAGGGGGGGGGGGAAGGGGGTGAGAGTAGGAGGTAAACAAGTGAAGATACAAGGGGGGTGGGGGGAAGAGAAAGGGGAATGGGAACAGTGAGGTCGAACATAAATAGACAGTGATGAGTGAAACAAGTGTGGAATAAGGTGAGTAAGAGAGACAGAATATACCTGGTAATGGTGTTGATGTAGTTGAAAGGATCCCGGGAGTGGCAACCCCACTGGGGAGGGTAATTCCATTATATAGCCCCAGTGTATATCCATAAATACCACAGGCCAAGGGTGGAAGCATATTGTAGCTTAGTCCCATGCCTGAGTCCCCTATGGAAAAAATAGAGCGGTAACTAGAGTTGAGCGGACACCTTGATGTTTCTAGTTTGGCAGGTTCGGCCGAACTTCAGAAAAAAGTTCGGGTTCGGGACCGAACTTGACCCGAACTTGACCCCGAACACCAAACCCCATTGAAGTCAATGGGGACCCGAACGGCTATAATAAAGTGTCGGCTCCCGTCCCCCTTAATACAGAGAACAGTCATTGAAGTCATTTATTTTTAAAAAGTTAGTCATAAAAAGTGTTTGGGGATCTGGGTCCTGCCCCAGGGGACATGTATCAATGCAAAAAAAACTTTTAAAAACGGACGTTTTTTCGGGAGCAGTGATTTTAATAATGATTAAATTGAAACAATAAATGTGTAATATTCCTTAAAATTTTGTACCTGGGGGGTGTCTATAGTATGCATGTAAAGGGGTGCATGTTTCGAGTGCGCATGCGCGAGGGCTCCGTGATGGCCGCATAGAAACGGAGCTCCGCGCCACCCCGGGCAAACGGTCACAACTAACAGCAGCCTGAGCGATCCTACGCCCTTGAGAGCGGGCATACGGCTCCCGGATCGCTTAGGGATTCTACCGCATGTACTCCCAAGCCCTACGGCGTTATCTGGAGCCGGCCTTTACAGCCTCCACCCAGCAGGGGTGTACCAAGATGGCCGCCGCTACTTGTTCAGTCAGCCAGCCGCAAGTATTATCCCCAGCTCCTCTGCAATTCCCCCCCGGGTCACAAGCCGCAAACATACAGGACATGATTCCCTCCCCAGCTTCTACAGAATCTCTCCTGGACAGAGCTTTTGGAGACCCCCCCTTCTCCCCCACAGAACCTGACATGGCTCCATTTTCTAACTCTCCTCATAATACCAATCCAGCCAGGGAGCACTCTTGTAATGTGGAAGAATTATACCTCAGATTCTCTACTTTGCTTGAAAAGGGCTTAGCTTCCACAGTGGCTCAAATAACTGGGGAAATGAAAACGGACCTCCAGAACATCGGATCCAGAATTGATGCGGTAGAAACGCAAATGGAGCAAACTACTGCGTTCACACACCAAAATTCAAACCTCATACACTCTCTCCAAGACCAGCTAGACACGGCTCTGTCACGCATAGATGATTTGGAGAACAGGTCCAGGAGGTACAACTTCAGGGTCAGAGGCCTCCCGGAATCCGTCACGGACGTCACCGCCGCGACCCAAGACCTCATGAAATCACTCATCCCTAACATTCCGCCCCATCGTTTGGAATTGGATAGGGCCCACAGAGCCCTAGGCCCCCCCAGAAAAGATGGCTCCCCTAGGGATATTATTGCAAAGCCGCACTATTACTCAGTGAAAGAAACCATAATGAAGCAATCCAGAAGTCTCTCTCAGGTAACCTGCCAGGGCCACACCGTGCAAATATTTGCTGACCTAGCTCCCTCAACTATTCAACGCAGGAGGGCAGTGAAACCACTCTTACAAGCCCTCACTCTGAAGGACATCAAATATAGATGGGCCTTCCCGTTTGCAGTGAAGTTCTCCTTTAAGGGTCAGAACTACTCCTTCTTCAATTTCACATCCGGCGAGAACCTCCTCCTCAAACTGAAGATTATTTCCCAGGAAATGGATATGGAAGTCGCAGCCCCTCATCCAGGATCGAACAAGCGCCCTCCACCGTTGAGCCCACAGGATCCCTTATGGAACAAACATAAGGCTCGTCGACCAAACCAAAATGGTCCTCCTTGACTTCCCTTCAGAAGCAATGTTTAGTTCTCTTCTCTCTTTATTTATTTATTTATTTATTTATTTGCCATTTAAAGGACCCCCTCAGCTCTGCTGGTTTCTTTGTGGGACCCACAAAGACCCTGCCACCCTATTTCTCCTCCCCAGGCTTGATACTCCTCGACCTGTTCACGGACCCTATATGCGAGAGTCTCTTCTCTTCCTAACTGTTTTTTTTTTTTTTTTTTTACCTTTTATTGAGACTGCTCGCTCCATAGGCATCTCCCCTGGAAAAGACTTGCAGAGATTCCCTCCCTTATAACCTACATGAGGTTTTGTAACTTCTACTCGCCAAAGCTCTTTTCAGGGATCCACATGTAGCCGCCAGGGGAGCCTCAGGGTTCCCACCCTGCTCTCCTCCTCTTCGCTTCTCTCAGTAGGAGGGAAGGGAGAGGGGAAGTTGTAATATGTTCAACTTTGAATAGGTATGTTATTTACTTACCTACAGTTACATGGTTAGTTCACCCTCTTTAGTTTAGTTTAATTGCTTATTTTTCTCCATATTGATTCTCAGGTTCTTTTACCTCTGGGCTACACTACGGTTGTATTCATGTTCCAGCCCTCTTTAACCTTATGGTGTCCTGGCCCGGGGTGGCACACATGCGCCTCCGCCTATCCCTTTGACTCCTTTCGGATTCGGGGGGATAGGATCTCCAGGCAGAATTTGGCATGGAGTTTTTTGTTTTCAAAACTTGCGCACTTTTCAGTGCGAGAGCCCTTTTTGGTCTTCTCTTTTTCCCCAGGGTTTCTGTCCCCCTGCGGGAAACTCCTTTCTGCCTCCTTCTCTCCTACCTCTCCTCTCTTCCCCCCTCCTTTTCCTGGAGCATCAACTAACTAGTGTCTCTATTGCAGAACGGTTCCTCAACTGGCGAGATTCCCTACAGAGGCCCATCAGGATCAGATCAGAAAGGCCCAATACCCTGTCCAGCAGCATCGGCTTTCAGAAGGTTAGTGATGGTAGACTTAAGAGCGCACATCCCAGACAGACCCATGGCTGAGCACACACGGCAGGCATTAAAAATTGCAACTCACAATGTCCAGGGTATTAACTCTCCTATTAAACGAAGGAAACTTTTCAACCTATATAAATCCTCCAAACTGGACATTGTCATGCTACAGGAAACTCACTTTCCGGTCCGGTATAGTCCCAATTTCCTCCACTCTCATTTCCCTAACTTTTTGCTCGCAAGTGCACAAAACAAGACTAAAGGGGTTGCTATTCTCTTTGCTAAATCATGTAATTTTCGCTGGATCTCAGACGTCAGGGACCCAGAGGGCAGATTTCTGCTAGTGAAAGGTACAATAGACGGGCAACTTCACTCCCTTATATCTTATTACGCACCAAATAGAGGTCAATCATCCTTCTTTAAAAACCTATTTGAGTCCCTATCCCCTGAGCTGGAGGGTACTGTTATCTTTGGAGGAGACTCTAACTCCGCCTTTGACCAGGGACTCGATAGATCTAAACCCCCAAATTCCCAACTCACCAGACCAACAAAGGAAAGTCTTAGGATCGCCAGACTAATACATAGGCATGGCCTGGCAGATGTCTGGAGGGAACTTAACCCCAACAAACAGGATTTCTCACATTTCTCTAGTCCACACAACCTATACGCTAGAATTGACCATCTCCTAGTCCAAGCCTGTACCACCCCACTCATATCTGAAGCGCAAATCCAAGACACCGTCCTATCAGACCACTCATTGGTCCTTATGTCACTTCACGTGCGACACTTTAGACCAGGACGGGGTCACTGGAGACTGAATGAATCCCTCCTGTCAGACCCAGTAAGGGTATCTATGCTGAATACCTCCCTTAAGGAATACTTTGTACTCAATAAGTCCGTAGACACTTCTGCTGAAACACTATGGGCGGCCTACAAGACATTCATTAGAGGTGAACTTATCAAAACGGCCACCCAATTGAAAAAAGAAAGGACAGCTGATATAAAACGACTTGAGGAGTATAGCTCTTTACGATCTCGACACAAAAAACACCCCCCCCCCTTCCCTTAGGTCCCAACTGGACAAAACTAAATTAGAGCTCAATCTGGCTCTCACGGCCAAAGCCGAGAAGCAAATTCGCTGGAGCAACAATAAATTTTACACGCAGGGAAACAAATTGGGGTCTATGCTGGCCTCGAAATTATCCCCCAAGTTCCGATCTTATGTTATGCCCAAGATTAGAATCCCTGGCCAAGGCACCTCAGTAAACCCAACTAAAGTATTACAGGTTTTTCACGAATATTACTCCAATTTATATAGCCCCCTTAAAACCAAAGGGGGGGTGAACATCACAGATTACCTTGACAACCTCCCAATCCCTTCCCTTTCTTTGGAGCACAGAGAATTGCTGGAGGCTCCCCTCTCAGAAGAGGAGGTAAAGGATGTCATTATGACTCTGAAATCGGGTTCTGCCCCAGGTCCGGATGGTCTCTCAAATCCCTATTATAAGACGTTTGCCTCCACACTAATCCCTCACTTAACGAACTTCCTTAATACTAAATCACAAGGATCCCCTATGGACCCTCACCTAAACACTGCCTACATTACAGTAATACCAAAACCAGATAAAAACCCAGAAGAAGTCTGCAACTATAGGCCCATCTCCCTCATAAACAGTGACTTAAAAATCCTCACCAAAATTCTTTCCAACCGCCTAGCTTCCTTTATCAACTGTTATATACATAAAGACCATGTGGGGTTCATTCCGGGTAGACAGGGCCCTGACCAGATCCGAAGAGCAGTAGACATAGTCTCTATTCTACACACAAACTGGTCAGGGGGCCCTCAGCAATCGGGCATGTTACTATCACTAGACCTCCAAAAGGCCTTTGATTCGGTCTCATGGCCATATATCTTCACAATCCTAGAACGTTGGGGCTTTGGCGATAAATTCATGGGCATGATGCGGGCGCTCTACTCAAACCCTACAGCCTACGTTAAACTGCAAGGGCACTACTCAAATCCGATACAAATAGCTAGGGGCACCAGGCAAGGATGTCCGTTATCCCCGCTTATATTTGCAATAGCAATTGAGACACTTGCCATCTCAATTCGCCAAAATCCTGACATTCGGGGTGTTCAATGTGGTCCCCAAGCTCACAAATGCACCCTCTTCGCGGACGACATTCTCCTATTCCTAACCTCCCCTATAACCTCGCTTCCCAACCTTTGCCACTCTTTAGACCAGTTTTCCAAGATTTCAGGCCTACGAATAAATTATTCAAAATCACAGGCCCTCAACATCTCACTACAACCAGACACTGTAAACCTTTTAAAATCCAACTTTGACTTCCAATGGAGCTCCTCCTCCATTAGATATCTGGGCATAAATCTCACGGCTAAACCGGAAGACCTGTATAATAGTAATTATCCACCTATGTTCCGGAAACTGGAATTGGATCTTTCTATTTGGTCCAAACACAATATATCGTGGTTTGGGAGGATAAACTCTGTTAAGATGACACTACTCCCTAGACTTCTTTACTTCTTTCGCTCACTACCGATCCCCATTAAAAAAAGCCATGTTAAGGCGTTCCAAAGCAAAGTCCTCAGATTTACCTGGGGTAAAGCTGGCTATAGAATTCCCCAACAGACACTATATTTACACAGGAAAAAAGGGGGTCTAGGACTACCTCATCTGCACAAATACTACTTGGCAGCCAGGATAGCACAAATGTCAGTGATCTATTCCAAATATGAGAAACCTGACTGGGTTCAGATGGAAAAGCAGGCAGTCCCTCAGTTCACCCTTGACTACCTATTATGGTCTAACCCTAAAAAACGCCCCCCGATCTTAGCACCTACCCTATCCCACACATATGCCCTCTGGGATTCCCTGCGTTCGAACTCTACATTGGTTTCACCCTATAGACCATTGGCACATATCTTTAACAACCCAGCCTTTCCTCCTGGAGAAGATATCCTAGCGTTTAAATGGTGGCTGGATAAGGGGCTATACCGGATCGGACACTTCTTCACATCTGCAGGCCCGATCACCTTATCATTCTGTATTAATAAGTTAGACCTACCCATCTCGGAGAAGTTTAGATTTCATCAAATCTCGCATTTCCTTCAGAAAATATGGAAAGACAAGCCTACTCCCCCACAATTCACTGAATATGAACTATGGTGTGCTCAGTCCATGGACCAGAAGGGGGGAGTATCTGTGGTCTACTCATCACTTACCTCTTCTCCCAATAAACTTTCCTATATGACATCTTGGGAATCAGACTTAAATTTCCACTGGGACCTGGGGGTCTGGCAGAAAGCAAGCTTCTCTTCATTTCAGAGTATACTCAACACAACATTAATGGAAGCAAGTTTTAAAATAATATCGAGATGGTATTATACTCCATCGAGACTAGCCACGATCTTCACAGCAGCCAATCCTCTTTGCTTCAGAAACTGTAATCTGAAAGGCACAATGGCCCACATCTGGTGGGAGTGCCCCAGAATCCGTCCATTCTGGAAAAAGCTCTTTAATCTCATTGATAGGCTTGTTGGCAGCCAGATTCCCAGGACCCCTCAAATAGCGCTCCTAAACGCATACATCCCTAATATTTCAAAGGCTTCACTTAGGCTGATTCACTTCATCCTTCTGGGTGCTAAACTTACAGTGGCCAAAGCATGGAAAACGCTGAAGATCCCCTTCCCAGCCGTAATTCGAAAAATCTCTTGGATAATGTCACAAGAGAAGTTGGCAAGCATACTCTCTGATACGGTGGGGAAGTTTGAGATAACCTGGGAACCCTGGGCCATTTACGTGGGGTCTCCTCTATCCACCAACTCATATACAACCGCTGTACTACCGATGCACCAGGCAGTTGCTCCTCCCTGACACCCCTTCCCCTTCTTCTTCCCATTCTTCATCAGCTGTTTATTCTTCTCTATTTCCCCCTCCTTCTCATACCTCTTTCATTCTATACAGCTATTTTAGTATGAAACAATCGACTTCTTCATAAGGTTCACTCTGACTGTTTAAACCGGACAAATTAGTATTTAATAATACGCAGTCCAATCTTCCACAGTCTCCTACCGCCTCCAGTATTGGTTCTCCTCCCTCTGGGCACAGGAAGTTCCCGATAGGGGTGCTGAGGGTGAGGCTAACCGTCTGTCTTCTATCTGTTAATGTTCCCAAATATAAGCTTTTTCTCCAGACTGCTTCCATAGTCTCCCGATCTGGATGACACAAAATACGTATCTACAATGTTATATTACTGTTTCTTATTTTCTTTCTTTGTATGGCTTGATATGTCGATTGTCATTCTCAATGATCTTTATGTACTTTTTTTCAAAATAAATTTGTTTGCAATAAAAAAAAAAAAAAAGGGGGTGCATGTTTCCCGTGTTTAGAACTGTCTCTGCAAAAAGTGTCATTTTTTGCAGAAAAGAAAGCTATTTAAAATCACTCGCGGCTATATGAATTGTCGGCTCCCGTAATACAGAGAACAGTCATTCATTGAAAGTCATTCATAAAAAAAAAGGAATTGATAAAAAAAAAAAAAAAGCGTAGGGGTCCCCCCAACTTCAATAACCAGGCCCTTCAGGTCTGGGATGGATATTAAGGGGGATCTCAGCCAAAAAAAAAAATGGCGTAGGGTCCCCCTCAAAATCCATACCAGACCCTTGAGGTCTGGGATGGATTTTAAGGGGAAACCCAGCCAAAAAAAATGGCGTGAGGTCCCCCTCAAAATCCATACCAGACCCTTATCTGAGCACGCAACCTGGCAGGCCGCAGGAAAAGAGGGGGGACGAGAGCGCCCCCCCTCCCGCCTGAACCGTACCAGGCCACATGCCCTCAACATTGGGAGGATGCTTTGGGGGTCTAAGACCCCCAAAGCCTCTTGTCCCCATGTTGATGAGGACAAGGGCCTCTTCCCCACAACCGTGCCCGGTGGTTGTGGGGGTCTGCGGGCGGGGGGGGGGCTTATCGGAATCCCACCCCAGATCCCACCCCCCCCCCTGTGTGAAATGGTAAGGGTTTTGTACCCCTACCATTTCAACAAAAAAGTGTCAAAAATGGTAAAAATGACAGGAGACATGTCTTTGACAATTCCTTTATTAAAATCTTCTTTCTTCTTTCTTCTGGTCTTCCTTTCTTCATCTTCTCCTTCCGGCATCTTCTTCTTCCATCTTCTTCTTCCTCCGATCCGCTTCTTCTTGGCCTTCTCGTCCAGCATCGGTGTCTCTTCTGGGCCGCTCCGTGCAATGGGAGGCTCCCGCTGGGTGAGGCTTCTCTTCGGTATCTTCTTCCACGGCGCCGGTATCTTCTTCCAGGGCGTCGGTCTCTTCTTGGGCCACTCCTCGCAATGGGAGGCTCCCGGTGTGTGAGGCTTCGCTTGGGCTGACAGTTCTTTTATAACGGAGGGTGGGGCCACCTGGTAACCCCGCCCCCCTCTGACGCATGGGAACGTCATGGGGAGTTCCCTATGGCTTTCCCCACATCACGGGAAAACATATTTTTACAGTCAGTTGTTGGAAACTAAAAGAATCAGGTTTAAATTAAGAACAGGTAGGACAGCAGTGAAAAGAAGTAGTGATAGCAAAAAGCAACATAGCAGCCGAGAGAAAGAGTCCAATATCCAAGATAGCCCCGAATAAATGAATTGAAATTGAATAAACCACAGCAGCCATTATAAACAAGTGTTGAGTAGACCCTGGAGACCCTGGAGACCGACGCCCTGGAAGAAGATACCGGCGCCGTGGAAGAAGATACCGAAGAGAAGCCTCACCCAGCGGGAGCCTCCCATTGCACGGAGCGGCCCAGAAGAGACACCGATGCTGGACGAGAAGGCCAAGAAGAAGCGGATCGGAGGAAGAAGACGATGGAAGAAGAAGATGCCGGAAGGAGAAGATGAAGAAAGGAAGACCAGAAGAAAGAAGAAAGAAGATTTTAATAAAGGAATTGTCAAAGACCGTCCTGTCATTTTTACCATTTTTGACACTTTTTTGTTGAAGTGCTAATTTTAAAGGCTTATATGCAAGTTATTGTCATAAAAAGTGTTTGGGGACCTGGGTCCTGCCCCAGAGGACATGTATCAATGCAAAAAAAGTTTTAAAAACTACTTTTTTCGGGAGCAGTGATTTTAATAATGCTTAAAGTGAAACAATAAAAGTGAAATATTCCTTTAAATTTCATACCTGGGGGTGACTATAGTATGCCTGTAAAGTGGTGCATGCTTCCCGTGTTTAGAACAGTCCCTGCACAAAATTACATTTCTAAAGGAAAAAAAGGAATTTAAAACTACTCGTGGCTATAATGAATTGTCAGTCCTAGCAATACAGATAAAAG
Organism: Lithobates sylvaticus; assembly: GCA_028564925.1. Taxonomy (NCBI): domain Eukaryota; kingdom Metazoa; phylum Chordata; class Amphibia; order Anura; family Ranidae; genus Lithobates; species Lithobates sylvaticus. The sequence goes on from CM053027.1 coordinate 244,899,906, forward strand.
AAGTCATTGAAAAAAACAGCATGGGATCCCCCAGTCCATTACCAGTCCCTTTGGGTCTGGTATGAATATTAAGGGTAACCCCGAACCAAAATTTAAAAAAAAAAAGGGCGTGGGGGTCCCCCTCAAAATCCCCATCAACATGGGGACAATGTGCTTTGGGGGGCTACCCCAAAGCACCCTCCCCATGTTGAGGGCATGTGGCCTGGTATGGTTCAGGAGGGGGGCACCCTCTTTTCCTGCGGCCTGCCAGGTTGCATGCTCGGATAAGGGCCTGGTATGGAATTGGGGGGACCCCCATGCAATTTTTTTTTACATTTTGGTTCGGGGTTCCCCTAATATTCATACCAGACCCAAAGGGACTGGTAATGGACTGGGGGATCCCATGCCGTTTTTTTCAATGACTTCTTTTATCTGTATTGCTGGGACCCGACAATTCATTATAGCCGCGAGTAGTTTTAAAAGACTTTTTTTCCTTTAGAAATGTCATTATGTGCATGGACTGTTCTAAACACGGGAAACATGTGCCACTTTACAGGCATACTATAGACACCCCCCAGGCATGAAATGTTAAGGAATATTTCACTTTTATTGTTTCACTTTAAGCCTTATTAAAATAACTGCTCCCGAAAAAAATGGTCATTTTTAAAACTTTTTTTGCATTGATACATGTCCCCTGGGGTAGCACCCAGGTCCCCAAACACTTTTTATGACAATACCATGCATATAAGCCTTTAAAATTAGCACTTTTGATTTCTCCCATAGACTTTTAAAGGGTGTTCCGTGGCTTTCGAACTTGCTGCGAACACCCTAAATTGTTCGCTATTCAGCGAACAGGCGAACACCCGATGTTCGAGTCGAACTTACGTTCGACTCGAACATCGGGCTCATCCCTAATAAGAAGTGAGACATAGTTCTCATAAAGAAGCTTTGATAGTGAACAGAGCCCTTGTGAGGGTTCTGAGCAAAGTCCTGGGTCCGAAGGAGAGACTCTGGAATTGTAGATGGGCCTGGTCGGAAAATCTCAGATACTTTTGTAACAATTGTAGTATGGGTGCGTGCAAGTAAGCATCCCTGAATCCCAGGGTACATCTAATTCTGCAGTTCTGGTGTATCAAGTCTGACTTTCCTCCTGTGATGCGGGAAATGGCTTTCTGTAACCTTTCTGCAAAGAGTGATTTACCATCAAGTAAGCCCCCTTTCACACGCGGTTGTCCGTTTTTACTACTCTGCTTGCTCAGCAGGGATTGCTCCATTGATCCCCGCTGAGCCTGCGGATGACAAGTCCGTCTCTGCACTCTGTGCAGGGACGGACCTGTCAGAGAGACCGCTCTCCCCTATGGGGGGGATCGGATGACTACGGACCGCCTTTCCATTTTCATCTGATCCGCTCTGCCAGATGGATGGAAAAAAAGACATCCATCCGTCTGGATTTTGCAGAGTGGATCAGGGCAGATCGGATGTCAGCGGGCATGTCACCGCTGACATCCAACGCTCCATAGAGCTGTATGGAGCGACCGTTCAGATCCGCCTGAAAAAACTGACAGGCGGATCTGAACAGTCCGTATGTGTCAAAGGGGCCCAAAGGGTATTTATACTAATTTTGTTTTGACACAGTGTCAGCTGCCCGTAGTTCTGACCACAATACCCATATGGCTATCACAAATATTGACGTTGATCTTGCAAAATAACGAATTGACAAATTTTATGTATTGCTGTCTCACCAGTGAAGTCTACTGATAGACATAATTTGTCCAAAGCCTTGACTATATTTTCGCTAGGAACATTTTGACCAATCACTGTTTCCATGTTTTTGGTCCATGCCCACAGGGCTTTGGATACAGATAAGGCAATTGCTGACTTTAAGGCGTTTACCCGCCATTTGTTAATCTCCTTTAAGTTGGCGTCTATTCATCTGTCTAAAGGATGCTCAATTGAGGCTGAATTATCGTTTGGTGGGATTAAATTCTTTGTTATACGAACTACTGCAGCGTCTACCTCCGGCGGACCGTCTGGCATTGCAGAATCTTGTTCCGACCATTGATAACGTTTTTCTAGGCAATTAAAAAAACATTATTTTCTTTTTTTTTATTTCTTCTTCAACAATGTCTCTGATATCATCCATCAGAGTAAGCCTATGTTTTCACTATTGCAACCTGAAAGTCACAAAATTTGCCACAATTTTGATGTGACTGAAACAATGCCTGTGTATTCTTGAGGTCTATGTACCTCAAGTCGCATCAAAGTGGGACCAATGTAGTGCAGGGACTACTCTGAAGTCGCCCCTGCTTGAAATCGCGCAGAAAAACGATACTCATTGGAAATCATTGGGGTACGACTCGTCGTGCGACTTTACAGTCCTAAGTTGCATGACAAGTCGCACTAGTGGAAACCGAGCCGAAAAAAGGAAACCTGCTTCTTTAGAAATGGGAAGTACATCTTTTGACTACTTAGATGTAATGTCGGCTTTCTCCCAGTCAATAGCTGGCTATACAGGCTGGACATAGGGCTGAACTAGGAAAAAGTTGAAATCCGAGGGCCGAGCTCTTCTGAGATATCCTCATATGGCCTACCATCATCTAGATGTCTAGGAGGGATACTTGCTGCGTGGTGAGAGGATTCTCTCGAGGATGGGCCAGGAAGAGTTAACTTCTCTGGAGGAGATTGAGCAAATTGCTGCAATGGAACTGCTGTTGCTCGCTCTGCTATGTATCCCCTGCCCATATTTGAGTAGAACAGCTTACCTGTTAACCTCTGACTCTGTCTGCTGTATAGACTCTAAAACAGCTTTTGCAGACCAATTGGTTGGTAATGGGATGACCCTGCATGCTCTGCATTTAGGGATTAGAGAGCTGGTGAATGTAAAGAACTTGTCATGTCTTTTCACAAATGAACCCTCGCCGCTTGCATGGTATCCTGATCTGGTTGGGGCCTTCATAGGTTTGTTTATGTTGCCTTGATATCAGATTGGACTTCTTCTGGTGTACAAGGTTGAAATACATAAATGTACCAGCATAAGTGCTCTCTTCTTTTTTTTTTTTTACTCACCTAGACGATGGTCCCTACCTTAAATGTTGGATCTTGTTCAGGTGGCGTAATTTTTATTTTAGGCAATAGACAGAAAAAGTAGCTAGAGAAAGATAACAGAGTTATCTACTTGTATTTCAGCTGGAGCAAGGTATTCCTGAGAAAAGAAAAAGAAAGAAATTACATTTACCGTTGGCAAAAAACAGGGTCCCCTCCAGGGGCTCCCCACATAGGCAACCTCCTTAGATGACATCAGACCACCATGTTGAAAGCCCCCAGTAATAAACAATGGAGAGCGGAGGGACTTTCTGTGGAAGATACAACCCTCTAAAAAGTTATTTTGACAAACAAGGGCAAAAAATGTAAAATGTGCCCCATTCAAGATGGCTACCATGACCCTTAGGCCAGACCGTGCATGCGCAGCCGGTGGCACTAGGACCTATGCGGCCCGTCCGGCTCAGCCCGGCCCACAGAGCCAGCTCCTGATGTCCGAAGAGCGGGCAGAAAGATGCTGAGGGACTCATAAAAGCTGATGCGAGGTGTGCACCGCCCAATATAGTAACAGGAATGAAGGTACAATATCACAAGGAGGGGAAGGTGGTGGGGGAGGAAGAAAGTGAAAAAGAGAGAGAGGAATGCAAGAAAGGAAAGCGAGAGAATAGATGACAGGAGGTAGAAATGGCTAAGGCTAAGTGAAAAATAGATATAGCTGCTTTCTCTGCTGCAGGCTTGAGCAAATGGCAGTATATAAATGCAGATAGGAGATCTTAGTTAAGAGACAAATGCTGTCCCAAAAGACCCACAGAAGGAACTCCATATCTTATCAGCGCATTTAGCTGCCCAAGAATAGGGACTGCACCTGGGCTGGGAGAGGCTTGAACCCAGCTGGAAGCTACCGACTAGAGAGGTAAGGGACGTTCGACTACCATTCTCTGACCATGAGGTATGAGGGAATAAAAAGAGGGTGCACTAATTATTTTCTTTTATAATATTCACTGATCCTGAGGGAGGAGCCAAGGCTGACCTTGCCGCAGGTATGCTGCCATGGAGCAAAATGCAGGCATGCGGGCAACTCGTATCTCCATCATAAGAGCTGTCATCTCCCGAGATGGATTAATAATATCCCCAAAGGTCAATTCTGTAGACTTCACCAAAATTGCACGAGACAAAGTGACTATCTAGAACAAAGTGCCTTATTGAAAGAAAAATTCAAGGATAAAGAATACCCGACATCTTCTATTGATCCAGCTTGCAAATTATTTTTAAAAGGAAAACCACCCAAAATATCCGGCGAACAACAAAACAATCATAGCTTACGTTTTACTACCACTTTTAATGTCGATTTTAAAAAGATGGAAAAAATCTTGAATAATCATTGGGGCATTTTATTACAGGATCCACTCTTAAAACCTGTTATCCCAGAATGCCCTAGAGTCACATATCGCAGAGCACCCAATTTAAAATCGAAAATTGCGCCTAGCAAAATTAGATCCAGATGCCCTTCACCTGAAAAACCCATTTTAATACCACTAGTTGGAATGTTTCGGTGCCATAAATCACAATGCAAAACATGCAAATAAGTTAAACACGGAAAAAAGTTCACGACTAAAGAAACAACTTATATATTAAAGGATATTTATAACTGCTCCTCTGACTATGCCGTATATGGGCTAACATGTCCATGCAGCTTGATATATGTAGGACGCACAATAAGAGCTCTTCAGACTAAATTTGGCGAGCACAGGAGATCTATTGAAAGTGAAAAAGATCCACACAGTGTACCCAGGCATTTTATTCAAGCCCACCAACAGTCCACTGAGGGATTGGAAGTGTGGGTCATCGAACAAATTTCCAAGTCTCTCCCAGCTGCAGAACGGTTCAAAAAACTCTGCTCTAGAGAAATGTTCTGGATCTACACTCTATGTGTTTATAATAATTCTTTCCACCAATATAGTTTTTTTAATATATTTTTTTAATATATACTTTTAATGTCAATATAAATTGCTATATAGGTTGCATAAATTTTAGTTTATATGTAATTTATTCCTGGATATTCATAATTGATATATTAATTTGGCAGTCGGCTCTATTAATAATTTCCATTGATTATTATTATTTCCACTCTATATTTTATATATATATATATATATATATATATATATATATATATATATATATATATATATATATATATGGATATATATATATTTATTTATTTCTATTATTTATTTTATATTTTATTACTTTATTATATATTTTTTTTTTCTAGTATTTACATTTATATAATAATATTTTTCTTTCTTTTTCCCTTTTTTTATATGCCCCCCCCCCTTTTTTCTATTGTTTAAATTGGTTTGATGTTCCTTAAAGCCAATTCCTGGTTCTTAAACTTGTTTTTTAATATATATTATTTATTTCTATTAATTTTATATTTTATTACTTTATTATATATTTTTTTCAATCTTTCTTTTTTTAAACTTGTTTTTTAACCTCCTCCTAATGCTTGTAAATTGTCCCGCCCACGTCCCCTCCCTATTCACTTATAAGTCTGTTCCCCGCTTGGTTTGTATGTCCTATTGTTGAGAAAGGAGTGTGACTTAAGACACCAACCAAGTGCGCATGCTCACGAAACGTGTCCACTGCCGATGACGACATCCCCCTGAGCCAGCCACATCCTGCGCTTCAAGCCTTGTTCTGAGGCCGCCTTCCGTAGCCGGTTTAACTATCATCATACGGAAGTGCCTTACTCCACCAGCCTGGATATATGGACTAAATACAACGCTGGGGGAAAACGCTCATCAGAGACACACATACCATGCCTGTTATTTTCTTCTAAATGTGAGTGCATATACTGATGCTGATTATTAAATTTCTTGTGTTAAACTACTGCCCCCAGAGGCGCCTCTCTATTTGTTTTTGCTCTACAGTCACTGAACATGGTTTCTGTTCTACCCTGAAGGCAGCCCTGTGTAAACACCTCTTGGATAAAGCATATTTATTTGGACTGATTTCCTATATAGATTATTTGATCTATATTTGTTTTCATGGACTTTATCCCTATTTTTGAACATTGTTTTTAATAATTAATTGCTTATAAAACTGCATTGGGAGACACTTATTGAAATACTTCTGAATTGTGAGCCTATACTTGTCATTTTATGCTGCCATGGAGGCACCAGGAAAAATGTCTAACACAAGTTATTTATAATATATCTGTTTACTATTGCTAGCAGCCTAAGAATTAAAAATAGCTAATGCTGACTGAGAGAGTTTAATTCCGCTTTATGGAAGCCTATTTATTTAAAGAGCTTTTATAACAGCAGAATAGACAAAAAAACATATATGCATCACTTTTTCCAATGTAGTGTACCACAATGCACAGTAGTGTGTTAATCTGCATTGTGGATTGCTGCAAAGTATATTCATCAAAGCTCCATCGCCTTGGTCCAGTGGGGTTCTATTCAAAATGCATGCAACACGCTAGTGTGTGTTATTGTGCGTTGTAATCACTAGCCAACAATCGTAAGCATCAAGACTTTATTAACCCATTGCATCCTTGTGTTCACCAGATTATACTATATCTCTCTCTTTTCAAAAGTAAAAACAGACAAGTGAGTGAGTAGTGTTAAAGAATGATTAGTAGCCATTTTATTGTGAAAATGTATAAATCAAGACATTGTGATTAGTTACCGAGATTCAAATTCAGGTCAAACAGACATTTGACCAGACAGTTCAGAATTAGAGTTCAATAAGAAATTTGATCAAACTTGTGGTTAGCGAATTTTGGCATTGGCCAATAATGCCCTGTATATACCCCTTGACCCTAGTTGGCAACCTCAAAATCCAATAAGGTATTGGAACAGGATAACACTGCTCTTAATACAAGTAGTGAGGCTGAAAGTTCTTGTAGTGGTGGCGCAGACTATTATCTGTGTCTCCCCTGTGTCCAAGGGGCCATATAGAACCAAAGGTTAATTTTAAGAACTAATGCTTAATATTTGATAGCTCTTGAGCAGTGAACACTTACTGTAGCTATTGTTTTTTTCTAGTTCACTGTGCACCAAACAATCACTTCACATTATTCATCCCCCCACATTCTCATCGTGATCATTAAAATGTAGGAACATACATGCAAAAATATCCCAAATGGCCAACGGGCCTAACAACAGAGGCAGCAGTGCTGGGTATTAAAAAAATCAAGCACTACATATTCAGACCCACATAATGCACTTATGTAGCATTTCCAGTGAGATGTTAAAAATCAAATGATATTTACATCTAAATGTGTATTTTCCACAATTTAGCCACAAATACATAAACACTTTCAGCAAAAAGGTCTCTGTCCCCTTCCAACACCACAGATGAGGGTTCACACTGCAATCACCACCATAAAGTTTTAAGTCTCTCATGAGATGTTGCAACTTCCATACAAGTTTGGCTAAGCTTCTGGTAGATCATAAGCTCAATAATAGCATGCAATGCCAAGCTGCAGTTTCCAAAGCGAGCAAAGTCCTTTCTTGTATTAAGAGAGGTATGGACTCCAGAGAGAGAGATATAATTTTGCCCCTGTTCAAATCATTAGTAAGACCTCAGCTGGAATATGCAGTTCAGTTTTGGGCACCAGTTCTCAAAAAGGATATCGGGGAACTGGAGAAAGTGCAGAGAAGGGCAACCAAACTGATAAGAGGCATGGAGGAACTCAGCTATGAGGAAAGATTAGAGGAACTGAATTTATTCACTCTTGAGAAGAGGAGAATAAGGGGGGATATGATCAACATGTTCAAATATATAAGGGGTCCATATAGTGAACTTGGTGTTGAGTTATTCACTTTACGGTCAACACAGAGGACAAGGGGACACTCTTTACGTCTGGAGGAAAAGAGATTTCATCTCTAAATACGGAAAGGTTTCTTCACAGTAAGAGCTGTGAAAATGTGGAATAGACTCCCTCCAGAGGTGGTTCTGGCTAACTCAGTAGATTGCTTTAAGAAAGGCCTGGATACTTTCCTAAATGTACATATAACTGGGTACTAACATTTATAGGTAAAGTTGATCCAGGGAAAATCCGATTGCCTCTTGGGGGATCAGGAAAGGATTTTTTTCCCCTGCTGTAGCAGATTGGAGCATGCTCTGCTGGGTTTTTTTTTTTTTTTTTTGCCTTCCTCTGGATCAACTGTGGGTATAGAATTGGGTATATTGGATTGTACGATATTTTTTATTTTTATTTATTATTTCTTTTTTTTATGGTTGAACTGGATGGACTTGTGTCTTTTTTCAGCCTAGCTAACTATGTATCTATGTAAGTACTCCCATAGCACCTCATGTAAATAGCCCCCTTTTGCCAGTACCACAACCATGCTGCCTACCATCCGTCTGGGGAAGATCACACATGTGCCTTGTCTGGCCTGTGGTTACATATTATTAGCCCAGCACCTCCTAAACAAGTACTAGAGTTACAGTACCTGCTTGTCACCAGACAGTATTCACTTTTATTAAAATAAACTAGGTTTGGTTTAAAAGGACTTCCATACACCCGCCTGTTGCTATCAGAGAAGCCATCATTGAAATTTCACTCTGTGAGCTGCAAAAACTCCATTTAAAAAAACTAGAACGTGAAAAGAATCAAGAGGCACATTCCACTGGTAGCCCTGAACATACGTAGTCAATCTAGCTGGTATGCATAGAGTTTCACCATCATCTGCAACAAAAACAAAAAAACCTGGCCAAAATTCAAACACCTTCCTCATTTTATATAAAACTAGGCATTAAAGGAATGTGTCTACACTGTGTGCTGTTTATATCCTATCAATATCATGTGCATGCTGCAAGTGTTCTATGCTGTGTGTGAATAGTTCTGTATACTCCACGCTGCTTCTGCCTGGTTCTGTATGTTGCATACACTGTGTATGTGGTTTGTATACTCTTTGCTGTGTGTTGTAAATGGGTACAATTCCCCTTGCTCCCCAATCTCCTCCAATGAATGCCCCATAGAAGACTATGGGAATTGGCTGTGCAAAGGCATGGCCAGCGCAAAGAATATTTGGACCCCAGGTGGACAGCATTGCTGTGGCATGCAAATAAGATTACATATGTGGAAAGTGGTTCGCTTTGGATTAGAGGGGGAGGAAAAAAGGACACTTTAGTGAAAGTTAGCTTTTTCTTTAGGCACTGCAAAAGCAAGAAAATCTGCAAAGTACCGCAAAGCAAAGTCAAAACAATTAAGCATGGTTGGTTGGTTTAGTTATTTTAATTTTTAACATCCTCATTGACTTATTCAATTATTATTCTTGTTATATAATCTCAGTCCCTGCATATTCTATTTAAACTTGCATGTATCTTACATCATCTCCTCTTTGTATCTCATTGTATTTGATTAATAGTCTGCAGTGGGTTTATAGGAAAAAAAATAGAAATATCCATAGAGGAGGACAGCCTATTCTTTTTATCTTCCATTAAGGCAAACAAATTCTAGTACATTGGTATACTGCAATACAAGTACAAAAGCATTACATTATAATGATTCCCGTTGGCATCTTAATTCATAAGCAATGAGCAATCTTGGATGGCCATTATCTATTATTAATAGCTTTCAGAAAGCCACAAAGAAGTTTGGTGAGATAGACTTAATCCTCAAATAAAATTTATCTTTTGGCCAGCAGCTTCAATAAGCTGGCTAGGAAGCACGGCTCCAAGCAGTAAACAATAAAATAGCTCTTTAGTTTATTATTGGTAATAAATCAAGCAGGGGTTTCTAGGACAATTTCTTGCTTGAAGTTGAACTTCTATTTTGAAAAATGAAACACTATACTGAAGTACAAATTATTATTAGGGAAAGTTTGGGCACTGAGACCTTCAAAGTATTTAACCACCTCCCAACCACCTTATCATAAAAAAAAAAAAAACATGGGGAGGCTCTGCAGGAATAAGGCACAGCAACCAGTGTATCTATTAAATCTCTGGGACTGAGATGTAATTAGAAAATGTCCATCACAAACAAAAGGCACAAAGCCTATTTGAGTGGCTCTGTGCCTTATGATTGCTGTGAAGGACAATCACAGTGATCACAAATGTAAACACAGTTTGTGTTTACATTTGATAGCCCATAATTTCCTTGCTCTGTAACAATTCTCCTAATCATCCTCCATTCTGGGCACTGCTCCTGCCAGATCTGGTGAGGACCATCAAACAAAAGGGGGGAAACTTGACCTCCACTAAGCAGCAAGGGGGTACATAATGGGCCAGTGGATGGGACGGGGGGGGGGGGGTGTCTGCCACTGATCACCAGCATTCAAAAGGACACCCACCATTGACCACCAATGACCATCAACCACCACTACAAGTTGCAATTACTGCTGATAAATGAAATCTACAAGCAGTTCCTTGCATTACATAGTCCTGACCCCTGCATTCTGACTTTTTTGTTTCAAACGTTTTTATTTAAAAGAACGCAGATGTTAACTCAACAAGGTAAGAATACAGAGCCATTTTGCGGACGCAGCCGCTGTAAAGAATGCAACAAAAAGAAAAAACAACACCTGTAGAAATAATACATACATATATTCCTGTACAGGAATTCAACTGTGTATGATACAGGTAAGTTGATAGAACAGTAGGCATAACATTACTGAGGAGACTATGTGTTGATAATCATTCATTTTTCAAAACGAGAAAAGAAAATTAAAAAAGAAAAAAGAAAAAAAGGGGGGGTGTGGTGTGAGGGGAGGGGAGGGACAGATAGGAAAGGATAAGGATGCGACACAGTCTATGTTAGTAATTGGATAAATGGACGTGAGTAGTGAGGGGATTTTGAAGTTACGGAGGGGAGTAAGTTAAAGCGACCTAGGAATAGAATAAACGGGGGATGGGTGACTCAGGAATTTAGTTCATGTCACCACCTTCTGTGTGCAGTGATATTCGTTTGTCGTAGTAAAATGGAACCAGATAGACCATACAGCAGTGAACTTGCATTGAGTGTCATGTGCTTGATGGATCAATTCTCCCATGTCTGCTATTTTTTGTATGCGTTTAAACCAGTCGGTTTTAGAAGGCGGGTCAGGGGAGCGCCATTTAACAGGTATGCACAATTTGGCCGCATTGACCATGTGGAAGGCTAGAGAACGCATATAAGTTTTCGTAGGGAGGTCTGAACGGTGCAGGAGAAATTGTGCCGGTGTGTATTCTAGGTCGTATGTGGATATTTGCTTGGTGAGTCGATGGACTTCCTGCCAGAATGGCTGCAATTTAGGGCATGTCCACCATATATGTAAGAGGGAACCAGGTGCAGTCCCACAGCACCAGCAAGAAGGTGAAAGGGATGGATAGATGAGATGCAGTTGTAGGGGAGTTCTGTACCATCTTGAAAAGATTTTAAAAGCATTTTCTTGTGTGTGTACATTGACTGTACCCTTGTGAATGCATGTGTAAATGTTTTCCCATTCCCGGTCAGTTAAATCGAGAGAAAGTTCTTGTTCCCATTTGATGCTAGCCCAATTTAGCTTGGGGAAGTGTTCTGAAAATAGCATCATATATGTGCAAGAAATCAGGTGATGAAGAGGTTCAGTACTTAGACAGAGGGATTCAAAGGGTGTGGCTGGCCTCGACCAATCCGGTTTCGGACAGAGTTTGTCAAAAAAATTTCTGATTTGGACATAAGTCCAAAAGGGGAAAGTGCCAGTTGTCGTTTTAGTGGCTAGGTCGGAGTGGGATAATAAGCGGTTGCCTTGAAAGAAATGTGTTGCCCGGGCCGTCGTGTGAGGCCATATAGAAAGCAAAAAGGAGGAGGACATTCCTGGAGAGAATTCTGGATTAAACCTGAGAGGAGTCATGGGGCCCCGAAGTGATGAGATTTTGTATTTAGAACATGTATTATGAAAGGAAGTCAACGTCGGGTGAATGAGCGGGTGCGACTTGTACGCAGGAGGGACTTGGATCGGTAAAATCCATGGAGTTTGGCCAAGTGGGACGGGTGAAAAGGATTGCTCCAGAGCGATCCAAGCTTTGGTCTTGGAGTGAACATTCCAATCAACAATCCTGCTTAAGTGGCAGGCTTGTTGGTACTTTCTAAGGTCTGGGAGACATATGCCTCCTTTAAGTTTAGGGACGGTAAGTCTGGTATAATTTATTCTAGGGCGTAGTGTACCCCATATAAAATCTGTGCATTCTTTCCTGTACGTGGAGAAGAACACCGGTGGAAGTCTGATTGGAACCGTCTGTAGTAAATAGAGAAGCCTGGGAAGGACGTTCATTTTAATTATGGCAGCTCTTCAGAACCAAGAGAATGTCCCCGAGGACCATTTCTTAAGGTCTTTATGAAGGCATGGTAAGGGATGAAGGCAATTTGATTCCCAAATATGTGAGTGAGTGAGTACGCCATTGAAACGGAAAATTAGCTCGACATTGCGTACATATATCAGGGGGCAGTGTGACATTGAGAGCCTCGGATTTTGTGAAGTTAATTTGTAGATTAGTAAGATAATTAAAAGTTTTGAAGTCATGAAGAAGAATAGGGAGTGTCGTGAGAGGTTTTGTAAGGAAAAGGAGAATATCGTCAGCAAATGCTGCTATTTTGTATTCATGATGGGCAATGGATATTCCTTCAATATCAGTGTTTGATCTGAGGCGTCTCAATAGTGGTTCAAGGGTGAGGACAAAGATAAGTGGGGAGAGGGGACATCCTTGTCTGGTCCCATTGGATATGGTGAAGGCATTCGATATGCATTCTGACTTTTACCCTGTATGTCCTAAACTAAACAATTTTGGAGGCATTTTTTGGCCTCAAGTTTTTAGCCATTTTTTCTTATATACAGACTAGTAAATAAAAACAAAAAACTCTGTGGTTATTAAATACCACCAAAACAGAGCTCTATAATAAAAAAAAAAAATATTTACAATTCATTTGACTACAGTATTGCATTACCAGGTAATTGTCAGTCAAACTATCACATCAAACTGAAAAATTTCCTGGTAATGAAGACGTGTATATAGGATAGTACCCATGCGGTGGCACAACCCTTTTTAAAAATATTAAATAATTCTGGCTAAATACCATTACCTTTAATGCCAATCAACTTGGTCTAGAAAGCATCACAGTCTCAGGTGAACAGTAGAGATGGGTGAGCTGTTCGGGCCAAGCATTGGTTCGACCCTGAACAGTGCCCATTCAGGTGTTCACCGAGCATCAGAATTGCGGGGTTCTCATCGGGATGTTCGCCGGCCAATCGTCCCACAACACAGTGCATTCTAGGGCCCTGATTGGCCCAATCAGGGCCCAGAGCACTGTCAGAGCCCTGATTGGACAAAGTCATGATGACTTTGCCCAATCATGGCTCAGTGCTCATAGTCCCACCCCACACTATAAAAGGTTCCTTCCCACAGGAACCTTTTGCAGTGTGTTGTTGGAGATAGAGCAAGGCTCAGTGATAGCTAATTAGTGTGATAGTGACTGAGTGTAGAGTGTCAGTGTATCATTAGTGTAATGTCAGTGTAGTGTGAGTATAGTGTAGTGATAGTGTAGTGTGAGTATATGGAGACAGGGGGCGGTGGGACTTTAAATGAAGCACATAGGTATACAAAAATAGTTTATTATTGATAATAATAACAATATTCTGGTACATGGTAATAATCATGATGCATAATGGAATCAACACAGTTATATATGTTGCCTTATGAGTTTATGTGAAATCTCCATTAAGATCTGGAAAATATTGTAATTATGAATATGTCTCTTTTGGCTTGCAAAAGCCTTCCTCCAAGCTCTTGTTAATTGCAGACAATGTGGGGCTGAGGCTTGTATATACAAACAATGGAGAGCCAATTCCATTGTTTTACACCTACGCACTTCAAAGAACCCCATGCTGGGGTATGCAATGAAGTAGCCCAACCCATACTCAATACTGAGGTTCCTGGTCTAATTCATTTACATCTCTAGCTGAGAAATAGCCACAAGGAGTTGCATGCAAGGGGGCCGACTTATGCAGTAAGCCCTCCAATCATGATCCAAGCTAGGCCAGCCTTTGGGGCATCAGCATTAAGGCATATACTCAGAGCAAAGGGGAGGCAATTGCTCTCTTTCTGGGAAACCAGCCATCAGAATGGAACCTTGGTAGGAAGGTAGATAGCAGGGAAAGGTATGCCCTGTTAGTTGTGACTAAATATGCTTGTAGATCACTGTCTTAAGGAATATACTCTGTATTCCTTCATGTAAATATTTTATTTCAACTTAGTATTTTATTCCTTGATGTAAAACCATAGCTACAAATTTGTGTATTAGCTATACTTTTAACTACTTTTAATAAATAATATTATATTTAAACCTTTTCCTCCTGGTCAATAGAACTTTCATTTAACCCATATCATATCTTGTGATTAATAAATCAGAAATATAGATTGTAGAGGTTAACATTATATATATATATATATATATATATATATATATATATATATGGGTTGATCCAATCTTCAGGAGCATGCACGTGACTTAAAAAATTAAGTATCTGGTAGTGGAGATATCTATAAGGCCTGACCCTGCCAAGGAAAAATGGAGTTGGTGATGAGAAGTAGAATTCAAGATTAAACCCAGAATATTTGTTATTATCATTAATAAACTATTTTTGTATACCTATGTGCTTCATTTAAAATCCCACTGCCCCCTTTCCCCATTTTCGTCTAGACAGGGATGGAGGCACTGGACCTTACCAGGTCACTGCCTCATATAAAGTCCCAAATTGCTCTCTTTCTTTTCTTTATAGTGTGAGTATAGTGTAGGGATAGTGTAGTGTCAGTGTAGTGTGAGTATAGTGTAGTGTCAGTGTAGTGTTAATATAGTGTAGGCACTGGACCTTACCAGGTCACTGCCTCATATAAAGTCCCAAATTGCTCTCTTTCTTTTCTTTATAGTGTGAGTATAGTGTAGGGATAGTGTAGTGTCAGTGTAGTGTGAGTATAGTGTAGTGTTAGTGTAGCATCAGTGTAGTGTGAGTGTAGAGAGTTAGTGTAGTGTCAGTGTAGTGTTAATATAGTGTAATGATAGTTGAGTATAGTGTAGTCTTAGGGTAGTGTTAGTGTAGTGTCAGTGTAGAGTGTCAGTATAGTGGAGTGTTTAACAGCATTCTATTTAGAACTGTAAACAGCGCTGTATACACATTTTTATTTTATTTTTATTGTCACTTTATTGTCACTGTGCCCTTTTTTTTCTTGTTCCCTTGCCCCGTTTTTAAATTGGCAGCTACAGTTTGTTTTACTGCAACACTGGTGTTCCCCCTTTTTCATTAATATATATATTTTTTTTAAATAGTTTTTTCAATTTGTGTCATGCAGTAAAGTGCATCCAATCACCTATTTCCTATTTAATGAATTTGTGTAATAAGTCTCCCCTTTATGTTTGGAAGACCAACAAGGAGAGGCAGACCCTCTGGCAGTTCCCATGCCACTATGAGGGGGCCAATGGCAATCCAGGTGGACGTGGTCCGTCTTCAGGCAGGGCATGTTTATCTCTTTTTACAGATGTTGGCCATGCTATCAAGCCACAACATGCAGAGGAGGTGGTGGACTGGCTTACTAAACCATCCTCATTCTCCTCATCCTCTATCACCGAAGCTGACACTAGTTTGCAGTCCATTGCAGCTGTCTGAGCAACATATTCTGCCCCCTTGTCCACAGCTACTCCTGCCATAGCCTCACTATCATGCACAGAGATGTCAGCTGAACACAGCATCAGCCACTTGTTCTTAAGGATGCAGGGAAAAAAAACACCAGTCCCCCCCCCCCCCCCAAGAATAACTTTGAGAAGTTACAGTGCGCAGGCACCACCAACACCCAAGGCCCAATTTTTCTGCACCCGTGTGACATAATTTTTAAGAGCAGAATAAAATCCTGCATTTGCCAATAATAACTGTGAAGGGCTATGATAAGAAGGCACCACCAAACCCAAGGCCCAATTTTTTCGCACATGTTACTTCTATCCAGTCTGCGAAAGAGACGCCAGACTTTATCAAAAAAAAAAAAAAATCATTAATCTTGGCCTGAGTGTACTATAATTTGGCTTCTTCACATAAGCCTTGCTCACTGTGATGCAAAACTTTGTTATTTCCTTTAAAAGTCTGCCAGACATCAGAGACACCAGAATTCATCCAAAAAATCTCTAAATTTGCACAAAGCCCCAAGCCGTTGTTTACAAAATAAGTGATCGGGAACAGTGATCTCTGTCATGTCCCAGTAACCCCATCCCCCCTACAGTTAGAACATGCCGAGGTAACACAGTTAACCCCTTGATCGCCCCCAAGTGTTAACCCCTTCCCTGCCAGTATAATTTTTACATTGATCAGTGCATTTTTTTTTTTAGCACTGATCAATGTAATAATGTCACTGGTCCCCAAAAAGTGGCATTTGGTGTCAGATTTGTCTGCTGAAATGTCGCAGTCCTGCTTAAAATCGCAGATCGCCGCCATTAGTAGTAAAAACAATAAAAAAAATAAAAGTCCCTAAATATTTCCCCTATTTTGTAGACGCAATAACTTTTGCGCAAACTAATCACTATACGCATATTGCAAGTTTTTTTTTTTTTACCAAAAATATGTAGAAGAATATATATCGGCCTAAACTGATGAATATATATATATATTTTTTTTTTGGATATGTATTATAGCAAAAAATAAAAAATTAATGCTCTTTGTTTGTTTATAGCGGAAAAAAACATGAAAACTCAGAGGTGATCAAACACCATCAAAAGAAATCTCTATTTATGGGAAATAAAGGACGTCAGTTTTGTTTGGGTACAGCATTGCATGACCGTGCAATTTTCAGTTAAAGCAACGCAGTGCCGTATCAAAAAAAATGGCCTGGTCATTAACCGCTTCCCGACCGCCCACTGCATATATACGTCAGCAGAATGGCACGGGCAGGCAAAACCACGTACCTGTACGTGGCCCTTTAAATGCCTGCCCGTGGGTCCTACTCTGCCTGTCATTGATTGGCTGTTCCCGGTCATCGGGAAAGCCGATCAATGACGTCAGACGTCAGCCCTGCCCCCTAATGTAAAAAAAACACACACACGTCAGAGCCCATAACCCCCCCCCCCCCTAGTGGTTAACTCTTTCACTACAACTGTAATTTATACATGAATCAATGCATTTAAATAGCATTGATTGCTGTATAAATGACAATGGTCCCAAAAATGTGTCAAAAATGTCCGATGTGTCCGCCATAATGTCGCAGTCACAATAAAAATCGCTGATCGCCGCCATTACTAGTAAAAAAAAAAATATTAAAAAAAATGCTATAAAACTATCCCCTATTTTGTAAACGCTATAACTTTTGCGCAAACCAATCAATAATCGCTAATTACGATTTTTTTTTACCAAAAATATGTAGAAGAATACGTATTGGCCTAAACTGAGGAAAAAAAATGTTTTTTTATATATTTTTTGAGGATATTTACTATAGCAAAAAGCAAAAAATATTGCATTTTTTTCAAAATTGTCGCTCTATTTTTGTTTATAGCGCAAAAAATAAAAACCGCAGGGGCGATCAAATACCACCAAAAGAAAGCTCTATTTGTGGGAAAAAAAGGACGCCAATTTTGTTTTGGAGCCACGTCGCACGACCGCGCAATTGTCAGTTAAAGCGACGCAGTGCCGAATCGCAAAAAGGGGCCTGGTCCTTTGGCTACCAATTGGTCCGGGGCTGAAGTGGTTAAGGGGGCAAATCCTTCCAGGGCTGAAGTGATTAAATACCACACTTTTAACCTGCATGTTAAGTGGCACATCTGTACATTGTACACAACCTAAAACAACAAAGTTCTTTTAAATAGCATGCCTTTAACCTGCCTGGGAAGTAACATCTGTATATTGTACCAGTTTATTAGTGATGGACGAACTTCTGACGGAACGTTTTGCGAACGCGATCCCAAATGCCCAAATGTTCGCGATCGCAGGTTAGTGGTGGGCCCCATTCATTTTAATGGCAGGCAAACATTAAAAACCTCCAGGTCATATTTGCAGCCACAAAATACTTACTAGCACACATAGTCCCACAACATGGACACTGACATTCCAGAAGTATTAAGTGAATCTGGGATCGACAACGACAAGCATTCTTTTTTAATCTGTGAAATTTTGTCAATTCAGGAGAGCATGAAGGCCATGGAGGAGAGGCAAGGTCTGGCCAGGCTATGAAGGGGGTGCTGGAGATGATCAGTGCCACAGTCAGGGCAGCGCAGTCCTTTGCCAGTGTCCCAGTGTGCCAACCTGTGCTTGAGCCCCTGACCCCTCCCTCTGCCTGGCTCTTACCCCCACCTATGCAGGGCTCCACTGCGGTGGTCCGGAGGTGCCAGTCCAGTGCTGATCCTCAGCCATGGTGCTGGCACTGCCTGCTGATTGGCTTCTCCACTGCTATCTCCCTCACTGACACCAGCACTGAGATAGAACACTGACACCAGCACCACGATATAGAGCACTGACCCCAGCACTGAGATAGAGAGCACTGACACCAGTACCGACATAGGGAGCACTGACACCAGCACCGAGATAGAGAGCACTGACACCAACAACTCGCTGTGGGACCCAAAAATATGACACTGCTCAACCTCTTCAAACAGCAGGGTACGGGCATATAGTACGGTGTGCTTTTTTTCTACAAGTGAGCCAAAGGTAGAAAAAAGGTCCGTGTTCTAGATTATATAAATAGTTTATACAGTTATGCCTATACATGGTCTACTGGTCACTTGTGTTGAATTCCTCCGAGATCCATGCCTCATTAATTTTTATAACTGTGAGGTAGTCAACACTGTTGTGAGCTAGGTGAGTGCACTTATCGGTCACGATCCCCCTGCTGCGCTGAACGTCCTTTTGGACAGGACACTGGACCAGGGGCAAGCCAACAGTTCCATTGCAAATTGTGCAAGCTCTGGCTAGAGGTCAAGCCTGCCCACCCAGTAGTCCAGGAGTTCATCACTTCTTAGAGCGTCCACATCGGCCGTTAACCCGATGTAGTTGGACACCTGTCGCTCTAGGCGTTCCCTGATGCTGGATCCGGATGACACCTGTCGATGGGTCGGCTGAAAGAATGATCTCATATCAGAAGTGACCAACACATCTTCAAACCGCCCTCTTCTGGGGGCGTGTCCGGAAGTGAGAGGTGAAGGACGTTTTGCTGTGGAGCTCCGCTGGGACAACCAAAATCCAGCACCATCCCGATCCCACAAACTCAATTTAACCCACAAAACCAACCATCTGAACCCCTGGACATCTGCCACAGAGACCGGCACCTGTATTGGACGTCAGACTGGGCTGTAATCCGACCCGCGGCCGGCGCCATCCACGCCAGGGCCGCCGCCATCTTGGGGCCTAAGAAGAAGGGAAAGAGTCATCCCCCGAGCCCAGGTACAGCGCCCCACAGAGCCCCTACAGAGACCGGTACCTGAATTAGGTGTCCCGGACCCCAGACTGTGCAGCAATCCGGCCCGCGGCCGGCTCCATCCACGCCAGGGCCGCGGCCATCTTGAGGCCTAAGAGGAAGGGACAGAGACATCCCCTGAACCCGGATACAGCGCTCCACAGGGCTAGTTAGCCCTACACAGGTACACATCTGACGGCCTCTTGAGCCAGGGAGCCCGGACCACGGGTAATTGGACGGTAGCTGGAGGGGGTCGGCAGTAAACAGCGCTCCAGGGGGGCGGACGGCGGCCATTTTGCTACACCCAGGATCCACTGATAGCCTCCCCACCTCCCCCCCCGTTCCTGACTCAAGCCCCACTGGACTCACAAGACACCCTGCCCGCCAAAGGGGATCCCCGGTCTGCAGCTTGAAGGGACCTGCGCCCCAATAACAGCACAGGAATCAGCGGAGGCCTTGTCCCCTTATTCATGTGTAGCGGCCATCTTACTACACCCAGCAACAGTGTGACTAGGCCAGGACTGAAAGCTACTTCTCCAGGGCACAGTGAGTACTTATCCACCTATCTGTTTACATACCTACACAGCCCAGGGTAGCTGCCTGCCCAAGACCCTGTCCCTGCTCTGTACAGAACTGATCTGTGGTCCCACTGAAGCAGAACCCACCCACCTGACAGACACTCCTCAGGACAGATCAAAGCTGTGGCCTACCCTTGGAAGATAGCGGCCACCTTGCTACCCCAGAGTCACCCTGCCACTCCATAAGTTAAACCTCATCCTCTCAAAACTTGATATTCTGGGCCGTGGCTTAGCAATGGCAGAGTGAGGACGTTCAACATGGAGCTATGCAGGCCTTAGCCCGGAGAACAGTCAGACAGCTAGCCAGAAGACGCAAATAAGTACATGCCAGGGGAGCGCAAACACCCGGCGAACACGGGGGAACCAAGGGGTCCCGGAATCGCACACTACTTTCTCAGGCCACACAGTGCCCCATCCCCCGCCACACCAGCTAAAATGGCCCCACCGCGTGTACCATACGCCAACGCAGTTACCCAGCCAGGGAAAGGTGCGTCAGTGGCTGCGGCACCCAATGCCTCGCAACCCTCCAGGAGCGAGAGGGCTCCCTCTCCCATCCTCTCGCCCTCGCTCCCCAACCCTGAACTGCCACCGAGTCCAATCTTTCAGGGGGGGCCTGATGGTGACCAGGAGGGAGCTCTGCGGGACATTGTCGCGGGCCTGCCGTCCAAGCAGGATCTGCAGGAGATGGCGGCCTCCATAGTAAATGCGCTATCCAGAGAGCTGCATGACCTACGCCAACAGGTGGACACCGTAGAGGAGAGGGTCACTGTACTAGAAACCTCCAGCTCCACGACTGAAACGCGCATTGCGTCCCTCGAAGCAGGTCAGCAGGCTTTCCGCCGCCAACTAGTAGAGATGCAATTAAAGCTGGATGACGGCGAAAACAGAAGCAGAAGGAACAACCTGCGTCTCCGAGGTATTCCGGAGGCTACCGCTGGCCCAGACCTTCGTGCCACGGTTGTGGCCCTCCTGAACCAGGTACTGGGAAAGGCGCCTACAGCAGACCTAGAGCTGGACAGAGTGCATCGGATACCGGGACCCAGAGCGGCACCCTCTGCAGCACAGGGCCCACCGGCAACAGATCCTCCACGTGACGTCCTTTGTAGGGTCCATTTCTTCACCGTTAAAGAGGAGATCATGCGCCTGGCCTGGGAACGGGGCACTATTGACTTTGACGGTGCGCCCATCCGGATCTACCCCGACATCTCGAGGCAAACGAGGGCCATGCGGGGACTCATGCGCCCCCTGCTGGAAGTGATTCGACAAGCCGAAGCCACCTATAGATGGGGGCACCCCTTCCACCTGATTGTACGGAGGAGAGGAACAGAATTCCAAACCGCCCTCTTCTTGCAGGCGCTGTTGGATTGGTACCCACAACTCTTTCTCTGAGAGTGGAAATTCCTCTGCCAGCGCACGCAAAAGCAGAATGCAGCATTTCTTTAAGCAAGGCCTGGAAGTGCTCCATTCTGACAGCGGGAGTCACCCGCCCCTCTGCCCCAGCACCGCCCTGCAATCAGGGGACAGACTGGCTCAGGGACAGTGTCCTCAGTCCAGGGACATCTGGTCACCCTAGCTTACAGTTTATTCATTCACAGTTCCACCTGCACAGCCACCCCATTTTTAAATGTGACAGCAGCTGGTGGGGAGAAGAACTCCCGGCTGCTGCCATGGGGAAAGGGGGGCTCAGGGAGTGAGAGGGGGTGCTTGAACATGCTACATACTACACTCCAAATATGGGTGCAACATAAAAAAAATTCTAAAGGTGAACTCAACCTTAAGGCTGGGTTTACACTAAACATGTATTCGGCTTCTATGAAACTGAATTCTGTGACCCTGTGAATTTCCACTGTTCAACTGTTGTTCAAGATATCTGTAAACGTCTTTTACTTTTTAAAGAAATTATTGGAAAAAAAAAAAAACATGTATTCGGCTGACATCAGGGGTACGATGCATCCCTGCTCTCCATTTTAGGAATGAATCAGGCCACAATCTTTGCCTGAATTTGGACCTGAAACAAAGCGAAAGACACACAGGACCCCTTTGCAATGCGTTACGCAGCTGCTCCGGAGATGTGTGAACCGGCTCCATTGAGATCCGGTCACAATCTCTTGTCATGCGTATTGGATGCACGGAAAACTTGCATACAATTCACCCTAGTGTGAACCAGGTCTTAAATTGCTAGTAAAAAACAGCTCTTGACTGCTTTGTTCTATCTGTAAACAAACAGCTGGGATCACACCCAGTCACTTAGGGTGATTTGGTACAAACAGCAGAGGGTGGTTGTTGTCCTTAATTACTACCCTTTACCTTATATGTAGTGAGATACTGCAAGGAAACTTGTATTCTTGTGTGTTACAAAGTTAGTCTCAAAACTTTTTGATACCACCTTGTACCATTGGTAGTAATACCGTGGGGTAGCGAGTTCGGACTATTCAGAGCCTAAAATACCCTTTTAACATACTGTAAGTGCTTATTGGAATCTGGAATGCCCTGTCTGGTTGCTGAATGTCGACATACTGGCTGTGGAAGTGGTATAATTTATCAAATACGACCTTGACTGTTTATTTTCAATGACGTCACCCGAGATTCCCACAGTTTTTTTCACTATGTGAAACAAGCCAGCAAGCGGGTGGGCGGCCAATTATTTAGTGGTGGTAGTAATACTACCACTAAATCAATGACTCCATAACAAAGCAGCTGGACTTTCAGGAGGGCTAACTTCTCAAATCTGGGCTGTTAGCTCACCTGTTCAGAAAACCTCCAACAGCTGAGTTTGGGTCAAACTCACCATCAAACATAACTCAAAGCTCATCCCAACTGGCTAGTCACAGGCTTGGGGTTGGACAAGACCTGTACTTCTTTAGGCTATGTTCACACTGATCCGACACAAAAGTCGTACAACTTCCAATCTGACTTTGCCCTGCGACTTCATATCTGACTTCCATGACTGGGACTTCAATGAACTGGATCTGACTTTGATCCAACCATACCAGGCCCTTTGAGTTTGGTATGAATCTTGAAGGGGAAACCCCACGCCAAAAAAAAAAAAAACAAATGCGCGGGGTCCCTCTCAAAAATAAAGCAGACCCTTATCTGAGCATGCAACTCGATAGGTCAGGAAAGGTCCTGGACCAAACCAGGCCACATGCCCTCAACATGGGGGGGTGGGTGCTCTGCCCCCTCACCCCAAAGCAACTTGTCCCCATGTTGATTGGGACAAGGGCCTCTTCCTGACAACCCTGGGCTGTAGTTGTCGGGGTCTGTGGGTAGGTGGCTTATCAGAATCTGAAAGCCCCCTTTAACATGGGGACCCCAGATGTGATATCACAGGGGGAGGAGTCTCATGGTGATGTCACTGGAGGGCAAAGCCCCATGGCTATATACGAACTGGCAGACATTCAAGATGACACAAAGGTGGGAGCCAGCATTGGAGGAGGACCGGGTTGGCGGCAGAGAAGATAGCAGCGGCAGAGAAGACAGCAGCAGAAGAGAAGACTGCACCGGAGGGCAAGACCGGAGGAAGAACACACGTTGAAGCTACAATGGGGACATTATTCACTTTAAATAAAGGACTTGTCCAAAAGTCTCTTGTTTTTATTTACACTACACTGCTTCTTTTTTAGGGGTGAATGGGTAGAGATACAATGTACCCTATACTCATTCACATTGGGGGAGTGGGATCTGGGGCCCCCTTGTTAAAGGTGGCTTCCAGATTGCAATAATCTGCCTGCCCGCAGACCCCCATAACCACCGCTCAGGGTTGTGTTTTTTTTTTTCAATTGTGGCACGGGGTTCCCCCTCAGATCCTCATAGCACAAGTCGCATGCCACAAGTCGGACCAGTTAAAGTGGAGCTCCACCCGCACCAAAAATATTAAAAGTCAGCAGCTCCAAAAACTGTAGCTGCTGACTTTTAATAAATGGACACTTACCTGTTCCAGGTTCCAGCGCTGTCGGCAGAAGATGACGAGCAATTGCTCGTCTCTCGGCTGCCCAGCCGCCATCCTCTTTCAGGGAATCAGGAAGTGAAGACGCAACATCTTCACTGCCCGGTTCCCTACTGCGCATGCGCATCTCTATTGGTCCCCGTTGTGTCCTGGGAACTGTGTTTCCCAAGACACAACGGGGCATCTGAGGATAGGGGCGGGGCAGCTCCGGATATCTCGTCCGGATGTGGGTGCAGATACCTGTATTATACAGGTATCTGCACCCCCCTAAAAGCTGCCAATTGTGGCACCGGAGGGGGGGAGGAATCCGATAAGCGGAAGTTCCACTTTAGAGTGGAGCTCCGCTTTAATATGATGATCCCCACTTCCATTCAAATCAATGGACTGAAATTGTGCCCAAGGCGGACCAAAGTTGTGCAGGAAGCATTTTCAAAGTCGGGCCAACAAAAGTTTGACCAGTTAAGATACCTCTAACCGTTGATTTTGCAACGTATGCTCTGGAAGTCAGAGCAAATGTTGGATCAATGTGAACCGGCCCTTAGGCTCCATTCACATCCAGCGATTATGCCCGCAATCTCAATCGCAAAACTCATGTTCAGTTGCCATTTATTTTTACTGGCACCTTAACGCGGTGCTGTTTTGCTGTGATTATTGTGCGACAAATCACAACACGTGAAGCTTGTCCCCCAAAAGATGCTCCTGTGATTTATTGCAGCAAACCGCATAGTTTAAGAGCCATTTAGAAATGATTTAGTGATTGCAATGAGATTTGAGATCAAGGGCAGAATCGCAATAATTCTGCCTGAGATCCCAAAATGCCAAATGTGAATGGAGCCTTAATACAGTATAGGAAAATCTGATCTCCTGCCCTGTCCTGTGTAAATATCAGAACTGGATAGACAGAAATAAATAAATATTCTTTGGCAGGTATTAATATGTCATCTACTGTATGAATTTTGTGGTTTGCCTGGAGTTCCTCTTAAAGGATATCTAAGCCTAGTAAAAAAAAAATATATATATATATATATATATATATATATATATATATATATATATATTACTGTATATTAGCTTACAGTACTTAGTTGTGGAAGTTTCATTTGTTTTTAGCAAGTGCAAAAATACTAGTTGATCTTGACAGAAATGCTGTGCGCCCTTGTCACGTTTCCTCTGAGCTGCACCAAAAGTTTTCTTCCTTCTAAGCTATCTTCTGTAAATAACCTACTTTCCTGTCCCTCATATAATGAAAAGAACCAAATAAGGACATGTCTGCAGTCCAAATCAGGGGATCGGCCTTGGGTGACAACCATGACTTCCTCCATTGATGCAGTCAAGGGATGGTGCAGCCACCCAGGGACATGAAGTGTGTTAGTTACAGTATGTAGTGTAGGTGAAAATAAAACAAAAGAAGCTTGAAAAAAGGAAACTAATACAACCACTGCAGCAAAGGCTGGTAAGCTGTAATATTGTATGCTTTTGGTTTTGGGTTTAGATATGCTTTAAATATATATTTTTTTCAAAGGAGCATGTTGTTTTCCTTCATTCCTTCCATTTTTTTTTTTTTTTTTTAATCTGCAAGTCACTGTGCCTCCTTTTGAACTTGAACTGGAATATTGTCTGACTGGCACAAGTATGGTGTCTCTGCTCTGTTCTACACAGTATTCTAGTAAATAAACACACAACCTAATTTTCTCATCTATATAGAAGACACATGTTGGCAGATACGAATGATGACTGCTGTGTCTTCCTAGTCAGATTTGTGGACTTGTACATTGACATTTTATTTTTGGATTGCTCTTGAGAGGAATTGTGTATTTTGTCTCTAGCCTCTTCTAATCTTATTAGGATTACACTCGTAGCATGAGCTGGTGGGCAAAGATTTTTTGCAACTGCCTTGTATACTACTACTTTGGAATCACTATATAATTCTATATATTTGGATGCAGGAATGAGTTCATCTGGAAGTTTCATCCCTATGGGTGCTATTGTATATACAGTAAAAGTGGTGTCCCTCAATCAGAACACTTTGAATTCATTGAGAAAATGCAAAGCATTCTTTGACTGGCACCTGTACCAGGTGGGCAACTTGCTATGTTCAAAATGCAGCAGGAAGCTATATACTACAATGATTTCCAGCTTCTAAAGGGATACCACAGGTATGGTATATGCATAGTTACATTAGTCCAAACTGGACTAATGTAGCTATGTAAACATTTCCATACCCGGAATTCTTCTTTAAATAAAGAAATTATGTTCATGCACCATGAACATCATTTCTTTATTTAAAGAAGAATTCCGTAAAAAAAGTTTTAAAAAAATGTAATTTTTAATTGAGCAGTGTTTTATTGAAATTGAAAGTGAAAGCATAAAAATGAAAAATTATTTTTAATACAGTGCCTGGGGGGCCCCCTTAGTCTACCTGTAAAGTGGCACATGTCTACTGTGTATAGAAGCTGCTGCAGCAATAACTGCATTTATAAAGCCATATAAATGACATTTTACCCTGCAAGCTTTCCTTATTTTGTAAGCAACAGCTTGCAGAGCTAGTCTGTATGATGAGGCCACAATGTAGTGCATTGGGAACCAGATTAGTGATTTTTTTTAAATAAATTCTGGTGTCTCTCCCACAGACTTTGGATAGAAGTAACAGGTGCGGAATAATTGGTCTTTGGGTGTTAATTGTGGAGCCTTCACACCATAACCCTATAGAGATACTCTTGATGAAAGCAAGAATTGGCCTTGCTGTCAAAAATTGAAATGATATGTACCTGTCAAACAGGTGCAGAAAAATCGGTCTTTGGGTGCTAATTGTGTCCATGAAAATTCTTCCAGATAAAATCAACACCCACAACGCTAGGCAGCCTAGAAGTCCTGCAGAGATTCTGCGCCCTAAAAAAACACTTAAAGTGGATGTAAACCCGATTTTTTTTTTCGTTTGATGTCATAATGTAGAGAATACGATTTCCTTTCATTTGAGCCCAGTCTTGCCACATAGATTTACTCGAGGCCTGAGCAATCATCTTTTATTGTTCAGTTAGAGAAATCTTGACAAAGTCTTAAAAACTTTGTCAAAAACTCCCCCTTGCTGTGAGTGACAGGTGATTTACATATCTCATGCACTAGCCTGAGACAGGCACATCCTGTGTAAAAAGTTCACAATTCACATCCCCCTCCCCTCCCCTCCAGCTCTCAGTTCACAGGGTGATATGCAAGCTGAAATGGGGGAGTCGTTAACATTGTATGACACTCCCCAGCAGTTCACATATGGCAGCGTGAACTGCCGTGCGAGTCGGATGCGATGTGGGAACCCGCAGTGGATTCGCAGGGTTCCCGCATCGCACCAGTGTGAACCCAGCCTCAAAGCATACAGCCTACAAATGTCACCTGGCTGCTCCCACCATGGCTGCGATTCAGGAACCCTGCGAATCCACTGCGGGTTCCCACATCGCATCCGACTCGCACGGCAGTTCACACTGCCATATGCGAACTGCTGGGGAGTGTAATACAATGTTAACGACACCCCCATTTCAGCTTACATATCGGACTGCGAACTGACAGTTAGGACATGAATCGGATCGCATAGGTGTGAACACCAATGCGATTCTGGTGTGGACCAAAAAAAAGGGTCCTGTGCGAGTTTGGTCCGAATGTGATGCGATTTCAGCCATACAGTTTGTATGGCTGAAATCGCATCACACAGACATCGCATGTGATCTGAACAGCAATGTGGTGCAAATCACAGGAATGCGGAGTGTACAGTGGTGGGTAGTACATGCATGATGGTGTCAGGATAGTGGACATTGTCAGATTATTTTTTTTATTTTACAATACATTTTTTTTTTCAAAAGTTTTTTTGGGACCAGTGGATTTTTTTTATTTTTATAAATTTTTTTACAATTACATTTTTTAAATATTTTTTTTTACTATTTATTTTTGTACTATTCTAACAATGATGGGAGGGTGGGGTTTTAATTTTTAACTATATATTTTCACAGTGCTTTTAGGAAAGGGGGTGGTCAGTATCAGTGGGTCAGTGGTCGGTGTCAGTGGGACAGTGGACGGAGTCAGTGTCAGTGGGGTAGTTGTTGGTGTCAGTGGGGCAGTGGACGGAGTCAGTGTCAGTGGGGTAGTGGTTGGTGTCAGTGGTGGTGTCAGTGGGGCAGTGGACGGAGTCAGGGGCAGTGGGGTAGTGGTTGGTGTCAGTGGTCGGTGTCAGTGGACGTGTCAGTGGGGTAGTGGTCGGTGTCATTGGATGGTGTCAGTGGGGTAGTGGTCGGTGTCAGTGGGGCAGTGGACAGAGTCAATGGGGCAGTGGTCGTTGTCAGTGGGTTCAGTGGAAGGTTGTTATTTTTTTTACAATTACATTTTTTTATCTTTTCTTTTATTTTTATTTTTTACAATTTTTGGATTATTTTTTTATCAGCCCTGTTGGGGGCTTTGGTGACATGTCAGGTGTCTAAACAGAGACCCCTGACATCTCCCATTTGACACAAAGAAAGGGACAGAGGACACAGATTCCCCAGTCCCTTTCTCTGAAGATGAATGGAGGGGAGACAACGGCTCCTCTCCGTTCATAAACTGAGCAGAGTAACACACAGGTTCCCCTGCTCAGTTATCACAGGACACAGGAGCGATCGGTAACAAACGCTCTGTGTCCCATTCAGAAAAGAAAGGGGTCGGTAACTGACATAACGACCCCTTCCTCCGCTCTCCATCCTGACAGATCCCCTGCCCCCCCCTCGCAGCCCGCAGGAGAGGAGAGGGAAGCCTGCTGCGGGGGACGAGGGGGGGCGGAGGAGGAAGACACGGGGGATGTTTTGGACACACAGAGGGTGGCAGAGGAGGACACTGGGTTATGATGGGACAGCTGCACCAATCCACCCCTGCATGGCTTTTCAGGTGAAAGCCGCGGGAGGGAGTGAAACAGATGATGAAAAGCTATGAAGGGGGGATCGGTGCAGCTGTCTCGTTGCAAGGATCATTACCCAGTGTCACTGAACACTGTGTAGTTGTGACAGGGAGACGTGAGCGCGCTCTGCTTTTACCCAGAACACGCTCTGCCTCTCCTGCATGCTCTGGCCAATGGGAGTGTAGAGGTGGGCGGGGAGTCTGCTGACATCATGACTCTGCCCACCGAGCTCCGAACAACAGACCCGCCTTATAGATCACCACTATGGCAGTACTTTAGAATTGATGAGAGTGGGTTTACATCCACTTTAATCAGCAACATCGACATCAGGGGCTTCGTAGCTGCTGGTAATCCAGGACTGATTAATTTTGATAAATGGCCCAAGGAGTCTGTGGACAGACCCGTTCTATTATCAGTAACAAAACCTCTAGCAGCACTGAATGCCCATTCAGAAAGCACGCTGGATGCAGGGCAGCCCAGCATCTCAATTGCATACTGGGCAAGTTCTGGTCAGTGGTCTATTCTCATGACCCAGTAAGCCAGTGGATCGTCAACTGGAAAGCTCTCCATCTCTGTTTTCGCCCCTGGATAATCATGTGATGCAGATGCTGCTGATGGGATATGGAAGCTGACAGCCCTGGCGGCAAGGACTAAAACAATTCAGAAATGCATCACTTATTCGCCTTCTCCACTGCTCCTCTCTTGACCAACAGAAGCCTCAAAACTACATTTTCCACGACACTGTAACCTACTAGAGTCGGGAAAAGCATTAGATAAACTATTATTTAATGTGTCCTCAAGAGATTTCATCTTCTGCAGTCTCTGTGGGGACTGGATGGGTTCTGAGACTTTCCCCTTCTAACGGTGGTCAAGGAGGGTTGCCAACTAATAGTGATACTTCTCCTTTACGCCCTGTATTCTTGGGTCCTTTCGCAGGCTTTGAAGCATGAGGGAGCCATGCACTGCAAATTTGTGGAGGCATGAGAAGCAGACTCCTCTGAGTCATTGAGAATTCTAGTATCTGGTACTGCCTCCTCCCAGCCACTTACTACTCCCAAAGGTTCTGGGGATGGAAAACCATCTCTTGCGTCAATGCCTTTAAAACTGCCAAAATTCTCCACCTCCTCCTCCTCCCTCTCTTGTTGTGTGTTCTGTGGCGTAGAAACAATGGTGTTTGCATAAAGTGGGCCTTGAGAGGAAAGGAAAAAACACAAGAAAGGAGAGAGCCTTAAATGTCCAAGCTAGGATAAAACACCAGTTCATAAAGTTCAATAATAGGATAAGATGAGATGGATGATGTTGATAGTAGAGGGAAAAACAAATCAAAATGATATAACATGATCACAAAGGGCTGCTCTTCTCAAGAGTGAAGCCGGCTCGGAATCAATGAGAAAAAACAAAAGAAAGGAGAGTGCCCTTTCAGTAAAAGTGTTTAATCAATATAAAACAACACAAAAACGTAGGCACTTACATGTCAGTACGGTAAAAAGCTCTACACGGGTCATCATAGTAGTGAAGTTAGTAACAGCAGGTTGACAAGAGTATCACAGCATCAATATGCAATAGTCTGTGGAAAACCAAAAAAGAAAACCAGCAGTTTTTGCAGGAGAGGGTGGCAAGCAACTCATGGAGACTGCGTGTGGCGTTAAAGCAATGAGAGAAGGAACACGACGCGTTTCTAAGCGCGCGCAAGGTCCATGTGGTGCATGCGCGCCTGCAGAATACAAAAATATAAAAATCTTACTAGATAAAAATTGCATAATAAAACATTACATAGTACACGATTGCGAACATATACCGACACATGCGCACATTTGCACGCACATGCGCCAATGCATTAAATATTTTAAATAATAGAACATTACATAGTACACGATTGGGAACATATACCGACACATGCGCACATATGAAGACATGTCATTAACATTACTGGTGAGAGATGTGGTGATGTTGAGCTCAACAGAAGAAGTTATTTGGCTAGAGGCCAGAGAGTCTTTCTTTAAAGACTCTATGGGTCCACGTCTTGTCCTAGATCTGTGTATGGGCAATATTCTTTGAGGTAAGGGGCTAGACCTATGCAAAATAAAGTCCACAATAGGCTCATTCCAACTAGAAGAAGGTGGGTGGCCTATAGTAGATGCTGATCCCTTTCGTTTGGGTAAATGTACAACATTATAAACCCTAGAAAAGGGGAGCACGGTCATTAGAGCTGGTACAGAGTTGTATTTCCAAGAGAGGATCTTACCCTGGAAATAATCCTTTAAGACTCTATAAAATGTTTTCAGTTTTATTTGAATAAGAGTATTCTCTTTTGATTTTGTGTTCTTTTTGAGTGTTTCTAGCCAGGTAGGTGGTATTTTCTGTTGGAAAGCAACAATGTTCAATGAAAGCATCTGTATATGATGGACCAATTCATTATATTTAATAAGTCTCTGACTAGCAAGAACTTCTAACCATTTGGCTGTACAAAATTCAGCTATACCCTCCCATTCAGTAGTATGGGCGGTATCTAAAAATGAACAAGTCTTGAGTATCCCCAAACCCCTAGAGGAAATTTTGTAGATATTTCTTTAGGAAAAATTCATCCCACCACTGAGTATTGGCAGAATGCATCAATCTTTCTAATTTCTTAAATTTGCCACAAAGGCTATAACCATCAGATTGTGTAAAGCCCCATACACACGCGCGGATTCTCCGAGGACCAGGTCCGTCAGACCATGTCCGTCATACTTTGTCTGATGTTGGTTTTGCATACACACGGTCGGACAAAGTTGTCGGAAAATCCGATCATTCTGAACGTGGTGACGTTTGTTGCCTACGACTGGACTACGTAGAGGCTAGTAGCCAATAGCTTTGGTCTTGTAATGTAGTAGCACTTTGTCCGGTCGGAATTTGCTACACACGATCGGATTTGGTGTGATCGGACTTTGTTGTCAAAAAATCTATCCAGCAGGAGATAGGACTTTGTCCGTCAGACAATCTGATGGAAACTGTCCGATGGTGCCTACACACGGTCTGATTTTCCGACAACATTGTCCGATAGGACAGAATCCATCGGAAAATCCTACCGTGTGTATGGGGCTTAAGTTTAGACATATGACAAAACAAGTCTGATGGTAAACTGGTATATAACATATCCAGGATATCATACTTATGGAACTCTATTTCATCTATCAGTTCCATTATAGAGCAAAAAAAGGGTTAAAATATACATTTTAAATATTCCAAAAAACTTTAAAAAAGATTATGTAGTCTATTGTCTTACATGCCCCTGTAGGATGCTCTATGTTGGACGTACCATCTGTCCACTGAGACAGCGATTTGGCAAGCCGAATTAGGATGTGACAAACACAGTGTGCCACGCCATTTCTTAGAGTATCATGCTCAATCTACAGCAGGCCTCTGTGTGTGGGTCATTGAATCCATACCCAGGGGCCTGTCTGAAGCAGAACGTTTTTTGTGATTATGTGAATGTGAAATGTTCTGGATTTTTTCTTTGGACACTCTTGCACCCAACGGACTCAATGGAGAATTAGAGGTTAACACTATTCTTTAAAATATTTTACAAATATTTTATAAATATTTTATATAAATAATCCATGTTTATTTTTTCTTATGAGCAGATCGCTTAACCACATGTTTTATATTTATTTATATTTATAGATATTTCTCTGTATATATTTAATTTTGTTACAGATTTATAGAATTAATTATATAGTTTTTTGATAAGATGCCATCAGTATATTATTCCATTATCAACTATATAATGATAATTTTTCTTTAGCTTGATTTGATAATATTAGATTGACTACATGGTTCCCTGCATTTGCTAAAATATTAAATGCATTGGCTCATGTGCGTGCATATGTGCGTTTGTGTCGTTATATGTTCGCAATCGTGTACTATGTAATGTTCTATTATCCGTGCATTTGCTAAAATATTAAATGCATTGGCACATGTGCGTGCATATGTGCGTTTGTGTCGTTATATGTTCGCAATCGTGTACTATGTAATGTTCTATTATCCGTGCATTTGCTAAAATATTAAATGCATTGGCGCCTGTGCGTGCATATGTGCGCATGTGTCGGTATATGTTCGCAATCGTTTACTATGTAAAGTTTTATCATGCAATTTTTTATCTAGTAATATTTTTATATTTTTGTATTCTGCAGGCGTGTATTCTATTCTATTTTATCTTAGTTTTTAATAGTCCAATTCTCTTTGATAGAATATTTAATCATGTATAGTAGACTTTCAAATAATGTTTTATTTTATATTGATTAATGATACTGCACAATTACATGCATTGATATGTTCTGTCACCCTATAGTTGGTATATTATAGGGTTAATCTTTGCTTCAGATATCTATCAACATCAAGTGCTCAGCACATCACTGATTCCCCATTAGTAGTCAGCTGTTTTTGGTTCATCACAGGAGCATATAAGAGCCGCATGGCCCATTCCCTGCCATTACACTTTACAAAGGAGCCCGCATGCAGCACACGGACCTTGCACACGTTTAGAAACGCGCCGCATTCCTTCTCTCATTGCTTTGATGCCACATGCAGTCTCCATGAGTTGCTGCCAGCCTCTCCTGCAAAAACTCTGCTGGTTTTCTTTTTTGGTTTTCCACGGACTATTGCATATTGATGCTGTGATACTCTTGTCAACCTGCTACTGTTACTAACTTCACTACTATGATTGCCCGTGTAGAGCTTTTTACCGTACTGACATGTAAGTGCCTACGTTTTTGTGTTGTTTTATATTGATTAAACACTTTTACTGAAAGGGCACTCTCCGTTCTTTTGTTTTTTCTCATTGATTCTGAGCCGGCTTCACTCTTGAGAAGAGAAGCCCTTTGTAATCATGTTATATCATTTTGATTTATTTTTCCCTCTACAATCAACATCATCCATCTAATCTTATCCTATTATAAAATATTAAATGCATTGGCGCCTGTGCGTGCATATGTGCGCATGTGTCGGTATATGTTCGCAATCGTTTACTATGTAAAGTTTTATCATGCAATTTTTTATCTAGTAATATTTTTATATTTTTGTATTCTGCAGGCGTGTATTCTATTCTATTTTATCTTAGTTTTTAATAGTCCAATTCTCTTTGATAGAATATTTAATCATGTATAGTAGACTTTCAAATAATGTTTTATTTTATATTGATTAATGATACTGCACAATTACATGCATTGATATGTTCTGTCACCCTATAGTTGGTATATTATAGGGTTAATCTTTGCTTCAGATATCTATCAACATCAAGTGCTCAGCACATCACTGATTCCCCATTAGTAGTCAGCTGTTTTTGGTTCATCACAGGAGCATATAAGAGCCGCATGGCCCATTCCCTGCCATTACACTTTACAAAGGAGCCCGCATGCAGCACACGGACCTTGCACACGTTTAGAAACGCGCCGCATTCCTTCTCTCATTGCTTTGATGCCACATGCAGTCTCCATGAGTTGCTGCCAGCCTCTCCTGCAAAAACTCTGCTGGTTTTCTTTTTTGGTTTTCCACGGACTATTGCATATTGATGCTGTGATACTCTTGTCAACCTGCTACTGTTACTAACTTCACTACTATGATTGCCCGTGTAGAGCTTTTTACCGTACTGACATGTAAGTGCCTACGTTTTTGTGTTGTTTTATATTGATTAAACACTTTTACTGAAAGGGCACTCTCCGTTCTTTTGTTTTTTCTCATTGATTCTGAGCCGGCTTCACTCTTGAGAAGAGAAGCCCTTTGTAATCATGTTATATCATTTTGATTTATTTTTCCCTCTACAATCAACATCATCCATCTAATCTTATCCTATTATTGAACTTTATGAACTGGTGTTTTATCCTAGCTTGGACATTTATTTTATATATTTTCATCAATAACGTTTTTCTTTTTACTGCCATTTAAATGTGTTAGGTGTTATTGATTTATTGGCTGTGCTAGACCTTATCAGTACTCTGAGCGCCAGCATCTGTGTGTTTTTGTTCAGAGGAAAGGAAGTCCTCCTCTTCCTCCCGCTGCTCTGCCTCCACTGCCATGTCGATAATGCCACACATTGCCTGCTCCTGCAGAAATTAAACAGGAATTGTGTCACTGATGCATGCATTGTAATGGCTCACCATCCACCACTGTAAATGGTGACATTACAGTACATAAATCCTTTATGAGCAGCCATTGGTGTTGGGAAAAAAAGCAGAGCTGGCTGGAGTCTGTCGTGGTGCCATACTTACACAGGTACTCATTGACGGCACTCTGCTGCATGGGCAGCTGCTGCTACAAAAAGATAGAGTCAGTGCCATCAGCAAAGTCAGAGGCAAAGATTTCAACAGATTTAAATGTGTCAAAAGCAAAAAAATAGCTAATAACAAACCTGTGTAGCAAGACAGCATAGTGTACCGACGTCCCTGGGTCCATCACAATGAATGTGTGGACTAGCAGGTCTTAAATACCCCCCACACCTGATTGGCATTAAGCCGATCAGGGAGCTGACATAATAGCCGGCCGCGCGTGCGCACATGATGGAGGACGCATGGCCTACATTTCCCATGGTGCTCGTTTTAATGCGCGCGCATCACATGACGGCAGCGCGCATATCACGGATACACACAAATACAGTCTCTACAGGATGACAGATGTAATGACAGCGGGATAGGTGGTAACAGCGCTGATATATAAAAAAACTGATGTAGCAGAACATGGGAACAATGTAGTAAGTGCAGAGGCTGGAGGTGGGCTGGTGCAAGAAAAGCGCCAACCCTTGAGTGTCCATACAGCCAACAGCAGCGCCAAACTAGAACCGGCCAGGAGTATACATTGATGGAAAAAGGGGAAGCAGTCATCCCAAGATATGTACAGCAGATCGCTGCAGATCCTAGGCAGGGAAGAGACTTTGAAAAAAAAAAAACAGGGCTGGCGGAGGGCCAGATCATTCCCTGGAATAAGAGAAGGAAAGAACCCATAGCCAAGCCGGGAATTGAAAGAGCACGTCATGGGGTCAAAAAATAGCCACAAATAATTTTGTTACAAAAGATAGGGAAAAACAAATTTATATACAAATAGTAATGAAGAGGAATAATGTAATCATGAAAGGTTTTTCAAACTATATAACAATTTTTCAATAGGCACATGAAGTATACTGAAAGTTTAATTGATTTACAACAATTAGATCACATAAGAAGAGAATAGTAATGTCAGTTGAGTATGTTGATAAAATTAATTATGACTAGGACAGGAATCTCAGTGGCCCAAAAAATCCCACCCTTGCTCAGGCAGAACAATCACAGCATCGCAAAAGGAAAGGTTCAACCAACAATTATTATGAAAAGGTCACAGGTCCAATAAAGTTATAGCAATCACATGCATCCACAGATATGGGTGCATGTGTCGATAAGGGTATGTGTATATATACATCCTATCAAAATAATTGGGTAAAAGTACAATTTTGATGCCAATGTCATCATATGATGTTTATAGGAGAGGCTTATAACTGATATACTCATTTAAACCGGAAAATTAATTGCGTTTAAATTATGAATCCATTTGGTTTCCAACTGGAGTAATTTTTCATCTATGCCCCCTCTCACATGTGTTTCCACATGTTCCAAGGCAGCAAAGCGAATAAAGCGTGGGTCAAAATTGTGTGTGGCTCCAATGTGCCTATTGATTGCCGTGGTTGTGATGCATTTTAGCATAGGTTTGATGTGATCACGGATGCGGACCTGAAAGGGTCGCTTGGTTTTCCAAATATAAAAAGCCCCACATCTGCATTAAGGCTATATAAACAACCCCTATAGTTCTGCAGTCAACATGATGTTTGATATTGTGTGTAGAACTATCGGGTAGAGAGACTGTTCTAGAATTAGCGACAACAGGACAAACGTCACAGTGCCCACATGGAAAAGTACCAGATTCAAGTTCAGTATGTAGTTTTTTAGGGGAGTGGTGACTTTTTATCAGTCGATCTTGTAAAGATGGAGAGCGACGATAGGTAATGTCAGGGTTAGGTCTCGCAAATTTACTTATGGATGTAGCGGCAAGAAGGAGGGGCCAAAATGTGTTTACTACTTCTCGAACTTGGGCATGAAGTGATGAATATTGGGTAATCAGCCTAACAGGCTGGAAACCTTCAACATCTCTTTTAGTAAAAATTAGGTTTTGTCTGTCCAATTTTTTGACTTTGTTAAAAGATCGCTTGAGTAGGGCATGGCTATAGCCTCTATCTTTCAGCCGTATATACAGTTCATGTGATGCTGTAAAAAAGTCAGTTTCCGAAGTGCAGTTACGTTTGATCCTTAAGTATTGGCTATACGGGATGTTATTTAAAAGTGATTGGGGATGGGCACTTTCAGCATGCAAAATGGTGTTTCTGGACGAGGGCTTACGGTATAAAGCTGAATTAATGTTACCTTGCGGATCAACAGTAATTTGTAGGTCCACAAAATTGACTTGGGATTGACTACACTCCATGGTAAACTTAAAATTATAATTATTGAGGGCCAAAAAATCAAAAAAGAGAGATAGTTCTTGACGAGTACCTGACCAAAACATCAACACATCATCGATATACCTGTGCCAAGATAGCACCTTCGGTAGAAATTGGCATATGAGTCAAATCTGGGACCCCTTTCGAGTAGTTGTGTACGTATAACTTCAAGACCCCTAACATGATGGATGCAGTTATATGGGCATTCAACGTCTAGTGCAACCAGCCAAACATTGGGAGGTAATTGCTTCTTTTCCCAAATTTTTAGTAAATGAATGGTATCTTTAACATACGAGGATAAAGATATAACGTGGGGGGCCAAGTGTTTGTCTACCAAGGCGCTAGCGTTCTCCGTGAGGCAATGGCATCCGGATACGATAGGCCGCCCTGGAGGGTTGGTAATGGATTTGTGAAGTTTGGGGAGGGCATAAAATGTAGGAATCTTGGGTTCTCTTATTTTTTAAAAAATCCAAGTATTTAGGTCAATGGTACCCAATTGATAGCCAGAAAAAATTAACTGATCAAATTCGTTGGCAAAATTGATTGTGCTATGGGTCTGTACCAATCGGGGTTGTCAAGGATGTCGCGGCACATGCGTTCATACTCAGCGACATCCATGATAACCACGTTGCCCCCCTTATCAGCCGGCTTGATTATCAATTCCGGGTGGTTTTGGAGGGATTTGAGGGCACTAAGGCCAGCAGGTGACAGATTAGAGTTTCTGGAGCTGGTCTGCTCCATATTTCTAATGGCCGCACTAGTCTGCTGGACAAAGGCCCAAATGTTGGGATTAGCTGATAGCATGGGAAAGTTACGTGACTTGGGTTTAAATGAAGTGGGAGGGGGGAAGGAGACACCAAGAGCGACGATGCCAGGTTCAGTAAGTGCTTTGTCGTCATTGGTGGCTCCCTCACCAACGACACACTACACGAGGCTGACGTGCAGGTGGCCTTATATAGTGTGGGGTGTGGACTTAGTCCCCCTGAGCCATGATTGGCAAAAAGCACCCTGCCTTTGGCAAATTATGTCTCTCTTAGCTGAGGGCGCTGTGATTGGCCAAAGCATGCAGGTCATGGTGCATGCTCTAGCCAATCATCATACAGCAATGCACTGTGCTCCCGCAGTGCAATATGGGCCATTACGCACCACTCGAATTTGGCACGAATGGCCCATAATGTTCGGTTTTTGACAAACGGGCTAAAGCCCACAGGTTATAAATCTTCTTTTTACATTAAAATGCTGCATCTATATACCTTTTTGGATGATCTGTTTACCACGGTTACATGATAAACTGCACAGTTTCTCCAGTGTTGAGAATTCAGGAAGGAGGAGATTTCCACTGCAGCCTGTATACACGTCCACATGTGTAATGTCAATATCATGTGACCTGGCTATCTCTGAGAACAAGTAACTGTTCTCTCCTGCATAAAAGACACAACTGAGCATGTGCAGGTCGGCTACTCAGCCTCTGTTAGCTGGCCTTCCCCAGATAGACAGTGCAGGAGGAGGAGGATCTATGCATACTGGCTACAACAACCTTTTTACACAATGCAAAGGATTAACCCCTTAAGTTCCACAGTGAGTATAACAAGCATGCTATGCTGCATATACAGACTGATTTTACTGTTGTGGGTTTAGTAACACTTTAAGGAGACCAATAAATACATATATTTGGAGTTCCAGGGGCCGTTTGGATAGTGGGGAACACAAGGATACACAGGAGGGGAGGAGGGGTTTCATAAGTAATAACCAAGATTTTTAGGCTTTATTAATATTTTTTTTTAAATATTTTGTGTGGAAAGTGAGCAGCAGCTACTTGGTTTCTCTGTATAGTCAATAATTTTGATTTAGTTGGTTTTGTATAGTCTGTTAGGCAAGTTGTTTATTGTGTAAAAGTCATTTTTCACATAGATGTCCTGCAGGTTACAGCACACTTCTTGTGTCCTTACACTATGCACAGCAAAATCAGTTTCAAGTCCAGTTCTGCCACCTAGTGTTTTTTTTTTAACATATTTAAATAAAAGCAAAATAATATTCTATGGACATAGCTGTTCTCTGGAGTGCCGTTGCAGTTTGTACAATGATGTACTGTATGTAGCACTGTGAAATAATATGCAAACCACAAACATTTTGAAAACACTGAGCTGAAGGTGAACACTTACTGGGATTTATAACACTTACAAGAATAGGAATTAGGGCTTGTTCACACTATATGCGGTGATCTGTGTTTTTTTTTTAGCATTGGTTAAATAGAGGTCACCACTAGGGCATTTAAAAACAATGTGCCCTGTTCACACCATAATGCTGGTTTGATCTGTGGTGCATTGCAATGAGGAAAAATTCAGTATGTTTGAATTTTTCCATACTGCACTGGATAGCACGGCATGTCCCTGCACAGTGGTGCTGTGCAGTGACATGAATGAAGTGTCACTAAGTTCCAAAACAAAGCAAGCAATGTAATGCACTGAAATACACATCACACTGCTCCCTGCCGAAGGCGATACACAAAGACGCATAACCCCCACGTCGATTTATCAATTGTGATCCCCACAAAGCAGCCCCTGATTAATTTATTTCTACATAGTCATGTGATTTTCATGGTTTATAACATAGAGGTGAGTATTTTTTCTTGTTTTTTTTATATACTCTATCCCATACATCTTTAAAGTGTAAGTTCACATTTGTAGAAAATCTGTAAGGTGAACTTACACTGGACCCCCCCCCCCCCCCGGTCCTGCTAACTTGGAGTCCAGTGATCCCCTGCACTGACAGCTCATATTGCCATTGTACCGATCCGGGGATTTGACATCCCTGTGTCGTTCTCTCCTCTTCGCCACAGTGACAGAACAGGTGGGTTCTGATTGGTTGGCACTAGGGATGAGCCGAACACCCCCGGTTCGGTTCGAACCAGAACCTTCGAACGGACCGAAAGTTCGCGCGAATTTTCGAACCCTATACGTTATAATGGACGCGAACGTTCGAAATCAAAAGTGCTAATTACAACGGCCAATATGCATGTTAATGTCATAAAACAGGTTGGGGACCCGGGTCCTGCCCCAGGGGACATATATCAATGCAAAAAGAACTTTTAAAAACTAACGTTTTTTCGGGAGCAGTCATTTTAATGATGCATAAAGTGAAAAAAAAAAAGTGACATTTTCCTTTAAATATGGTACCTGGGGGGTGTCCAAAGTATGCCTGTGAAGTGGCATGTGTTTCCCGTGTTTAGAACTGTCCTTGCACAAAATGACATTTGTAAAGGAAAAAAAGAAGCCATTTAAAACCACTTGCGGCTTTAGGTTTGATCTTAAGTAGAATCTGAACAGGTACATTATGAAGTGTAGCTCCATCCCAAAAAAATCTATTTTTAAGCTTTTTGGAGAACATAGGGAGGGGTTATCACCCCTGTAACATTTGCTGTCTTTGCACATCTGTTCAGAACATGTCACCTCACTTTCCGTCCCAATGACAAATGTTTTTGGAAAAGTGGGGTTTTAATTGAAACAAGGATTGGTGATAAAGTATCAGTAGAGAGGAGATACCTTTTTCCCAAATTAAATCTAACAGGATAGAATTTCCCTTCCTAGGGGTAGATTTCCTCTCACTTCCTGTTTTCTCTTTCCATTTGCAAGTAGGAGTCGTTTGTAAGTTGGATGTTTGAAAGTAGGGGCCTGGCGTATATACTCTGCAGAAATTTGCCCTATTAGATGTTGGTGTAGCCACAAGACTGGTGGGCACAGGAATGGGCCCTGCTGTGAGTTAATAGATCAAGATTTGTAATTGCATGCACCTGTTGAACAGGGCAGAAAAATTGGGGGGGTGGGGGTGGTGGTGGTGGTGGACGGTTTTGCCACAAGACTGTAAGCTCTCACAGTTACTCTTGGTGGGCGCAGGAATGGGCCCTGCTGTGAGTTATTAGATCAAGATTTGTAATTGCAAGCACCTGATGAACAGGGCAGAAAAATTGGGCCTTTGGCGGTGGTGGTGGACGGTGTTGCCACAAGACTGTAGGCCCTCATAGTTACTCTTGGTGGGCGCAGGAATGGGCCCTGCTGTGAGTTATTAGATCAAGATTTGTAATTGCAAGCACCTGATGAACAGGGCAGAAAAATTGGGCCTTTGGCGGTGGTGGTGGACGGTGTTGCCACAAGACTGCAGGCCCTCATAGTTACTCTTGGTGGGCGCAGGAATGGGCCCTGCTGTGAACTATTAGATCAAGATTTGTAATTACCCGCCCCTGTTAAACAGGGGCTGAAAAATTGTGCCTTAGGCACTGGTGCTGGTGCCACAACACTGCAACCCCTCACAGAGACTGTACTTGGAGCACAGCAGTCACACGTGTTGCGAAGCATTTTTTTAAAAAATTGTAAGTACACGCCCCTGTTAAACAGGGGCTGAAAAATTGTGCCTTAGGCACTGGTGCTGGTGCCACAACACTGCAACACGGCCCTCACAGAGACTGTACTTGGAGCACAGCAGTCACACGTGTTGCAAAGCATTTTTTTAAAAAATTGTAAGTACACGCCCCTGTTAAACAGGGGCTGAAAAATTGTGCCTTAGGCACTGGTGCTGGTGCCACAACACTGCAACCCGGCCCTCACAGATACTGTACTTGGAGCACAGCAGTCACACGTGTTGCGAAGCATTTTTTTAAAAAATTGTAAGTACACGCCCCTGTTAAACAGGGGCTGAAAAATTGTGCCTTAGGCACTGGTGCTGGTGCCACAACACTGCAACACGGCCCTCACAGAGACTGTACTTGGAGCACAGCAGTCACACGTGTTGCGAAGCATTTTTTTTAAAAATTGTAAGTACACGCCCTGTTAAACAGGGGCTGAAAAATTGTGCCTTAGGCACTGGTGCTGGTGCCACAACACTGCAACACGGCCCTCACAGAGACTGTACTTGGAGCACAGCAGTCACACGTGTTGCGAAGCATTTTTTTAAAAAATTGTAAGTACACGCCCCTGTTAAACAGGGGCTGAAAAATTGTGCCTTAGGCACTGGTGCTGGTGCCACAACACTGCAACACGGCCCTCACAGAGACTGTACTTGGAGCACAGCAGTCACACGTGTTGCGAAGCATTTTTTTTAAAAATTGTAAGTACACGCCCCTGTTAAACAGGGGCTGAAAAATTGTGCCTTAGGCACTGGTGCTGGTGCCACAACACTGCAACACGGCCCTCACAGAGACTGTACTTGGAGCACAGCAGTCACACGTGTTGCGAAGCATTTTTTTTAAAAAATTGTAAGTACACGCCCCTGTTAAACAGGGGCTGAAAAATTGTGCCTTAGGCACTGGTGCTGGTGCCACAACACTGCAACACGGCCCTCACAGAGACTGTACTTGGAGCACAGCAGTCACACGTGTTGCGAAGCATTTTTTTTAAAAATTGTAAGTACACGCCCCTGTTAAACAGGGGCTGAAAAATTGTGCCTTAGGCACTGGTGCTGTGGCATGGATCATTGAGGAGGAGGAAGAGGATAGTCAGTGAACATAAGAGGACAGTCACTCAGCATCAGCATAGGCAGTCTTGAAGGGATGTGACATTAAAAATTATTCGGTTATATCCGCCTCAGGTGCCTGGTAGCTGGTGGTGATCCAAGACTGATTCATTTTGATGAATGTCAGTCGATCAACCGAGGCGGTGGACAGGCGCACCCTATGATCAGTCACAAATCCTCCAGCAGCACTGAATGTGCGTTCGGAAAGAACGCTGGAGGCAGGACAGGCCAGTAGCTCAATTGCATACTGTGCAAGCTCTGGCCAGTGATCCATCCTCAGGACCCAGTAAGCCAGAGGATTTTCGGTGGGAAAGGTGTCCAAGTCTGACCTTGCCCCAAGGTATTCCTGCACCATGTATATCAGACGCTGGCGATGGTTGCTGGAACCGATCATACCTTGGGGCTGCGGACTAAAAAATTGTCTGAACGCATCGGTCAGACGTCCACCTTCCCCACCGCTCCTTCTGCCACTGACCGAAGCCTCAGCAACTCGTCGCCCAGGACCAGGAGTTTGTAGCCTCCCAGTTTCTGGGAACGAGTTGCACAGACCTTTCTGCAAGGCCTCCCTGAGATGTCTCATCCTCTGCTCCCTCTGCGACGGCAAGATAAGGTCCGCAACCTTACCCTTGTACCGCGGATCAAGGAGAGTGGCCAGCCAGTAATGGTCCCTCTCCTTGATCCGAAGAACACGAGGATCCTTCCGCAGGCTTTGCAGGATCAGGGAGGCCATGCAGCGTAGGTTAGCTGAGGCATTCGGTCCGGAGTCTTCTGGGTCACTGAGGATGACATGATCGCCAGCCACCTCCTCCCAGCCACGTACAAGTCCACTGGCTTGTTGGGACTGTACATCATCCCTAAAAGACTGCTGCTGCTGATGCTGAGTGCCAGGCTCCACCTCCATGCTCACACAATCCTCCTCCTCCTCCTCCTCCTCCTCATCCTCTTCCTGTGTGATGGGTGGGACAGAAGGAACACTGTCCGGATAAAGGGGGCCTTGAGAGGCAAGGAAGTCCTCCTCTTCCTGCCTCTGTTCTGCCTCAAGTGCCCTGTCCATTATCCCACGCAGCGTATGCTCCAACAGGTGGACAAGAGGGACAGTGTCACTGATGCATGCACTGTCACTGCTCACCATCCTCGTGGCCTCCTCAAATGGTGAGAGGACAGTGCATGCATCCCTGATCATGCTCCACTGACGTGGGGAAAAAAAACCAAGCTCCCCTGACCCTGTCCTGGTGCCGTAGTCGCAAAGGTACTCATTGATGGCCCTCTGCTGCGTGTGCAGTCGCTGCAGCATGGCCAACGTTGAGTTCCACCTGGTGGGCATGTCAGATATTAGGCGGTTCTTGGGCAGGTTCAGCTCCTTTTGCAGCTCAGTCAGCCGAGCACTGGCATTATAAGATCGGCGGAAATGCACACAGACTTTCCTGGCCTGCCTCAGGACATCCTGTAAGCCTGGGAACCTGCCCAAGAACCGCTGCACCACCAGGTTGAGGACGTGAGCCATGCAGGGCACATGGGTGAGCTGCCCCTGTCGCAGGGCGGAGAGGAGGTTGGTGCCATTGTCAGAAACGACCATTCCTGGCTTAAGCTGACGTGGCGTCAACCACCTCTCGGCCTGCCCCTGCAGAGCTGCCAGAACCTCTGGCCCAGTGTGGCTCCTGTCCCCCAAACACACCAGCGCAAGCACGGCATGGCATCTTTTTGCCTGCGTACTTGCGTAGCCCCTTGTACGCCTACGGAGCACCGCTGGTTCCAAGGACAGAGCACTGGAGGAAGAAGAAGAGGAGGGGGGTGGAGGAGAGAGGTGTGTCACAACCAGTAGCAGTAGTCGCGTTTTGGAGGCGTGGTGGCGGAACAACCTCCAACACTACTGCACCTTGTCCTGCATCCCTCCCAGCTGCCAATAGAGTGACCCAATGGGCCGTGAAAGAAAGGTACCGTCCCTGTCCATGCCTGCTGGACCATGAGTCAGCGGTAATATGCACCTTACCGCTGACCGCCCTGTCCAGCGAGGCATGGACATTGCCCTCCACATGCCGGTAGAGAGACGGAATCGCCTTCCGCGAGAAAAAAGTGGCGTTTGGGAACCTGCCACTG
Source organism: Lithobates sylvaticus (assembly GCA_028564925.1). Taxonomy (NCBI): domain Eukaryota; kingdom Metazoa; phylum Chordata; class Amphibia; order Anura; family Ranidae; genus Lithobates; species Lithobates sylvaticus. The sequence goes on from CM053027.1 coordinate 244,944,851, forward strand.
AGGAACCGCACATTGAACAAACTCACGGAAGGGGGCCGAGTCTACCAACTGAAAAGGCAGCAGTTGAAGTGCTAGCAATTTAGCAAGGCTAGCATTCAACCGCTGGGCATGTGGATGGCTGGGAGTGTACTTCTTTCTACGGTCCAGCAGCTGGGGCAGGGAAATTTGCCTGCTGCATTCGGACGTCGGTGTACTGCAAGTACTTGGTTGTGACACACCGAATTCTACACCTTCAGTCCTCTCAGAGCAGCTTTCAGAGAGGACTGAAGGTGTAGTGGGGATGGAGATCCCAGCTGAGGAGGAGCAAGGAGAGGTCCGCTTAGTTCTTTGGTGTGGGTCTTTTATGTGTGCCTGCCAACGAGCTGCATGGCAGGTCGCCATATGTCTGGTCATGCTTGTCGTGCCCAAGCGGCTGATGTTTTGGCCACGCGAGATACGTTGAGACAAATATTGCAAATAGCAGTGGTGCGATCTGCTGCACTCGTCTCAAAAAAGGCCCACACCAAAGAACTTTTCTGATAACGTGCAGAGGCAGCGCCCTGCACAGGCGGAGCTCTGCGGTGTTGTACAGTTGCTGTGCTGGCCTCTACCTGGCCTCCAGGGGGCATCCTGCCTCGTTGGACATGTGACGCCGCATCCTCCTCCTCCTCGTCCTCCTCCTCATCCTCTCTCCCTTGAGGCACCCACGTGGAGTCAGTGACCTCATCATCCCCTCCCTCTTCACCACTAGAGCAAACCTGGCAGTAAGCTGCAGCTGGTGGAACTGTACTGCCAGATTCCTCAAGCTGGGTATCGTCATCCGAGCCTTCGAATCGTTGGGCATCCTCCTGGAGCATGTACCCAACACTGTGCTCAAAGAGTTCGGGGGACTCCTCAGGAGGACATGGTGGGTCTAGGGAAGGGGTGGCTGATGATGCTCTGTCAGTACCCTGAGCCTGGGTGAGAGAGGATGAGGAGGATGAGGAGGGCTTGGTCATCCATTCTACCAAGCCTTCAGCATGATGCGGCTCCACATGTCCAGCTGCCGAAAACAAAGACGCGCGTGTCCCATGGCCACGTGCTGATGACGATGCACGACCACGTCCACGTCCACGGCCACGTCCACTAGAAACAGAGCCTGCCTGCCCTGTGTTCTTGGCTCTGCACGCTCTGCCTCCCCTTGGCGGTCTTCCAGCCATTGTAGTCGGTAGTCCTGTGGGTGCTGCTGAGAAGAAAATATAGGAGCTCTGTGTGATGCCACTAACACACTAGAAGTCCTATGGGTGCTTCTGCAAAGAAAATAGAGGAGCTCTGTGTGATGCCACTAACACACTAGAAGTCCTATGGGTGCTTCTGCAAAGAAAATAGAGGAGCTCTGTGTGATGCCACTAACACACTAGAAGTCCTGTGGGTGCTTATGCAAAGAAAATAGAGGAGCTCTGTGTGATGCCACTAACACACTAGAAGTCCTGTGGGTGCTTATGCAAAGAAAATAGAGGAGCTCTGTGTGATGCCACTAACACACTAGAAGTCCTGTGGGTGCTGCTGAGAAGAATATATAGGAGCTCTGTGTGATGCCACTAACACACTAGAAGTCCTATGGGTGCTTCTGCAAAGAAAATAGAGGAGCTCTGTGTGATGCCACTAACACACTAGAAGTCCTGTGGGTGCTTATGCAAAGAAAATAGAGGAGCTCTGTGTGATGCCACTAACACACTAGAAGTCCTGTGGGTGCTTATGCAAAGAAAATAGAGGAGCTCTGTGTGATGCCACTAACACACTAGAAGTCCTGTGGGTGCTGCTGAGAAGAATATATAGGAGCTCTGTGTGATGCCACTAACACACTAGAAGTCCTATGGGTGCTTCTGCAAAGAAAATAGAGGAGCTCTGTGTGATGCCACTAACACACTAGAAGTCCTGTGGGTGCTGCTGAGAAGAATATATAGGAGCTCTGTGTGATGCCACTAACACACTAGAAGTCCTATGGGTGCTTCTGCAAAGAAAATAGAGGAGCTCTGTGTGATGCCACTAACACACTAGAAGTCCTGTGGGTGCTTCTGCAAAGAAAATAGAGGAGCTCTGTGTGATGCCACTAACACACTAGAAGTCCTGTGGGTGCTTATGCAAAGAAAATAGAGGAGCTCTGTGTGATGCCACTAACACACTAGAAGTCCTGTGGGTGCTTATGCAAAGAAAATAGAGGAGCTCTGTGTGATGCCACTAACACACTAGAAGTCCTGTGGGTGCTTATGCAAAGAAAATAGAGGAGCTCTGTGTGATGCCACTAACACACTAGAAGTCCTGTGGGTGCTGCTGAGAAGAATATATAGGAGCTCTGTGTGATGCCACTAACACACTAGAAGTCCTATGGGTGCTTCTGCAAAGAAAATAGAGGAGCTCTGTGTGATGCCACTAACACACTAGAAGTCCTGTGGGTGCTGCTGAGAAGAATATATAGGAGCTCTGTGTGATGCCACTAACACACTAGAAGTCCTATGGGTGCTTCTGCAAAGAAAATAGAGGAGCTCTGTGTGATGCCACTAACACACTAGAAGTCCTGTGGGTGCTTCTGCAAAGAAAATAGAGGAGCTCTGTGTGATGCCACTAACACACTAGAAGTCCTGTGGGTGCTTATGCAAAGAAAATAGAGGAGCTCTGTGTGATGCCACTAACACACTAGAAGTCCTGTGGGTGCTTATGCAAAGAAAATAGAGGAGCTCTGTGTGATGCCACTAACACACTAGAAGTCCTGTGGGTGCTTATGCAAAGAAAATAGAGGAGCTCTGTGTGATGCCACTAACACACTAGAAGTCCTGTGGGTGCTGCTGAGAAGAATATATAGGAGCTCTGTGTGATGCCACTAACACACTAGAAGTCCTATGGGTGCTTCTGCAAAGAAAATAGAGGAGCTCTGTGTGATGCCACTAACACACTAGAAGTCCTGTGGGTGCTTATGCAAAGAAAATAGAGGAGCTCTGTGTGATGCCACTAACACACTAGAAGTCCTGTGGGTGCTGCTGAGAAGAATATATAGGAGCTCTGTGTGATGCCACTAACACACTAGAAGTCCTGTGGGTGCTTATGCAAAGAAAATAGAGGAGCTCTGTGTGATGGGACTAACACACTTCAAGTCCTATAGGTGCTTCTGGGAAGAAAATATAGCTCTGTGTGTGTGATGGGACTAACACACTTCAAGTCCTATAGGTGCTTCTGGGAAGAAAATATAGCTCTGTGTGTGTAATGGGACTAACACACTTCAAGTCCTATAGGTGCTTCTGGGAACAAAATATAGCTCTGTGTGTGTAATGGGACTAACACACTTCAAGTCCTATAGGTGCTTCTGGGAACAAAATATAGCTCTGTGTGTGTGATGGGACTAACACACTTCAAGTCCTATAGGTGCTTCTGGGAAGAAAATATAGCTCTGTGTGTGTAATGGGACTAACACACTTCAAGTCCTATAGGTGCTTCTGGGAAGAAAATATAGCTCTGTGTGTGTGATGGGACTAACACACTTCAAGTCCTATAGGTGCTTCTGGGAAGAAAATATAGCTCTGTGTGTGTAATGGGACTAACACACTTCAAGTCCTATAGGTGCTTCTGGGAACAAAATATAGCTCTGTGTGTGTGATGGGACTAACACACTTCAAGTCCTATAGGTGCTTCTGGGAACAAAATATAGCTCTGTGTGTGTAATGGGACTAACACACTTCAAGTCCTATAGGTGCTTCTGGGAACAAAATATAGCTCTGTGTGTGTGATGGGACTAACACACTTCAAGTCCTATAGGTGCTTCTGGGAAGAAAATATAGCTCTGTGTGTGTGATGGGACTAACACACTTCAAGTCCTATAGGTGCTTCTGGGAACAAAATATAGCTCTGTGTGTGTGATGGGACTAACACACTTCAAGTCCTATAGGTGCTTCTGGGAACAAAGTATAGCTCTTTGTGTGTGATGGGACTAACACACTTCAAGTCCTATAGGTGCTTCTGGGAAGAAAATATAGCTCTGTGTGTGTAATGGGACTAACACACTTCAAGTCCTATAGGTGCTTCTGGGAACAAAATATAGCTCTGTGTGTGTAATGGGACTAACACACTTCAAGTCCTATAGGTGCTTCTGGGAACAAAATATAGCTCTGTGTGTGTGATGGGACTAACACACTTCAAGTCCTATAGGTGCTTCTGGGAAGAAAATATAGCTCTGTGTGTGTAATGGGACTAACACACTTCAAGTCCTATAGGTGCTTCTGGGAAGAAAATATAGCTCTGTGTGTGTGATGGGACTAACACACTTCAAGTCCTATAGGTGCTTCTGGGAAGAAAATATAGCTCTGTGTGTGTAATGGGACTAACACACTTCAAGTCCTATAGGTGCTTCTGGGAACAAAATATAGCTCTGTGTGTGTAATGGGACTAACACACTTCAAGTCCTATAGGTGCTTCTGGGAAGAAAATATAGCTCTGTGTGTGTGATGGGACTAACACACTTCAAGTCCTATAGGTGCTTCTGGGAAGAAAATATAGCTCTGTGTGTGTAATGGGACTAACACACTTCAAGTCCTATAGGTGCTTCTGGGAACAAAATATAGCTCTGTGTGTGTAATGGGACTAACACACTTCAAGTCCTATAGGTGCTTCTGGGAACAAAATATAGCTCTGTGTGTGTGATGGGACTAACACACTTCAAGTCCTATAGGTGCTTCTGGGAAGAAAATATAGCTCTGTGTGTGTAATGGGACTAACACACTTCAAGTCCTATAGGTGCTTCTGGGAAGAAAATATAGCTCTGTGTGTGTAATGGGACTAACACACTTCAAGTCCTATAGGTGCTTCTGGGAAGAAAATATAGCTCTGTGTGTGTAATGGGACTAACACACTTCAAGTCCTATAGGTGCCTCTGGGAACAAAATATAGGAGCTCTGCCTGCCTGCCACGAACACACTACAAGTCCTATAGGTGCTTCTGGTAACAAAATATAGGAGCTCTGCCTGCCTGCCACTAACACACTACAAGTCCTATAGGTGCTTCTGGGAAGAAAATATAGCTCTGTGTGTGTAATGGGACTAACACACTTCAAGTCCTATAGGTGCTTCTGGGAACAAAGTATAGCTCTTTGTGTGTAATGGGACTAACACACTTCAAGTCCTATAGGTGCTTCTGGGAAGAAAATATAGCTCTGTGTGTGTAATGGGACTAACACACTTCAAGTCCTATAGGTGCTTCTGGAACAAAATATAGCTCTGTGTGTGTAATGGGACTAACACACTTCAAGTCCTATAGGTGCTTCTGGGAACAAAATATAGCTCTGTGTGTGTGATGGGACTAACACACTTCAAGTCCTATAGGTGCTTCTGGGAAGAAAATATAGCTCTGTGTGTGTAATGGGACTAACACACTTCAAGTCCTATAGGTGCTTCTGGGAACAAAATATAGCTCTGTGTGTGTGATGGGACTAACACACTTCAAGTCCTATAGGTGCTTCTGGGAAGAAAATATAGCTCTGTGTGTGTAATGGGACTAACACACTTCAAGTCCTATAGGTGCTTCTGGGAAGAAAATATAGCTCTGTGTGTGTAATGGGACTAACACACTTCAAGTCCTATAGGTGCTTCTGGGAAGAAAATATAGCTCTGTGTGTGTAATGGGACTAACACACTTCAAGTCCTATAGGTGCCTCTGGGAACAAAATATAGGAGCTCTGCCTGCCTGCCACGAACACACTACAAGTCCTATAGGTGCTTCTGGTAACAAAATATAGGAGCTCTGCCTGCCTGCCACTAACACACTACAAGTCCTATAGGTGCTTCTGGTAACAAAATATAGGAGCTCTGCCTGCCTGCCACGAACACACTACAAGTCCTATAGGTGCTTCTGGTAACAAAATATAGGAGCTCTGCCTGCCTGCCACTAACACACTACAAGTCCTATAGGTGCTTCTGGTAACAAAATATAGGAGCTCTGCCTGCCTGCCACTAACACACTACAAGTCCTATAGGTGCTTCTGGTAACAAAATATAGGAGCTCTGCCTGCCTGCCACGAACACACTACAAGTCCTATAGGTGCTTCTGGTAACAAAATATAGGAGCTCTGCCTGCCTGCCACGAACACACTACAAGTTCTATAGGTGCTTCTGGTAACAAAATATAGGAGCTCTGCCTGCCTGCCACGAACACACTACAAGTCCTATAGGTGCTTCTGGTAACAAAATATAGGAGCTCTGCCTGCCTGCCACGAGCACACTACAAGCCCCTCTTTGTCAATCAATCTTTGTAACTGAATCTATCTAACTCAATCTCTGCAAGTGAATCTCTCTATCTATCTAAATGCAGCAGAGTGTCACAGAAACAGCCTGCTCAATCTGCGCCGGAACAGCATGTGACCGGCGCAGACGGCGTGGCGGCGTTTTATAGGGGGGGGCGTGTACTACAGCCCCCTGAGCTGTAATTGGCTACAGGCGTCCTGCCTGTAGCCAATTATGGCTCTTCGAGTTTCCGGGGCTGTGATTGGCCAAGCATGCGGGGTCACAGTGCATGCTTGGCCAATCATCAGCCAGCAATGCACTGCGTCGGCCGCGCCGGCCGCAATGCATTGCGGGGCCGCTCGCATCACACGAACGTGATGCGAGCGGCCAAAATAGTTCTGGGCTCGCCGAGCGAGCGAACGCCCGGTGCTCGATGCGAACGTGGGTTCGCATCGAGCACCGGGCCCATCCTTAGTTGGCACCATCACAATCAGAACCAATTAGACCAATTAGAATGCTCCTAAACGTACCACCTGAAAAGATACATTTTGGCTATTAAGCTGCAGGGGATTTCTAAGCCCCGGACCAGTGAGGCGGCGACTGATGTATCAGTGCAGGTGATCCAGGTCAGTGGGACTTGGAGGGGTGAGGAGGGAGTCCTGTCTAAGTTCACTTCACTTTACAGATTTTTCTGTAAAGGTGAACTTACCCTTTAAGTCCTTGTGAGCTCACTGCATACTAAGATGCACTGCGTTGACAGTTTTCTTGTAGTACCATATCCTTGATGAGCCCCTATACATGCTATGAGCTAGAAAAAAGGGCAAGCACTATTTAAAATGTATCAATAATGCAGAACAAAACACCTATAATAAATGTATTATCAAAACTAAATTTTTTGCCGAAAAACAGTAAACATGTGCCATACAGTCCTACAAACAATTACTGTATGTGCAAAACAGTTCAGTCCAGAACCACTGAGGGCAATCCAAAAGTGCAAATTCTGTGCTATTATGAAGAGAATGTTGTAAGTACCATTGTACCCAGGGGCTCCAAGCTTTTTGGACTCTAAGGAAAGCTTTCCTGTCAAGAGGCTGTAGTGACTCATATGTGTAGTGTGTTTGGATCAGTTGAATATAGGGTTCCCTTTGATGAGGGTGAAGGTGACTTCCAAACTCTAGTGATCGATAGACTCGCTGCTAACAATATGTGGGTGACCACTGTACAAAGAGGTGGGAGAATATTCTCTATCGAGAGGCTTTGTTACCCTAAAAAAAAGAAAAAGATCCTGTTCCTTTAAAGCATATTATACAGCACAGTGCTTGTGCTGTGTAATTTGAATGTGAAATAAGGTATAGAACGGCATTTTTTTTTTTTTATAAATCATAAACACAGGGGCACCTATCATTATGAAACACAGAGGATTGTATGAAGAGATCACAGTGGTTTAACAACTACTTTAAGTAGTTCTAGGCCAGAAGATGGGGGGATTAGGAGCTTAACAACATCTGAGATAATGTTGAAAGTACCCTCCCAGGATCTACGTATTATTGGGCAACTCCATAAAATATTAAGTGTGATGGGATGGCCGTGGAACCCAGAATCCCAGAAACCCATTTACCTCCTATGTCTAAGTTACCCTGTGTCCATTAGGGGCACAGGGTAACTGAGAAAATGTGGCTTGGATTACTTAAAATGGGACAGTAATATTTATCCACAATATCTCCCAGGATATATATAAGGACTATTCTTGGTTTGTTTGATTCTGAACTCAACATGTTAATTGAAAGAGCTAATCACATTGGCCTCTGTACAATGTAAGAGACGGGCTGACTCCTACAAGAGCTCCTGCTTTTGCAAGAAGGTGTCCTGTGTTTATACTTATGATAATGTATAATCTACTGTGTGAGCTTGGTGACAACAAGTCTGACCTGTAGTAAAAATCTGATTAATCACAACAATGACCAGGTGGGCATAAAGTCACCTCGGCTACTTTAAGGGACTAGTTAATTAACTCATGTTAATTTATGTTTCTGGTTACAGGTGTATTGCTAGAGTAATATGAGCAGGAGGGGGGGACCTCCTCTTCAACTGTATATAAGACTATATTCTTGTTCTAACAAACAGTTCATGTTAAGCAACCAAATGAGTATTGCCTTGATTGTGGTTGTAAGTGGTTGGAATATCTGATATCTATATTCAGACTTGGAGGAAGGAGTATATGACAAAAGCGGAGTGTGGGAAATTTTGTTACATGAAGTAAGGACCCCTCCCCTCCACAAAGGGAAAGTTGTGGATTAAAGGTGTATAACCTCGTCAGGTGTGGGATTTTTTTTGAGTTGGCTCCCAAAGGGAGGTGCATTGGTATGGCTCGGATTATCACCTTCAAAGCTCACTGCCACTGGAGATGTGCATTGTGAACCTAGTTTACTCTCCCACTTACTAAGGGTAGGGAATTTCACAAACGACAGTTTCTACTGTAGGATATTATAAAAGAGAGATATACCTTTTTTTTTGGGGGGGGGGGACAAGGACTTAAGATAAATCCATGCTTGGTTGGGGATTACCTGCAGGAAGTGAGGCATTCAGGCCAGACAATGGCTAATTTGCATGCATTGAAATATCTCTGTAGGATATAGAATACCATCACATTGGAGTCTGGAAAGGGGTTTTAGTTTCCTGTTGTATAGATTCTTTTTTGATCCAAGATAGGTTACTAAATTGGGTGGGAGGCATACCTCGGGTATCAACAGCCGTAACTTTTTAGAGGAATGTTAAGTGGAGTTATGGGGGTCTGCTTCCAGTGGAAATTCAAGAAACTCCACCAGGCATTAGTTGCTGCTCTGATGGTCAGGGGGTTGTGAGGGGGGATATTTCCTTATGGGCCTGTTCTGTGCAACCATAGTTCTAGATCATGACCTGGCACTGTTACCCATTCTATGTTGCCCCAGTAAGTGCGAGTGATCCTCCTGAACCAAGCCCTCATCTGCGCTAATATTGTGGAGTGATAGTAGTCTTTGATGTCCACCATGCCCGATCCTACCACCAATCTATGTTTTATGAGAATTCTTTGAGCACTACAAGGTTGCCATATAAAGGAGCCTAGGTATCTCTGTAAGGAAGAGAGATGAGAAATTGGGAGATGAATTGGTAGAGTGCGAAAAAGGTGCAGAAACTGGGGAAGTAGGATTATCTTGAATGCTGCAAGGTGACCCGCCCAAGAGAAATCAAAATGAGCTAGTTTATTTAACGTTTATGCGGATTTGATTTGAAAGGGAAGAAAATTCTCTTTAAACAGCCCTTTTGTGGATTTGGAATTAGAATTGTTAATTAGAATACAGCTGCCATAATATTTAACAAAGCCAAGATGGAAGGGATACATAAGAAGTTTTTTCTACAAAAATGAAATCTAAAGGGCTGTTAATAACTTGATGTGAGAGTAATAATAAATACAATTTAAATATAACAGACCCATCACATCAAGTCCACAGACCCTGTTAGGCTAGATGGCACCTGCAGCCAATTGTATAGTTGTTGATCTGGCGGAGAGCTTTCTGTTCTGTCAGATACAGATTGTTGGTCCTTTTTAGTAACACTGCGAAAGGTCGGACCCGAATAATGAACCCCATTAAAGTCAATGGAACCCGAACGTCGATCAAAAGTGCCCATTTTGAAGGCTTATATGCAATTAATTGGGCATACAATGGTTATAGAGGTCTGGGTCCTGCCCTGAGGGACATGTTTCAATAAAAAAAAAAAAAGTTTGTGAAAAACATCAGTGATTTTTGATTTTGAAAGTGAAAGCATAAAAATTAAAAATTCCTTCCAATATAGTGACTGGGGGTCCCCTTAGTCTACCTGTAATGTGGCAGATCTGTACCATGTCTAGAATCTTCTGCAGCAATGATGCATTTATATTACATTTTGCTCAGCAACAACTGGGGAGCCAGTGGGCGTGATCAACGAAAACCGTGCACCATCAGTAGAGGCGCACAGCGAGGCGCAACGCACATTTTCATATTTATGAAATGGTGCGTCGGTAACAGAGCTTGATACCCCCATTTACTATAGTGATCTCGGCGCACGGGAAGATGCAATCTGTGTGCCACTATGGACATGGCACACGGCACCTCCAATTCAATATTGACAGAAGATGGAGGTGCCAATATTATAAGGTGATGTGAAGAAGTTTAGTAACAACTGCCCAAGTAACAAATATGCCCAAAATAGAATGAAAAGGTAAATTTTTTAGAGAGAGCCTGTGGTGCCTGCAAGTACGTTTAGAACTGAGTGAGATCAATGTAAGTAGTGCGCATGCGCAAGCGGCTCTTGCGCTCGTTCACATGAGTTTGTTCACTGCGTGGTCAAAATCTTAGTAAATGTTAAGCAATGTACATGCAGATGCATGGGTTGAATGGGCGCACCTCTAAACTTGACAATTTTCTTTTTGCGCTGGTTCATCTTTATGTATTTTTTTAAGGAGATTTGCACACAGGTCATTTTAGCATGTTATAATAATAATATAATAATAAATCTATCCCCTATTTTGTAGACGCTATAACTTTTGCGCAAACCGATCAATATACGCTTATTGCAATTTTTTTTACCAAAAATATGTAGAAGAATACATATCGGCCTAAACTGAGTAAAAAAAATGTTTTTTTTTTTTAAAAATGGGATATTTATTGTAGCCTAAAAGTAAAAAATATTTTCTAAATTGTCGCTCTTCTTTTGTTTATAGCGCAAAAAATAAAAACCACAGAGGTGATCAAATACCACCAAAAGAAAGCTCTATTTGTGGGGAAAAAAAGGACGTCAATTTTGTTTGGGTGTAACATCGCACGACCGCGCAATTGTTAGTTAAAGCGACGCAGTGCTGAATCGCAAAAAGTGCTCTGGTAAGGAAGGGGGTAAAATCGCCCGGTGCTGAAGCGGTTAATAGCCATTCAAATCCCTTTGTGTCAACTTGTGTGTATGTTATCAGGCCAAAATCACCAGGGTATGTCAACTTTTGATCAGGTCATTTGTGTAGTTTCTGTTGTGATTATGATTTAAAAAGAGTAAACACAATTGATTGATAATAAATGGCTTCAGCCAAACACTAACCATGAGTGAAAGAAATGTTTTTGTGTTATCATTCATATTCTCAGAAAAATGGCCAAGAAATCATAAATTCTGCCACGGTATGTAAATTTATGAGCACAACATATAGAGATATAGAGATATATCTATAGATGTAGGTTCTTGTGTCCAGCAGCAGAGAGAAGTTGGGTAGATGCCACACTCCCAATTCTGGAGGTATAATAATGGTCTAGCACTGGGGTCTTCAAACTACGGCCCTCCAGTTGTTCAGGAACTACAATTCCTATCATGTGTAGTCATATCTGTGAATGTCAGAGTTTTACAATGCCTCATGGGATGTGTAATTCCGCAACAGCTAGAGAGCCATAGTTTGAAGATTCCTGATCACTCTAGCATGTCTTGAAAAAAGGTGTTTTATCATGTGCCTTGTATAATGCCCAAGAAATATTGTTTGGAAAATACAAGTGGGTCATGGCACATCTACATTCCAAATTTGGCGCTTAATATGGTCATGCACTATGCAATCTTATTGGCCAATCTCTGTACCACTGGATAATTTGGCAAAATAGGTAATAGGAAGAAGCACTTGAACAATTAATTCAAATTATAGGAAATCAAACAGGCTCTTGCACTAAATCTAATTTATTTAAGATCTAACTGATTGCACTGTATGGTCACCTTTAACCACTTGCCAACTGGCTCGCGCCGATATACGTCAGCAAAGTGGCACGGGTGCGCAAAACAACGTACCCATACATCACTGCATCATCAGCATCTAGCGGGCGCACACACGCCGCTGGCGGCGCTCGCCGCATGCTGCAGGAGCAGGAGCATACCTGCGGGTCCCGTGGACTCAATGTCCGCCAGTAGCCTGTGATCGTGGCAGAAGGGGGAGATGCCTATGTAGACAAGGTATTGCCATGGTCTGACTAGGAACATGACAGGGATCCACTGCTCCCAGGGATCTGGAGCAGTGATCTCTGTCTTGTTCTAGTGAGCCCATCCCCCTACAGTTAGAACATGCTGAGGGAACACAGTTAACCCCTTGATCACCACCTAGTGTTTAACCCCTTCCCTGCCAGTGACATTTACACAGTAATCAGTGCATTTTTATAGCACTGATCACTGTATAAGTGCCAATGGTCCCAAAATAGTCTCAAAAGTGTCCGATCTGTCCGCCGTGTCTCAGTCATGTTAAAAATCGCAGATTGCCGCCATTACTAATAAAGAAAAAATTATTGTTAAAAATTACATAAATCTATCCCCTATTTTGTAGATAACTTTTGCACAAACCAATCAATATAGGCTTATTGCATTTTTTTTTTTTTTTTTTACCAAAAATATGTAGAAGAATACATATTGGCCTAAACTGTGGAAGAAATTTGTTTTTTATATATTTTTTGCGGATGTTTATTATAGCAAAAAATAAAAAATATTGCTTTTTTTTTCAAAATTGTCACAGTTTTTTTTATTTATAGCGCAAAAATGAAAAACCGCAGAGGTGATCAAATACCACCAAAAGAAAACTCTTTGTGGAAAAAATTTTGTTTGAGTACAGCGTTGCATGACTGCGCAATTGTCAGTTATATTGACGCAGTGCCCTATTTACAAAAAAGGGCTTGGTCAGGAAGGGGTAAATCCTTTCAGGGCTGAAGTGGTTAAAGATCAAGATCTGAAAAATGTATTTATTGGGTTTAGAAACACTTTTCTGTTCTTTGTAATGTATTGAAAGATGTGGGTAAAAAAAGATAAAAACACATTTCAAAGATATATTAGAAGTGATAGGAAAGAGATTAGCATCAAAAGGGTTAATTAACTGAGAATACCTACTAATTGTCTTACAAGACACATCCAATGAGATACAATTAAACAATTGCATTGGGCGTGCACTATTATCAATGAGAAAACCGCAGTTACCCTAGCTACAGTTGCAGTTTACATATGCAGGTATTTATTATCGGTATTTGCGCTTCAATGTGCGCCGGTTCGCATGTTCAATTAATGACTTTTCCGGTGCACCAATTAATGTATGAACTGGTGCTGTGCCTTCTTCTTAGTAAATTCTGGTATCACTTTGACTTTGGATAGAAGTAGCGGGTGTGTAAAAATTGGTCTTTGGGTGTCGGTTGGGCCTTCCCACCATAACCCTATAGAGGTACTCTTGATGAAAGCAAGAATTGGCCTTACTGTAAAAAATTGCAATGAAATGCACCTGTCAAACAGCTGCAGAAAAAATACTCTTTGGGTGTTCGGGGGCGCCTTCCCACCGTAAACCTATAGAGGAGCTCTTAATGAAGGCAAAAAAAATTGCAATGATATGCATGCAGAAAAATTGGCATTTGGGTGTTAAAGTGGAAGTAAACCCTTCCATATGACTTTGGCCTACAGGTAAGCCTAGATTAAGGCTTACCTGTAGGTCCAATAAATATCTCCTAAACCTACATGGTTTAGGAGATATTTAGCGATGAAAAGGCATTGCTGTCTACGGCGCATGCGCCGTAGACAGCGGCGCGCAGGCGCACTGAGGGCTCACTGAATATGCCGAGATCACAGCTATATGCCGATCTCGTGCGCATGCGTGGGAGTGACGTCTCGCCGCTCCAGCGAATGATAGCGCTGGAGCGGCGAGACCCGGAAGTCACTCCGGCCCTGGATGGCGGCGAAGAAGATCGAGGATAAGGACGGCTTCAGGGGCTTCGTTTTCAGGTAAGTTTTTCATAATGAGCTAGTATGCTATGCATACTAGCTCATTATGCCTTTGCCTTGCAGGGTGTCTTTTTTTTTTTTTTTTTTAGAGGCTTTACTTCCTCTTTAATTGTGCCCATGAAACCTATACCAAAAACATTCTTGATGAGATGAAATGATTGAACACCCTCAAAGCTAGGCTGCCTTGAAGTCCTGTAGGGATTCCACATCACAAAAAGACTTAATCAGTGACATCTGTATCAGGGGCTTAATAGCTGGTAATCCAGGACTGATTCATTTTTATAAAAGTCAAATGGTCTATAGAGTCTGTGGACAGGAGCATTCTATGATCAGTAACGAAACCTCCTGCAGCATTGAATGCCCATTCTGAAAGCACGCTGGATGCAGGGCAGCCCAACAACTCAATAGCATACTGGGCATGTTCTGGCCAGTGGACTATTCTCATGACCCAGTAAGTCAGTGGATCGTCAGCTGGAAAGCTTTCCATCTCGGTTTTGGCCTCAAGTTAATCGTCCACCATGTGATACAGATTGCCGATGGGATGTGGAAGCTAACAGCCCTGGGCAGCGAGGACTAAAAAAATTCCAAAATGCTTCACTTAGGCGGACGCCTTCTCCAACGCTCCTCTCTTGACCAACAGAAGACTCGAAAACTATGTTTTCCACGACACTGTAACCTACTGGAGTCAGGAAAAACGTTCAATAAAATCCTCTTTAATGTGTCCTCAAGAGAATTTATCTTCTGCACTCTCTGTGGGGACAGGATGAGTTCTGAGACCTTCCCCTTATAACGGTGGCCAAGGAGGGTTGCCAACCATTAATCATCCTTCTCCTTTATGCCACGTATTCTTGGGTCCTTTTGCATGCTTTGAAGCATAAGGTTGCCCATGCAGCTCAAATTTGCAGAGATTTGAGAAGCAGACTCCTCGGGGTAACTCAGGATGACAGCATCTGGAACTTCCTCCTCCCAGCCACGTACTACTCCCAAGGGTCCTGGGGTTGTAAAGCCATTGCTTACAGATTGACACGTGTCTTCCTCTTCTTTGAAGCCTATGAAAGTGCCAGAATCCTCCTGTAAATAACATTTATATGTAAATAGAGGTGGCATTAATATGTAAGTAGTCGTGACTGCGGCATTGATATGTATATGATGTCCCCCTGAGGTCATATCTACCATGACTTCTGCTGAATGCTGCCCACTGGGGAGGTAAAGGAGCATGCTTGAACGTCCTGCTTACAACTATAGTCATTAAGCCTAACATCAGCCTGTTCTACAAAGGTAAGCAAATTGGAGGTAGAACCCTTCTTCAAAAGAACATGGTGCCACGGCACCCTGAATTTTGGTGCATGTGCATACGCACATCTCAACCCATGCATGAGGGTGTGATTAACAATTAATGGCACTTCTGTGTATCTGCTAAAGGGGAGCATGTTTCTGTGGTGTCAGGAAAGCAATTTTGCATGTATTCCTGACACACACAAATGTGAATGCAGGCTAAATGTCCCCTTACATTGGTGGCCAGTGTAGAAATCCGTGTATTGGAGTAAAAGCGCTGTCTAACTTGTGAAATATGTGGATAATCTATATATATTATCTCAATTAATATGTAAATACGAAAAACTGATTCAATAAATAATAATTCCTGCCGCAACTTAATGTGAGATACACACAAAAATACAATGCAAAAAAAAAAAATAGCTGCGCTGGAAATTAACAGACGTGAAAATCAATCGTGAAAATAAGTGAAAATAAGTTCAACCTTGAACTAATAATTTGTGCATAAATATGCACATACTGGGCAACCACTGGATGCAATCTTTTTGGCCCAATATTCAATCTAACTTCAAAAATTGTACAACCCGAACCATGCATAATCAAATAAATACAATTCTTATAAACGTGTGACCATAAATCAAAACTTCATGCAATATCATCATAAAGGGTTAAAGGCCTGAAAAAAAGGTCACTTAAAAATATAATAATCGTGCAAGAAAGTCCACAAGGGGTATTGGGGTTCTGTTGCTGCTATTTCCGTAGTGCTCCTATACTTGACACCCTCGGAAAGAAAGTGATTGGAAAGAAGGGAAGGGTCCTCCACCAAGTAAAAAAACTGCCGCTTACCAGCTGCTTTGATCTCTGTGTCAGAGAGATCAAAAAGGCCTGTGGCTTATCCCCCTGCCAGGGTCTCTATCCGGGATCCTCCAAGTATCGCTTACAGAGTGCAGGCATACATAAAGGTCCTGCCTAGATCCTCCTTGCTCTCCTCCAAAAGCGTTTACATGGAAAACAAACGGATATCCATAGCGCAATATTGCTTTGATATTTTATTTATAAAAAAAAAAAAACTGTATCACACTTACATTTTATATGCAGTCAATAGGCAAGTGTAAAATCAAACTGTCGAGCCGGCCGGCTCTCTCTTTCTCGCTGCCTGTCGCTTCCTGGATGGACGGGGAATGGAGGTGACGTCAGCACGCCGCTCACCCTACGTCGTTTCGTCAAAAGATTACTTCTTCCTGGGGCACGGGCGGCGTGCTGACTCACCGCCTATTAAACACACTACACTCATAGACCCGCCCTCTTCTGAGCTCCCGGTCGCCATATTTGAATGGGGCAAATGCCCTTCCTCATGTTAATTGGCTTGCTAAGAGTATGGGCAGTGTATCGAGCAAGTTGTGTGTGCGACCGCCATATTAAGGTAGGGCATATGCCCTTAACCTCAATAATAGGTCAATTCTGAATGTGTGGGCAAATCCATATACCATGGCTTAGCGTGTGACTGTGTGCGGAACGAGCGGAACTAAAACAGAGACACTTTAATTTGAGTACTCAAACTACATAGACACACTCCATGGATACACTATAATATACTGCAATATAATGCAGCAAACGTACAGTGACACACAAAACGATATGGCATTAAACTTGCAGTAACGCACATAGAAGTAAATGGCGTTAAACTTGCACTAACGCACACAAAACTATATGGCGTTAAACTGGCATTAATGCATACAGAAGTAAATGGTGTTAAACTGGCAGTAACGCACAAACAACTATATGGCATTGAACTGGCAGTAACACACACAGAACTATATGGTGTTAAACTGGCAGTAACGCACACAATACTATATGGCGTTAAACTGGCAGTAATGCACACAAAACGATGGCGTTAAACTGGCGGTAACGCACACAGAAGTAAATGGCGTTAAACTGGCAGTAACACACACATACAGAAATAAATGGCTTTAAACTGGCAGTAACACACACAGAAGTAAATGGCGTTAAACTGGCAGTAACGCACACAAAAATATATGGCGTTAAACTGGCAGTAACGCACACAGAACTATATGGTGTTAAACGGGCAGTAACACACAAAAAACTATATGGCGTTAAACTGGCAGTAACGCCCACAAAACTTATATGGCGTTAAACTGGCAGTAACGCACACAGAAGTAAATGGCATTAAACTGGCAGTAACGCACACAGAAATAAATGGCGTTAAACTGGCAGTAATGCACACAGAAGTAAATGGCGTTAAACTGGCAGTAACGCATACAGAAGTAAATGGCATTAAACTAGCAGTAACGCACACAGAACTATATTGCGTTAAACTGGCAGTAATACACAAAAAACGATATGGAGTTAAACTGGCAGTAACGCACACAGAAGTAAATGGCATTAAACTGGCAGTAACGCACACAGAAGTAAATTACATTAAACTGGCAGTAATGCAATCAAATAGACGGTGTTCCGCCATCACTACACTGACACTATCTGAACTGTCCCTACTCTAGCTATACACTAATGTAAAGATTACTGACACACTGGGGGTCATTTACGAAAAGGCAAATCCACTTTGCACTACAAGTGCAAACTACAAGTGCAAAGTGCACTTGAAATTGCACTGAAAGTTCACTTGGAAGTGCAGTCGCTGTAAATCTGAGGGGTAGATCTCAAATAAGGGAAAGCTCTGCTGATGTGCAAGCTAAAATGCTGTTTTTTATTTTCCTTGAATGTCCCCCTCAGATCTACAGCGACTGCACTTCCAAGTGCACTTGTAGTGCAAAGTGGATTTGCCTTTCGTAAATAACCCCCAGTGTAAGTATACTACACTGAAACTATCTGAGCTGTCCCTACTCTCAAAACGATAATAAATATGTAAACTGCCACTGGTGCTAGGGTAACTGCGGTTTTCTCATTGATAATAGCGCACGCCCAATACAATTGGTTAATTTTATCTCATTGGATGTGTCTTGTTAGGCAATTAGTTAGGTATTCTCAGTTAATTTTTATACTAATCTCATTCCTATTACTTCTAATATATCTTTGGAATGTGTTTTTTTTTTTTTTTTTTACCCAAATCTTTAAATACATTACAAAGAACAGATAAGTGTTTCTAAACCCAATACATTTATATTTTCAGATCTTGATCTTTAACCTCCTTGGCGGTAACCCCGAGTCTGGCTCGGGGTCAGCTTTTTGTGCTGGGAGCGGTAACCCCGAGCCAGACTCGGGCTTGCGTTGCGGGATGCAGGGGGGAAGTTACTTACCTTTTCCCCTGGATCCTGCGATGTCTCCCCGCTGTGTGAGCGAGCCGTCCGCTCGCTCGATTCACACAGTGCCGGGTGCCGCCGATCTCCGTTCCCTGTGACGTTACGACGCACGGGAGCGGAGATCGGCGCCAAATTCAAAAAAGTTTAAAAACACAACACATATACAATACTGTAATCTTACAGATTACAGTACTGTATACAAAAAATACACACCCCCTTTGTCCCTAGTGGTCTGCCCAGTGCCCTGCATGTCATTTTATATAATAAAAAGATTTTTTTTCTGCCTGGAAACTGGAGATTGTCCATAGCAACCAAAAAGTGTCCCTTTATGTCAAAAGTGGTTTTAGACCAGCTAGAAAACACCGATAAAAAAATAAAATCACAATTTATCATCAAACAATAAATTTAATGACAGCGACTATTCTGCAACTGAGCAAATTTCAGTGTTTTTGATTTGATTACATTATTGAATCATTTTTATATATATTTTTATTATATTATAATTTATTATTTTGTGTTTCAAACTTTATCATACCCGGGATGTCTACTAGACTCTGGTTCGGACAGATTTAAGTGAGTTATTCATAAGAATTGCAGGCCTACAATATAAAAACGCCAAATTTCCATGCAAAATAATTGTACCGCTTTCAGCACTAAATTCCAGCCAGAATCATACCGCCAGGGAGGTTAAAGGTGACCATACACTGCAATCAGTTAGATCTTAAAAAAATGTTTGATTTAGTGCAAGAGGCTGTTTGATTCCCTATATTTTTAATTCGTTGTTCAAGTGCATCTTCCTATTACCTCTTTTGCCAAAATATTGTGTTGTACAGAGATTGGTCAATCAGATTGCATAGTGCATGACCATCTTAAGTGCCAAATTTGGAATGTAGATGTGTCATGACCCACTTGTATTTTCCTAACAATATTTCTTGGGCACATGAGAAAACACCTTTTTTCAAGACATGCTAGAGTGATCAGGAATCTTCAAACTACAGCTCTCCAGCTGTTGCGGAACTACACATCCCATGAGGCATTGAAAAACTATGACATTCACAGACATGACTAGGCATGATAGGAATTGTAGTTCCTGAACAACTGGAGGGCCGTAGTTTGAAGACCCCTGTGCTAGACCATTATTATGCCTCCAGAATTGGGAGTGTGGCGTCTACCCAACTTCTCTCTGGTGGTGGATACAAGAACCTACATCTATAGCTATATATTTGGGCAGCACAATGGTGTAGTGGTTAGTAATTTCACCTAGCCAGTGAGGCACGGAATGTAAGACTGCAGGGAATGGAATGCAGGGCCGGGCATGGCAGTGGTGACTAAGGGCTACAAGGGGTTAATGTTATATTCAGGAGAGCTGAACAGGAAGGGGTTTGGCTGTGGAGTTAATTTTGGAAGGAAGGGGAGGGCTGATATAAAGGTGGTGGGTGGAGTCAGGTGGTCACTTGCAGAACTGTAACAGACAGAGGAGGCAGTTTTTTCTCACTGCTCCTCCACTTTTTACAGCATGGCTGAGGTAGAGGAGATGCTGGACTCGCTGAGAAGGGCTGCGGCGGTGAAGGGGGCGGCATGGCTGAGAAGGCAGGTCGGTACACTGACAGAGGAGGAGGGGGGGATCGCAGGACGGTGGGCGGCAGCAACACGTTTTTCGCCAGGGCCTTCTCCTCTGTCACCTCGTGTCACTCGGAGCCATGGCGTTAAACTGGCAGTAACGCACACAAAAATATATGGCGTTAAACTGGCAGTAATGCAAACAAAACTATATGGCGTTAAACTGGAAGTAACGCACACAGAAATAAATGGCGTTAAACTGGCAGTAACACACACAGAAGTAAATGGCATTAAACTGGCAGTAACGCACACAGAACTATATGGCGTTAAACGGGCAGTAACACACAAAAAACTATATGGCGTTAAACTGGCAGTAACGCCCACAAAACTTATATGGCGTTAAACTTTCAGTAACGCACACAGAAGTAAATGGCATTAAACTGGCAGTAACGCACACAGAAATAAATGGCGTTAAACTGGCAGTAATGCACACAGAAGTAAATGGCATTAAACTAGCAGTAACGCACACAGAACTATATTGCGTTAAACTGGCAGTAATACACAAAAAACGATATGGAGTTAAACTGGCAGTAACGCACACAGAAGTAAATGGCATTAAACTGGCAGTAACGCACACAGAAGTAAATTACATTAAACTGGCAGTAATGCAATCAAATAGACGGTGTTCCGCCATCACTACACTGACACTATCTGAACTGTCCCTACTCTAGCTATACACTAATGTAAAGATTACTGACACACTGGGGGTCATTTACGAAAAGGCAAATCCACTTTGCACTACAAGTGCAAACTACAAGTGCAAAGTGCACTTGAAATTGCACTGAAAGTTCACTTGGAAGTGCAGTCGCTGTAAATCTGAGGGGTAGATCTCAAATAAGGGGAAGCTCTGCTGATTTCATCATCCAATCATGTGCAAGCTAAAATGCTGTTTTTTATTTTCCTTGAATGTCCCCCTCAGATCTACAGCGACTGCACTTCCAAGCGCACTTGTAGTGCAAAGTGGATTTGCCTTTCGTAAATAACCCCCAGTGTAAGTATACTACACTGAAACTATCTGAGCTGTCCCTACTCTCAAAACGATAATAATAAATATGTAAACTGCCACTGGTGCTAGGGTAACTGCGGTTTTCTCATTGATAATAGCGCACGCCCAATACAATTGGTTAATTTCATCTCATTGGATGTGTCTTGTTAGGCAATTAGTTAGGTATTCTCAGTTAATTTTTATACTAATCTCATTCCTATTACTTCTAATATATCTTTGGAATGTGTTTTTTTTTTTTTTTTTTTTACCCAAATCTTTAAATACATTACAAAGAACAGATAGGTGTTTCTAAACCCAATACATTTATATTTTCAGATCTTGATCTTTAAAGGTGACCATACACTGCTACATATTTTCAGATCTTGATCTTTAAAGGTGACCATTATTATGCCTCCAGAATTGTGGCGTCTACCCAACTTCTCTCTGGTGGTGGATACAAGAACCTACATCTATAGCTATATATTTGGGCAGCACAATGGTGTAGTGGTTAGCAATTTCACCTAGCCAGTGAGGCACGGAATGTAAGACTGCAGGGAATGGAATGCAGGGCCAGGCATGACAGTGGTGACTAAAGGCTACAAGGGGTTAATGTTATATTCAGGAGAGCTGAACAGGAAGGGGTTTGGCTGTGGAGTTAATTTTGGAAGGAAGGGGAGGGCTGATATAAAGGTGGTGGGTGGAGTTAGGTGGTCACTTGCAGAACTGTAACAGACAGAGGAGGCAGTTTTTTCTCACTGCTCCTCCACTTTTTACAGCATGGCTGAGGTAGAGGAGATGCTGGACTCGCTGAGAAGGGTTGCGGCGGTGAAGGGGGCGGCATGGCTGAGAAGGCAGGTCGGTACACTGACAGAGGAGGAGGGGGGGGGGATCGCAGGACGGTGGGCGGCAGCAACACGTTTTTTTCGCCAGGGCCTTCTCCTCTGTCACCTCGTGTCAATCGGAGCCAGATTGAACACCCCAGCAAAGCGGGCACAGTGGGAGGGAGCAGGCCCCGTGCGGACCGATCGTTTGCAACCGATCGCGGGGGCGGAGCCACCGGCCGGATTGTCGCGGTTTCGTCACCTGGAGCCCGCAGCAGCACCATCGGAAGGGGGTCACCGGCAGGGCCCAGCACGGCAAGAAGGATCGCGGGGGCGGGGCCACCGGCCGAAATGGCGCGGTTTTGCCGCCTGGAACCCGCATCGACAGCAGGAGAGATGCCACAGCAGGACCTAGCACAACAGGCATTTTGGTCGGGGGGCGGCGGAGTGTTGGGCCCAGAAGAGCAAGCAGCAGGAGCAAGGGTCCAGGTCAGACGGCGAGGGGGCAGGGCTTACCGGAGGGGTGGTCGTTGGGTGGGGGGGCAGTCAGCGTTCAAGACTGAGAGCGTCTCCCAGGTCCGGTTTGGAACGCCGGTCTGGGGTTGATGGGACAGCAACGGACAGTCGCGAGACATCGCCATCTGTGAACGCAGCTGCCATGGTTCACTCACCCGGGGGGCTGTCGGAATAACCGGAACAGGAGCGGGAGGATAGGTCGGAGGGCGAGATCTCGGACGAGGAGGAACCACAAGTGCCAGCGAGGGAGAGCAGCAGACCGGCTGTGGGATGACCTCCTGGTCAGCTTGGTGAGTCCACTAACCCATTGTCTATATCTAATGCATTGCAGAATTTGCTGGGGGTTGTAAGGGCGAGCACAGTGGAGTCTGGGGAGCAAGTTGCTGGGGGTAAGACGGCGGACCGGCCGGTGTCGGGGGTTAACCCTGGCACGGCTTGGCCCGCAGCTCAGATGTCAGATTTACTGGAGGGTCTGCTGGTTGGAAAGTTCAGGGGAGGTCAGGGTCAGCATGTACAGGTGGCGCCATGGACAGCAGCGGGGGTTAGTTCGCCCGGGAAGGGACCCGAGGGCTCCGTGGTTGAGGAACCTGCTACGACATCAGAGGCTTCCTTTTCTAAGTAAGTATCCAGATATGGCGGCTGCACGTTTGCTGGCCCTGGGTTTTAGGGAATGTTTCCGGATTCCATGTTCATTGGTGGTGATACCGCCAGTGGCGAGGAATTTGAAATCAGCGTTATTACACCCGGGGGTGGTGAACGAGAAGCTGGGCAAGGAGGTGGCCATGGGGTGCATGGGGGGCCCATTCCCACACAAGCCATAGCCGGATTTGGCTGTCTCACCATTGGGAGTGGTTCCCAAGAAGGAGGCAGGCAAATTCCACTTGTCCCAAGAAGTGCCCCCGCCCCCCCTCACCAGGTGGCCCCGCCCTCCGTTATAAAAGAGGTGTCAGACACAGCGAAGCCTCACACAGCGGGAGCCTCCCATTGCGCGGAGCGGCCCAAGAAGAGACGCCGACGCTGTGGAAGAAGATGCCGGACGAGAAGACCAGAGCAAGAAGAAACGGATCGGAGGAAGAAGAAGATGGAAGAAGATGGAAGAAGATGGAAGAAGAAGATGAAAAAAACCGAAGGATGAAGAAAGGAAGAAGGAAGACCAGAAGAAAGAAGATGAAAGAAGATTTTAATAAAGGAATTGTCAAAGACCGTCTCCTGTCATTTTTAAAATTTTTGTCACTTTTTTGGTGAAATGGTAGGGGTACTATTGTACCCCCTTACCATTTCACACAGGGGGGGCCCGGGATCTGGGGGTCCCCTTGTTAAAGGGGGCTTCCAGATTCCGATAAGCCCCCCGATGTTGAGGGCATGTGGCCTGGTACAGTTCAGGAGGGGGGGGGCGCCCCAAAACCAAAACCAATGGCCAGGGTTGTGGGGACAAGGCCCTTGTCCCCATCAACATGGGGACATGGTGATTTGAGGGGTCACAGACCCCCAAAGCACCCTCCCGATGTTGAGGGCATGTGGCCTGGTACAGTTCAGGAGGGGGGGGCGCTCTCGTCCCCACTCTTTTCCTGAGGCCTGCCAGGTTGCGTGCTCGGATAAGGGTCTGGTATGGATTTTGAGGGGGTACCCCATGCCATTTTTTTTTTTTGGCCAGGGTTCCCCTTAAAATCCATCCCAGACCTGAAGGGTCTGGTATGGATATTTAGGGGGAACCCCACGTAATTTTTTTTTAATTTGAAGCGGGGTTCCCCTTAATATCCATAGCAGACCTGAAGGGCCTGGTAATTGAATTTGGGGGAACCCCCACGCTTTTTTTTTTTTTTTTTTTTTTTTTTATCAATGACTTTCAATGAATGACTGTCCTCTGTGTTACGGGAGCTGGCAATTCATTAGCCGCGAGTGATTTTAAATAGCTTTTTTTCCTGCAAAAATTACACTTTGTGCAGAGACAGTTCCTAAGCACGGGAAACATGCGCCCCTTCACAGGCATACTTTAGACACCCCCCAGGTACGAAATTTAAAGGAATATTACACTTTTATTGTTTCACTTTAAGCATTATGAAAATCACTGCTCCTGAAAAAAACAGATGTGTTCACTTGCCATCTAGTATGTTTAACATTCTTAGAGTTTTATTCAGTATGTATGGACAATTTTTATGACAATAACTTGCATATAGGCTTTTAAAATTAGCACTCGAGATTTCTCCCATAGACTTTTACAGGGTGCTCGCGGCTTTTCGAATTTGCCGCGAACACCCCAAATTGTTCGCTGTTCGCTGAACAGGCGAACAGGCAATGTTCGAGTCGAACATGAGTTTGACTCGAACTCGAAGCTCATCCCTAGTAGGGAGTTCGCGTCTCACTCCTTCCGCATTGGGGCGGCCACGGAGGCTGACAGGTGCGGGTTGGATGAGAAGGCAGTTCGGAGGATTGGGAGATGGGAATCACAGAGATTTTGGTCATACATCAGGCCGCAGTTGCTGTTGGATTAGTAATGTTTAAAAAAAAAAGAATAAATATAGAAGATGTGTGCTAATGGGGAGTGCCGTGCAATGATGTGGTTGTGTTGTACATACGCCAGTTATGTTGTTTATTTTTCATTCCAGATGCAGGTTATCCACGCCTTGTCTGGATCTTAGGGCACTCTTAAGTATGTTGGGGGGCCAGGAGAGGAGATGCTAGACCGAACGGCAGACAGCTGGGTATTTCCAGGAGGGAGGCTTACATAAGATGGCTGGGCTTTCCAGGTTTGACATGGGAAAGAGTTAAGCGGGAGGTCGAGAGGTTTTCTCTCAGGGACAGGCCATCGGACGTTTTGGTTATCCACGCGGGCGGGAATGATCTGGGGCTCCAGGAGGTTAGGTACATACTTGCGGACATAAAGGAGGACTTTATGCAGCTGCGGGCATGTTTCCCAAACACCATATTGGTCTGGTCCGACATCGTGGCCAGAACAGTTTGGAGATGGGCAAGGTCGGTGCATAGGGTGACCACATTTCCAGAATGCCATTCAGGGACACACCAACCGTTTTCCCAAAAAAAGCTGATTTCAAAACCCTCGCCAACGATGGAATCGGTCACTCCTTTCCCTCCTGTGCGACTATCTCTATCATAAAGCGCTAGGAGGAAGTGATGTCACTTTAGCATGGGGGACATATTTCATGGAAGAAAATTTTGACAAGGACCGGGGGTTGGGGGTTCTGGGGCTAATGTAGTCTTGGGGTTGACAGGGAATTCGGGTGTGGGTGATTTGTTGTGCGAATGGCTGGTGTTAGCAATTAAATCATCCCGACACCATGCTTGATATGGTGTCAGGATGATGAATTCACATTATTTCTATGACTACATTGTAATATATAATGAAATTGTTCAACTCACCTTAATGCAGAATCAGTGGGAACCCTGAGCTTGTTACTTGCCACCAGACACAGCTTGCCACCGTCGCCTGCCACCAGATGCAGCGTGTCACTTGCCGCCGTCCGTGGTAGAGATGGAGCCGGCCCGTTGAGAGCACTAGGCACGGAGGAGGAGGAAGTTAACTCCTCCTCCACTTTGAAAGCTGGCAGTCACAGTCGTGATGTCACTGGTTGATAAATGCCAGTCAGCTCTAGCAACCAGTGGCCTAGCCAGCAGTAGAAGAGAAGAGTCTCAGGTGCAGGTGGGGAGGCAGAGCCAGCACCATGGCGATAGCAGGATTTCGCTCCTCTGTCACTTTCATTCCGGGACATTGTATTGTCCTGGAATGAAGGTGCCCGTGACCCGGGACAGACCTGCTATTTGCGGGACTGTCCCGGTCAATCCGGGACACGTGGGCACCCTATCGGTGCAGAGTATTAATAAGACACGGATATGGGTGAACAAGGTGATCGGGAGGTTTGTGGTCAAGAATGGCGGGATCGTCATTAGGCATCGGGAATTGGAGATCAACATTGGTCTCTATTTGAGGCGTGATGGTGTTCACCTCACTGACGTGGGGATTGACCTGTGGACCTTGGGTCTTCAGGAGGGGATACAAAAAGCTCTTAGGCTGTGGGGTGGCCCTCAAGGTTGAGGTAGTCCCCCTTTCAGGCTGTGGCGGTGTTTTTGGTGGTCTTTGACGGTGACAGTGTATCAGAGGTGATCTGAAATGGGTGGGGGGCTCATTGTGTATCTGCCCCTCCTGGGTATTCCTGAACGGTGGAGGGAATACTTGTTTGTTCACTGACGGAAGGTTGTCTCCGAGAGTTCCCAGTTGGAGGCCGGGTAAAATGTTTAAATGGGTACCGCAGTGACCTTGTTGCTTGGCAACAAGTTTGTCACCGTCAGAGATCACCAGATTGGGTTTTACATTTATATCTTGTTATGTTTATGTTATGGTTATATATATATTAATATATTTATATATATTTATATTTTTGGTTGGAGTGTATTTAATTGGTTAATAAATAGGCTGTCGTGGCCATTTTACTCCAAAAAGAAGGTGTGGTCTCGTCTTTTAAAGGGGAAGGTAAAATGGTAGAGTATAATGGTCATGGTGGTATACAGATAAAAGGGGACATTTAGGCTACATTGGTCAAGCTTTAACCCCTTAAATGCCACCCCAAAGTGCACTGCATATGTTTGTGCGGTGGTCACTGCGTGACCTCACTCACTTGAATGGGTTGTGTTAGGGCAGACAGCTGTGCCCATTGAGTGCAAGGGGCAGCAGTTAAGAGCAGTAAAAATGCTGCTCAGCTATATATTTTTACCAACTCCCAGTCACAATTGTAAAGGAGCCCTTAGGAGATGTAAGCTTTTTTTGAGGAGTGATTTTAATTACAATGACAAAAATAGATGAGAAAATCAAGTGCCGGTATGATCTCATTAACAATGTCTTTGTACTTTTTGCCTATGCTTTTTGTGGATATTAGTTAAAGCAGAACTCCAGAAAACCTAACAATTCTGCCTTGTAGTGAGGCCAGTGGCAGCTGGTGCTCAAAATGTTTGGGGGGCGCAAACAAACTGAAAAATTCTGAAAAAAAAAACATCAATTGCAGCCTCACTGTGCCCATCAAACACAGCCACTGTGCCCATTAATTGCAGCCACTGTGCCTATCAAATGCAGCCACTGTGCCCATCAAATGCAGCCACCGTGCACATCAAATGCTGCCACTTTTTCATCAAATGCTGCCACTTTTACATCAAATGCAGCCATTGTGCCCATCAAATGCTGCCACTGTGCCATCAAATTCAGCTACTGTGCCATCAAATTCAGCCACTGTGCCCATCAAATGCTGCAACTGTGACCATCAAATGCTGCCACTGTGCCCATTGAATGGTGCCACTGTGCCATCAAATTCCACCACTGTGACCCCCCCCCCCCCGCCTGCTCGCCGTATGCCCAGGACATTCCCTGTCTCAGTGGGGCAGAGGGTGACCGCGGCCAGCGCCACCCTCTGCGTCTCCATGCATCTCCTCCCGTCCTCTCCTCCTGATATGCGTCCAATCACAGCGCCTGTTGTTTCAGCCAATCAGGTGACGGATAACAGACCCGAGCACCTGATTGGGGAGAGGCGGTTCAGTGTTAGGAAAACAAATATTAATTCTCTTTTCTAATACACCTGGGTGGACCTGGTCACCTTTTTTGATGCCTATTAGAGCCTATGGCTCTAATCGGGTGCTTCAAAAACACCCCCGCCACTGTAATTCAGGTGCCCGAAGGGGCTGGGCACCTGAATAGGGGGTGGCAGTGACGGCCATGAATATATTCATGGATATTTTCATCCATTGGTCATAGAGGGGGTGGCTGGAGAGAGGGGAAAGCCTATTTAATAAGATACTGTGATCAGCAATGATTGTGCAGAAATGATAGTAATGCATATAACAGATCAATACATGAGAAATGCTGATTGCACATAGCACACAACTTCATTCTGTGATATTAATAAGCTGTGTTCTCAAAGCCATGACTTTTTTAAGAAGGGAAGAGGTTAAGTACTATCAGTGCTGAAGATTCCAGGAGCCTAGGGCTGTGGCTTGTTGTTACGCAGGTAAACATGTTGTATCCTGTGTGCATTCCTGGGTTAGGAGCAAGCCTCAGCAACACTGGAAAAAATTCCACCGTCATTACATCCCCAGGAGGTTCTTTATGGTCACATAGCAAACACTGAGGTGCTAGCTGAGATAGAAGCCTTCGTCTGATTTCCTCAGAGACTTCCTGCAGTAGCGCAGTGAATATTATGAGTTTCAGGTTGAGAAAGTCAGCTTTTCATATACTAGAGTTGTCTGCACAGCACTATACTGCTGTATATTTAATAATAAATGGAATACAGCATTCAACAATGCTTGTAGGACTCCTACTGCAACATTAAAATGTATCCTTTACAATTCTAAAATAGAAAAAGGCATACCTCGCATTACAGACTCTACTGCCTGCTAAAAAGAGAGAATAATATTAAAAAAAATAGTGCTCAGAAATGAGTGCATGAAATCTTGACATGTTATCCGTCATTGATTGTCTTTACTACTTATGCTTCTTCTATATTAAATCTGAACTCCAGCCTTACATTTAATCTTGTGCAGTTTTAAGCCCTGTTCACACCAGAATGTGGGTCAGGAAACCCACATTTCAAACGCACTGCAGTTGCGATCTGTAGCAGGTGTCAATATTACGTTAGGAGTTTGGTGCGGTGCAGTGCGATTTGAACCCATTCTAAATGAAAGGAGTTGTAAAGTCAGAAGGTTTCTTAATCCTAATGCATTCTATGCATTAAGATAAAAAAGCCTTCTGTGTGCAGCAGCCCCCCCCCCCTCAATATTTACCTAAGCCCCATCTCTGTCCAGCAATGTCCACGAGTGTCTCGGCCATCCGAGACTCTCCCTTCTGATTGGATGAAACAAAGCAGTGGTGCCATTGGCTCCTGCTGCTGTCAATCAAAGTCAGTCAGTCAATCAAGAGAGAGAGGGGGCTGGGCCAGGCTGCAGCTCTGTGTCTGAATAGATATAGGGAGCTGTGACTTGGCTTGGGTGCCCCCATAGCAAGCTGCTCAACAGGAGGGAGGGGCCAGGATTACAAAAAAGGGACCCAAGAAGAGGAGGCTGCTCTGTGTAAATCCACTGCAACAGAGCAGGTAAGTATAACATGTTTGTTATTTTTATTGAAAAAAAAAAAAACAAGACTTTACAATCATTTGAATGTGTTCAACTCGCACTGCACTGAACTGCATGTGAATCGCTCAGGAATTCCCTTACAGGCTACTTTCCTGTAATGAAATTGGTCATTCTGATTTTGCTGCACACTGAGCTTTTTAATGTACGTTAGAAGCCCCCGCAGGTCAGGGCCTGGCCCCTTTTAGTCATTGTATTTGATTTTGTTAACAACTTGTGGGCTTTGCCTAGTGTGGTCTGCATGCTAATACAGTCTTCCTAGGGACTCCTCTAGACTGACCTCCACTCATCAAGGCATTTTGTTATTTGCATATCTTGTTTTAAAAGCCAGCCCATTGCTTGTGTCAGGGACAAGGGCCCTTGAGAGCAGTACTGAGTCAGGGGGCTCTGATGTTTTCAGATATATGTATAGCACCCTGCTATGATCTGCCATGATCTGCCTGGATTGCATAGAGAAATACAAAGAACCAGTGATGACATCACTGGGTTTAAAATAATGTATGCAATGGAAACAGGGTTTTGTTTTTTTTGTAATCATTAACATGTTGATGAGAGCAAAAAGGAGCCCAAAATGTAAGCAGATTAAAAAGGTTGTAATCCTAAAAAAAAAGAGGGATCCTGTTCTTTTATAGCAGGTTAAACAGAACAGTGCTTCTGCTGTCTAATCTGTCCCTCTTGGTGATGTAAAAAACTTGGTTGATCCTGCCTGTTCTTGTGTTCCCCTTAGTGTGCTGATCACGGTAATCATGGCGGCTGATCCATGATTACCGTGGTCAGGTCACGTGCCTCTGTCTTCCCGCTGCTCGCCTTTCTCCCCCTCTTCCTCCCTGACTATCAGCTCTTGTGTGTGTGAGCCATCTCTTCCACCCCTCCCCTCCTGCCTCTATTATTAAGTTAAATAACATTTACTGCCAGCCCTTCTAATTTACTAAGCCATCCTACACTGTGTACATGTTTGTATAAAATTGTGTCTGTAAATATTTCAGATCATTTCTGACTGGTCACCTGCCTCCAGCCATTCTCCTCCTGATCTAAGGGCTACTGTGGGAGGGGCTGAGCAGAGAGCACAGTGGTCACGTGACCTCCCAGCTGAGGTTAGTGGGGGATCTCAGCTCCTCCCTGTAGTTCTTATATTGGGGAATGAGAGTGGCTGGAGGTAATATGATCGGCTAGAAATTATCTGAAATAAGGTACAATTTTATACAAACATGTACACAGTATAGGATGGCTTAGTAAAACAGAGAGACTGGCAGTAATATTTATTTCACTTTAAAATCACTTTAAGCTTAAGCTTTAGGCCACATTCATACCACTTTACTGCATTGTGGTGCATTATTGCCCATGTGTTAACCTGCTGTAATTTGCACATTAACATGGATTGCAATAACTTCATTTTGAATGGTTTTCCCTCACGTGTGCGACACCTAAATGGTTCGAATGTGTGTGTTGTGATGCTCTAAAAATAATTGTATGTTGCAGAGTCCTGCCTTAGTAGATTGAGGCACCATTCAAAATAAATAGCACTTCAATGCAACACACTGCACAGTAAGGGGGCTTTAAGACTGAAGCAGACTGAAACAGGAGCAGAGGTATCTGACAACCAATAAGCTTATATCTTTAATTTTCAAAGCCTAATCAAGCAAGCTGAAGATAGAAGCAGATCGGTTGCCATACTCAACTGCTCCAAATTCTCTCTGCTTCAGTTTAAAAAAATTCCCCCTAGTGTATCATTTTACTGAACATTACTGCAACACACAGGTCTGGAAGAAATTAAGCTGTGTTTGTTTTTATATGTCTGTAGTAGGGATTTGAATAGCATTTTAACACACACCAATGCTTGAAGTGGAACTAAACTCCAATATACTCAGCTCCATTTTCCAGCGATGTGGCAATTACATCATTTTCTGAGCGCTGTCATCTTCTTCCCAGCTGCCGGGTTATTGGCCTCTTGACTGGTCGGTAGGGAATGACCATATCACATGCATGTACATGTGCATGGGTGTTGCCATTCCAACACAGCTGGAGTATGCCAGGCATACAGGCTGAGTTGCTCATGGGCAGCTTGGTGTACATTGAGAAAACTGCAAGAAAGGAGGTAATGTTTGCTTTACTACTTAATCATTCACTAACCCTGTGTAACCATTTGCACATCAGATTTCAATGATGTATGACATCAAACAGCGAAGAAAGTATAAGAAACACCAAAGATTGGAACTTCAAAAACTCAAAAATTCAGCGTCAGTGGCAATTGCCATATTTCTGTCGGATTTCCTTTAAACCACAGAGGAAGCATTCTACAACGTGAGAGCTTAATATTAGACGTATCAGTATAATTTCAGTAATCTGCCAGTGCACTTGGCTGAAACTTGCACTTTGATTCACCAGTTGCTAAATGTGGTACACAGACTAACTTGGTGCCAGCAAGAAACACTCAAAGGCAAAAAATGTATGTAGGTGAGGCAAGGAGGGAGAGTTCCCAGTACATCACTTAAAGTATCATTGGCCAGTACACAGACAAAAATCTAGTATAGGCTTGTACATGCCTCAAGACACAGTACACATTTGTAAACCTATATTATATCCTGTAATATGGTACAGGTACAGGCTCTGCATTAGAGCTGGGTTACTATAAGCAGAAAAAATGTCATGACATAGTATTAGGCAATAACATTGCACACTTCTCAATTTTTGAACTTGAGAAATAGGGGTGCCTTGAAATGGAGAGGGCATGGAACAAAAATGGGGATGTCTACTGTACATTGCACAGAGTATTAGGCTTGGCTAGGAGTATAGTTAAATAAACTCTGAACCTTCATATCGTATGGACTGTCCATATTCTGCAGTTTTTGCACCCAGAAAATACTTCATAAATACAGTACTGTGAGTGACAGCCTCACTTACATAAATCTAAACGATAAATAAAAAATATTTAAACAAAGTCAACTATAATAAAACACTGTCATAAAGCAGTAAACTATAAAGCCAACTGTACACAGAGATCTAACATTAAGGGGTTAATTTACAAAGAATTCACAAAATCCAGTTAAAGTGCATGCACATTCATTCTTTGTGAATGGGGCAACAAGGTATGTTATTTGGGTATATCTTGTACAGAAAATACTGCATTGGGCCACTAGATGGAGCTATGTATTGTATGTATAGGCATTTTCTATAACACTTAGCACCATCTAGTGGCCAAATGCTGTATTTTCTATTTAGAATCAATGATTTACAATTGAAACATACAGGGTATAGCCTACTAACATTGATTTGTTGCCACACTCACACAGAACAAATTCACTTTCACTGGGCTTTGTGAAATCTTTGTAAATAAACCCCTATATCTAAGCCTACTTTAAAGAAGAAGAAGAAAAAGAACTGCCCTGAAAGTTCAGGGTTCAGGCCTACAGTATGTTATGTACTGCACAGCAGTGTACAAAGTGCAGCAGTAAGGAGTATGTATCAGTAGGCTCCCTATTTTTCTAGTCAGAGAAAGGAAACATTTTCCTAGTGTCAGTTATGGGGGAAAAGGCTTGTGGTTAGTGGTGGGGATGCCCTGGAGTCAGTGGTCCCTGGGAGGAATAAAACTCCTGAGTAGGGTGAGCCGAACACCCCCTGGTTCGGTTTGCACCAGAACTTGTCCTCAAGTCATGTGTATTGGCAGCTGGAGGCCTGGAAGTCTATGTTGGTGGTAGATACAGCTGGTCGGTTAAATACAAGTCCCCTTCTAAGACCCTAGACTTTAATGAGGTTAGTTACTATACTAATATTGTGGTCATTGATATTCAGATATAGAAAAAAATTTAATAAAAGATGCATTTTTGATAGTAAAGTTGCATTTCATTGTTTAATAAATGTCTGCTATGGCCTTTTCAACTCCAAAAGAAAGACTGTAGCCTTCTGTTGATTGTGGATCACAAGTAGATGGTTGGGGTTTTAAAAGGTTAAGGCAGCCGTAATATCTACAATACCTCAGCCTTGTTTTGAAATCCTGTGATACTCTGGCAGACTGCTTGGGGGGGTAGGGTTGCCACCTGTCCAAGATTCACCCGGACAGTCCAGGTTTTGAATTATGTGTCTGGGTTTCAGTCCACCTGAAACCCGGACACATTCAGACCAGACTGTGGCTCCCTCTATGCATACTTGGAGAGAATCAGTCTATTGCAGAGGGATGAGGATTTCTGGAAGTGACCATTATATTGTACAAACTCCTCCCTTTTCCCCTAACAACATAGGCCGCTCACTGCAAAGGCTTCCACCCTCCCCACCCCCTTCAATGTGCACGTCTCTGCACACTGTCATTCACATACCAGTTTACCGGCTGGCGCAGACCCCGTCCCACTCTCATTATTTTTTCAACTGTATGCATGCCTGGGATTGTCACAGGTCTTTTACATTAGTATAGTGTATACTACAAAGATAAAATACCATGCGCTGCTAAAGTGTTCAGGTTTGGCTTGAAGAAAATGTGGCAACCCTATTGGGGGGTATGAGAGTAAATGTAGCTATGAGTATAGTGTCACTAATCAGTTCTAATTCTCAGAGGGCTTGTCACTGAAATAATAGTTTTAGGTTGTAGGAAAATTACAGTTAATGTAGGAAAATACAATTAACTAGAAATGCAGTCTTGGTCACATAAAGGAAGTTTTGTGCCACTAATTTAATTATCAAAAAGTAAATAAATTATATTAAATACAGGAGTATTAAGAAATGTTTAAAAATGTCTACAGTGGAAGGACACATTGGTATAAAAGTTTATTCTAGTTTAGCTGAGGACAAGATATCCTAGTAATTTAATGTTGGATTATGCTGCAGCAGCAGATAGATCCCTTGTTTGCAATGAATGAGTTTTCATAAAATATGGGATAGTCTTTCTACTGCAGGATTATACGCCTTGGCTGACAGGTGCTGTGTGCACTGAATTAATAAAACACTGAGGGACAGCATGAGTCTCAACAGCCTGAATGTGATACAGAATCATCACTTGGCTTTAAAGGAAACCTGTACTTAGGTTAACATGTATATGCTATTATTCAAAATGCTAGTTGCCTGGCTAATGCAGTAGAGTTCTAACTTTCTGGGTCACAGTTTTGCAATAAGCACACAGCAAGTGAAGTAAGGGTAATGTGAAAACTGCAGATCTGCATGCTTTTCCTGATGTGAATTAATCAGAAAATATTGAAATAAAAGGATCAGCATTGTAGCTGGGAAATTTTCATTTTCATTGGCAATGCAGCCTGTCTTACACAGCAAAAAATATTATTTAATTGTATCATGGAAGGTCCCCACATATACATATGTTATCTAAATGCCAAATATGCCTACGGCAGATGTCTAGAAGAGCATAGATTAAAAAAATGTCACTACACACAAGAACAATGATATTATAATACTATGTTGTATGCAAAATTCTATTAAATAACATGTCTGGGGGCTTCCTTGTGAAGTGGCGAATCTGTATGATGTATACAACCTACTGCAGCAAAACTGGTGTTTACAAAGAAAAAAGTGTGTTTAACTACTTTCAGCTCAGGGCTTGGCTGGACTTTCTCTAATTCAGGAAGGACATACTCATACATTCTCCAAGAACTGCCCCTGTACGCTCTCCCTGGGGCACACAGCAGCAAGATCTGCAACCCACTGTGTCCAACGGACACAGCTGATTATTGATCACTGCATCAGGCTGCTGTGAGCAGCCCTGGTACCATGTGATAGCTGTAACCAATCAGTTTACGTGCCTCTATCATTCGCAGCCCTGCTCTCCTGTGTCTGTGTCCTCCTCCCCCCTCCCCTCCCTGCCAGTCAGCTGGTACCAGGGCCACCCCCCCTTCCTGCTGCTGTAATATCTGTGTAAAATCACCCAATCCCTAGCTTTCATAATACTAAATGTCCTGTATATGTGCTTTATTTAAAAAAAAAACTGTTGTATACTCTATTTAATATATATATATATATATATATATATATATATATATATATATATATATATATATATATATATATATATATATATATGTATATATATACACATATATTACACTGCCTGTACTGTATATATACAGTGTGACAGACCTAGCTGGGACACAGGCTTTTTGAGAGGACTGAATGTGAGCCTCTTGCTGACTGATTATGGGCCCTGGATTTTAAGGGGCACAGGCTGAATGAGATCCCCACTATAATCTGTGCTAGTCAGATTCAATGCTGTATATATGTATATATAATGTGTGTTGTCTCATGCTGTTGGGAAACACACTGTCAGATGCTAGTGTCATGAACTCAAGATGTTAATTGAGAGAGCTGATCACATTGTCCTCTGTACAATGTGGTAGACAGGCCGACTCCTAGTGGAGGTCCTGCTATTGTGAAGCTCGGTGACAACACGTCTGACCTGTAGTGAAATCCTGATGGGCACAGAGTCACTTCGGCTGCTTAAAGGGATTAGTTAATTAGCTCATGTTAATTTGTTACAGGTGTATTGTTAGAGTAATATGAGCAGGAGGGGGGGGATCTCCTCTTCTACTGCATTATAAATACTTGTCATTTTGGTTCTAATAAAACAGTCCATGTTAGCACTAAGCAAGTCTCGTCTCGTTTTGTGCTTGGGAGCGGTTGGAATATCTGAGATCTATATTCAGACTGGGAGGAAGTGGTATATGACGAAAGCACTCAAGAGGAGTGTAGGGACGTTTCGTCACAGTTGTCTTGTGACCGGTCGGCTCTCTCCTCCTCTGTTTTCCTCCTCCCGACTGATGTCAGCGTCAGGATCTTGCCCCTCCCACCTGACACCACTCCCTTGGATGTCAGGATCTTGCCCCTCCCACTCTTAAGCCCCATACACACGGTCGGATTTTCCGATGGATTCTGTCCTATCAGACAATGTTGTCGGAAATTCTGACCGTGTGTAGGCACCATCGGACAGTTTCCATCGGATTGTCCGACGGACAAAGTCCTATCTCCTGCTGGATAGATTTTTTGACAACAAAGTCCGATCACACCAAATCCGATCGTGTGTAGCGAATTCCGACGGACAAAGTGCTACGCATGCTCAGATCACATTACAAGACCAAAGCTATTGGCTACTAGCCTCTACGTAGTCCCGTCGTAGGCAACAAACGTCACCACGTTCAGAATGATCGGATTTTCCGACAACTTTGTCCGACCGTGTGTACGCAAAACCAACATCGGACAAAGTACGACGGACATGATCCGACGGACCTGGTCCTCGGATAATCAGCGCGTGTGTATGGGGCTTAACTGTCAGATCAGGAGAGAGGAGATCTGGCCGGTCACGTGAGCACTGATCTGCGCTATTAAATAAGTATAGAACAGCTTTTTTTTTTAAATAAAGCACATATACAGGTTATTTAGTATTATTAAAGCCAGGGGATTGTGTGATTTTTACTAAGTGGGTTTACAACCACTTTAAGAAGTTTTGCCTGCAATATCAAAGTTGACCACAAGATGGAGCCAGTGGTAAATTTATTGTTTTTGCAGAAACTGTTCACCTTTAACAAAAGTTTCCATCATTCTTCAGTCTAAGGCCCCTTTCACACTTGTGCTACTCCAGTCGAGCATTTTTCCAGCAATTTTGACAAGACTGTGGATCCAACTTTGCCCCACAACTTGAAGTACAACTTCAATGAGCAGGGACGCGACTTTGATTACCAAATAATTAGGGGGAACTCCACGCTAATTTATTTTTTTTTTTAAACGGCATGGGTTCCCCCTTCAGCATAATGGGCCCTTCGGTCTGGTATGGATTTTAAGGGGAACCCCCACACCGAAAAAAACATCATGGAGCCCCCAAAATCTATACCAGACCCTTATCCGGGCACCAGCCTGGCTGGTCAAGAAAGGGTGTGGGGACGAGCGAGCGCCCCCTCCTGAGCTGTACCAGGCTGCATGCCCTCAACATGGGGGAGGGTGCTTTGAGGCAGGGGGTCCTGCGCCCCCCCCCACCCCAAAGCACCTTGCCCCCATGTTGCTGAGGACAAGGCCCCCTTACTGACAACCCTGGTCGTTGGTTGTCGGGGTCTGCGGGCGGGGGGCTTATCTGAATCTGAAAGCCCCATTTAATAAAGGGGCCCCCAGATCCTGGCCCCCCACCCTATGTGAATGAGTATGGGGTACATTGTACCCCTACCCATTTACCTGGGGAAAAAAGTGTCAATAAAAAAAACACACTAGACAGGTTTTTAAAGTAATTTATTAGGCAGCTCCGGGGGTCTTCTTCCGGTCTTCTTCTGACTTCGGGGGTCTCTTTTGACTTCTCTGCTCTCTTCTCCCTCTGGGTGAAATTACCCAGTGACCACGCCCCATGCCTATATAAATCGTTGTGCACTGCGCACACAGCATTACAGCGGGAGAGAGCACCGTGTCAACATCGCAAGAAGAGAAGAGGGAAGAAGACGACAACAGAAAAGACTGGGCCAACGCTAGTAGAAAAGCTGGAAGAAGATAACGGAGGAGCCCGGAAGAAGGCATCGGAGAGCGGGAGAAGAATCGGAGAGAGGGAGAAGACTCCAAGTTTTTTTTTTTTTTTAACTTTTTTCCCCCAGGTGAATGGGGAGGTGGGCTGGTATCTGGGGCCCCCTTATTAAAGGGGGCTCCCAGATTCTGATAAGCCCCCCGCCCGCAGACCCCCGACTACTAATGGCCAGGGTTGTTAGGAAGGGGCCCTTGTCCTCATCAACATGGGGGGTGGGTGCTTTGGGGTGGGGGGCACAGGGCTCCCTGCCTCAAAGCACCCACCCCCCCATGTTGAGGGCATGCAGCCTGGTATGGCACAGGAGGGGGGTCCTCCTTGCTCTCTTGTCTCTACCCCCTTTTTTGCTAACCGGCCAGGCTGGTGCTCGTATAAGGGTATGGTATGGATTTGGGGGGGGGGCACGGCATTTTTTTGGCGTGGGGGTTCCCCTTAAAATCCATACCAGACCAAAGGGCCCGTTATGCTCATGAAGGGGAAAACCATGCAGTTTAAAAAAAATTGGCGTGGAGTTCCCCCTAACTATTTGGTAATCAAAGTCGCTTCCCTGCTCATTGAAGTTGTACTTCAAGTCGTGGGGCAAAGTCGGATCCACAGTCGTATGACTGTCTTGTCAAAATCACAGCCGTGAAATTGCGTCAAAATCGTGCGACTTTGGAGTAGCACAAGTGTGAAAGGGGCCTTAGAGACTGAAAGAAGAAATTAGCTATCAGAGCACATATTGGACTAAAACCTGCATCCACTTTCACCCCCTAAACGCAGCATTGCTGGTGAGAATTACTTATTGCCATATACAGCCTAGCTTATTAATTGCATATTCTTATATTTTATATACTGATTATATGTACTGTATCTGTATTTGTTGTTTCTCAATAGTTTCACCCCACCCTGTTTTGTTAATAAGCTTCAAAACAACACTCAGTCTGGCTTATTGCAGAATAGGAGGGTTTAGCTGCATGTCGTCCTACACACAGGGAAATGTGTAGCAGGTACAGAACAGTGAAACAGCGGCTGCTAAATCAGGGACTGCCAGAAATACAGCAGCTACCTAGCGGGTTACACAGATCCCTGCTATACTGTCAACGCAGCCATTTGCACACAGCAACAGAGCGTGTGATAGTGGTGGACTGAGAAAAGTGACAATCAGTTCTTATAGATACACTGTACAATGAAGTGCATCATCCTTCAAAAAAACAGATCAATAACGAAAGTATAGTGTATGTGGACCTTGTTCTGGTCCTGGGCTACTTTTTTTAAAGCCAAATTTTGGAAGTGACTAAGGGCTTGACCTTTATTAAGCTTAATAAGTTTTATCACTGCAAAATGCAATTACACATGTACTCTGTCAAAGACTGTCACCTTTTTACTCTTACGTTAGAGAATATTTCCATAGTACTAGATAAACTGTCAGAATACTGGAAGCACTGAAATGCAGCAAATGTTACCCCTTTACAAGTACAGATTACACACAATTTTAGCATCAGTGTAGTGTGAGTGTAGAGAGTTAGTGTAGTGTCAGTGTAGTGTTAATATAGTGTAATGATAGTTGAGTATAGTGTAGTCTTAGGGTAGTGTAAAGCCCCATACACACGGTCGGACTTTTTCATCAATTTGGTCCGATCGGACAAGGTTGTTGAAAAATCAGACCGTGTGTATGCACCATCGGACAGTGTTCGTCGGTTTGTCCGTCGGACAAAGTCTTATCTCCTGCTGGAAAGATTTCCCGTCAACCCGGTCCGATCACACCAAATCCGAGCGTGTGTACGCTTGTCCGACGGACAAAGTGCTACGCATGCTCAGAAGAAATTCTGTGACGGAAGCGCTCGGTCAGGTAAAACTACCTTTCCTAATCGACACAGCACATTCGTCACGCTGCAATGTTAAAATGTCTTTAATGCAGCGCATTCTCTTTTTCTTTACAATGCAACAAGAATGACATCTTTTAGCTGCTCCTATTCACCCGCACTTCTCACAAACTTACTTCTTTATTACTTTGCAGCATTTATACACTACATGTTTATTTTTACTCTGAACGGAAAAGAATCTTTGTTATTTTTTTACCATGATTTGTCTTTTTTTTATTTTTTTTGGGGAATACATATTTGAATGTTTTTTTTTTTTTTTTTTGGAGGGGGGTTGTGTGTCTCAAATTACCAAAAACACATTATTTACATTTGTATTTCTTGCTTAAATTTACTAGGAGGTTGTTTGTTGTTGTTGCCCCTTGTTAATTCTACTTTAGGATTAGTGAAATGTACCAGCCTACTCAAAGAAAAACTGTCATTGTAGCAAAGTAAAACACAATAGTCAATGATTATTTCAAATCAAAAAAACCTTTATTTAGGTCACACCAACAAACCAAAGAGGAACGCAGCCATGGTGAAACTTGGGGAATTTGCAAAGTCTTGGCCCCCCACGGCAACCATCATTGTCCAAGCGTAGAAAATTGGGGGCCTGAGGAGTACGTATATTAAGGGGAGTGCAATCTGGTCGTGAAGTCCAAAGTATCCGGAACTGCAGCAGATGCCATCTAGGTCCCCAGGCTCTGGTACTACAAGAGGCTCCATCTTCTCTCACACCAGACTGATTGCAGGTCGTCACTCTCAGGTCTTCCTTCCACGCTTCCTTCCACGCTGTGGCTGTCGTGCTGGTGGGGTGGCAGAAGGAGGAGGAGGAGGAGGAGGAGGCGGAGCATGGTAACTATGGCAAACATGTGTGACTGGGGTCATCTCCCCAGCCTACCCTTATTTAGGACATGGAGGATGAGCCCCTCACACATGTTGCGTTGCCCCACCTCCATACCCATCATTTTTGTGACAACCACCGAGCCAAAGGTCTCCTCGTCGGCGGGTGTGGCATGTAGGGAGTCTGAAGCCTCTCTGATCATCCGGAGCGCTGACTGTGCCGCATAACCCCCCCTTCTCGCCCTTTTGTACGGAGGGCGGAGGGGAGGGGTTTGGGTGTCAGTCAGGCTCCGAGGCCTAGCCCCCTCTTGGCTGCCACTACCAGCTGGTGGCTGCCACTAACCCCTGCCTCCTCCTGACTGCCACCTTCCACAGCCACCTCCTGGCTGAGGTCTTCCTGTGTAGGAAAAAGGGACATAGTTTCAGTTATTTGTTCATCAAACACACACAATTCTCATCTAGTGACTGGTGCAAAATGTTTACAAATAGAAAACCATACAATTCTCAGCCCAGCAGTTTAGATTCTGGCCCCAAATGTCTCCCACACCACTGTCTGTTGATATGTCAAACACGTTAGGAACTAAGCA
Source organism: Lithobates sylvaticus (assembly GCA_028564925.1). Lineage (NCBI taxonomy): Eukaryota > Metazoa > Chordata > Amphibia > Anura > Ranidae > Lithobates > Lithobates sylvaticus. The sequence continues at coordinate 244,986,236 of CM053027.1, forward strand.
ATTGGCGATCCTGAATTAAGTGAACATCATTCATTATTCCCATAAATGGTAACAAAACTACTATACCTGGAACAAGCTGGGCTCCTCCACCTCTTCCAGACTGGAAGGCCCAGGTTGCTCCTCGGAAGCCTCATCAGGGGTGGGCTGTGCGCAAGGAAGCGTGGAAGGAGGAGTTGAGGTTGGCTCCGTGACATCAGCCTGGTCCTTCAGAAAATGGAGACTCTGATAGTACCAGAGCTTGGGGACATAGACCTCATCTGCTGAAGTTGCAGTTTCCTCAGACTTCACGACCTTCTTCCTCTCCCTGATATACGCACTCCTCAGGCTGCCAATTTTCTTTCTAATATCATCAACAGTTGCCGTGGGGAACCTTGGCTTGACAAATTCCACAAGTTCCTCCAGGGCTGCGTGCCTCTTTGGTTTGTTGGTGTAATGTGGGTGTATACCCTGCCACAATATGGGAAAATCCCTGTATTTGGCAATGAAGAGGGGGAGAAAACTCATGTCGTTGAATCCCTTCATATCAATCTCTGCAAGACACAACAACACACCAAACCCTATAAATTATGTCAGGCTAAACTCTCCTAATCTTCTCCATAAAGAAGCCTCAAGTTCAAATCAGTCTAGGCTAGTTATGTACCAACGTTAAATTGTACCTTCGTTTGTAGCGATCGTCTCGTGTGAGTTTTCTCTCCCCTCGTCTCCCAGATCGTGGCTACGACACAGGCGTGTGACGTTTTATATACACTGCGCATGCTTCAAACTCCGCCCGCCCCTGACGATCTTTCTCGTCTATTCCCCACCCCTTCTCTTTACGGCGTAGTGGGGAGAGCACATGGCGGGGACACAGCAGGTGCGCCACAAATATCCCACCAACGAGGAGGAGGACGAGGAAAGTCCGGAGGCAGAAACGTCCGATCCCGGAACCTGAAATTCAAGGCCTCCAATATGTCATTTGGAGAAATGTTGGAGATGGTGGACATATTAAAGAGGAGCGACTATGATGGGAAGTATGGGCCTTACCTCAACCCCAATGTCCGCAAGGCCAAGATCATGTCTAAAGTTGTGAGAAGGCTGTACAATAATTTTGGGGTACAACGATCCAAGGAGCAACTCAGGAAACGCTGGTCAGACCTGAAACTGAGGGAGGCCGATCAGTACAGAAAGATCAAGAGAATTCTTCAAAAAAGTAAGTAGTTGTGTTTTGTGTTTGATTTCTTGCTTGCATACTGCTCCATTGTGTTTTGATTTTTACCAAGTTGTACATTCCAAAATGGCCACTTTCAGGTTCGTCTGTGCATTCGATCGTACTCAGCCTCGATCTTTCTGCCACTGTCATGGTCGTGTGTGTGTGCATTCGATCGTACGCAACCTCGATCGTTCGGCCACTTATAATACGATGTTTGGTGTTTTTTTGGGTAAAGGAAGTTTGTTCTCACTAGAAATGTCATCAAGAATGTAAAGCCAATTTATTCAATGTAAAGGAGAGGTCACTCAGTAGCTGTTTACCCATCTGGACTCTAGAGCACTAGTGCTGGGACACCCAAACCCCCTTTTTATTATGCTTTTCCACACATGTGCTCCAGTGGATACTAGAGGGGGGTCTCCATCACACAAACTTCTACCAAAAAGCTAGTCAGTTTAGCACCTTTACAAAGTGACTTCATTCATGTAGTTGACATTTGTAACTGGCCAAACTAAAATAGTGTCCGTCACTTTCAAGCAATGTTTGTCATTTCCTATTTCTGCCCTCAATAGCTTGTGTTGCTAAATCTTCCTTTTGGACATTCTCATAGGGGAGCGAAAACTTGGGCCGTCTGAGGAAACCCCCAAACCAACACCTACCAAAAAAGGGGAAAGAGCAGAAGCAGGAGGAGGAGGAGGAGGAGGAAGGAGAGATCATCGAACTTGGAGAAATTGTCACCACAACAGGTGAGTGTGGGAGAACACAGCTACTGGTAAGCTAATCCATGTATGGCTGCCTCATTTCCAACACCCCATTTTTGTTTGTTTGTGGTTTTTAGGTGACGTGGATGTTGTGGAAGAAAAATCGCACTTTACCACAGAGAGTGCCCACGTACTCATCGGAGAGATAATGGTCTGCAATAGAGATCTAGATTACATAAAGCAAAACATCAATGATGTTCAACAAAAATTGAAGAACATCATTGATATTTTAGGAAAAATATGAAAACGCACCAAGTAATTAACACACATTTGTGCCAGCTTCAGAACACATTTGCAACTTAAAAACTGTCTGAAATTTGGAACATGCACACATTGTGTCCACATGTGCTAGCTCCCACCATGGTGGATGAATGGAAACGTTTTTTTGGGGGTGAAAACACTTTACGAACTACGAAAGTGGTTGTGGTGACGGGGTTGCACCCCCAAAAAACGTCCATTCATCCCCATGATGGAAAATGGCACTTTTGAAGCTTCTAGGCATGTGTTTTACCATCTAATGACCATTTTCAGTCCCAAATTGTGTGCATGTTCCAAATTTCCCACTTTTCGGGGGTGACCCCCCCATGTGATGAAGGCAAGATCAAACACACTTTGAACATATAGTCATGTCTGATCTTGTCTTCACTTTACAAAGTTGAACTTTCCAAGTTCCTAGGTTCTGTTTTGCTCCATGCCTGGTTTTTACCAATTGCGGAATGTTTGTAAACAATGTTGTAAATAACCAAGATGTTGTCAGTTTTGGCGTGAAGATTGTAAACGCACTTGGGAATGTTTTCCTAGTAAACTTTTATTTTTCTAAATGTGTGGCTTCCTTATTTAAAAAACACAATGCATTATGTATGTAAAATGAAAAGGATATGGGGGGCAATGGGTGTTATTTACTAAAGGCAAATCCACTTTGCACTCCAATTTTCTTTCCCGGGGAACTTTTTCAATGCACTTGTAGAGCATAGCGGATTTGACTTATGTAAATGACACCCACAGTGCTTTGTACGAAAACACGGAGCACAGCATTTTGGAGAATACACACATGTCAGACCTGGTGATGAAAAGGAGTATTTTGGGTGTCAGTTATGCAGTACAAACCTTCTCTAGACCAAAGATTAGGTAGCAAACACACAACATGAGAATAATCTTTTTGGGAAGAAGAGGCTGTTACCTCCTTTTGCCCAGAAAGTGCATTCCCACTGTCGAAGGCAAAGGGAAAAAATGTCAAAGTAAAATAAGCTAAAAAGAAGACTGAAATGACATGAAATCATAGGTTGGTTAAAATATCAGATTTATTAAAAAATGCCTCTCACACATCGTCAGGCAGAGCAATGGCCCCCCTACCCACAAAGTACTGCATATATTGGTCCCGGACCACACGGGCATTTAGAGGGGGCAAGCCTGGACGTGCCACTCGAAGGGCTGTGAGTTCGGCATTTGGAGGGCCCTCCACATCTGGGCCAACGGGCACCACATAGTTCCTGTTATGTCTTTTGAGGAAGTTGTGCAATATGCAACAGGCAAGAACTATGTGGTTCAGTTTGTATTCCGCCAAGTTAAATGCCGTCAGGAACAGGCGGAAGCGGCTGGCCAGGATGCCAAAAGCGTTCTCCACAACTCTTCTGGCTCTGGACAGCCTGTAGTTGAAGACCCTCTGGTCCGGGGTGAGGGTCCTCATCGGGAACGGCCTCATCACATGGGGAGTCAACGCAAACGCTTCATCTGCGACAAAGACGAAGGGGAGTCCTTCGGCATTCTCCTCTGGAGGTGGCAAGCACAGACTGCCACTTTGGAGACGCCAGTAGAACTCACCATGCGTAATGGCCGTAATGGCCCCACCATCCGATATCCGGCCGTTCATCCCCACGTCCACATACATAAACTCGTATGTTGCCGACACCACCGCCAACATCACTACACTATTAAACCCTTTATAATTATAATAGTAGGACCCCGAGTTGGGCGGTGGGACGATGCGGACGTGTTTCCCATCAATTGCCCCTCCGCAGTTAGGAAAGTCCCAACGGCTGGCAAAGTGGAGGCCACAGTCTGCCATTCCTGTGGCGTGGAAGGGAACTGTGGAGTGAAACAAGAAAAAAAAATTAGTCACTTTGCACCTAAACATTGCAAGCAGATTAGACAATCAACATTTTGGAACAAGAGCATTGTATAAAATTGGAGGCTGGAAAGTATTTGCACAGAAAAGTAGAGGCTCCCCTTCACAGATTACTCACCCCCCATCAATCCCCCCACTTCTGATGGGCCATTGGCAATAACTAGGGGTTTTTGGGGGGGGGGGTGGACAGCTAACCCTCTGCACTTCATTGATTGGCAAATGGCTCAATAATGTGGGCTAGTTTGGCCAGACCCTCTGTACTTAACACTATTGGCAGGCCACAGGAAAGATCAAATAACATTTCGACCCCCCCCGCCCCCCCCCCCCCCCCCCCCCCAAAAAAGGCAGGCACAGTGTGACATTATTAAATTACCAAGCAAGCTAATAGGAGGGAAAGAAGACAAAAAAATAGGAAATGGAATGTATGGAGGCAGTCCCTTGCACTACATGCTTTGCTGAATTCATCCCTAAAGATGCGCACTATAAAGAGGTAGGTATATAGTGTGTATGGACCTTGGGAAAGCCAGCAGATAAAGGATTGGTACCATCTGACAGAGCAGTTGGGGGAGGGGGTTCCTAATGAGTTTGCCCCCCCCCCCCCCCACCAAAAAGAACAAAAAAAGGGGCTCTACATGAAGTAAACCACACAGCAAACATTTGTCCATATTTTAGGGGGTGTTTTGGGGGCAAACAATACTATGCAGCAGACAAAAGACATTGCTTAAGTGACTAGGCCATAGGTGTCTATTGGGGCAGAAGAGCATGCTGGTGAGGTAAGTGAAGGGAAAAATGCATGAAGGAGAAAAGGGGCACAGCATATTAGAACATATTGCAATCATGGTAATTAGGGAAGGAGGTCAAAAATACAAGTCATTAGCAAACAGAGCATACATAGAAGGGAATAGTAAAGTATAAATGTTACCTTAATATAGTCCTCCTGCAGGACCTGAATGATGGCAGAACAGGTCTCTGGAATAATGATTCCCAGGGCCTGGGGAGAGATACCTGAAGAGAACTTCAAATCCTGAAGACTTCTCCCTGTCGCCAAGTACCTCAACGTGGCAACAAGCCTCTGCTCCGGAGTAATGGCTTGTCTCATGCAGGTATCCTGCCGGCTGATAAAGGGGTCAGCAAAGCCAAAAGACGGTGAAAATCGGGGTCCGTCATCCTGAGAAAGTTCCTGAAATCATCAGGATTATTCTCCCGGATCTCACGAAGCAAAGGCATGTGCGAGAACTGGTCACGCTGAAGCAACCAATTCTTGGTCCACATACTCCTCGTCACTCTGTTCATGACGGGTCTTGGGTCAAAGCTAAAAGCCCGACACCAATTCCGCGTACAGCACGAACTCGGCGACGAGTACGCACGGGAAACATCGCTCAGAAGGTCACAAAAGGTCGGCTGGTCAGAACGGACAAACAGAAAGCACCGATAAACAGCAAGGCCTGAAAGAACGAAGTGAATACCAGCAACGAGCAGACAATAAGCAGTGCAAATCAAAGCGTCCTATATCAAGATATAGGCCGCAATGACCAACAAATGCGAACTGACTACACGCACTAAGAAACAGATACGCACGACAAGCACAAACTGAAGAGCAGTAACGATCTGAGTCAGAAAACTGAGAAGCGCGAATCTTAAGTCACCAAACTTCCACTAACTCTCGATAAACACGGGATCAGCAGAAGGAGCCCAACGGGTGCCTGACGTGGTGCTGAACTTCCCTTTTCTAATCTCGTGGACGACGACTTACGTCACGACGTTCTTCCGGACCGGATATTCCGACAACGTAGTCCGACCGTGTGTACGCAACGCCAACATCGGACAAAGTACGTCGGACAAAGTCCGACTGACCTGGTCCGCGGATTGTCCGAGCGTGTGTATGGGGCTTTAGTGTAGTGTCAGTGTAGAGTGTCAGTATAGTGGAGTGTTTAACAGCATTCTATTTAGAACTGTAAACAGCGCTGTATACACATTTTTATTTTATTTTTATTGTCACTGTGCCCTTTTTTTTCTTGTTCCCTTGCCCCGTTTTTAAATTGGCAGCTACAGTTTGTTTTACTGCAACACTGGTGTTCCCCCTTTTTCATTAATATATATATTTTTTTTAAATAGTTTTTTCAATTTGTGTCATGCAGTAAAGTGCATCCAATCACCTATTTCCTATTTAATGAATTTGTGTAATAAGTCTCCCCTTTATGTTTGGAAGACCAACAAGGAGAGGCAGACCCTCTGGCAGTTCCCATGCCACTATGAGGGAGCCAATGGCAATCCAGGTGGACGTGGTCCGTCTTCAGGCAGGGCATGTTTATCTCTTTTTACAGATGTTGGCCATGCTATCAAGCCACAACATGCAGAGGAGGTGGTGGACTGGCTTACTAAACCATCCTCATTCTCCTCATCCTCTATCACCGAAGCTGACACTAGTTTGCAGTCCATTGCAGCTGTCTGAGCAACATATTCTGCCCCCTTGTCCACAGCTACTCCTGCCATAGCCTCACTATCATGCACAGAGATGTCAGCTGAACACAGCATCAGCCACTTGTTTTTAAGGATGCAGGGAAAAAAAACACCAGTCCCCCCCCCCCCCCCCCCCCCCCAAGAATA